>OY728142.1:616902318-618152318 GCA_963277665.1 Viscum album
TAATGAACCATAATAAAATGGATAAAAGGACCAATATTATAAATATATGTTATGAATATATATATAGCTTATAAATATATCTTCATTTCCCATTCTAGTAGGTCTCATATGATATCACTCGCACAATAAGGTATACTATAAAAGAAAACAATATTACTCTTCCAGGTGGTTTCTAAAAACCTTCATATCTAGGCCTACATTATTGTATACTCAATAATAGTATATCTTGAGATGAAATATTAGATTACAAAATACAATGTTCAATCATTGAATGATAAGATACCTATGAGAAGCTATTAGAGGAACTAGCCACAAAATAGATTCTAGTGATCTTGTGCACACACAACACTATGTAATTATCAATCTTGTAGAAAGTCAATAAAAATAATATATCATATATCTATTAGAATAAAAAAATATATTTTTAACTACCTTAATAGTTTATGGTAAATATCTCATATAATCTATAACGTCCTTCAAAAAATCAAGATGTGGTGATGAAAGTTGGATTGTTCAATGATTTTGGAGGCTCATCACCCTAAATATCATATATTCTAATCTAATATATGGATGGTATGTATTGAATGAAATATAGTAATTTGAATAATTAATTTATAAATATCTACCCCAATTTTTATCTAATAATATGTTTTTTATGATACTATATAGTACACTAAACAATGACATTGACAATAGGTTTGAAAAACATCATCGCCTTATTGTGTCTTGGGGGAGATGTCTATATCATCCAGTATCCTAGAAACATATTCATATAGAATGACCTATTGAAAAGATACTAATTGTTTTAAAATTAAAAGAAATATAACATTTTATCACTCAAGGATCAATTTTTTTTAATTTACACGTAATTGTTAGGATATTCCAAAGGGATACCCAATTGGCGATTGAACTTTTTACAAATCTCTTTTCCAATATGAAATGTCCATGACACCTAGAAAATTTTTTATATGATGATGGATATTTTGGTATGAGAATCCCTATATATCATCCAAATTTCAAAAAATATTTCAAATAACTATATCATACTCTCAAATCTAGTATGACTTTACCCAACGATTAGTGGTTCCTCCAATGTTATGTTTGGAAAAATATCCATTATTATCAATAGATTTCTATGACTAACTGAAATAATGTCATGATCAAAACTATATCAGACTCTATATGAATTAGGGACCTAATAGGAAATGATGAGAAAAATTTAATAGTATTATTACCTATTATCAAATGATTCTCTTTGATTTTTTATTTATATATTTTGTTCCCTAAAGGTAAATAATGGTCTTATTATCACTTATGTGAGTATAAATAACATATCAATATGAATAAAACAATGGTGTGTGTAATCGTTCCAAATACCCACGAATAATAGGATTATGAAATTATTGAAGTAGGCTGGGATGATTTTACCACACTCAACTCATAGTTGAAGGTGAATCTTTATATAAGTGTGAACACTCAACATAAATGATATTACATGAGACATTTGAATAAACATACCATAAATCTCCCTAATAAATTCTAAAACATCAACAAGGGAAAAGGAGAAATCATGCCTTATATTATTTATAAAGCCCTTGAGAAATTTCCATACATTATGAAGTCACTTCCTTCCTCTATGATCATAATAGTTATCTGAATACATTTATCATTAACCTTAAAAGACATTTTTTCCATTGAGATGTGGTTCATGATGACACCCATCATACCTCCAATGATTTGTCATAAACTCATATCACTCAATTAATTAACCTTAACATTTGTACGATTCACTTATAAGATAAGGTATATTCTTCAATCCCATATGGTTCATCCTCAAATAGAATATCTTGACCACCCATATATAAGATAGAATAAAACTTATTTAAAAGTAATATGACATGAATGTGAACAACTAAAATAGAAATTCTACCAAGATGAGATTATTATATAATTTACAACAATAATCTAGGTCGTTTTAATGAAATTGTATTTAGTGTCGCCTAAATATAAGTCATACTAATTTTTGGTATACCATGTTCTTCTACCATGAATTTTTTCTAAATATTGTCATTGGACATTTAAAGGGGTTAGAGACCGAAATCAAAAACTTGTAAACATTTATTCTTATTGTGTCTCAATGTGGGAGACCCCATATAAACATGAGAAAAATAAATAAATTCTTAATCTAAACATCTAAAGGACATATCTTTTGATAGAACTACAATCTCAACCCAGGGTGCACTTCTAGTTTGAAGGTTCTTTGTTGACCGTTCCAAAAATATTTTATCTCTACGTTACATGGGACATTTATTATTGACCTATCCACATGTATATAATATGAAAAAATATGTGTCCCATTAATCATATTCTTATTGAAGGGTATATTGTACTACCTATATAATAAAAATATATAGGATATAATATTAAGTATTTCTATGGGGGATTACTAGGATAAGATTAAACTGTAATAGATTTTCATGAATTATATAAGTGTATTTCAAGTGTTTGAAGAGTGGGTGTAGTGTTTCAAGGAATCTATGTAGTAAAAAATATAATATATCATCTTCTACTACCCAATTACAAAAAATACAGCATAAATAATATTATGTCATGATAAAGGCTTTGAAAAATAAAAAATGTTTATAATGTGCTATTAAAAATCAAAATTATTTATAGGATCACATGTGAAATTATTCTTATTGAACCATTATACGGTATTAATCATAAGACATCAATGATCAAGAAAATAATTTTTACTGCTTTAGGAATTAGCACATTCCAAGCTTCATTTTACGTGTAATGGAAAAAATCTATCTCTTTATCCTAGAAATCATGAATCTCTAGGACATTGAGTTAATTGAACATCACAACTATAAACTCTTACAAATTATTTCAAACTACACTTGTCAATAATAATTTTTATTCTAGTATCTCTAAATGTGATGGTAGTTCATAAAATATTAGAATTGGGAGATCCTATGAAGAATTCCATATTCATTTTAGACCCCTAATAAAAAGAAAATATTATATGAGATTATCAATATATTTTGAGATAATGTATAGAAATTTTCAATGATTAACAGTCTAAAAATTCAACATCTGAATCCTATTATATAGTTCATTCATGGATGGATGAATATATATCCCCTCCCCCACAAACAATGTCATCCTCATTAGTCATAACATAATTTCCACTACCTTATTAAGCACTATTGGGTTAGAATCGACATCTTGTGGGTAATGGGGACCCCCTAACAATAAAAGATAGAGTGTGGGTGTAATTATCTATATGTTTTCATAGGTTATATGTATTATTAAGAACTATGTTAATATTATAATGAGTAATTAAAAATTTACACTATGATATTCATTATATTATTTTATTCATTTTCTATGCGTAGTGTCATTGAAAAGAAAATTTCCCTTCCCTGATATCTCTATTTAATCCTCTCCAGACAGGTGATGAAGATCCATCGAATAACATGGAATTCTAGGAACAATTGGAAATGAAAAAATCATATTTAATAAGGATAATAAGGAAAGTATTTTACTATGTTATTTAATAATATAAATCTAGGAATGCATCTTATATTTTATATGTACATTTTATTTGGCCATATAACCATTTAGTTGAATCAAAACTGTAAAACCATCTCTAATATATTTCAAGTTTTCAACTTTACCCAAAATGCAGTATCCCATCATACTCTTACTACTAAAATAACCCAAATAGTGATGAATTATGAACCTTGAACAGAGGAAGTTTATTTCAATTCACCTATCATGTATCAAATTTTATATATCAATATATAATTTTTTTAATTCTCTACGGTACTTTTGAAACCATTTTTGATTCTATGAAGAGAAAAATTGAGTTTATGAATGAAGTGGATACCATTCAATTATAGAATTAATAAGAATATTGACACAGAAAACATTTCACCATTATCTTATGTTCTAGATCGGATATGAGAATCGTAAAATATGGACTCAGAAACCATCATTATGTTTTATTAAATATCAATTGGGACAATTTTTGTTGTTTCATGGTTTCTTATGTTTCTATAATAATTTTTCCTCAACCTATATGCCCAAAAATCATGTACATAAAGAGTATGATTAATCCCTATGTATCATAATAATTCATCGATATAATATAGTGAACAAAAAATGAATTGTAATAACATATATATGGTAATGTTCAATGATTTTGTATCTAATAATTATATCATGGTAGTATCAGAAAAAGCATAATAAAATTCATTAATGATTATTAATTGAAAAAAAATTATTTAACAATCTCTTAGTTATATCATCAATTACTGAAATACATTCACTATGACTATATAGGGTGTCCAGTATAATAATTTTTTTATTCAAACATGCCTTACCCTATATCCTGATATTGTTTATTACAAAATATATTGAATACAACCACATCATTATGTTATTCAATTCACTAATGGGAATACTGTGTTAACAACCACCATGATAAATCTATATAACGACTTCAAGAGAAGCATTCTACTATCAATACACTATCGTGGTGAAAAAAATAAAAAAAAATGTAAATAAATCCAGTGGGAAATATTAAAAAGTGTAATTATATAGAACATACCACTAATATTTCTGATTGGTGGGAAAAATACTACTGAATATCTAACCTCCATTCATTGAATTGTTCTCATAAATTATTTATATTGATGTATTTTCTCTACATATCTAAAGGTATGGTTTACTAACTAGTGTTCAATTTATCATTGGTGTTTTAACATGAATGAATGATCACACATATGGTGATACAAATTTTTAGTGGTAATAGAATATTCCTTAATTTTATCCAAATAACATAAATTAAATATAAATGTTTTTTATGATACATCCCTAACACAAGAAGATGATTCCATTTTTCCACTATGTAATCCATAGGTGTGTAATTAAATATTCATCCCTCATGATTATAATGAGGACGGGTAGGTAAAATCCCCACATACCATTGAATAATCTCTTTATACATCTATATATGAGATAATGTTGGTTATCTTTGGTGCTATGGATGATTGGAGGATGACATTGACCTATTTCACCACTAATCATGATCAACAAGAGTGATTATTTTCATTATTTAAAGATCATTATGATACATTTTAATGAAATTAAATAGAGATTATATATCTAAATACTCATTTCAGTTTAAAAAATACATATTTTCTAATTGGGCACCATAGTTATAATCTAGAACCTAAAATAATACACACATCCAATAGTTTCTTATTCCTTCATGAAATTGATGAGATGATCAATGTCACATTAGGTAGAGAATTTTAATACACTAGTGGGATATCGAAAAATATTATTTCCATGATGTGGTATAAGAACATCAATTTGGTTACTAACATATAGAATATCAACCAACAATAACTGAAGGACAACAACCCCATTATAGTCGTACTATTTCTGATGTCCACAACCCCTTGAGTATATGCCCTCTATATGAAATATAATATCATTGTATAAAATTTAACCAATAAGGACCTAAATGATTAATAGGACAGTATATTTAAGGAATCCAGAAGAACATATTCTTATAATCATATTCTGTTTTTATACAAATTTTTTTGATTATCATTCCAATATATTATACTTCACATATTCATGTGCCTTATTGGGAATATTGTTGAGTGATATGTGGATTAATTTTTGTTCAACTCAAAAAAAATTCAATTATCTACTTTGTGTAATATATAATGAGTAATTAATTTTCCATGTACACAATATAATGATTTACCCCTAAATTAAAATGTCATAAGGCATTTATAGAATGCATATAATGATTCATTTCCGATACAAAGGCATCATGAATATACTAGATTAAATATTAAATAGTATCAAAATTCCCCAAGTATAACATTTGGGGTATTTTATATTTTTTCATCATAGTATTTATTATATAATTAAATTTCCAACAAATATTGTGAAAATGTGAGAGTCCTTTTAATGTCGATAATGAATAGTGTTTTCAGAAAATGATAATTGGAATTCCAAATAACATTTAATGGAATCATGAAAAATTTACATATATTTATAAGGTTTATTCCTATTATGAAAGGAAAACAACAGTTCCTCTACTTTATATCCCCAAAATAATCTATTTTAACTCAAAGGTAATTGATTAAAAGAAATTATAATGATATAATTATATGAAAACTCAATTAGATGATGATAGGTACTGATATTATATATCCTCCAATTTATAAAAACATTATCTCCTAATTCATTGGTGTTTGTATGTTGTGTTACTAATTGAATCATCTTGAGGTCAAGTCATTCTGATGAATTAACCTATTAAGGTATATTCTCAAACAACCCATGATAAATATATGACTGGGTTATGGGAAATGATTATTCCCAAAGTTGACATAAAAATAATTCCATTTAAGGAAGTTAATAAGAAATAATTTCACTATTTCATTCCCACAAAATCCAAACATATACGAATTTTCCAAGTATATCTTGTTTACCTAAGAAAAAATTTCTTATATGAATGAGGAATTCACATAAAATGATATTCACTATTATGGTGACACTTAAATATTTTCTTGGAATAGGATGTGAAACCTTGATTTTAATAGGGATGGTCATGGATTTTTCCTTGTACCTACCATAAAATCCTTCATTCCATTTTCATTCAACATTTTTAAGTATTATACAACAATGTGGATAAAAGAAATCCATTATTAAGGGATTCAACATTTATAACATGTATATGGATCCCCATGCAGTTTTTAAGGGTGAGTTAATTCTAGTCTCCAAGAAAATTTGAAATATGATATAAAAAATGTGGGGAATATACATTTTCTCATGAACATATGATAGTTGATGGTGTGATTTTCTATTAAATGGGTTTGTATTAAGTACAATGGTCTCCCAAATAACTAGTAAATGAACTATAAAACAATGAATTGTACCTCACTAACAATATCCAAGGAGTCATGATTATCCATGGGATGCATCAATAGGTGATAACCCTATCTACAATAGATGAAGAATATAAATTGGTGAATCAAATCAATACTCGATCTTTATGATTGGTACCTAATATTACCAATTGAAACAATAGGAACCTAAATAGAGTATTACTAAGGATGAGTTCCTAAGAAATGATATTCTTCTATTAAGAGAGGTTCTACATGTTTGGTGAGGGTGTGAAAAATTAATTTATACCTTTATTTTAATGCACACTCAATGAATGATCTCCATAAATTCTCTGATGGTTGAATCCATTTATATTTCCTAAACAATAGGTATTTTACCCATATTTGTTTATGGTGAATGATGATTATTATAGTTCTCGTCACATTAAATTTAATCTCTCACACCAGAACAAAAGGTTATAATAATTTTGTCCCATTGTGATTCATGATTGTGCAGAGATCACTAAGAGGTTCCATTAATGATTTGATTACACCAGCTTTATTCATATTTATCAAGATATTCTTTACAACACCAATTACCCTTGTAATTTTTCTATCTAGGGAATCTATGAAAAATATTAATAATTCTTGTTGATATCATAGAATTTAATTTTTATTGTTATTGTATGTTATTTGATTTAAATTTGATATAAATCCTTCCAACTAATGTATTTCATGATAAGGTATTTGAATGAGTTCATGAATATCCATATAAATCCTCTCATGTATATCCATCGCATTATTCTCATAGAAAACAATTTCAATTATCAGTCCTCTTATTAATGGAGGACATATTAGAGGTTTTATATCATAGAAATCCATAAATCAAACAATCATACTTATTTTAATGATAGATATTTTAGTTCAAAGAATACTATATATATTTTATTTGATTATGCGTGAATAAAATAACAGGATTTAGAACGATAATATCACATATGTGTTATGGTAATATCATAATGTAATCCCAACATGCACCTAGGAGAACCATTACTCACTAGTTAGTGGATCAATGATAGTGTTTCCAATCACGATTCTGCTACCATTACTCTATATATCTATATAAATCGATTTGGTAAATAGAGATTTATCATGATTCTAAACATATTTATATTAGGGTATTATAAAAACATAATGTGGTAACTCATTAATCATATTGTTTATCAAAGTTATCATCCTTAATAATTAAGAAATAATGTTTGAATTTTGTCAATCATCATGGGAGACATGGTTCAAGTATTAATACTGTTGAAGGTACTATGATGAATCCAACTAAATATAGACCCCAATAGAGATAGAAAATTCATCATTCATATTGTCATTTTACTTAGTGAATAATAATTTTTCACCGTGGTGGGGAAGCTCATAATTCCTCCCACCTCTGTATGGATTCTTGAAAGGAACCATGCATATGATTAACTATCAATATTTATCCTTATGTAATCTGACTGAACTACATAGAATAAAAATTTTCTAGTTGAAATAAAAAAACTACAATATATATCATCTGAACTATATGATAATGTAAATGGTACAAATTTATTCCACATGACATTAAAAATCACCAAAATATTCCTCCTTAAACAAAGTTAAATTATATGGAGCCATCCAATACATGTCCAATATAGAATCTCTATTTTTTCTGTCATTGTTATTATGACACTCCATCACCACATCCCCATTCCCCTTCACATCATAAATCTATTATAATGGGATTATTAAACATTCTGAGGCCTATGATATAATTTTTATATGTGAATAATTCCAAATAGAATGTGTCTTTTGATTTACATTACCATTATATATATAGTGATACATGTATTTAATGTCCTACATATAGTCATATATTTATTCAATATGATTGATTCATACTTTTTGGAGAGACCTTAACCATTTTCCCTAAGAATTATTACTCATCTGTTACTCATGAAGACATTCATTATCCACTTTATTAACATGTGAATGATCCGTAAAATAATTAGTATTATCTTATACATAATCTATATGTGGGATTATTACTATTTTATATGAGATTAAGTGACAACCAATTAGCTTAAATCAATTCAGAAAATAGCTAAATCCTTTTTTTATTTTCTATTATCCCCAATTCAAGTCGATTCATCTCACATTTTTTCTAAAATAGTATTTCACTCCATAAAAACTAAATATGTAATAATTAATATTTTATATGATAAAAAGTGACATTGAGACCTTCAATCACATGCATAATAATTATTCTCTTAGTTCCCCCATATAATTATACGAGTCATTCCCCCTATATTGAGTTACCTTTACACACCATACATTAGGTCGGTATCTTACACCCCATATATTCTATATGAATATTAATCAAAAATTATGTGAATATATCATGGGGGTTAGATATACCAGTATTAGTCTCCCAATTCATATACTTTTTACCTTTCCAAAATGTCAATATATCTGATATCATCATTAATTAAATGTTATGAGACCATAATCACCTATCCATTTTGGTCAAACCAATGAAACCATAAATACATATCAAATTTATTCTATTATATATAAATATAAATTATAAAAATAAAAAATCACATAAATCCTTGAATCATAATATAATCAAATTCCCTTCCTAGGTCACTCATGGGGTTGGAATTTTTATTTGTCTAAATAATATTCTTGTATGATTCAATACAATACATGTTTTTTGACACCATTAATATACCCCTTCAACGTTTCATTGACACATATTAACTTAACTCATCTTATGTATGTCCAATTTTTTGTAAAAAAAATTTGAGTATTAAATAGTATATTCACTCCCATCATTTGTTTTTAAAATAAAATATCATTTGGATATTATGATTTCACAGGTGCTGAAGTCTTAGTCCACCAAATCATATTTTTGGAACATGTTCATCTATTAAAAACTAAATGAAATTGTGGTTGAAAGCATCATTTGAGTATATACACAATAGTTATCATAAATTTATTTTTCCATATTTATGATTATATAATATATTAATAATCAATTTTTAGTTGTTAGATTATCATTATCATCCTATCCATCATATAAATACTCTTTTAAAATGGTGAAAATTACATTTTACATTTACCGAACTACAAAATTTTTTCAATAAGAGTTGTAATTCTCCCAATGACACCCCCATAATTATCCCCATGGATGGATATGTTGAATTTAGACTTTGTAATAATAGAAATCATTATTACCTCTTTAGGGAATTTTGTCTTATAGGGATCAAAGTATAATTTGATGCTCAACCAGTGCACCCATATGGTGTTCTTATTTATAATATGAATGATATTTACCTTTCTCATTTTTAATAATTTTATATAACATATATGCAGATAGATTATTTAGTTCATTAATTTATTATCATTACCATGATCACTCCGAATATAAATTAATGATATAAAATATATTTTTTAACATGAAAAAACATAAGGTAAATAACATACAAGATAGAGCCTCTCTATATATAATATTTTCTTATATGTTAGTGTCAAATTAATTGAAAACTTAAGAATGTATAATATCTATCAGGGGGATTCATTATCATATTTCATCTTTGATGAATCATTTATCGTGGCCCCAACATGATGGTATACTAGAGCCACATCATGTGGAATTCACATTGCTATAAAAATATCTTATTTAATTGAGTCATTTCAAGATCCACCTAAGAATCAATAGTTTGTTGCTGAGACCTAAGATATCTGAATACATTATTATGAATCAAAGAGATGACCTTAAGTTGGATATCCAAGGTGTTCATACTTGAAATATCATTTTGAATCACCCACACAAACATAATATCTTGATCCCAAAAATGATGAAAAATTTAATTGGATTTTCGTTTCACAATTCAAAACCACTCACCCATAATGATATTAGTAATCTCTTATAAGATATAGTAATCATCATTCCAATTCCAATTTTCAGCATCCAGTAGAATGGATTTTCAAGATGGTTTACCTCTTGAATAAGTGGAGTGTTACTGATGAGACCCTATTTTTACTCCAATTCTTATTCTGGGATCACTTTGTATTCATTTGAAATGTTAATATTCTAGTTAGTATGACATTTTGGGGTGAATTTTTCTTTTATAACATCTCAGGTAGCTATTATTGATATCAACTTCATGCCATATATGGCATGATTTTGTTTTAAATTTAAGGCACAGTACATAGGCCTCTTCTAATTCATGTAGTGACTAATCCCTTACAACCATGGAAAGCATATAATTTTGGATAAGAACAACATATTACTTATCTAACATTAATGTATTTATAAACGCATTATTCTTAATATTGGATTTATCATTTTCCTACACCACATAATCTATGAAATGGTTAATGAAGGTTGCTTCATTATAAAACCTAAAACTCTATTGAATATAGTGAACATAATATCCTAAAAAATCATAATATATGTTCCTTAATAAATCATTATTGAAAAATTTTATTAATAGATAAATTTAATAATTTTAAAATGCACAAATTAACATCACTTAAAAATTTTTATTTAAAAAATCAACATGGTATGAATTTGGGTGTTTTTACGAAAATATCAATTTATAATTGATTAACATGATTTTTATTAATTATTTAATTATTACGAAATTACTATTATATAATAATGTCATATCTATTTATAAATCCTTATAAAAAATAAAATATGATTATAAAAAATATAAATATTCATATTATAAAATTCTATGAACATAAAAATTATATTAATTACATTTTTAAAAATAATATTTCTATTTTATTTATACAAATTAAATTATATATTTTTATTCAATCATGAAATTATAAGTGAGATTTGTTTTTGGAATTCCAAGAATGCATCTTTTTATGGCACCATGATTTTACTAGTTGATGTTTCCAATAGAATTTCAAAATGACTCTTAGTTGGAAAAGATAAATATTAATCTATAATTCAGAAAGATGATTCGATTTTGGAATTAATAAAAGATCTAATTTTATATGGGACTTGATTCCTAAGAGGTGAATCTGGTGTTTAGTGTTGTTTTTGGATCACCCGGATTTGAAAGTAATTTTTTTAAAGCATTACAAGGACTGATGTTTTCACCAAGTTAATGAACACTATACACTCAACTAATGTGGCCCCATAGGGGTTTCAAATGTTTCCCCAAAATATTAACATGAGTCCCCATGACTATGAAAAAATGGACAAAACCATTATTGGTCCAAACTATAATGGATGCTCATGGATTTTACAATCCATTCACTAAGCCACCGGATGGAGATTCCAACATCTGATGATATGGAGAATGGTTGGAAACATATATGCCCAAATATGTGGCCAAACCAATAATGTAATTAAAGAGGTTAAATTTCCATTCAGACCCCTCATCCAAATTTGATGTTTCCTCTTGAAAAAATTATCATTTATTATATGGATGGTATGTTACCTCAGATCCCTATCCTCCTTTGAAGAATTGTGATTCATACCCTTACAAACACAAAATCAAGCATCGTTGGTCATGTTTTATAAAAAGAGATCGTATATGATTTATCCTCCCTCCTTTAATTGTTTATCATTCTATAATGAATTCTATTTCAATGTAAGCTCATGTACCCTATTTTCATGTCATTATTTATTCATTTAATTTTATGCATCTGGTCTCAACTAAAATCCATGTAATGCGGGATTGAATTTTCTAAAATATTAATAATTTTGTATGTATCTTTCACTTATTTTATATAATTTTTATTAAATACACATTTGTCACATGATCAATGGATATTGAGAAGTTCCACTTAAAGAGGATTTTAATTAATTAAATAAATAATCCTTAAATTAGTTATTCATAATTCCACTAATTTCATTGTTAGAGGTTTTCTAAATCTAATCGAATAACCCCATGGGTTATATAACAAGTATTATTACCCCTAATAATTAGTTTTTGAACTAAATCACCCATTTAGTAAGAATGAATTTATCTTATTCAAATTAAATGATTAAATGAAATTTATTGAACTTTTCCTGCTGTGGATGAATCAGTAAGATTATCGTCATTATATAAATTAAACTAAAGTAATCCTTCCTAAAATAAATGGATAATTAATCTTCAATGTGATGTTTATAAAAGATTTTACCCTTAGACATGACCAATTTTTTAAATGTATTGTTTGACATGCCACACATGAACAATTAATTATGATGAATTGTCTAATGGTATGAATACATTCATGGCCTTCTTAATGATTAAATTTAAAATGAAAAAATGAAACACCAATATTTAATTTCATATATTATTCAAGGAATATACTCATATAATATTTTATTATCATAAACATGAACTTCATAGACATAAATTTTTTAATTATTGAGTAAATAATTTATTTCTAATTAATACATTCACATACATGCTCATAATTTAGAAGAATTATTATACAATGAGGGAACCATGGGTTCCCATATAGTAATTAAATGGATGGGGTCATGGGTAAAATAAAATTACACAGGGTTCTGAGAGATATAATGTTCCTCTTAATAGAATTAATATTTTTTGGATAATTGTGAGAGTAGGATTATATTATATATAGTTTTCATAAATAGGCCATGATTTGGGTCATCGAAAACTAAGTTCCACACCATCATCATATGGAATTATGGACATGGGTTTTTATATCCATTTGTGTTGTTATAAATTATGTTTAACACTATTTTATTAGGATGTGGAAATGAAATTTCACATAATTTATAAGAACTATAAGAATTTATCCCTTTGTCCCCTATTTATATTCGTGGGGTTGTACCGATATTTTATCAATATGACATATATTATATTATAAATATATATGGATTCCTTGGTTTTACACCTCATGTAACATCCATTGAATATATATCTATGAATATAGATATATATATATATTGTTTAATATAAAAATATTTTTACATGATAGAATGAGTACATAAATTCATTCATAATAAAAAGAAGGAATATTTTCTAGAGTTTCTTTGTGATCCCGAGCCTAACTCATATGTAATAATTTATTTAATACATTTATTAAAATATATATTAATTTTAAATGTTTTATATACAAGTTCAAGAACCCATTGGACACCATTGTTTGTGGCCTATTTAGATTATCGCAAACCTTGTTAAGGTTTCCAATTGGTACCCATAAAGACCACATTGTGGCTTAATCTTGGTTCTGGATGGTGCTAAAGTATTTAAAATTTCATATGAGATCCTAGGAATAAAATGTGAGCTATTTATAAGAAGGACCATGTATATTTCATTTTGCGTTTTATCGTTTTTATGCATATACTAATTTTATAATTACATGTATATATATTTCAATTTAGTATTTACATGAAATCATTCTCGATATGATAATGATTATTGATTTAGATCTTTTGAATAATTGGGATTATCTATTTCTACTTACCTTTGTTTTTTATTACTATAAAGATCATTTATTTCTTAAATATCACTACACCACCATGACCATGAGGGAATTCTCCCTCAGTCGTACCATCATTGGACACTTTCTACTAGTCAGCAACATCTAGTATTTTGGAAGGAATGCTTCAGGTCATGTGTCTAGCCATCTCAAGGAACCATTTTGTGGTTCAGGGGACTTTATTTTTCATAGAGCTATCATAGAATTATTATACAATGAATTAATGATTAGTCTCAGATGAAAATTGAGAAGTAATGTTTTATCACATAGTAAATCAACCATATATATGGGTGATCAACCCAAGCATGGCCAAAGTACTGTGTTTGTAAAGATGTAGTTTTTTGTTCATTATTATTGTTTATTATTATTTCTCCAAGTGTGATTATTTCAACTTATTCATGTTAATAATTAATTGTATTTATATTTTTCTACCCATGGTCCATTATGCAATGGATGAATCAATAAACTCATCAATATTGGAAAATAGATATTTTCATTCAATGAATCTTTCATTCCCTGTTGATTCCATTTTTTTGTATTATTACTACATGTTTGATGTTCTATGTTGGATATGACAACTTGTTTATATGTATACTATGATTAGGGGGATATTTATCATTACTACCTATACACCATGTTCGGTGATAAATTTCAATGTTCAATGAAGTTTACAGAAATGTGAATGCATTTCGTGTATTAGTTAGGTTATATGGTCGGTTTAATAAATTGACTTCATCAGCCTAGTGACGTTTTCTAACGTAGATATATTGTGAAATTTAATTTTCCTATTTCATTTTGTCCGGTTTAGTCCATAGACCTTTGTTTTGATCTAAAGAATCATTGTTGAATATGATTAAATGGGTTCAAATTTTAAAATTTTAATGTTTATGGGCCTTTCTAAATTGGGGAATGCTAACCCAATGAAAATAACCATTATATATGGACATGTCATATTATGAGATTTAAGGTAATAATTTGGTTGTAATGAAATGAATTCCAAATGTAACATATATATCCATATACCATTAGAACAAGGGAACCATAACCCATATAACAAAACCATGATATATATATATATATAAGTTGTTCGAATAAATATTTCCTGTAAATTAGGTTGATTATTTAATTTAGACCATTACTTATAGACGTGTGTCTAATGGTTGTATGTTAATCTTAAAAGTATTTTTCCTTCATAACTTGGGAATGAAATCATGTATAACTGAATCCTTACATTCCTTAACCATCTTTATTAACTGATTTTAATAATATTATTCATATATAAAAACCAAAAAAAGGACGAACATAATTTTAAATAAATCAACTGTTATTTGGTTTAACATTGTTGAATCCACATAAAAGGATTTGACCCAAATAGGTTTCCATTATTTTGATATGTCTTATTAGGTAACCCTATGTGGTTATAATCATGCTACATAGGTATGGTAATTTAATTATTCATCAACCACTTATTAGGTGTTATGTATAAACTTATGGAGGTATCATGTTGAACAAATTAACATAAAATTATAGATAATATGTGGAATGTTTTTGGTAATTATTATTATGTATGTTTTTAGTTAATTAAAATTTCATTAGCATCTGGGTGGGAGTTTTCCACTAAATAATATAAATGATAAGTTATTTTTCTATGCTAGATAGATGATTATTTATGTTAAAATAAAATGGATAATATAAATTTGTAAGATATATTATATAAATTTTGATATGATGAAAGATAAATAAATTATTCCTAAACAATTGTTAATATAAAATGATTTTGATTCCATGTTTCATTAGGTAAATAATTTTCCAATTATCATTGCTAATAAAATCTAATACTTAATTTTCCTAAACCGTGTCATTAAACTATTTAAAAATCAATTTTTAATTAGTGTAATGGAAAACATGAAACATTTATTTGTGATGTTCATAGTTTATAAAATGTGAATGGGTAGTTTAAATAATTCATTGAGTTCCTCCTATGAAAGAAATAGTTACATTTCCCATAGGTATCTATTAAATTTTATTTATTTGGAGTGAGATTATAGGTTAGGTATTTAATCTAAGTTGCCTTTTTGGAATAGATAATTTTTAGGATTGATAATTTATATTTTAGTAAAAGGAATTCCATGTTTTGGTATCCCCATCCAAAATGAATCCTTGAAAAATTAGAATGAACAATTTTAAATATGAGGTTTGATTCATGTGATGTATTCCATGAGTATGAAATTTTGTGATTATATGCCACCACCTTGATAGATGGGTGGTCTTTTGGTAAGTTGGTAATTCTTATTATTCGATGATAGATGACTCAGTCTGTCATATGATAGGATGAAAGTAATTCAATGTAATATGGTCCTAGGTATAATTCTTTCATGTGGGACACTTCATAATGGGTTGCATAATTATGATAGGCATACAAACAATATTAATGGTTGTGTATCTACAGTAGTGAAAAAAATAAGGTAGTACATATTGGTAGATTCAATAACCATAGATTCATTAGTTGATGCATCAAATCATTTGTGTTTTGTGGGATTTGTTGAGCTGGGAACTATTATGAAATATTCATGGTATTTTTAGATATTATAATTACAAATTTGTATAAATATTTTTGAGTTATTTATGTGTTCAGTGATGGAATCAGAAATGTATCAGGAGGTGTGACAGTACAGATTGTATTAGTTTTTTCATATATGCCTGATACTAAAACTTGAACGATTCCCGATCTAGAGCGAAGCATGTATATATACAGAATAAATTTTATATAGTAACTTTTTATGAATGTTATTTTCCTCTACATTCGACTAATATGATGGTAAAATTATTTTTACATTATTTGTTACCCTACTTTGGTTGTTGATTGAGCATTTGACAATGGATGAGTATCCATTGACATTAAATGAAAATTATGACTGTAATACAATCCATGGAATCATGTCAAATATTTTATAATGTATCATAAAATTTTGGGGGAGTGAAACCTAAAATGTTTGGACATGGTAAAAATTACTTTTAAAACCCCATTATGTAGGTATGCTTATGTTAATGTCCCTGAAAAGTGACTCGAGATAAAATGAGTTTAATTTTTTAAGGACTCTAGATTGTAGATTCATTATTTGGGTGATTGAGTGACCTAGAGAATGTGACACTTTTGATAAATGTCACATCATGTAAACAAGATAAATAATAGAGTGGATGGTTGTGTACACAATATTTAGGGACTCAATGAGATAGAAATTTTCAAATCTGAGGGTTTTAGAAACAATCTTGTAATCCATTTTCTATTGGTGAATTGTGGATGGGTAGTAATGATGAATTGGTCGGTGCAACGATCTCCCTCAAATGTAGCTGTGTAGTGATGGTTTGACTATTATTCCTATAGGAAGTATGCTATTGTTGGTTACAAACCATGATTGGAAGTTAATATTCGATATGATGAGAGTGTCTAACACCTTATGTTTGATTGAGATATCCTCTTCATATTTACTAGAAGATCATGTCCTCTATCTTGACATAATCCCATGTATACTGATAGATAGTTAGTTGTAAGCGAGATAAATAAATTTTTAAAGAACTCATTGGATCTATTTGTATTTCATTTTGATGTTGTTCTCATGGTGTATTCATAATCATAGAAGGGTGGTTTATCATGGGTGATATTGGGATTTCCATATTAAAATTCCTTGGATGGACTTACAAACACCATCTGATTCATCTACCCAACTACTCAAGGCATCTGGATTTTGGGATCAGTTGGTGTTTTTGTTAAATAGAAATTTCAGCTATATACAACCATGTCACATGTAAACACCATATTATATCTATCATGAATGATCTCCTAAGACTCTAATGCATGATTCCATGTACAATTCCCACAACATACATGTCTTGATTTTTTTATTAGAACCTGTTTTGTATTTTTTAAATGATAACTGAAATATACACAGTGATGTATACAATAGAGGACCTTTTTACCTATCTAGGATTTTTAGAATTACCCAACACCATACATTTATCAGATTTGAAAAAAATGAAACATAGGCCTACTACATTTCTGTATGTGCTAACATCAAAATCATTGAAGTCCAAATTAGTGATTATATGATTATAGTGTAAAACATTTAAAAACACTGGATGATCACATAATTTCCCAGTAAACAGTTTTATACTCACTAAAAAACCATTTATAACAAATTTCATTTAAAATAAATTTTAAGAAACGATGGTCAATTTCATCAATAAATACAATTAAAATATTTTTATAAAAACTTTTTAAAATAATGATGATATTATTGCTATTTGGAAAATAAATCAACAATTTTTGAAGAACATTATCTTAGGAATTGAGTAAAAAAGTCTATAAGAATTTGAGAAACATTCTATGTAGGGTTTTGAAAAAAAATACTAGGGATTTTTAAAAAAATTAAGTATATCTTGGGTTTACCAACATGTTGAGTGATGGGTTCACTCCCAAATTAACTACCATATTTACATCATTTAGGTGACATAATTTTTGAAAAACAAAATCTTTCTTTAATTATATATATTTTTAATTGAATTTTTTATTTTTAAAACATGTTAATGCATTGAGAAACACATTCACACATATATTAATATATAGGTATGTATATATATAAATTTATTGAAATACATTGGTTATGTCTTGCATGATTTATTATAACCAAAACTCATGCAATATGTTTTCAAATTTTATTCCCTGGAATACATTGGTAATTTATTTAAATAATTGATAATAATTAATATTATTTCTGTTTAGGACATAGAATTATAAAATAAACATCTTAAATGAAAACTTTTGAAGCGTGAATAAATATAATTTAAATAATAAAATTTAAATTTAAATCATTAAATTATTATAAATTCATGTTATGTCGATGTTATTCATAACACATGACCTTGATTATATGAAAATTTGATGTCTTTAATCTCATATATAACATAATGACATGATTAATTTTCTATGCACATGAAAATAAAATTATTAACCAGGAAATAAAATTATAAACAATATAATAAAATTTTCACCCATATATATATATGAGAAACAACATATGATACTCATAATTTCTGATCAAATTAATGTTTAATTAAAAATTTGATAGTTAAATATATACATATATAACTAGAATTAAAACATAGTTTTGATTAACCTAAATAAAGACAGAAATAACCATAAAATCAATATATATATATATATGTGTGTGTGTTTTTATTATAGATAAATAATAATACATAGTGAGGCATAGATAGAAGTATATATTATATAATATTATAATTAAAAAAAATTCAACATCCATAAATAAATAATTTGACCCATAACTCAAAAAAATCAATAATTCCATTTTAAATATAAACATACAATACTATTCATATGGAAAATGAATTATGAAATTATTCATATTTATAATTATAAGAAATATCCTAAAATATTAAATATTAATTACTATTGAAAAAACATAACATTGATATATTCAATTCATTACTAATTTGGAAATTGAAAAAAAAATACATAAAAAATATAACGTAACACTTAATAGGAATTATAATAAATTTAGTATTCAATAACGAGAATATAAATTTTTAAGGGATAACAGAAAATAAAAACCTAATTTAAATAGATGATATCCCTTACATAAAATAAAAATAAAAAACTATTCCATAATAATTAGTAAAAAAATATTATCATTAATATAAAACATAATAACAAAACTAAAATTAATTCCTTTACTGTTAATATGCATAAACAATTATTCTTCTTCATGGAAGAGAACATACTATTTCCTCTATATACAATGTCTCACCCAACCAGATCATACTAAATAATAATTAATAAGAAGAGGATGAAAATTACATAGTAGTTTTTTTATTACATCTCATACTCCCCTTCCGAAGAATTGACATCATTGTATAGCTGTATGTTTTTTGAGATGAATCAATAGATAAAAGATAAACATAATGTTACAATTATTGTTCTATATTCAATTTAATAACTTTCAACCATTTATTAAGTAATAATTTGATGCTTTCAAATAATCATGAAATTTAAATAAGACAGACCAATATTAATTTGAAATTTCTTTTATTAAAAATGAATCTTTTTATACGAATCATTTTACTGAAATAAAAAAAAGAATTTTTTTCTTGTTGTACGTATGCGGCGTCAATGACTTCTCCACTGCTGTGACCATTATTTGAGTTTTGGCTTCCTCTACAACCATAACTTTTTTTGAATGACAAATAAATACCATGTTTTACTTTTCATTTATTTTGGTATTGAAAATCGTTTTCATAATGTTTTTATTATAACAATGTGTTATATTGATATCTTGTGATTGAAATGTAGAAATGTTATGTTTTCTTTATGCATGTTTTATGTGATACTATTATGTTACGTTTCTTGGAAATTATTATTAATATGGGTGGTTCCGTGATAAACTAAGCGAGGGTGAGCCCGATATAGCTCTCCAATGCATTGGGAAACGCGAAGGGGTTAAATGTTATGGTTTTTTCGAAGAGATTTAGGGAATATACTGTGATGGGTATTCCAAACATAACCAAGAGGGTTACTCCCTACATAAGAATGTTATAAATGCCTCAAGTTGCCTTTATGCCTTATTATTTCTATGATTTATTCATGATTTGATGAGGTATGGTAAAATGCTTATGTTTTATGAGTAATGTATGATTTCATACATGGACTAATGTTTTCATTTAATAATTTTATATCCCTTAATGAGATTTTTATGCTCATCCCATGTTTTTTGAAATGTTTTTCACAGGTCAAGGGAAAGGTGCATGATATGATGATAATGTCAAGGAATTTTCGCGAAAGAATCCTTGTTTTATTTTAAATATGTTTCTGTTGATGGGATAAAACGAATTCTATCTTTTATGTAACCAATTTGTTTAAATGTAGAATGTAATTCATGATTTATGATCTAATTCTCTAAAATACGAATCCTGAAAAGATCCTCAATGTGAATAATTAATTTAATTCAATATTAAGTGAGGTTTAAGGTCAGGGCCTTATAGTTGGTATCAGAGGTCGATTTAGATAACTTTAGAGGTTAGGGTACACTCTAGGCATAAGTGACATTACCATAATGGGTAGGATTTCATAAAGAGTCCTAGTTTTAGATAAAGTTAATGAGTAAGTATATCTTAGTGTTTATCTTACTCATTTGTACATGATGGTTTTGTTGATATACTCACACTGACATTTATGTTTTTACTGAATGGATGGATCTAGCAGGCACCAAAGTGACAATAGGTTTGAAGGAAAATGTGGTGGTTCTCTGATTAAGAGACTGGATGAAATGGGGGATTCAATGAGGAAACTCGTGGTTGTTATAAACCAACAATCAAGGAGTTATGAAAAACCACTTGTAAATTGGTATGTTCTATAATGCATCATGTATGAGATGACCAATCGATGTGGATGTTCAGGTAATAATTTTAAAGGTAACCATTAGGGTTTATATGATCCTTACATTTGAGGTAATTATGGGTTATTATATATTATGATGGAAAATGAAAGGCTTGAGATAAACATGATGTTAAAATATGTTATGATTACTTTTGAAGATTTCATCTCGTTTTGGGGAATGTTCTAATAATTATATAATTTTGGAAAAAGGACAACACACAGACCGTGTGACAACCCATCCCGTCGGACAAAGCTGTGGGAATCTAACTCACAACCAAAGTGCGACTGGTATTTTTCGCCTACCACTGGACTACGTGAAGTCCCTGGTTAGTTTGATTAATTATTTTTAGTTCGATGATTTTAAGAATCAAGTGTAAGTTTATTTTGGCTTATCTATGAAAATGATTAACCTATCTTGGAGGATATGTAATTAATTTAATTACTATTAAATCTGAGAATTTAAGAGCAACTGATGTTATTTAAAGATAAAATTAAATTTGTACCTTGGAAGACAATGTGATTAAATCCTTCAAATATTTGGGGTTCAATCTTAGTTTGGTTTACTTTGAATAATTTTATGGACATTTGTTTATCGAATGGTCTTCGTTGAACTTTGGGTCCTTTATGGACAAATTTTGGAGATTAGAAATAGATTTTATTTTTATAAAGGATTATACATTTGTGGATTATCTGATCTCATACTAACAATTTTGGTTTTGGATTTTTTCTAAAGACATGGAAAATACATAGTTCTCTTTTGTGGATTAGGTGATTCTCGAGAATTTTATTATAGTACTCTTAATGTGAACAAGTCTTCCTAAATACTCGTCTTTTGGAGAAAATATGAGTTTGATTAAGGAATCTAGTAAAAGATGAAAGTCTACGTGACAAGTAAGTATTTTTCATTATGATTTAGTTAAGCTAAAAAAATAAATATCTCAATGAAGAGTAACTTAAAAAAAAAATGTTGTCTGTTAACTTTTCCTACTGGGGAATTGAATACCATTTAACCCATCCCATGTTTGTGATTTTCCTATGGTTAACTTTCTCCTAAACATGTTTACTATCACTCTCCATCAGAACATGAGCCTTTGTTTTTTCCTCCATGTCCATATTATCATACATGGAATCCTAGATTATGTTAACTCGGGTGACCTTTGTGCATCTCTTTCTTTATTTTAAAGAGATTTTTTTACTGATTCTTGTTCTGATGTTGGATTTTCAATGAAGTTTTCAAGCCCAATTTTAAAATTGGGAGGACGAAATTCCCAAAATGGGGGAAGGATGTAACACCCCAGGTAAATAATGAATATGAAATTTTCATATTTATCCATATTTGTGAATAAAATATTAATATTACTTTAAAGGGGATGCTACGCTCGATGGCGTACCCAATACGCAACAACGAGTTTCTTGGGAATCTTACGTTGCACTCTAATAATAAAATAATATTATTTTAAATGGTAGTTAACGCCTAGCCGTTGTATTGGCAGGAATGAATAGAACTAACTACAAAATGATTATGTATGTATGTCAAATATTTTTACTTTTTACAATAAATGTTAGAGGATTAAAAATGCGAATGAATCCAATTTTAAGCGTAAACATTCTAATATTCTTTAAAAGGTCGATTAACCGTCTTTCGATGGCGAACCTCTTTTAAATCCACTTTTTGAAAATTTTATTTTTTATATTTGACAAAATAAAATTCTTCTTTAGAATCGGGAAATCAAAATTTACTTTGTGTAATTTTTTTTTATTTTCCCGATAAAGTTCATTTTTTATGAATAGTGAAAAATGTTGTATTTTAATTCAAAACAACTTTTTAATATAATTTATTTATATTATTATATTATCTTTTAAATTGGTTTTAAAGTGAAATTATAATATATTTTTACCATTTAATCCAATAGTGGTCGTTGGAATTAATTTCATCTTTAAATTGGACTTAAACTAGTGTCAATCTTTTGATACTTATTGTTTCATAAAAACACGCTATTTACTTTGACAGTGGGAATTAATTAATAAATTAATTATTGTAACTTATATGTCTTGAATTTTTTAGAATAGACAGCATTTTTGAATTCGGAATATCAAAAATAGATTAGGGTGAATTTTTGGTATTTTTCTGGAAAACTTCAATTTTTGATGATTAGTTAAACCACTAAGTGGTACTTAAAAAATTGATTTTTCGTTTAAATGAAATTTTACCACCTATGTGTTTTGAATTTCAAAAATAATCCATACATAGTTTTCATTAATATGTAAAATGTTGTTCAATGGGATTAAATTAATTTTTTGGTAAAAAGTAACTTTTATGTTTTAATCGCGATTCGAGGTAATTAGTATAGTTTAAGGTATAAATAATGTTATAATAATATGAAATTACATAGACACATGTCATAAACTCATTGGATGAGTGATGGCAGACCATGAAAATTCATGGGTCATCTTGGGGACCCCATGGAGCAACTTTGGTTGGAAAATGACACAAATACCTTTTTATTTAAAGTTAAAATTAAAATGTAACAAACATGTGTTGTTTTACTAAAACTATTTTTACATGGGGTTATATAAGTAATATCATTGACTATAAATATTCATTATCAATATAATACTATTTCCTACATCATGATAATTTATTTATAATTTTTAGACATTAAGTAAATTAATTTATTTATGACACCGTGATGATGCAGTGAGTACCTCATAAATGAACGATTTATATAAAATGAGATGATAGGGTGAAATAAATGTCTTAAACTTGTCACAAATCTATTTTATGGGTTTATTTAGAAACCATATCACCTTATCATCGAAATATATCCTTTTGGGACTTTTTAAATCCGAAAATCATTTTATAATGAAGTAATATATTATAACTTTCCAAGAGTGCACATCCTCTCCTGTTATAAAAGAGCCCCACCTCTACCACCGTACACACACCTCTCAAGCCTTTGGCCCGGAAAAACCCTTCCCATTTTATCTCTCCACATCCCTCTCTTCATCATTGAAGCTACACTTTTGGAATAATCCTTTCCAAGGAAGCCTTTGAGCTCAAATCAAAGAGAGTTACCCGATTTAATGGTATTGTCTTCCCTTGTGTTCTTTTGTTTTATTTTTCATCTCCAAACCCCTAAACTCATTTTATTAATCTTTTTTATAAAAACACCAGTATCTTAAATATACTAGGATGTTTTTATTAGACGTATTTGAGCTACACATTCACACACCAATGTCTAATGGTTAAAGAACATACTGTTTCTGTGGATGACGAATTACTGCCTCACGAAATGATGATTGTTCAATATTATTTTAACACCTTCAAAGGTGGCCATTAAAATGTCACTATATTTATATATGATATATAATATGTTTATATTTTTCTTAAGAGGATGTCTTTTTTCATTTATGGAATACCTTTATGGTTTTGATTATGGATAAACACGATATCATCATTTTAGGAAGTGCAAACTATCGTCCCCTCAATGTGATTTGATTTGTTAATTCCATATGTGGGACGTATAAAGTATTGAATTAATGGTATTGCATATGATATACTAATGGAATTATAATATACCTTTATATCATTATTATTTATTTCGATTGAATACAAAAAAAAAGAAATGAATGTAGCGTTCATGCGTATGTACAGCTTACCGTCTCCATGAACGGTACATTTCATTTCTTATCTCCAAATGTTATGTACTATTATAAGTATATATATATAATAGTTATATATGTAATATATTACATATAAATGATGGATATCATTCTAGAATTATAATATATATATCTTTTATTATGTTTTAATTCCATTAATATGACAATAAATGAAAGTAGCGTTCATGCGTATGTACGACCTACCGTCTCCATGAATGGTGATTTTCATTTTTTATCACCAAATGTTATGGAATAGAATAAAATGAATATGTACGTGATATATATGATATCTTAATCATTAATAATATTTTGTAAATGATTTACTCATAACTACACGGGCAATCATTTTCAAACAAGTTCATTTTTTTACTAATGTACCAAACATCGGCAAGAACATCTAATATGAACTAACATTATTAAAAAATTAATATAACATTATAATATTTGATATGAACTGAATAATTATATTTAAAGGAGTTCCTTAAGAAATTATAAATTTACCAATGTTTATTATTCAGGAATATAAACAAATGAACAAGACATGTCAGACTTGAGATAAGGGATCCTACCCCTCTCTTTCTTTTTAAGTACACTCTTTTATGTCATTCTTTTTAATCTCATCTTTCTTATGATTTGGATGCTATTTTATATTAATCCTACTTTACTTTTTATGTTCATGTGGTGAGAGACCCTATTTTCTCTCATCAATCCATTTTGAAAGTTTTGAGTGGCGTCGTTAGGCTGCCGAATTTTCGTAAAAGATCCAACCGCTCTCTTTCTTTTTAAGTACACTCTTTCTTGTAATTTATTTTAAGCTCATATTTATTATGTTTTGGGATGTTTGTTTATATTCCTCATACTGTAATTTTTATGTTCATATTATGAAAGATCCTATTTGATCTCATAAATTAATTTTCGGATGTTTTAAGTTGTGTCGTTAGGCTGTCGAGTTTTCGTAAGAGATTTTTCATCTCAGTGTTATTCCTGTGACATTTTTGGTACATTTTATACTATTTACTTTGAGTGGTGTATTTAATGCCCATTATTATACAGTTTTTGTACTATAATACCATTTATGGGTATTTACATCTTCATTGTATGACCCTTCTTCCATGGGGTGTACCTTTAGAATGTTACCCAAGTCGTTATGGGAACCTTTCACCCTCCTATTTTTAAAAGACTTCTTTTGTTATGTCTTTTAATTAACATACTATTATCTTGGTATATGTTCTTATATATCCTTATTGATGTAAATTTTATGTCCAAGTGATGAGATACCCTTTTTATCCCTCATCAACTATTTTTCTGAATTTTGAAATGACGTCGTTAGGCTGTCGAATTTTTGCAAGGAAACTTCTTAACACAATTTTGATTCTTTGAGATAAACATGTACTCCTTGAATATGTCGTTCTATGAATATGTTTGAATTTCCTCTGATTTTTTTACACTTAATATCCACATATATTTGGTGTATTCTTTTTTCACACATAATTATGTAATTTATTTATCCTTAATCCAAGGATACCGTCTTTGTATGGGACATCGTCTCATTCTCCTTTCATTGAGGCATAATTAGTTTTATACAAAAATATCTTCTATACAGTGTATAAAACCCTTTGACTTTTCATTTATTCAAAAGGAATCTTTTAATACGAACCGTTTTACTAAACTAAAAAAAGGAATTTTTTTCTAGTCGCACGTATGCGGTGACGCCGACTTCTCCGCCGCCGTGACCATTATTAGAGTTTCGGCTTCCTCTACAACCATAACTTTTTTTGAATTAAAAATAAATACCATGTTTTACTTTTCATTTATTTTGGTATTTAAAATGGTATTCATAATGTTTTTATTATAACAATTTGTTGTATTGATATCTTGTGATTGAAATGTGGAATTGTTATGTTTCCTTTATGCATGTTTTATGTGATACGATTATGTTATGGTTCATGGGAATTATTATGAAGACAGGTGGTTCCGTGATAAACTATGGGCGGGTGAGCCCGATATAGCTCTCCAATGCTTTGGGTAATGCGAAGGGGTTAAAAATTAAGGTTTATCCAAAGATATTTAGGGAATATACTGTGATGGGTATTCCAAACACTACTGGAAATTAGATCTTTACCAAAACATCTATACCAACGGTTTGCAAAAACCGTTTGTATAGGTCCCCTTTCCCAACGGTTTGGCCAAACCATTGGGAAAAGCCCCCCAATTGGCCACTTTTCCCAACGGTTTGGCCAAACCTTTTGGAAAGGCCCTCAAATTGGACACTTTTCCCAACAGTTTGGACAAACCATTGGGAAAGGTCCCCAATTATACCACTTTTCCCAACGGTTTGGCCAAACCGTTGGGAAAGGTCCCCAAATATGCTACTTTTCCCAACGGTTTGGCCAAACTGTTGGGATAAGCCTACCTTTCCCAACGGTTTGGCCAAACTATTGGGAAAAGTGGGCCAAAATTCAACATCCTTCACATAATGAAAATCACAACCAAAGACATATACCAACGGTTTTAACAACCGTTGGTATATGTACTTTCATTTTTTATTGGCCCTTCGTACCGAGAATATTATATAAATAAAAATTTAAAATATTTATGAGAATACATATATATATTTATGTAATTATGATCACAAAATTCATGTTAGGTTAGTGGTTGAGTCGTTCAATTATAAACGTGGGGTCCTGGGGTCAAATCCCAGCAGATGTTTTATTTTTGGAATTTATATACCAACGGTTCCATTACCGTTGGTATAGATTTCATATTACCTATGCCAACGGTTTTTGGAAAACCGTTGGTATAGACCTATCCCAACGGCTTACTTGGATACGGTTCTCCAAACCGTTGGTATAGGCTATACCAACGGTTTGTAGGCCTATACCAACGGTTCCAAACCTTTGGTAAAGGTTAGTTTTCATGTAGTGAAACGTTACCAAGAGGGTTACTCCCTATGTTAGAATGTTATGAATGAATCATGATACCTTTATGCCTTATGATTTATATGATTTGTTCATGATTTGATGAGGTATGTTAAAATGCTTATGTTTTATGAGTAATGTATGATTTCATACATGGGCTAATGTTTTCTTTTGATACTTTTATATCCCTTACTGAGCTTTTTATTCCTATCCCATGTTTTTTGTAATGTTTTTCACAGGTCAAGGGAATGATTCATGATATGATTATAGTGTCAAGGAAGTGTCAAGAAAGAATCCTTGTTTTATTTTAAATATGTTTCCGTTTATGGGAAAAACGAATTCTATCTTTTATGTAACCACATTGATTAAATGTGGAATGTAATTCATGATTTATGATCTAATTTTCTAAAACTCTAAACCTGAAAAGATCCTCAATGTTAATTATTCATTTAAATAATATTATATAAATTTTAAGGTTGGGGCCATATATTTGGTATCAGAGGTCGGTTTAGATAGCTTTAGAGGTTAGGGTATTCTCTAGGCATAAGTGACATTTCCATAATGGTTAGGATTTCAGAAAGAGTCCTAGTTTTAGATAAAGTGAATGAGTATGTATATCTTAGTGTTTATCTTCCTCATTAGTACATGATGGTATTTGCTGATATACTCACACTGACGTTTCTATTTTTAGTGAATGGATGGATCTAGTAGGAACCAAAGTGACAATAGGTTTGAAGGAAACTGTGGTGGTTCTCTGATTAAGAGACTGGATGAAATGGGGGATTCAATGAGGATACTCTTGGTTGTTCTAAACCAACTATCAAGGAGTTATGATCAACCAATTGTACCTTGGTATGTTCTATAATGAATTATATAAGAGATGACCAATCGATGTAGATGTTCAGGTAATAATTATAAAGGTAACCATTAGGGTTTATATGATCCTTAATTTTGAGGTAGTTATGGGTTATTATATATTATGATGGAAAATGAAAGGCATTAGATAAACTTGATGTTAAAATATGTTATGATTATTTTTGAAGATTTTATCTCGTTTTGGGGAATGTTTTAAGAATTATATAGTTTTGGAAAAAGGACAACACGCAGACCGTGTGACAACCCGTCGCGTCGGACAAAGCTGTGGGAATCGAACCCACAACCAAAGTGTGAATGGTATTTATCGCCTACCACTGGACGACATATACTCCCTGGTTAGTTTGACTAATTCTTTTTAGTTAGATTATTTAAGGAATCCAGAGTATGTTTATTTTGGGTTATCTATGGAAATGATTGACCTATCATGAAGGATATTTGATTAGGTTAATTAATTTTCAATATGATAATTTAGGAGCAACTGATGTTATTTGGAGATAAAATTTAATTTTTACCTTGGAAGACTATATGATTAAATCCTTCAAATATTTGGGTTTCAATCTTAGTTTGGTTTACTTTGAAAAATTATATGGGCATTTGTTTATAGAATAGTATTAACTGGTCTTTGGGTTTTTTTGGAAAAGTTTTGGAGATTAAAAATAGATTTTATTTTTATAATGGATTATAATTTTGTGGATTATCTGATCTCATACTAACAATTTTGGTTTTGGATTTTTCCTAAAGTCATGGGAAATTTATATTTCTCTTTTTTGGATTTGGTGAGTCTCAACCAGTTGATTATAGTACTCTTAATGAGATAAAGTCTTCCTAAATACTCGTCTTTTGAAGAAAATATGAGTTTGATGAAGGAATCTAGTAAAAGTTGAAAGTCTACGTGACAAGTAATTATGTTTCATTATGATTTAGTTAAGCTAAAAAAATAAATTCCTCAATTAAGAGTTACTTAAAACAAAAATGTTTTCTTTTAACTTTTCCTACTGGGGAATCAAATACCATTTAACCCATCACAAGTTTGTGATTTTCATATGGTTAACTTTCTCATAGTCATGTTTACTATCACACTCCATCAGAACATGACCCATTGTTTTTTTCTCCATGTATATATTTTTATACTTGGAATCCTAGTATAAGTTTACTCGGGTGACCTTTTTACTTCTCTTTCTTTATTTTAATGAGATTGTTTTACTGACTCTTGTTCTGATGTGGGATTTTCAATGAAGTTTCCAAGTCCAATTTTAAAATTGCGAGGACATAATTCTCAAAAGGGGGGAAGGATGTAACTCCCCAGGTATATAAAGAATATGACATTTTTGTATTTGTCTATATTTTTGATTAAAATATTAATATTACTTAAAAGGGGACGCTATGCTCGATGGATTACCCAATATGCAACAATGAGTTTCTTGGGAATATTACGTTGCACTCTAATAATAAAATAATATTATATTAAATGGTAGTTAACGCCTAGACATTTTAGTGGCGGGGATGAACAGAACTAACTACAAAATGATTATGTATGTTTGTAAAATATTTTTAATTTTTACAATAAATGTTAGAGGATTAAAAATGTGAATGAATCCAATTTTAAGCGAAAACATTCCAATATACTTTAAAAGGTCGATTAACCGCCTTTTGATGGAAAACCTCTCTTAAATCCACTTTTGACAGTTTTATGTGTTATATTTGACAAAATAAAATTCTTCTTTAGAATCGGGACATCAAAATTTACTTTTTCTAAATTTTTGGTATTTTTCCGATAAAGGTCATTTTTTTTATTAATAGTGAAAAATGTTGTATTTTAATTAAATACCTCATTTTAATCTAATTTATTTATATTATTATATTATCTTTTTAATTGGTTATAAAGTGAAATTAGAATATGTTTTTACCATTTAATCCAATAGTGGTCTTTGGAATTATTTTCATCTTGAAATTATACTTAAACTAGTGTCAATCTTTTGATACTTACTGTATCATAAAAATACGCTATTTCCTCTGACAGTGGGAATTAATAATTAAATTAATTAATGTAAATTATATGTTTTGAATTTTTTAAAATATGTATCATTTTTTAATTTGGAATATCAAAAATACCTTAGGATGAATTTTGGGTATTTTTCTGGAAAACTTCAATTTTTGATGAATAGGGAACCCACTATGTAGTACTTAAAAAAACTGATTTTTCGTTTAAATGAAATTTTTCCACTTATGTGTTTTGAATTTCAAAAATCCGACATACATGGTTGTCATAAAGATGTAAAATGTGCTTCAATTGGATTAAAATATTTTTTTTGGTGAATAATAACTTTTAAGATTTAATCGCGATTAGAGGTAATTGGTGTAGTTTATAGTAAAAATAATGTTTTAATAACATGAAATTACCTAGAAAAATGAACTAACCTCATTAGATAAGTCATTAAGGACCAATAAAATCCATGGGTAAACATGGGGAACCAATTGAGCCACTTTGGTTGGAAAATGACATAAATACCTTTTTATTTATAGTTAAAATTAAAATTTCACAAACATGTGTTGTTTTACTAAAACAAATTTTACCTAGGGTTATATAAGTCATATCTTTGAATATAAATATTCATTAAAAATATAAAAATATTTCCTACATCATGATATTTTTTTATTATTTTTAGACACTAAATAAATTAATTTATTTATGACACAGTGATGACGCAGTGATTACCTCGTAAATGAACGATTTAAATAAAATGAGAAGATAGGGTGCAATATAGGTCTTTAACTTGTAACAAAACTATTGGATGAGTTTATTTCGAATACTTATAAACTTATAATCTAAATTTATACTTTTACAACCATTTAAATCCAAAAATCATTTTATAATAAAGTAATATTTTATAACATTCCAAGAGTGCCTCTCCTCTCCTCTTATAAAAGGCCCCCACCTCTACCACCTTACACACACTCTCAAGCCTTTGGCCCAACCAAACCCTGCCCATTTCATCTCTCCACATCCCACTCTTCATCATTTAAGCCTCACATTGAGCATAATCCTTTCCATGGATGCCTTTCAGCTCAAATCAAAGGGAGTTACCCTATTTAAAGGTTATGTCTTCCCTTGTGATCTTTGGTTTTATTTTTCTTCTCCAAACCCCTAAACTCTTTTTATTACTTATTTTTGTAACAAAAACAGTATCTTAAATATACTATGATGTTTTTATAAGAATTATTAGAGCTATACATTCACAAACCTCCGTCTAATGGTTAACGAACATACTGTTTCTGTGGATGGAAAATTACTGCCTCACGAAATGATGATTGTTCAATATTATTCTAACACCTTCAAAGGTGGCCATTAAGATGTCACTATATTTATATATGATATATAATATGTTTATTATTTCCTTAATATTCTGTATTTTTTCATTTATGGCATACCTTTATGGTTTCCATTATGGGTAAACGGGATATCTTCATTTTAGGAAGTGTGGACTACCGCCCCCTTAATATGATTTGATCCGTTAATGCCATCTGTTGGACATATAAAGGATGAAATTAATTGTATTTCATATTATATACTAATGGAATTATATTATAACATTATATCATTATTATATAATTCCATTTAATACAATAAAAAAAGAAATGAAAGTAACATTGATGCGTACGTACGGCTTACCGTCTCCATGAACGGTACATTTCATTTCTTATCTCCAAATGTTATGTACTATTATAAGTACATATATATATATAATGGATTTATATGTAATATATTACATCTAAATTAGGGATATAATTCTGTAATTATAATAAATATATCTCTAATTTTTTTAATTACTTTAATATGACAAAAAATGAATGTAGCGTTCATGCGTACGTACAGCCTACCGTCTCCATGAACGGTGCTTTCCATTTTTTTTCTCCAAATGTTATGGAATAGAATAAAATGAAAATTTACTGGATATATATGATATTTTAATCATTAATAATATTCGGTAAATTATTTACTCATAACTACATGGGAAATCATTTTCAAACAAGTTCATTTTTTTACTCATGTACCAAACATCGGCAAGAACGTCTGATATGAACTAACATTATTAAAAAATTATTATAACATTATAATATATGATATGAACTGAATAATAATATTTAAATGAGTTCCTTAAGAAATTATATATTTACCAAAGTTTATTATTTAGGAATATAAACAAACGAACAAGACAAGTCGGACATGAGGTAAGGGATCCTACCCCTCTCTTTCTTTTTAAGTACACTCTTTCATGTCATTATTTTTTAAGCTCATATTTCATATGATTGAGATGTTATTTTATATTAATAATACTTTAAGTTTTATGTTCATATGGTGAGAGACCCTATTTTCTCTCATCAATCCATTTTGGATGTTTTGAGTGGTGCCTTTAGGCTGCCGAATTATCATAAGAGATCCAACCTCTCTCTTTCTTTTTAAGTAATCTCTTTCATGTCATTTCTTTTAATCTCATATTTATTATGTTTGGGGATGTTTGTTTATATTCATAATACTTTAATTTTTATTTTCATATTATTAGAGACCCTATTTGATCTCATAAACCCATTTTTGGATGTTTTAAGTGGCGTCGTTAGGATGCCGAGTTTTCATAAGGGATTTTTAATCTCACTGTTATTCCTGTGACATTTATGCTACGTTTGCCACTATTTACATTGAGTGGTGTATGTACTGCCCATTATTATACTCTATTTTTTAGTATAATTTCATTTTGGGTATTTACATCTTTATTGTATGACCCTTCTTCCATGGGGTGTACATTTCGAAAGTTACCCAAGTCGGTAAGGGAACCTTTCACCCTCCTCTTTTTAAAATACTTATTTTGTTATTTCTTTTAATTCACATACTATTATGTTGGGATATGTTCTTGAATATCCTTATTGATGTAAATTTTATGTCCAAGTGATGAGATACCCTTTTTATCTCTCATCAACTCTTTTTCTGAATTTTGACGTGACACCGTTAGGCAGTCAAATTTTTGCAAGGAAACTTTTTAACCCAAATTTGATTCTTTGGGATAAACATGTACTCCTTGAATATGTCATTCTATGAATATGTGTGAATGCCCTATGATTGTTTTGCACTTAACATCCACTTATATTTGGTGTATTAGTTTGTCACACATAATTATGTAATTGATTTATCCTTAATCCAAGGATACCGTCTTTGTAAGGGAAATCGTCTTAATATCCTTTCATTGAGGCATAATTTGTTTTATACAAAAATTTCTTTTATACGGTGTATAAACCACTTTGAATATTCGTTTATTCAAAAGTAATCTTTTTATATGAAGAATTTTACTAAACTACAAAAAGGAATTTTTTTCTTGTCGTACGTATGCGGCGACAACGACTTCTCCACCGCCGTGACCATTCTTTGAGTTTCGACATCCTCTACAACCATAACTTTTTTTGAATGAAAAATAAATACAATGTTTTACTTTTCTTTTATTTTGTAATTGAAAATTGTTTTCATAATGTTTTTATTGTAACAATGTGTTGTATTGATATCTTGTGTTTGAAATGTGGAAATGTTATGTTTCGTTTATGCATGTTTTATGTGATACGATTATGTTATGGTTCTTGGGAATTATTATGAAGATGGGTGGTTCTGTGATAAACTATGGGCAGGTGAGCCCGATATAGATCTACAATGCATTGGGTAACGTGAAGGGGTTAAACGTTAATGTTTCTCCGAAGAGATTCAGGGAATATGCTGTGAGGGGTATTCCAAACGTATCCAATAGGGTTACTCCCTGCGTAAGAATGTTATGAATACATCATGTTACCTTTATGACTTATGATTTCTAAGATTTATTCATTATTTGATGAGGTATATTAAGATTCTTAAGTTTTATGAGTAAAGTATGATTTCATACATGGACTAATGTTTTCTTTTCATACTTTTATATCCCTTACTGATCTTTTTATGCTAATCCCACGTTTTTTGAAATTTTTTTCACATGCCAAGGGAAATGTGCATGATATGATGATAGTGTCATGGAAGTGTCAATAATGAATCCATGTTTTATTTTAAAAATTTTTTTGTTGATGGGAAAAAACGAATTCTATCTTTCATGTAACCACTTTGATTAAATGTGGAATTTAATTCACGATTTATGATCTAATTCTCTAAAACTCTAAACCTAAAAAGATCCTCAATTTGAATTAATCATTTAATTCAATATTAAGTAAGGTTTAAGGCCGGGGCCTTATATTTCATGTTTTCCCCCATAAACGTTTTATTTGTCATAAAATGAGTTTAAAACAATGTTTTAGAATTTTTATGCCATTTCAAAGCATATAAATTAGATATTTAATTTCCTTAAGCTACTAGACTGTTAACTATCGAACTATTTGGTCGTGGTCGTGATTTGACAATAATGGATTTTATAATCATTCCCCTGTTGATATAAGTTATGGAAATTCTCAATCTAATATCAATTATCCCTTGTTCTCATTCTGCTTTACTCTATTTCTACCGAGCATCCCATATCCTTTCTTCTGTGAGAGATCATTCTTCTTTGTTTCACCCTTTGATCACCTCTTCCTTGAGGTTCGTCCTACTGCTTGTTCAACCCATGTTTTGGCACTATGCGGAGGTGTTGACTGTCCATTTCTCAAAGTAGGGATTCTTTAATTTACTTTTTAATATTGTATCATGCAGGGTTTGTGTACCCATGTCTTCTTGTAAATGAAATTTAATCCAAGTTTAATTAATATAATGAGAAGTAAAAAAATGAGGTGATTACAATATGATGATAATGGTTATATAGACCTATTTTTTATTTTATATATATATATATATATTGTGTATTGTATCCTATTGTTAATCATGGTTGTTGGTTTCCTTTTTTGTGCATGGGTGATGGATAATGGATTCTTGATGTTGTATTATTTTGAATATCCATATTTACATTAAAATTTATCAACCAATTATATTTGTTTCTCTAAAAAGACTCCCATGAATGAAACACCCTATGTGATCACCCTATAATTATTAAAGTGGAATTATAGAATGACTGTATGCTAAATCAGAATACACAATTATTTGTATGTGGTGGGGGTGTGCTATGTGTGGATGTTTATTATCTTCTGCATTATACTAGATGTGTGTGCATATATTGAGACCACGTAGGTGTGTTCGGATGGTTTGAGGGTGGAATAGAATCTTATTTTGGGAGATTGTTTGATTTTAGAAATGTTTAAGTTGTGTTGTGAAGTTGGTATTCAACCAGGTTGTTATTTTTTTGGTTTTGGTGGGAATGGTGTGGATATGTAATGGGGATTACGAGTATGGTATTGGTGTGATATGTTGGTGGTTGTTATTGTGAGTTGGGTTGTTTTCCTTAGGATGGGTGGAATGAATTTTGAGAAATATGATGGACGTGGTTAACATGGTTGATGATGTGTAGATTTATGTGTGATATTGTTGGTTGTTCCCTGAATAGGAATAGACTGATTAAATACTCTCTTAAATAATGAATAAAAATAGGTATAATGAGTTGTATTGGGTATGTTTTAGTTGTAGGTAGTTGTTGATCGATTTAATTTATCAACATCTAAAGTGGCTATTGGTGGTGTTAAATAATGCATTTAGAGGTAGAAGTATATTTGTAAGTATCATATAGAGATTAGTTTTTTGATTGAGAACCCAAAAGATGGGATTGAGTTATTGATAATCTATATATATACCTATATTTTCCTTTTGTTTTTGATATGAACTCCAACCTTGTTATGAACGTTGTTTTGAACAACCCAACTGATGTGGGGGAGGTTGTCATTCCCACACATTCTTGTGGGATAGTAGATGGATCACCACCCACTCTTTCCTTCTCCATATTCAAGGAGGTGATAGCCTAATATTCATCAAGAAGGTAGAAATTTTTGAGGGCTAGGTGAGTGCATGCAACCTGTTTCCCATGCGGCTTTGGGGTGAGGTGTGTTGTGTTCCCAGGTGTCTTCGAGATGAAATTTTTTGTGTTCCTATTTGTTTTTGGGATGTGATTTTGTTTGTGGACCAAGTTTCTATGATCGAGATGTAGTTTTATGGTCGTGGAGTGTGAGGGATGGGTGGGATGTGGTGTTTATCCCAGGTGTATATAGGAGAGATATATTTTTGGGTCACAGGGTTCTATGGACAAGTTGTGTCACTGTTCATTCAAAATTGGTGGGGGTGCCATGTCATTTTATGTTATGGTGTGATAGAGACTAATCAATGGGAATGTGTTGTGGGGTACCCTATAATCAATTCTCTCTATATTACATTATAATAGATTCATTAATTGGTCAGCATGCTTTTGGTGAGGTTAGGGTTGCTAGTATACCAAGTTTGGTGATTTTGGTTATTTCTAATTATCACAGAGAAAATTAGTATGATTTCCCACTTGTTAATGAGAGACTTTAGTTTTTACCTAATGATTATACTTGTATTATCTCCCTATGTATATAAAACCAATTTTGGGCTTCTAGGAGGACTACATAAATCATGGCGGGCATTACTTGTTTGGACATTGGGATAGTTTTCATGTATCAATATAGGCTGATTTTTTGTATTTACTTTGGAGGAACTTGTTTTGTAATAGTTATATTTTTAAACATGCATGTGGGATAGATTTTTTCTCTCATATATATATATATATATACATATATATATATATATCTTGGATTAGGTTTTTGGTGGATACATGTTATCTCCAAGTCATAGTTACTATAAGAAGGTTAATGCCTTGTATTTTTTTTATATTTGTATACACATGGTGCTGGTATCCACCCCCATGGACTACTAGAGATGAGACTCAGGGGGTCAATATCTCTCTCCCTTCATTTCCAGCTCATGAGGGCATCTTAATAGTGAGGGGATCAAGACAGAATGTTATCTGAGTGGATTGTTAAGAGATTGGATGGTGTTTGAAGTTCAGAACAGTGAAGATTTCCCAGGTTAGTAGGGAAATAGTGTTAGGATATCTCTATGTGTGACATAGTCCATATAAAACCAATGAGGACATGAGATTTTACCACTATGTGATATGATTCAAGGACTCGGATATTAAGAGACAACAAAGGGAGGTGACATTATTTGTAGTGTAGAGACTCTGTGATTTTCACATGAACCATGATAACATATGTCCTTGTTTTAATTTGGTGTTTCATGTTATTTAAATAAATAAATACTTAAAATGAATCTTAGTCCAAATTTCATATTACTAGGGTTTCGTAATTCCATGATTGCATTTCGTCTATGGAACTCGGTCATCACCGACTTGTAGTTCAGTCAGTGGAAGCTCATTATTCCAACCATGTGGATTGATGGGGGGTATAGCCAATGGTCTAGGATAACTAGTTGCAGAGAATGTGACATTCATTTGAGTAGTATACTTTGGGAAATTATGAGGTATATATTTCATACATGGAAATAGAGATTTGGCATCAGAAGATTATGGTTACCTTCATCTGGATTCGAATTTTGACGGAGTACTGAGATCCTTTGGTAGTGAGCCAAATATGGGAATTTATTCATCAATGGTGTATGCAATTCCGGGTAGAGGGGAAGGAGGTTAAGATTCAATGGGTTGATTTTGTGGAGTTAGGATAAGAATTCACTTCTTCATCCATGAAGGTTGATTTGAGGAAGTAGTTACTCTCCATCTAGTATGGGAGTATGTCAGTTTGAGAAATCGGGGTAAAGTTTGTGTATCCTCTTTGATTTTTTAAATATGTCTTTCTAGATGAGGAGTCTCATGTGAGACACTTCGAGGAGGTATTTCTTTCTTCCCTCTAGTAATAAATTACCCCCTTCACCTAACTGACATACATAGAAGAATAGAAGAAGGAAGATGTTTTTGTGTGGATAAACTCATGTGTAAGTCCACCTCAAGAGGGGAGAAATCTTACTTAACTGAATATAGAGGTTATCTATTATAATTTTCAGGAACAAGGCCTTTGAGGTTTCAATTAATGGGGAGGAAACTATTTCAGTTTATGTTTTGATCCTCTGATCATAATCCCTATACTATGGGCATGTGGCCATTGTTTCATTCCAATTGAGTTAATTGAAATCTTCAGACTCAGTTCCTAGGAGTTGTATGATCTTAGTGTGGTGGATGTTTGTTGGTTTAGCACCGACCTTGGTAGTATATTCCAGCTATGGTATTTTAGCACCAGGGATAGTAGGCACCTTCTCCATTTAGGGGAGACATATTAGGAAGATTCTTGACCCCAGGGTGTTCCAAAAGAACCTCAACTCGAGTGTGGTATAGTAGACATTCGTTAGAATCATTGAAGAGGATATGTGCATAGTTATTTACACAACATATAGTCCACAGCTCGAGCAAGGCCAAATATCAATCTTGGTATATTATCTAGTTTCGTATTCTATTATTTTGTAATTTTTTTTATTCGGGAGCTCCACACTCTTTTGTTTCACCTTGTATATCCAATGCTCTAGGACTAGATTTAGAAAGACTTCACATTCCCCTGGTGTTGAGAATAATAGTAAAAGGTCATACCATCTTATTTAATCTATTTCAGGGGTGTCTACCAATGATGGGGCCACAACTTTCCTGTGGGTATATTTTCATATTATAGATGTAAACATACGATTTCATAGATGGATTATACTGGTTGTATTTTTTCATTCTTATATCAAATAAATTTTGAGGGGATTTTTATTTTTAGACATGGATGGACAATGTGTGACCTTCATTATTGAGTGATGGAATCGTATAGCTAGTCGATGTTTGGAGCCCGTTATTTCCTTGTTGGTTGATTTTTTAGTTGAATAGTGTATATTAAAATTAAGGAGGTTACCCATATTTTGGGGGATATCAGATATGTATTTCCCAAGGACGTATTGACTATACCCCCTCGATGTGATATTGAGTTCAGGATAGACTTTTAGTGCATTTATTCTCAGATTTTACTATCAACCTATTTGATGGAAATGTCAGTGCTGTAGGAGATGAGAATTCAGTCAGTTGTTTTGTTGAAGAATGGATTTATCTTGCCCAGTGTTTCATTGTGGGGTGATATAGTCATATATGAAAAAAGGTAGATGGTGTTATAGGTTTTTCTACATATTACCAGTTATTTAAACTTGTCTCTATCAAGAACCATTACCATGCCTCAAAGAATAGGCAATCATTTCAGCAAGCTGAGGAGGAGAATGATTGTTCCTTAAGCTCTATCTACCGTTTGGGAATCAACACCTGAAGGTAAAGAAATGTTATATCATGAAGACTAAATTTAGGTGCGGGTGTGGTAACTTCGAGTTTTTGGTTATGTCATTCATTTTTAGAAACACATTAGTCATGTTCATAGGGCTTATGAACCCTATGTTTCACATAATCATAGGCTGATTCCTCATCGTATTCACCAATGATATCCAGATTTACTCGAAGTTATATGAGGAACATGTTGAGCTTATCAGGACCATCTTGAAGGTTCTTCAACACCATCATCTCTATGTAAATGTGTCCAAATGTATTTTTTGATCATTATAGATATAATTACATGGTAATTTGGGGTCATAGAATGTTGTAGCGGAAGAACCTGCAATGGTTTAAGTAGTCTATTATTCTATTGAACAAAAAAACATGGTCTAGGGAAATTATTTTCTCATTTTGGTGGGTTATTACTAGATATATGAACCCAAATTCTCTTGAGTTGCAACACCATTAGTGGATCTAACAAAAAATTACAAGGCCTCTATTTGGACTGAGAAGTTTCAGGGAGCCTTCAACGCCCGGAAGGGGATGTTGGTCAGTGATCTAGTGCTTCAGTTTCTAAAGGAAGGGGTGATATTGAAGGTGTTTTGGGATTATTCCCATCTAGTATTAGGGTTTATGTTGTTTCAGAAATGGGGAGTGATGTACATATGGTTCAATGAAGTCACGTATCTATGAACATAACTATTCACCCCATGTTATAGAGAAAGCAATTATCATGTTTTCACTTTTGTTGTGGTGATATCACCTCATTGGTTCGTGCTTTTTAGTCTTTACAGATTAGAAGAGATGGGGTATATCTTTTCGCAGTGAGATTTGATCATGAGATAGTGGAGGTGTATAGAGTTTCACCATGACTATGTTTTCAAGATCTATTACACCTCAGGGATGGGGAATGTTGTTGCCTATTCATTTATTCGGAATTTTATTGAAGGAGGTTGTCCATGAGTCTAATGATTCTTGTAATGCGATGGAGGAGTTAGACGCCTTGTACATAGATGTTATAATTGATAGAAGCTGAGGGTGTCTATTTCAGATGATGGTTTTTCCTACTCTGATAAAGCAGGTGGAGGAGTTTCATTGGGGTGACTTGGTGGCAGAGTCGATGTGCAATCGTAGTGACTTTGTTGATTCTCCAGAGGGATGGTTGGAGGATATCTGAAATCATATGTTTTTCAGTGGAATTCTATTTGTTCTAGAAGTGATGTATGAGGGATTTATCAATGTGTTTCAGAGAACAATGATAACAGTACACCCATGAATTTCAAATATATACTACATCTTTAAAGAACCGTTTTGGTGCCCTGGGATGAATTGTGCAGTGGTGGAGTTTGTGTCCCACTGCATAGTGTACAAGTAGGTGAATGTTGAGAAACATCTTCTTAGGATTTTGATACATCCATTTGATGTATTAGAATATAAATTGGATGGAATATCTATTGATTTAGAGACCCGAAGCTTGACGTACATGGACATTACATTACTTTTGCGGAATACTTGGTACATAACAAAAACACACACACATGGATCGTAATAGTTTAGTGTCTTTGGAAACACGGACTATAATCTTCTAATCGTGGTGAAAGATCTTCAATATCTCCCATAAAGATCTTCCCTTTTTTTACCTAAAACCTTTCTTTGTATCCTGGGGAAAAGAAAACATAAAAGGGTGAGCTCAAATGCTCAGTAAGGGTAAACAAAAGAAATATCAATCACATCATATACACAAGCACATAACATTTGGAAATCTTAACAAGCAAAAGAGATCATAATTTCATAACATGGGATAAATCATGGCAGTGAAATGTAATCACAATAATCATAACATAAAACATGAAACTTTGTTGCATTCACACATAATCATAGAGAATCATTTCATGTTAGTCAAGACTCATTGCCAAGACTATCTTAGTGGACAAAGTCCCTTACTGAATCGAGTAACCCTCGTTTCAGTCCTGTTTCACTGAACCGGTATATCCTACCATTCCAGCCATGTCTATCTCATGAGATATAAAATCTTTACCCAATTAATTGGAGGGAGATATAGGTCCCACACATCTTATAATGAATCATTTCTTATGTGTGCCACATAATAAAAAAACATACATCATCGCATAACACATGTAACAAAAATGGGATTCTTGAAACATCATGACATCATAAATCAATTCATATAAGATAAAGGAATTCATAAAAATAATTCCATCACAACATGATCAAATAAATGTAATAATAGGGATAAAAACTGAACCCTTTTATTATCTTAGATGGAAAATAATTTTGATAAAATACTTGAACTCCATTCTTGAGGAAAATATCCTTTCTACTTCAAAAACATTTTTCCTTTCATAACATGTCATACGACTTTAAAATAAAAGAATTTGATTAAAAATAAACTTGAAAACTTGTAAAGTAAGTATCTTAAAAAACCATTCATGCCGTATAAGTTAAAAAAACATTCTTCGTACTTTTGTCAGAAAAGTCAAAAAAGTACCTCATACGAAAAACGACAAATGATTCCTTTCATACATATTACTAAAAACACACCGAAGGGTAAAAATGGATTTAAACAGTTTTAGGTGGATGGAAATAATATTACATATTGAGGAAACATGGATGTGGATGATAAAATACACCCCAGTAAATACTTACGAATAAACAATCTCGGATAAGAATGAGATTGTGATATTTCCCTAACCTTAGGTCTGATTTGCTTCGTATGTGTCCGAACCTCCTGTATAATGATTTAAATAATGTCATTGACTTATTACAGAATCATATTCATTGTTATGATATCATATATGGTTCACTTATGACATTATATTACCCGTTCTTTTGTAAATTCCATGTTAAAGAAGCGTTTTGGGTAAAATCGTTTCATTTATCGTAGGTGTTCTGACTTGTTGTTCTTGACATTATTATTACTTATATCATGATTTACATACTTCCAGATTATAAAATTTGATTTATATATCATATATATTCAGTATATATATATATATAATAGATAGATAAATGAAATGAAAAACACCGTTCATGGAGACGGTAGTCCGTACGTACGCATGAACGTTGTTTTCCTTTCCTTATTGTCTTGAATGGAAGTAAGTAGATGACATACATATATATATATATATATCCAGTAGATTTATAATGTCATATATTTCATTATTATTTCTTATATATACTTTATAATCATTCTTAAATGGTTAACATGGAGAATGAATCTCATCGTGTCGTGGAGACGGTAGTCCGTACGTACGCACGAGCGATGATATCATTTCCATAAATATTGAATTGAATTGGAGTGGATTATATAATATATCAGAATAAATATGATGTTGTAATAACTATGTATAGTTATTCTTTACACCATTATTCCCATCCATGTAAGGTGGTGGTGGAAAATAGATTACACCACGGCGTGGAGAAGGTATTCCGTACGTACGCACGCGCGGTGATTTCTTTTTCTGTAGGATGGATAGATGGTGAAATAGGGTTTTTTCATACTTATAATAACATATCAGTATATTAGTGATACTTATGTTATTACTTCATAATGAAAAAACCTAAGAAGAAGAAGTGGAAGAAGAAATAAAGATGAAAGAATTGGTAACGGTAATTACCTCTTCTTTGAAGCGCCTCTTTGAGAACTCCTCTTGGGGAACTAAAATTGGTCTTTGAGGAAGAACAGAACCTCTAGGATGTTTATAGGGAAGTGGAGAAGAGATTTTGGCAGGGGTTGGCCGAGCATGAGTGCTCAAATTGGTGTGAGGAGGAGGGGGAGGAGGTGTCCTTTTATAAGGGAGGAGAGGGGCACCTTAGGAATACCTCAAAATATTATTTTATTTTAATGTCAAAATCGGTTTATAATGGTTCCAAAGGGTCTTATTTTGAAGCTAAAGTGGGGATGGGTCTAAATAATATCAACCAATAGGATTTAGATAAGTTTAGGATATTATTTTAACCTTATCAATTAGATTTAACTCTAAGTTAAATAATTTAACTTTTACCGTGTCTTTTTGTTTTCTTTCACTATATGGTTAATACACATACTATAACCTTCCAAACGAACCCAAAATTGTTTATTATTAATATATATATCTTTATCTATGTCATTTGGCCGATCCTTAGATTTTTAGTAATAATAGAACAATTAATAATATAATATTTGATTTAAAAACTATTTTGTGTCAATTTTGACACTATTTGATATATGATTTTTGTGAAAGTCATAAAAGAATTATAAGTTCGAACCAAGTTGATTAAATCAACATTAATATATCATAGTAACCTATAAAATTAGTGTAATTCATAAAAAGTCTCAAATTACATTTATTTGAGCATTTATAACATCAATTATGTTAACATTTCCTTAAAAGGGTAATTACTACATAATCGTTGTGTCAGAAATAAATTAATTTATATGAAGTCTAAAAATTATAAATAAAATATCATTATGTAGGAAATCTTGTTATCTTTATAATGAATATTTATAATCGAATTTATCTTATTTATAAACCCATATTAAAAATGTTTTAGTAAATAAACTTTTATTTTAACTCTTTTAACTCTTCTTTGAATTAAATAATAATAAATGTCCTAATCTAATCCAAGTGGGCCTAAATGATAATATTTTACACTTAAGGTTGTTTTTGGTCGAGATACACTTGTCCAATAGGATTAGGACATGTGTTAGGGTAATATTAATATCATTTGTACCCTTAATTACCCTATTTACTTTTAACCGTGTTAAATAAAAGTAAAAAGTTACTATTCACCAAAAATTATTTTCATCTCATTGAACCACATTTTACTTACTGACATCAACTGTTTCTCTCGGATTTTTTAAATTCCATTCACAGAAGCAGTAAAATTAAGATTTATGAAGAAATTAATTTTTTTAACTACCACTTAGTAGTTTCACTATTCATCAAAAATTGATGTTTTTCAGAACAATGCCAAAATTTCATCCTGAGCTATATTTCATATTCCGAATTCAAAAATGAAGTCTATTTTATCAAATTCATATCATAGAAGTTGCATTAATTTATTTTATAATTAAATCCCGCTGTTAAAACAAAGTGCGTGTTTTAATGAAACAATATCTATCAAAAGATTGACACTTGTTTATGTCTGGTTTAAATGTGAAATTACATCCAATGACCAAAATTGTATTAAATTGTAAAAATATATTCAAAATATACTTTAAAACCATTCAAATTAATAATTTATCACTATTAATTATTTTGATTAAAAAAGTTGCTTTTAATTATAATTTAGTAATTTTCACTATTCATCAGAATATAAAAGTTATCCGAAAAGTACCAAAATTTTACCTTAGGCTAAATTCGATACTCCGAATCCAATATTGAAGTCCATTTTGAGAGCTAAAAATTTTAAAAAGTGGTTATTACTATTCATAACGGCTTGTTTTAATAATATTTTAATAGCATATCGTTGTTTCGTGAAACTCAGTATTGCGTACTACACACGCTATCGAGGAAGGTTGTGATTGCGTGTAATGAAAGACAAGTCAAAGATGCGTGTTGTGAAAGCTCCTTTTGGTGTAGTGTACAACACAAGACATTAATAAAATTAAAAATAATATTTTTCATAAAATCTCGGGCTGTTACATTCTACCCCCCTTAAAATGAATTTCGCCCTCGAAATTCGTCGGGGTTATAAATGGTTTACTATTTGAAAGTTTCTTTGATAGAAACCCACATCGTAAAAAGGAATACCAAAACTTATCTTTAAAAACAAAAGTATGAAACGTAACAGTTACCCAAATAAACTAATCACTGGGTTTCCACATAGGTGAAAATATGGATATGGAAGAGAAATCTAACCATCATGTCCTGATGGAGAGTGGTAGAGAACATGGCTATGGAAAAGCTAGAAATCACAAAGACATAAATTTGTGATGATCTAAGGTACCATCTGATTCATCAGATATAAGATCACTAAGACAACATTTTTGGTTTTCAAGATCATTTCGCTAAAGTTGATGAAATTGGAATTAGAAGAAATACTTTCGTGATTTTGGTATAGTCTCACCGTTTGTCGTTCTTTGGAAAATTTCCACTTCAACTCTTAATGAAATGAAGTTGAATTTGCCATTCGTGATGTGTTTGCAGATCATGTGATAGAATGATGGGTCATTCCCTCTGTCTCAAACAAAAGGTTAGAAAAGTTATCAAAAAATACATAAGTCCATCTATAGCGATATTAATCATATATGGTTCCTAAAATGAACTTATACTTCACCTATCATACTGCTTAATATAATAAAACTAGTTTTCTACTAAACAGGGACTTCCTGTAGGCCAGTGGTAGGAGATAAAGGCCAGCCGCACTTCGGTTGTGGGTTCGATTCATACAGCCTTGTCCGACGCGATGGGTTGTCGCCCGTCCTGCAGGTTGTCCTTTTTCTAAAACTACATCCCATCAATAATATCGAATAAAAAAACTTCTATCCTTAAACAATACTCACTTATGTCCAACATAATCCATTCCAATCTTTAGGCTTATCCATAATACTGCAGTCCACTCTCATAACATAGTGAAAACGATTACCTAAGATTTAATACCATCGTTGATCCCCATATATCATAAGATATGTTTTGTTGGTCACATTCCAATCATTCAAAGGCCTTAATCATGTATTCTCATGAATACCCATCGAACCTTAGTGAAAACATGAATGCAGTTAAAATTTAACACTTTCCACATACCAAAATCCTCAGAATTCTATATATTCGAACCATGATATCACTTAGTCCTTATATCAATCATGAGCTCATGAATACTGTCAAATATTTAATTTTCTCATTTTCCCTTCATTATGCGCATATCATTATTTTTCCAAAAATATCTCAATCACTTTCCATGGTTACTGGTACCATAAAATTATTGAAAACCACAATAGACCAATACATAAATATTCCAATACATTATGATACAACATTATTTTGGAATCCCATTACATAAACACTTAATTATTCCACCACATCGTTATCATATTCAACATCGCCAATAGTGAACGCACGTGACTTCCCTCTGTCCTTTTCCTTAAGTGGTTGCTCATGTTGATCATCACTAACCCTTAGATTAGAGAATTTATTGGCATAATGTCCCATTTCCTTGCACTTGAAGCATTGAAGTGTTGGTGGTGCGTTCTCTGCAGTGTTTGCTTTATTCACATCATTAGAAACCCTTTTTCCATTACTTCGACACTCAGCTACTCGATGACCTTCTTTTACACACTTAAAACATTTTCTAGTCCCTTTAATACAATCTCCACCATGCTTCTTTCCACACTTTGCGCATAAGGAAACATTCATCTTCTTTTCACCATTATTCTGAGATTTCTCCTTGAACTCCATCTTTCGTTTCTTGTCAAAACCATGATATTGATATGTAACACCAACTTCCATTTCTACCTTGATAGCACAACACACAATTTCTTCATAGCTACTAGAGTCTCTTATAGCTAATGTCGTTCGAAGACTTGGTTTTAAGCCACTGAAAAATCGATCAACATTACTTTCAGGTTGGATGATAATGCCAGATGCATACCTTGCAAGTCTTGTAAAATTCACTTCGTATATACCAACGGATTCATCATCCTTTTGCTCTAGATCAAGAAACTCCTTCTCCATCTTTGTTCGAAGAATACGAGGGAAGTACTTATTGAAAAATAAGTTCTTGAACTCGTCTCATTCCATGGACTCAATTTCAACTCTTTGCCACGTATTCTAAATAAGATTCCACCATTGATCAACATCACCTTCCAAATGATACACTGCTAAGATGACTTTATCATGTTCAGAACATTGAAGAACTGAAAATATCTTTTCAGTGTTACTGATCCATTGTTCAGCAACAAGTGGATCAGAAGACCCATTGAAAGAAGGTGGACGTTGCCTCATAAAGGACTCAATAGAATATTGTTCCCTTCTCTGCTCATTTGGAAGTCCAAAATGATTCATAGCTTGTGTAATTATAGCAATAAGATTTTGCACTCCATTTCCCATAACATTTGTTTGTTCATGAGGACAATAATTTCATTGTCCACTGCATTGATCAACACGGTTCCTTCGGGTTCCAGCCATCGTCTAAAACCCAAAAAGAATAGTGTGAGAGGCAAAAATCATGCTAGGGAAAAAAACATAATAAAGGGGGAGTACCTTCAATATCTAACATCTTAGGTTTAATTCTATGATCGTTAGCGTAGTTCTAGTACTATAAGCTATATGTATACTTAACCTTAGGGACATCCCTAGACATACCGTAGAAATATCTCTAGGGATCTCACAAAAGTTTTCGCATCCTAGTTTCCAAAGATTGACTAAAACTTTTCTCTGATACCAACTGTAGAGACCCGAAGCTTGACGTACATGGACATTACATTACTTTTGCGGAATACTTGGTACATAACGAAAACACACACACAAGGATCGTAATAGTTTAGTGTCTTTGGAAACTCGGAACACAATCTTCTAATCGTGGTGAAAGATCTTCAATATCTCCCATAAAGATCTTCCTTTTTTTACCTAAAACCTTTCTTTATATCCTGGGGAAAAGAAAACATAAAAGCGTGAGCTCAAATGCTCAGTAAGGGTAAACAAAAGAAATATCAATCACATCGTATACACAAGCTCATAACTTTTGGAAATCTTAACATGCAAAAGAGATCATAATTTCATAACATGGGATAAATCATGGCAGGGAAATGTAATCACAATAATCATAACATAAAACATGAAACTTTGTGGCAATCACACATAATCATAGAGAAACATTTCTTGTTAGTCAAGACTCATTTCCAAGACTATCTTAGTGGACAAAGTCCCTTTCTGAATCGAGTAACCCTCGTTTCAGTCCTGTTTCACTGAACCTGTATAACCTACCATTCCAGCCATGTCTATCTCATGAGATATAAAATCTTTACCCAATGCATTGGAGGGAGATATAGGTCCCACCTATTTTATAATGAATCCTTTCTTATGTGTGCCACATAATAATAAAACATACATCATCGCATAACACATGTAACAAAAATGGGATTCTTGAAACATCCTGACATCAAAAATCAATTCATATAAGATAAAGGAATTCATAAAAATAATTCCATCACAACATGATCAAATCAATGTAATAATAGGGATAAAAACAGAACCCTTTTATTATCTTAGATTGAAAATAATTTTGATAACATACTTGAACTCCATTTTTGAGGAAAATATCCTTTCTACTTCAAAAACATTTTTCCTTTCATAACATGTCATACGACTTTAAAATAAAAGAATTTTATTAAAAATAAACTTGAAAACTTGTAAATTAAGTTTCGTAAAAATCCATTCATGCCGTATAAGTTAAAAAACATTCTTCGTACTTTTGTCAGAAAAGTCAAAAAGTACCTCGTACGAAAAACGACAAAAGATTCCTTTCATACATATTACTAAAAACTCACCGAAGGGTAAAAATGGATTTAAACAATTTTAGGTGGATGGAAATAATATTACATATTGAGGAAACATGGATGTGGATGATAAAATACACCCCAGTAAATAATTACGAATAAACAATCTCGGATAAAAATGAGATTGTGATATTTCCCTTACCTTAGGTCCGATTTGCTTCGTATGTGTCCGAACCTCCTGTATAATGATTTAAATAATTTCATTGACTTATTAAAGAATCATATTCATTGTTATTATATCATATATGGTTCACTTATGACATTATATTACCCGTTCTTTTGTAAATTCCATGTTAAAGAAGCGTTTTGGGTAAAATCGTTTCATTTATCGTAGGTGTTCTGACTTGTTGTTATTGACATTATTATTACTTATATCATGATTTACTTACTTCCAGAATATAAAATATGATTTATATATCATATATATTCAGTATATATATATATATATATAATAGATAGATAAATGAAATGAAAAACACCGTTAATGGAGACGGTAGTCCGTATGTACGCATGAACGTTGTTTTCCTTTCCTTATTGTCTTGAATGGAAGTAAGTAGATGACATACATATATATATATATACATAAATCCAGTAGCTTTATAATTTAATATATTTAATTATTATTTCTTATATATACTTTATAATCATTCTTAAATGGTTAACATGGATAATGAATCTCATCGCGTCGCGGAGACAGTAGTCTGTACGTACGCATGAGCGATGATATCATTTCCATAAATATTGAATTGAATTGGAGTGGATTATAAAATATATCATAATCAATATGATGTTTTAATAAGTATGTATAGTTATTCTTTACACCATTATTCCCATCCATGTAAGGTGGTGGTGGAAAATAGATTACACCACGGCGTGGAGACGGTATTCCGTACGTACGCACGCGCGGTGATTTCTTTTTCTGTAGGATGGATAGATGGAGAAATAGGGTTTATTCATACTTATAATAACATATCAGTATATGAGTGATACTTATGTTATTACTTCATAATGAAAAAACCTAAGAAGAAGAAGTGGAAGAAGAAATAAAGATGAAAGAATTGGTAACGGTAATTACCTCTTCTTTGAAGCGCCTCTTTGAGACCTCCTCTTAGGGCACTAAAAATGGTCTTTGAGGAAGACCAGAACCTCTAGGATGTTTCTAGGGAAGTGGAGAAGTGATTTTGGAAGGGTTTGGCCGAGCTTGAGTGCTAAAATTGGTGTGAGGAGGAGGGGGAGGAGGTGTCCTTTTATAAGGAAGGAGAGGGGCACCTTAGGAATACCTAAAATATTATTTTATTTTAATGTCAAAATCGGTTTATAATGGTTCCAAAGGGTCTTATTTCGAAGCTAAAGTGGGGATGGGTCTAAATACTATCAACCAATAGGATTTAGACAAGTTTAGGGTATTATTTTAACCTTATCAATTAGATTTAACCCTAAGTTAAATAATTTAACTTTTACCGTGTCTTTTTGTTTTCTTTCACTATATGGTTAATACACTTACAATAACATGCCAAACGAACCCCAAATTGTTTATTATTAATATATATATCTTTATCTATGTCATTTGGCCGAACCGTAGATTTTTAGTAATAAAATAACAATTAATAATATAATATTTGATTTAAAAACTATTTTGTGTCAATTTTGACACTATTTGATATATGATTTTTGTGAAAGTCATAACAGAATTATATGTTCGAACCAAGTTGATTAAATCAACAATAATATATCATAGTAACTTATAAAATTAGTGTAATTCATAAAAAGTCTCAAATTACATTTATTTGAGCATTTATAACATTAATTATGTTAACATTTCCTTAAAAAGGTAATTACTGCATCATCGTTGTGTCATAAATAAATTAATTTATTTGAAGTCTAAAAATTATAAATAAAATATCATTATGTAGGAAATCTTGTTAGATTTCTAATGAATATTTATAATCGAATTTATCATATGTATAAACCCATATTAAAAATGTTTTAGTAAATAAACATTGATTTTAATTCTTTTAACTCTTCTTTGAATTAAATAATAATAAATGTCCTAATCTAATCCAAGTGGGCCTAAACGATAATATTTTACACTTAAGGTTGTTTTTGGTCGAGATACACTTGTCCAATAGGATTAGGACATGTGTTAGGGTAATATTAATATCATTTTTACCCTTAATTACCCTATTTACTTTTAACCCTGGTAAATAAAAGTAAAAAGTTACAATTCACCAAAAATTATTTTCATCTCATTGAACCACATTTTACTTATTGACATCAACCGTGTCTCTCGGATTTATGAAATTCCATTCACAGAAGCGGTAAAATTAAGATTTATGAAAAAATTAATTTTTTTAACTACCACTTAGTAGTTTCACTATTCATCAAAAATTGATGTTTTTCAGAACAATGCCAAAATTTCATCCTAAGCTATATTTCATATTACGAATTCAAAAATTAAGTCAATTTTACCAAATTCATATCATAGAAGTTGCATTAATTAATTTTATAATTAAATCCCGCTGTTAAAACAAAGAGCGTGTTTTTAAGAAACAATATCTATCAAAAGATTGACACTTGTTTATGTCTGGTTTAAATGTGAAATTACATCCAATGACCAACATTGTATTAAATTGTAAAAATATATTCTAAATATAATTTAAAACCATTCAAATTAATAATTTATCACTATTAATTATTTTGATTAAAAAAGTTGTTTTTAATTATAATTTCGTAATTTTCACTATTCATCAGAATATGAAAGTTATCCGAAAAGTACCAAAATTTCACCTTAGACTAAATTTGATACTACGAATCCAATAATGAAGTCCATTTTGAGAGATAAAAATTTTAAAAAGTGGTTATTACTATTCATAACGGCTAGTTTTAATAATATTTTAATAGCATATCGTTGTTTCCTGAAACTCAGTATTGCGTACTACACACGCTATCGAGGAAGGTTGTGATTGCGTGTAATGCAAGGCAAGTCAAAGATGCGTGTTGTGCAATCTCCTTTTGGTGTAGCGTACAACACAAGACATTAATAAAATTAAAAAGAATCTTTTTCATAAAATCTCGGGCTGTTACAATTGATATCATAATGAGGCTACCTAAGGATTAGATACGGTTATATGTTATATGTGTAGTTGTAGATCTGCTAATGAAATCAACTCACTTCCTCAAACTCAAGCAGTCAGGCATAGTTGATTCCTTAGTCCAGATGTACATGGAGGAGGTTGTACAGATTCTTAGTGATCGTATAACCATTGACGTAGACCATGATACACATAGTAGACTAGGATTATGGAGGGTATTACATTTTTATTTTGGAACTCAGTTACACCATAGCACTACCTTCCACACTCAAACAGATGGGAATACTAAGAGGACCATCTAAAAGTTGTTAGACATGAGTCGATCATATATATTGATCATTTTTGGGTCTTGGGTGTGAAAATTTACATTGGTAGATATTTATTACAATAATAGTTATAAATCTTCCATTATAATAGATCTATTTGAGGATTTGTATGGAAGGCTATTTTTTCACCTTTGTTCTGGAAAGATGTTGGCGAGACTGCTATTCTTGGTCTCTAGGTGGTGCAAACCACGATGGATAAGTTTTAGCTTGTTCATGAAAGGATAAAGGCATAAAAAGACTAGAAGAAGTCATATGTTTATCGTAGGAGTAGGCCCTTGGAGTTCTAGGTTGGTGACATTGAGTTTTTTATGGTTTTCCCTCATCATGGGTATCAGAGGTTCGACAGAGGGAGCATGCATTATACCATTTTCATTAGACCCTTTTAAGATTTGGGGTGAGTTGTTGTTGTGGCATACATCTATGCCCTTTCACCATTATTGGATATGATCCATAACATCTTTAATGACTAATAGATTCTTATATATCATTACGATGACTCCCACATCAATGAAATCGAAGAGTTAGATATAGATTATGAAGACACGTTCTTGGAGTAGACAGGGGAGAACCAAGATTGTCGAGGGAAGGTGTTGTGTTGATGGACCATTCCATGGGTTAATGTCATTTGGAGGATTGTTGGGATATAAGAGAGTATTATTTAGAAGGAAGGGAAGATGTGTAACTTACCAAGGTGGTTTTGAGTTTTTATCTAGTGTTTTTATTTTTGATGTAATGCTAAAACCTTGATTTCTATGATATGAGTAGATTACATGTTCAAAAAAATGTGGGAAACAAACATCATAAGTAAAAAAGTAATACCTGATTCCTAATCGAGAATCATTAATGAGGATGAAATTTAACCCATGTGGGCATGTCAGTGCCACTCAGATTGAATACTATATCGATATGAAGGAAGGAATTTCCTGATTCATATGTCTGGACATTGTGTCTTTTTGTTACTATGTGCTACGTCTTGAGGTCATTGGGGGTAGTAGATAGTAGGAGTTTCTCATAGGTTTTGATTGTATAATACATCATTTGGACCACACATTGTGGTTTATCATTGATAAATGATGCCGGTATCAATGTTTCATATATATTAAGACCCTTGATATGTATAATACCGGTGTGCTTGTTCATGCCCCCTCATTTCTTAATGGATTGGTTTTTGGATAATGAGAGATGATAATAGTTTGATAGGTATGTAATGTAATGGATGAGACATCCCTTGTCCATTAATGTGGTAAAACCTTGTTTCTGATGTGTTCTAAGAGGAAACAATGTCTCATTTTAGGATTTCTCCAAAAATCTAGTTTTGAAATAGTTTGTGGACTCAATAGGTGGAATTGGTAGGTGGCATTGGTAGGTCACATTGGCGTATCACCTAGGTTACTCCCATATGTGACCCACCTTCATTAGGTCGCGATGGTGACTTGAATAAGTGACTCAACCTTAGTAGTCCATGTTAGTGACTCGCCATGGGTAGGTGGCATGGTAGGACACATCGGTGAGTCAGGTCAGTTACTCACAATAAGTAAGATGCTTCGATGACCGATGATAGTGTGTCATCATTAATATGTCACATTAGTGACTCATTCTCAGTGACATTATATCGGTGAATCATGCTGGTAACCCATATATTGTTTATTCATTTCGACAATTTGTAAAAAAATCATGTGTTCCCAGTTTTTCTAGTTTCTCCATGTTAACATTTTATTTCAAGATAAATGAGTTTAATACCATGATTAAGTGTTTTTTATGTCATCTAATCAGATAAAAATTATATAGTTAATTTCATAATGCCCCCATACTATTCTTTGTAAAAATAAATGTTCTTGATCTTGATCACTCTATAATAGATTTTAAAATAATTCCTACATGGATATAGAATATATAAATTTTAAAGCTGATTTACTTTCAACATTGTTCGTTTTATCTTTTACTTTATTGCTAACAAGAATCCTAGAACCATTATTCCATGAGTGATCATGAAACTATGTTTTATCATGGGATCATATTTTCTGAGTGGTTCTTCCAACATCTTATGCACCCCCAATTTTGGTCTTAGAAGATTTGTTGATAGGCTTTTTTTGATGTAGGGATTACATTGTTTATATTTTAATACTGTAACTTTTGGGTGGGTGTACTCATGTATCCATGTAAATATAGTTGAACCAGTGTTGAAAAAAGATAATAAGAAGTAATTAATGAAGGACTGGGAAGATGGCGGTGATGATCGTGTTGACATATCAGTTATTTGATACTTATTATGTATTGTATCATATTGAAAATAATGGTCATTCATGGACTTTGGTTGTGCATGGGTGATGACTTGTGGATGTTTTTTTTCTCTATGATAATTGTAAATATTTACATAAAACATATTAACCACTTATATTTGTATTACTAAATGGATTCCCCGGGATTAAACCCATTCTATGGTAACTCTTGAATTATAAAAGTGGAATAAAAAAATGTATATTTTCTAAATCTGAATATAATATACATTATTTTGATTGGATATGTGATTTGTGTTGATCTATTCTATCTTGTTCTTTGTACCGGATGTATGGTAATGCTATTGATATCACATGGGTTTGCATGGATGGTTTGAGGGTGTAATTAAATTCCATGTTGGGTGATTGTTTGATTGTATAATGGATGAGAGTTGTTGTGTAGTGGGTCAACAACCATGTCGTGATTTTTTTTGTTTTTCTAGGAGTGGTGTGGATATGTAATGGAGACTTCGAGTATGGTTGTTACATGATATCTTTTAGAATGTTTTTTTAGTTGGGGATTTTTTCATTGGTACGTGACATCACATTGAAGAATGATGTTGGTAGTGGTTAGCCTGATTTTTGTTGTGTGGCTTGATATGTGTTGTGGATGGTAGTTTCTAGAGAAGGTATGTAATGAATAAATTGTTTCGATAATAAATAATTACTATATGAAAAATGGGTTTGATGGAGGTATGTTTTAGTTTTGGATTGTTATTTATGGATTTCATTTATAAAATTCGGATGTGGATGTTGCTGGTACTAAATAATTCTCTAAGTGGTAGTAGTAGAGTCAGTAGTATCATAGGATCATTGGATATTGTATTGGGACCCATAGGTTGGGATTTAGTGTTTTACACAATTTTTAATTATTTAATTTTCTTTTTATTTTCTATATGCACCCAAAACTAGTTGAAAACTATTTGTTGAACAGCCCCATTATCATGGGGGAGGGTGTCTTTCCCAAACATTGTAGTGGGGGGATGGATGGCTAGACACCAGCTCTTCCCTGATCACCATTCTTGAATGTGATATAACAAGATTCATCAAGAAGGTAGAGGATGTGATTCCATGGTGTGTGCGAGCATGTTTGGTTATATCACATGTCTTCGGGATGAGTTGTGTTGTGTTCTCAAATGTCATCAGGATGAGATGTGTTGTGTCCCAATTTTTTTGTGGTATGTGACATGGTATGTGGCCCATGATTCATTGGGTATGACATAGTTGTGAGGATAAGGTCTCTACGAGTATGATGTGATGTGTTATGTATCCTAGGTTTCTATATGTGATAAGTAGATGTGTGGACTAGGTGTGTGATAGTTTCTTGGAACTTGGTTCTTTCTGAAGAGGATAGAGTGTATGGACTTTTTCCATTAGGGGTTGAGATTAGAAAATAATTAGGAAAGTGGATCAAGGTACCCTATAAAAGATGTGATCTTAATTACATTACCAAACATGCTTATTTGGTGAGAATTATTTTGGGAAGTATGGGTGGCTAGTATACCTTTTTTTGTTCATTTGGTTTCTTCAATTTCTAAAAATGGAATCATTATGCTTCTCTACTTATACCCGAGATAATTTTGTTTTTCCCAAATGAGTATACATGTATGATCACTCTATATATATAAAACTATTTTCATGTTTCCGTTAGGTCTATGTGGACCATGATGTACTTTACTAGCTTGTAAATTTGTGTAGTTTTTGTGTCGCTGGTTTTCTTGGTTTTTTGGATTTACATTGGAGACACTTGTTTTGAAAGGGTTATTTTTTAAAATATGCACGTGGGATGGATTTTGGGGTCCTTATATATATATATATTTATTTGTCTTTGAGTTATTTTGTGGTTGATAAATCCTATATCCTGATATTGGTTACTAATTATAGTGCCCCAAACCCACAATTCCATATTCGGTTCATAAAACTTGCGCTGTATTTTTTTAAAAAACGATAACTAAAAAAAATATGTAGTGCTTTATAAAATAGAGGACCTTTTACCAGACACGGTTCTGGTGGATTAGAAAACACCTTAAATTTATCATAGTTGAAAGAAAAATAAAATTCATGTATATTACTCTTTGACATGTTCTAACATCAAATGAATCAGATTCTATCTTAGAGCATCTAGTATTTAAGTGAAATATATTTAAATACATTGGATGTGCATTTAATTTACCTAAAAAGGGTTTTACAATCCCATAACAACCTTTGATAAAGACATACTTTGAAAATAATTTTTGATAAATGTTGAGGAAATTCAATTGAAATTCTAATAAAATATTTTTTTAATACTGTTCAAAATAATGTGGATGTTATTGATTTATTAAAAATGCTTCATAATTTTTCAAAATATAAATGATGCAAATATTAATAAAATAATCTTGTTCTAATTAAGAACAATCAACATAATATTTTTTAAAAATATTATGGGGAATATTGAAACATTGAAGGATATTTTTATCATACACACTTGTTGGGGGATGTGTTCTTTCCCCAATTACCAACCATATTTACAATTTTCAAGTGCCATATTTTTTTAAATTTTTTTTATGATTTCTTTACTTGTATATAATTTCGCTAGAGTTTTTTTATTTTGAAAACATGTAAATGCATTGAGATACAGATTCACACATAAATTTAAATATAATTATGTATATATATAATTATATTAACTATCATTAGATATATTATTCATGTTTTTTTACAACCAAAACCCATCTATTTATATTTAAATATTATTTCATTGGATACATTTTATATTCATATTGAAAATTAATCATAATAGATATTATTTATGGTTTCATAAACTTTTTAAAAAGAAACATATTAAATAACATATTTTAAATCATCTAGAAATCTATATTAATTTGTAATCTTTAAATGGAAATCTTGAATATAATATGAATGAAATTTATGTCGATGATATGTATAACACATGGCCATGATTAAATGAAAATATGACATCCTTAAATGTCAATATAGGATGTTTACATGATTAATTTCATATACGGATGACATAAACATTATAAACATGAAAATTTAATTATACATATGATAATAAAAATTTCATCAATTTATCTATATATATATTTGGTTGTGTGACTGTGTGTGTGCAATAAGGAACTAATAATACTCATAATCGCTAAATAAATTCGTGTTTCACAAAAACATTGATAAATTAAAATATTCATACATAACATGAATTAAAATATAGTTTTGATTATGAATAATAAGAACATAAAATATTGCAAGAGATATATATATATATATATATATATATATATATATTACAGCCACAGAGACATAATAATACATTGTGTAGTGTAGATAAAACTATTTTTTGTTGTAGATTTTAATTAAAACATATTTTACATAAAAATTTAATAAATAATTCGATCTGTCACCATCGAAATATAATATGTAATATCATTTGAAATATTTAAATACACCCCCATTCTTTTATAAAATTCATTTATAAATTATACATAATTATCATTCAAAAAATATAAAAAAATATGTAAGATTAATTCCTTTTAGAAGAACATAACATTAAAAAATTCTCTTCATTACCAATTTGGAAATAAAAAACCATACTTTTAAAATATTACATAAAACTAACAAAATATTATCTTAAAATAGAACAAAATTATGAGAAAATAAATTGTATATGGGAAATACTATCTTAAAACATAATTTAAGTAAATTAAATCCAATAAATTAGAAACAATCCCCTGATACATAATAAAAATTAATTATAATTATATTGAATTTTAATTTTAAATGCAAAGTAAATACCCTTAATGTTTATTTTTAGAAATGGATCTTCTTAATAATGGTGGAGAACTCACCATCTCCTCCATAAAAATCATCTTTCCAAATAATATCATAATAAAAAATAGTGAATAATAAGATGACTGAAATGCCATGTTAGTGTTGCTTATTATAACCAAGACTCCCATTTTAAAGACTTTTCATGTCATTATAATAATATTGTTTTTTATTGATAATAAAAAATGGATTATAGATAATCTTAATGTTTCAATCTTGGTCCAATCTATAATTTAATCAGGATCATTTTTTGAGGTATTATGAATTTTACACATATAAAAAACAATGTTATTTAATAGAGATGGACTGATAAATTTGAATGTTGTGTTCATCAATGAACTCAATTCAATTAGGACATTTATAATAAATAAAATTATATTCTTTGTAATTAATATCCAAACATGTTAAAAATTTATTCAAATACAATTTAAATTAAAATTATGCGATGAAATAAGATTTCAAGATAATGATTAAATGATGCCAATAAGAGGAAGTGAACAATTAACTACTAGATGTTAAAGAATATTCGGACACTTATACCAATGAAATGAAATACCTAATTTCATATCACTACAATAATGAAAAGATATCTTCAATGAAATGTAGATATCTCCAAAATTGGGTATTATATCCTCATCGAAGTACAAATCTAATATCTGATCTGGCATGAATTTACAAAAAACCTTTCTTCTCAAGTACACTAAAGCCCTAGATTTTGAACGATCCACTCTTTCTGGTAAGAATGGTTGACCCCTTTCTCTTGTCCCTTTATGAATATTTTTTGCTCTTCATTGACCTCTTATCGACTAACGATGCTCATTTCCTCTTCACCTTCGGCTTCATTTTATTCTATGCCCTAAGCGACTATCGAGTCCCCCTTTACCATAACTCTATTTATCATTTTGTTGTATTTTTTATTTATTATAATTTAATAATAAATATATATTAATTTTAGTTACTATAATTTACTATTCATAATTAATATATATTTATCCGTGAAAAATTATAATAATTGAAAATATATAAAATTGATTCTTTCATATAAATTTTAAAATAAATTTATAGTTGGATTATAAAAATGTATTAAAATATATATTATTCAAAGTGACATACATATATTATATTATAATTCATAATTTGAAATTATAATTCATTTCATTTTAGTTATAGAAATTAATTATTTTTTAACAAAAAATAATTTTAATAAAACCAAAATCGTGAAAGATTAATTTAAAATATTAATTTAATATTGAAAACAAGTTTCTTGAAAATAATTACTTTTTAAAAAATATTATAAAATTTAAATAATATCATATTTTATTTATTATCTTTATAATTTAATGATTTCCATAATAGGTTAATGATATTTTTATAATTTAAATTTTGTTAATTTATATTTTCATATAATATATTTTCTCTAGAATGAATAGTTTTTTATATAATCAATTTTTTATGGTAAAATAAAATCCTATTATCACAACTTATAATTATAACATATATTATGTTTAAATGTTATGAAATAATTATTTATAATAATAAATATCGATTCATATAATAAATATTCTATTATATTTATTTATTATTACAAAAACCTACTCATATACATATATTATTACAAATACCTTCTAAATCAATGAATATGAATTATAAATATTATTTATTAATTCATTTAGTAAAAATTTATACATTATAAGAAAATTATTATATAATTAATTACTACTTAAATTTTCATAGCATGTTACACCAAGGGTACCTATTATTACAGTCAGGCTCCGACTATAATTTTTGAGTGAGCTGATCCATAATTTATTGATAAGTCATAGACATATATCCATTCAATGTTTCTATAATATATACAATTTTTTTTAAGTGACATTCTAGAAAATGATTATTGAATAAACTGCGTGTTCTTGGAATAAAATCGGTATACTTGGGAATAAATCCATTACAATAATGTTTTAGATAATCACCTTATGAAGCCATTTTTTTAAATAGATGTCGGATAGTTTTTTCAAATCAACCACATATTATGTGGATTTTTATTTTGTCTATGTAACCACTTCTGGAACATTGATTTAAAGAATTAGATGTATTATAAGGATTAGTTACATATTATAATGAAAATTTGAACAAGAATAGGTGAAGATCAATATATTAAAGTTAATTTTTCAATCAATTGTGAAATATAATAGAAGAACCATTAGAATTGTAATGTTGATTTAAAATAATAAATTTAAATAGTGGATGTGAAGGAACTTTTGGAATAGAGGAATATAAGAATGATATATTATACATGTTTCAAGATTCTTGTGCATCTGGAAAACCAGGAACAAAAGGTGGAATAATGAAATAACAAGATTGATCACGGGTATTATACTCAAAATGAAAAGTACTCAAATTGATCATGTGATGATAGAATTGGATTGGATGTATTCTCCTTCCCTTGAGATGCTATTGAGTTATAGTAGAGAACTCACTCTATGTATTAGAGAGAATGACCATTGGGTTTGAGGAAACCTCTATTAGTCGGGTTTGAAAATGAATGCCAATGCATGATGACAATCGGGGAAAGATAGGGGGCGGGTGATAATAGATAAAAGAGGCTCATTGAGGCTAGATTTATCTATAATAATTGGAAGATGCAACCCTATTCATACAGAAGTACAGACGATGTTGATGGGTCTTGAGTTATGTAATTAGAGTAATAATCAACTGGTATCAGTATAGGATGACTCTGTAACTATTTAAAAATATTTTATTGGATATTAATACTTCCGATGGACTATTTCTTATATTATTAATTGATTCATAAATCTCATGGTCAATCATATGGTTTTCCTATATACATTGTTAGAAGGAAATTTTATGGGTCATTTCCTTGCTTCTATGGTCTATAAGAGAGGGCATATTTTTTTTCATTGGTCTTGGATCCTTCCCTCCGGATGGGCTGAATTTGGTAAGGGCAGATCCACTCTAGCATCACTACTTTTGTCCTCCCGGATTTAATTTTGGTCTTTTCCTTCTATATTTTATTTATCTTTTCAGTGTTCTTCTTTTATATTTCCTTTTGATAGTTAATAAAATAACAAAATCTTATTTTTAGTTGTATATTTGGACATTTAATCAAGAACACATGTTGGGGAGCACCATATGAATGATTGTGAGAGAGTTGTTTATGTGATAATTTACATTATATAATTGGCTCATGTATGTTCCATCTCAATGATTCAGTTTTAGATATGAGTGGTGATTTGATTATTAATGTCTTCAATACTATATTATTAGAAAATAATTATTATGAATTGTTGGGTGTATAAAATAAAAAACAATAATTCTAGTAGAATTATTCAACATAGTTAGGTCAGGTAATGTTCCATTCTTCCAAACTATTTATGGGGTTGGGAAGTTTTTTTGGGGATATTGTATGGTCTCTTGTTTTATGGGTTGTAATTTTCAATGTAATTTGAAAATAAATATTTTTATGGTTGGATAAATCACAAAAATACATTGAATTTAACATACAAGATTTTAAATAACTCCAAGATTCATTTTTATATAGGGTTTAAGGCCCAAGATTAATATTCGGTGTTTGGATTTGTTTCAGTACCCCTGATATTCAAAAATTCATAATTTTGGACATAGTTGTGGGGGTTATGAGTGTAGAAGGTTAGTGTATACGATGCACTAAAATCATGTGACCCTATAGTGGTTTTAAAAAAATTATTAAAGTGTAAACATATGTTTTCACAATAATGTAAAATTTGTCTACCCTCTTACGAGAAATATTCGATGGGCTTCACATGGCTAGAAAAAACATGAATATAGCCATGTAGAGGGTGTGGTGTGAAGTGAAACCATATGAGGAGTTAGCACATGGTTATTATATGGTTTTACCAACTATGTAAGAATACCATCTTCCTCGTTAAATCTATGAAATTAAAATTCTTCCATTATTCTCCTAAATTTATATTTCCTCCCCTCCTATCCATTATTTCTATCATGAATAGTAGGCATCTTGAGCTCAATCTCCTCCTGTTATGATTTAATGATTTTTACCTTTTCATACTAATAATTGAGCATTGATGATCACATTTGATTACTCTCTGTTAGACTGATTTTTTCTTAATCATTTCTTTTTTTATCATTCATTATTGTATGACATATCAATGTGTTATCTTGTGAACTATTTTTAAGGAATTAATATTCATTAAATTTTTCTCAATACTTCATGAATAAAATCATGATAATGATAGATTTATTCATTAAAATCATAAGCTATACGGTATGTAGATTTACATTAATGTATAGAATTTTTATTCAATACATAATTGTGTTGGATGCATTAATTTCTGAGAATTGACCCCAAATCATGATAATAATTAATACAATACTAATTTTTTAAATTATTTAGTCCATGTGAGACAAATATTATTGTTTGAGGTTTTCAATTTTCCCAAGAGTCACCCCTTTGTGTGTTTTTTTCTATACCATAACACATTCAATTAATTTTTGGAATTATATCATATATTGTGGTACTATTAAATGATTCCCTTCAAATAAAATGATTAAATAGAATCAAATGAACTATTTGTTTTTTTGATGGCTTGAGTAGCCATTGGTAATTTTTATATAATAATATATATATTTTTCAGAAAAGAAATGTCAAAATTTGATTAATTTAGGATGTTTAAGGAGAAAATATACCCTAGGCCACGTCCAATTTGTAATATTTAGCACTTTACTCATCACACTTGATAAACAAGATATGATTAATTTTCTTGTCAAAACTATACATAACTAGACATAATTAATCCTTCTAATTATATAGACTATTAGAATGATCCTAATTAATCTTATAGAATTCATTATTGAATATTCACAAGGATTTTGGTAAACTCTATCATATAAAAGGTTTCAACATAATTAATTATGAAATGAGGGATCATTGTAATATATTGTATGGATTATATTTATATGTTAATAGGTTAGATAAATTTTTATTCCCTTTGAAAACATTGTGTTCACGTGTAGGAATTCGTTGGAATAGATCCGGGTTAAATGAAATTACATTCTTCCTTGACTGATACAAGGTTTTCCATTATGGAAAAACTGGGAAATGGACTCAAAGTGAAAGTGGGATTATATTATAAATTATTTTAATTAGGAGCCCTTGGTAAAGGGTTTTTGGATATGAAATTCCACACAACCTTGTTCAATGATGGTGGCCATTGCATTTCATATCCATTTGAGTTGTTTGACATGATGTTTCATTCCCCAGGATTACGATGTGGAAATAAAATTTCACATCATTTATTGGGATTGATTGACATGGTTCTTTGTGTCCCATGATTAGATGCATGAGAATTTATGGATATTCCTTTAATATGACATATGCAATATTATTTTTATAGGGGTATTCCTTAGTTATACATATCATAACCTCTTATATACAAGAATATCTTTACGCACACAGAAAAGAAGACATATATATATATATATATATGGTAACATATATTCATATATATTCAAGATGTCATATTTTTTAATATTAAGGTTTGTTATGAAGTATGTATAGTGGGTCTAGTTTCCATTGAGGAACCAAAACCCATCTCGTTTACTTTTTTCACTATACTGTTAATTATACACGCACTATGCATATTTAAAATTCATTAACTAGACTATATTAGAATCTATTTTTGGTGGATCATTCCGTTAATCTCACACCCTGACCAGGCTACCAATTTTTAATTTATAAAAGCTCATGGTTATAGAAGAAGGAATATGGACCATGAAATGTTTTATATACCTATATATATGAGATTAGTAAAAAATGACTATAATGGAGGCCAATATTCCCAAAAAGATAATCTTCATATTTTATTTATTTTCATTATTAATATATTGTATCTATGTTTCCACACATGTATAATTTCATTTTATTCTTGAAATGACATTATTATGTATATAAACTATTTATCGATCTGGTAGTTTTTTATTATTGGGGGACTTTTTTCTACTTCTTTTTATTTATACATCTTCCCAAATTGAGTTAATTTATAGGTACTACAATTTCACTTTGATCATGAGAATATTTTCTCCCCATAGTACCATTATTTTAACCTCACTAGAAGTATAATATATGGTAAGGCATGCATAATGCCATGTGGATTACTATCTCTTTGAACAATTTCATTGTTAAAATGGTCAATATGTTACAATAATAGATTTTTTTTATAATAATTATATTTTTTTAGTTTAAATTTTAATCCATGACAATATATTCATATACATAAATTTAATTAATATCAATTTTATTAATTTAGAAGCTATTTTTATTTGATTACGTTTACAGAATTTAAATGTAACATTTCAATTGACTAGAAATGTGAATCCATAATATTATTTTTAAATTTGATTTATGAAATTTCACATTATTTAAATATATTAAAATTAATAATTTCCCTAAAAATTATGTTTTGGGGATATAAATAACTTATCATAGTAAAAGAGAAAGTTGTAAATTGAGTTTGATCCATTATAAAAGTCCATAAAAATATAAAAACATTCCATGTAATGAATGGATGATTTTTTCTTTACCATTACATGTATCCCATCACAATTTATAATTTATTGTACTTTTAAATATTAATAATATCCCTATATTATTGAAAATGTAGTGGTTAGTCCCAAAAACACCCTTCACAACCATTATAAATTTGTAATAATCTCACCACATCCGGAATGACATCTCATTTGAATATATAAATTATTCGATATAATTTCTCAATCCCTAAAACTCTATCACATGATCATAAGATCCTATTTACTCATTTTTATCCCTTAAAATCAAATATTAAGGAGAATTCTAAAGAAAATTCATGTCCCCATCTTGGGAATTATCAGCTATATAGTTTCCTTCATAATTTTCTTCAAAAAATATATAGGAACATAACTATAATAATATTTTTATATTAATTTATATACTATAAAATTTTAATATTCAGGAAATTATCATAATTTATTCATATTTCTCAAAAATTTATAAAATCAAAATCTTTATTCTTTTATTGTGCATACAACCACCTCTACAGTATAACATTTTTCATTTTCATTAACCCCAACACAATGAATAATATATGTAATTTTTTTAATTTATTATAATTAATTTTTTTATATAATTATGGTATTGGTATGGTAAATTAAATAAGATACTTTTTATATGATAAAAATGATCATCAATAATTTAACAATTAAAATATGAATCCTCAAAATAGAATCATTTCTTAAAATATTGTAATAATTTATAATACCATACATCTACATATAATTTAATAATATTAAAATATATAAAACTAATAATCATTATGTAATATCAATATGCTTTTTTCATTATGATATTTTAATAGATCTCCACATTATCAATCATTTAATCTTGGCACGACCATGTTCAGGTCAGTACAACCACATATTCAAACAATATAATGCATTTATATCATATATTACTACAAAAATATATTTAATTAAAAATGTAACATCAATGAATAAATAATTATTTTTTATGTTTCTATTATATAAAAAATTTTATAAATGAAAACACACGTTGTTCATAAGAAATAAACAAAAAAATATTATTATCAAATTCATATTCTAGGATAAATCCTACAAAAGTCATGAAATGAATATAGAACATAAATTATTATTATAAATCAGATACAATATTAAATTTAATGAGATTTAAATATTTTATATTGGAATAATAATGTATATGTAGAATCTTATTAAATAACAAGTTTAAATGATCTAAAGTATAAAATTTTTTATGGAAAACTAAAAGAATTCACGTACAAAATAAAAATTTAAGATAAGTATAAATGAAAATAGAAATGAGTATTGTTGATTATATAGTTATTAAGAATATATATATAAATTATATAGGATGTTAATGTATGATTGTGGAAACCTTGACATGAGATAAGGGTTTTCCATCATAGATTCGAATCTATGTGTTATATTAAATTATATAAATCCGATTACCATTATGTGGGTTATTTATTTATTATATGGGCTGTTATTTTATAGAATTTTGTTATCAATTGTATTGTAAAATCGTGTTGAAAAAAAAATTATTCAATAAGATAAAATTTTATTTTCTACCCATTTGAAAAGTATGGTATTTCAATTTAAATATATTATTTGGAGTATTTTATTGTAATAACCACCTAATTTATTATTTGAGGATTATATATAGAAATTAAATTATTTTTTTAGATTATTGGTGGAATTAAATTAATATAAATAATATATTTTAATCCCTCTATCAATTTATTTTGATTCAAGAGTTAGATTTCTATAGTGGATAAACAACCATTTGTTTTGTTAGTGTAAATTTGTATGTAATTTCCCTATAAATACATTTCTTGATGGATACAATGATGTTGACACTTTTATTGAATTTATAGACCAAGGATTAATAACCCTAGGTTGGATTGGAGTACAATTGAATTATTCATAACCTAGATGCATACAAGTGGGCCAAATACTACGCACAAGGAGAGACAAATCAAAGGAAGGTTTTTTAAAATATTTCACAGATATTAATGTACCATGAATAAGTATATTTATTACCATTTCCATGGTCACATACCAATGAAAACTATTTAATAAAACTACAAAAATCCAAGGATAAAAGTAAATATTGACTGATCCCTTGACACGATATTTCCTGAATTGGGTTACTGCATGTTACATTGATGAATCCCTGGGAAATGCATGTTTATTATTGGATAATCTATTACAAATAATAATTTTTATTTTAAATGGTCAAGTGTTAGATGCCTTTATTTATCAATATATGTATATCAATGTATTACTCATCATGAGGTCCCATGTGAAATTGAATTTAAGGTATTCATGACTATAATGGTGAATAAATTAGATATAATTATATAATGATAGGGGATAAGAAATATATTGACCCTAAAAAATTTGACCATACTCATGTGTCAAATATTGTTTAGGATATAGTGTATTCCCCATAATGTGATTGTATATTTTCATCACCCAAGGCCATGAAATGATGTTTCTGGTGTCAAATATTTTTCATTTCATTATTATTTTTTCATTGATTATTTTTATCCATGTTTACAGTCCTTTTCGTGGAAATATCATGCCCTCAGTTCCTATTGATTGTAGTTTCATATTGTTAATTTATTCATTCCTATTGAATTATAATACATTAATGTTATGTAATCATCTACAAATTGCTACTCCATAATTAGAGTCTTACCTCACATTTATTTTTTCTTCCTTCCCCATGAATCATAGACGAGAATTATGAGTAAATTTAATATATTTAATTTTAAGGATACTCATGTTCTTATTTTTTTCTAGTTTTATGTAATTTTTTGAATTGTATTATTTTTATGTATCTTATCTTCCTATTATACTGAAATATTTTTCAACATTTAAATAATATATTTCATAAAATCATTTCTTAAAAAAAAATTAATGGTTTTTGGGTTTCTAAGATGATAATGTATATATGAATCAATGTTTAGTATCAACAATGAAGATTGACTTTAGAGGATCCAAGTTAGATAGAACATGTTCTTTGAAAACTCTTAATTATTGTTATGGATCACTATTTAAATTTTGTTAATAATGTAATTTTAAAACCTAGTGTCATGATATAATGATATATGTATATATATATATACAAATGTATATTGATCGGAACTAATAGGATGAATGTGAACTGTATCTCCACCGATAAACAATTCCATAACATTCTAACTACTCATATTGTTAAAAATAGTGTTGAGGATACAAAACTGATTTCAATATTATGGAAATTTACCTAAGTTAGAATAAATAATATCACATTAATATATCTATATAAAGATAGAAAGCATCATGTAACTATATTGGATATCATCATGAAACTACATTCTCTATCATTTATTAACACTATATATGTATTATATTTTCTATAATTGATCATGTCCCTAGTGAAGATCATTATTATTATTTTTGATATTTTTAAAAGGAAAATCAATTATGGTAGTTTATCATTTTAAGGGATATGTTAGCAAATGGTAGTCTCAAATTAAAAACCATAAAGATGACTATGAGATCATGTTAACTGATTTGAGAATTTCCATGGACGTATTTTGTGAAAAAGAACATTCTTATTGAGAAATGACCAGAATTGGAATGGTTGTTCATCAATATCAGTCAAAAAGAATATAATATTTTTCGTAATATGAATATTACTTCAAAATGAAATGTATTGACACAATAATCGATGTATATATTCCAAGAAAAAAACGGTTTCACCATTGGTGGGTTACAATCAGTCCATCAATGTGTGTTGGTGTCTTAGAACATTTCATCATATAAAGATATATTCTCATGATATATTATATTAGAAAAGAAGTTATCTCAGTAATATTTATTCAAATAAAATATGTAGAAGAAGTAGAAAAGAAAGGATGATGGGATTAACAATGAGGTAGAGGAGAATTATAAAATTATGGGATTTGAAAATTGTGTTAAAAATTCAAGGAAAAGACACGTTCCTTTAGAAAGTGAACCAAATATTTTTAAAAATTATATAAAAGGAAATATTGATCTCCAATTCTTGGGAAATGTTTTAATTTTTTATGTTTTATTGATCTTCTTTCCATAGAAGGAAAATTATTGATACCATTTCAAATAACATCATATAAATTTACCGAAGTAATTTTCACAGGGGAATATAAAATCTAAAACTCTTACCATATAATAATTTAATCATCCTAATGAGGTAGTGGTATGTATATTTGTCATTTACTTGATAATAGCTTATATTTATTTGATTATGGATCATCATAATAATTTATATCTTCCATTTTTTCCAAAAAAAATCCATACATCCCTATAACCCTATTATGGATGTTGTCAATTACGACTGAATGACTATGTCTTATAGAAGAAATTAGATGAATGTATTTTTTAATTATGATTCACATCAATACACAATTACCAAATTTGTATATAATAAATGTGGTTGTATTTATTATTATCCATGGAATGTATATGATTTCAATCTATAATGTAAAATAATTTTCTAGAAAAATAATATTATGAATCAGAAAGGTGAATTGGAATCACATATATTTAGAAAGGAAATTTTATCATCAAAGTAATGTTTCACACATTCCCCAAAATAATTACCATGAAAAAATTATGTGAAAAATAGAACGTCAAAAATGATATATGGATGATGTTGATTTCTTCATAATAGAGACAATACCTATGGTAAACATAAATTATTGGTTTTCTAGAATATTGACCTAGTTTTCCCATAGAGTTTGATGTTGAGTTATTGATTGAACGGTTTCCTCATGTAAGGCCTATATCTAAAAATAATTTTATATATGAAATTATGTTTTAAATTGTGTTTAAAAAATCATTATAGGATCTCAGTGATAAGGTTTTTAAACAAAAAAGTTTTTCAATATTTGGATCCCCTATAGTTTCATGAAAAATACTGACAGTTCAATGTGATTTTAATTCAAAAATTACTTAGTATTGTTTAGCTTGAATTTTAAATTATTTAACAAACATTTTATTGTTTAATACTTTTCATTGATCTATCATTGTTCTACTTTCCAACAATAAATGTTGAAAAACGATGATACACTAAAAAATAAATTTTTGGATATGGTATGGAGATTATGAGATTTGGGTAATTCATTTTAGATTTACTAATGCAACTTATTTAATTATTTATCTAATGAATAGAGTATTTAAGGAGTGTCTTGATAAATTTTTAGTCATATTTATTAGTGATATCATAACTTACATTATTTTATGTGAATTGAATAGGAGTCATATAAAAATAATTCTAGACACCCTCATACAATGTGAATTTAATGGGAAGTACAATAAGTGCGATTTTTTTATCAAGGGACATTCTATATATAGTAATATTTTCTCTAAAAATTCAATATCTACGGACCAATCAAAAAAAATGTAGTCAAATTATATACTATAATGAAAAACATAAAGAAGATCTAAATATTCCTATGTTTATCTAGTTACTATATGTGATTTTTTCAATATTATCATTGATTGTCAAACCCATTGACCAATTAAACATTTTTAGTGGTTAATTTCACTTTTCATGTTAATGTACAAATTTTTTTAATTAGTTTAATTGAAAAATTTAAAACTTATACACATATAATTTACCATTAGGTAATTATTCATATTTTTTGGTGATGCATCAAATAGATGAATTGGTTTTTTCATTATATAAATTGACAGAGTGATTTCCTTTGAAATAAGGTTGTTAAAAATAAATGAATAAATGGTACCAATTCATGGCCATGACATGGAAAATGTAATATTTTAAATGAAAATATAGGGATATTACATATATGAAAAAATATGTGATAAATATATATATAGATCATAAGAGTTTGATGTATTTATTATATCATAAGGATCACCATATGTGGGATGGTAGATGGTTGAAACTACTCATGGACCATGATATCTAGATATATTATATCACTGTGAATGAAAATAGGGTGGGTGATGCATTTATTAAGAGAGACTATGGTGTTTTGACAATTATAGGGAGTAAAAAGTGTCCAAAATATAGATTTCTTATAATCATTTATTTGTTTAATATTAAATAGGCGTATCCATCATTATATCCATTAAATTAATAAGATGCCTTACTATAAAATATATATAAGTCCAAGGGCGTGTTGGGAACATCAAATAGAATAATAAAATATTTTATAAATATACATTCATAGAATTCATGCACATATATAGAGTATTGATATCTTGGGAGAGCTTATGTGTTCTAACAATACTAGAGTTGAAAAAATAGCTTCCTGATAGACCACATATCTATATTTCACTACAAATCATAGACGAAATATATTATATAGAGACATAGGAAAGAATTTATTGAGGTATCATAAAATGTGAGAAGTTACAGAAAATGTTTACCAAGGATTATTATTCCTGTAGGTAATGGTTGATTTAAAACATCTAATGGGATCCATTCAAACACTTATATTACCTTTATGGAAGTGGGACATGTTTTACTATACTTTTTTGGTATTATCATAATGAATCATGGGATTAATGATTATATATTTTTAATAATTGATCATCTTATAATATTATCTCATTTTATAGTGATAAAATTATATATACTCCTTGGGAACCTTAATCAGCAATAGATTAATGAAAAAAATCATTCAACATGGATCCTCTCTCGATTGTTTCATACAGTTACCCATGGTTAAATTCGAAATTAATCAATTTAAATTATGATTATGTCAATGATATGGTTTCTTTAGAAACTTTTTGTCATCCCTAATCTAATGGGCAGCTGGAACAAAATATATTAACATGTTAAGGCAAATGGTACCATGTTATCCTCAATTAAAATATACATGAGATTAGTGTCAACCATTGGGGATATTATTATATAGTAATAGGTTCCAATTAATTATCAGTATGGGTCAATATAGAGAATTATAATAGGATTGGTTTCATAATCAATATATTTCTGACTAATTTGGTGGAATAAATATATTATCCATGATCATAGATATGACATAATGTGCGTTTATAATCAATTCAACATAGAAATAAGTAATCATAGAGTCTAATTTTATTTATCATTATAAAAATTTGTAGTGACATCAAATTTACACTTGTGTATATTTTATTTTTATATATTACACTATAGAATATATTATAATTGTTTTTTTTTAAATGTGGATGGTAATCCCTAGGTACAATGGGCCCTTTCAAATGCAATAATAAATCATGGTTGTAGATTACCAGTTAGTTTATCTGAACAATCTTCCATAATTTCATGTTGTATTCTATATGGAAACATAACTTTTTATGATTAGTATATTACATATATATTGATGAATATATAGTATTTTACCAAAACACATTTTTGGTGATAATAATGTTTTAGTTTATTTGGAAACATAAAAACATAAACGATTGGTCCACAGTTAAACAACATCATATTCCGCTGTGAAATTCATAACTAGATCCTTTCATAGACATATCAAATGTATTATATTTATCTATAATGCAGGGTAATGAAACATAAGATAGGGTGATCATAGTAGATTATTAAGTGTAAACATTAGAGATATGAACCTATTAGCATATGATATAATAATATAACCATAAGGGTATGAGAATTTAGAAACAACATACAATCATCATACTCTACATATCATAGGTAATAAACATGAGTCAGGTCATAAAAATTGGATGTTCATAAGAAATGAATCATAATGGAATCAAAGAACATTATCCTTGAGCGAAAAAAGCGATAAAGATACATTAATTTGTGGAATACACATGAGCCAAGAAAATATTGTGTCATGGACACCCTCCAAGACAGTCATATCAGGTTATTATGGGTATTACCACCCATATAAAAGCTTCCGTCTTTGGATAACAACTAACATACCTATATCGGGCTTTGGATAACAATCATTATTACCACTATTTTAGGATTGAGATAACCATCCATGTACCTTCTTCATGATTTGGAGTAGAACCCATTTAAAATTATTGTTTTTCATGGGTAACATCCCAGGTACATAATAATCCCATATAACATTTGTTATTTCCCAATAAATTATAGCGAGATATAGGTATAACACTTCACATAGTATTGTTTTGAAAACATATAATATATTCTAGAAATCATTTATATAATAGGAAAAATTATGTTACATTCAGGCCTGGCATGTTATAGATAATGATTTTATTCAAATTGTTTGTAAAATATAAATGGGCATGGGTTTGAAAATTACATAACTATACAACAAATTTTATATTAATAAAAGTATATTATGGTTAAAAATTTATGTAATAAATAAATGTAAAAGTGTTTAAATAAATTATAGATAACATTAAAAAACATAATTTTATAGAAAAAACTATTTCTAAATGAAAATAGGAAAATATTCATTATAATAAATTCTCAAATATTTTAAAAAACAAAAAGTGTAAGATGGTACTTTTACTATAAAATTTTATGAATGACCAAAGGATAGAAAAATTCATGAGATATATATGATAATATTTTATTATAATAATCATTATCGTATTTAATTATGATAAACTTCGAGATTATTACGTAAACTAATTAAAAAATTTCTAATATTTTCAGAGAGATTCCAATTAAAGATATATAATTAAATGTATAGGAAATTCATATAATTTTATAAAATAATATAATAAAATAATAACCCTGTAGCTATATATAAGTCATAAACTAAATTAGTGGTGAATATGGCATGTATTTCTTAGAAATAATAAGTGACATGGAAATACCTTACCACATTAGAAATCTTTTGAAATGTCATACAATTATAAATCATAACATCAAATGAAAAATTAAATATATAAAAATTGAAAGTAATTATTGTATATCATAAATTATATAAGTATGTACACATCATAATTGTAATGAAATGTGAATTTTCATATGACTCCTATAAATAAAATATTAATATGAAATATCATACTCTATGTACCAACATTCTTTGTACTCATTCTAACCACCCATATAATAAATACAATTTTATTATAAATATTATAAATAAAAATATTCCAAATATATAATACCATATATTATTTACAGATATAATTTTATTACCCATTAATTATCAATTCCTTGTTAAAGTCACGTTTTCGGTAATAAGTGCTCTCTTTTTCGTATATGTCTTGAATTATCATGTTTGATCCTATTACATTGATAATGGTCACACAAAATCAAGATTAATAATAATCAAATAATTAACTCATGGAAACATTTTTCATGGTTTTATAATGAATCATGAATGATTTTTTATAAATGAAGAATTTTACAATCATGGACATAGTAGGCTATACATAAGCATGAAAAATGATTCCATTTTCAATGTTCACTATGGAATATGGTTATGTAATATGCTATATTTCAATAATTATAATAATATTATATATAAAATATTATTTTATTAAATTTAGAAATATATATCATCCATGTGGTGTGGGTATGAAAATGTTCAATGTGGTTATATGAGTGGTTTTTTCATACATACATGAACAATGCTATCATTATTCATGGAGTGAAAATGATATAAAAATATATATTATATTTTAATAATGATAATTATATAATTAATATCATATTTTTTTCATTTATCTCACATATATTTATCCTTTTTATTTTCCTTGACAAGAGTTATTTAAAAATGAATCATATCACTTCATGAGGTGATAGACCACCGAACACACAAGTGACGTTATTGTATCCCCAATGAAATGGAATGTAAAATATTATATATTTTATGCTAAATAATTATGTATAAATATGTTATAAAAATCATATATATATTTTTGGTCACTCATCATACCCATCCTTGAGATGTGTTAGTATAAAAATAAACGACATTGGTTCATGATATGGTATTCAATAGTACACATGACCAATGATTTCATAACAAATTTAACTGAATTAGAGATGGTTGTATGTAATAATAATAACATAGATATATATTTATATATATTATATACAACTTTATATAAAATTATGGTCGAATTATAATTGATGTTGGTGGTGGATGAAAAGAAATAAAAATGAATGTTGAAGAATGTTTCACTTTATTTTGGAATCCTCCTTTGGTTTACACCAAACCATTCCAAGGTTGGATTTATGCTCAAAAAAATGCTCCCTAGAAGAGATTATAAAGTATGGGTTGTTATATGAGAATTTATTTTCTGAATATTTAATTTTTAATAATGTAGGGTAGGGGTTTGACTTGTATAAGCGAGGTCAGTTGAATACTTGTAATTTTAGAATAAAAATATTAAAATCAGATATTTCAAATTGAAAAATGAAAAAAATTAAATTAAATATTTATACATTATGAGTTCTAAATATTTTTGTAATATATATTTTAGTCGTGTTTATAGGTCAACATATACATTATATTTTCGCATTATCCCCTGGTAAACCATTTTTTATTTAACAATCATAAATAGTTTTTTATTTTTTTCTACTCATTATGGAAAAAATCTATTGAACATATTAGTTAATAAAAATTATTCTCTTTCCAAATATAGAATACATTTTTCTATATTTATTTCAATGAATTTGGAATTTCAAAATTAAAATAAATCTTAGAGATGTGTTGAAAAATATTTTTTCATAGTGAAAAATGTTTAAATGTTTACAATGTTTAATTGTCCAATTTTAATAAATAATTGTATCTAATTACATAAATTCGAAAAATATATTTATTAAAAATTTAATATTAAATTTTAAATAAAAATATAGATTTTATTTTAAAAAAATTACATATTTAATTTAAATTAATAAATAATTTAAATTATTATGTTGTTTTCAATTTTATTTTAGTATTTTTAAATATTAATTTTGAAAATAAATATTCAAAAAATATTTAAAAAAATTTAACCTAATATTATATGTAAATGTTGATTTCAAAATGATGATTAGTTTTTTTAGTAAATTTTACAAATTTTTAAATAATAAACATTTGAAAAATTCCCCCAAACATAAAGAAATATCCAGCTTTCGAGATGTGTATATTCTTCTTGCACAATATGAATTTATGTTAACTCTATGGATAATAACTACAATTGAATGAATTTAAACTAAATTTTACTAATATATATTTGAAAATTTTAATTTAAAACATTTTCACTATTTTTTTTAATTATTTAAAATTAAAAAATGATATGATCATTTAAGTAGTGTTTAGAAAAAAATTTCATATTTCTAAACATAAAAACAAAATAATTACAAAATCAAATATATTGTTTAATCAAGATTAATTTAGAGGAATAAATATTAATAATGAATAAATTTTTCACTTTAATAATTTTCTTTGTATTTAATTTACATATTTTTTTTGAAATGAACTGATAGTTTACAATAATAAATATTCTCACTATTTAATTAAATTAATTAGTTTTCAGAAAAAACTCAAAATTTTGAATGTAGTAAATTTAGAGATGATGATTTTAAAAATTATTGTCTTCTTGTCAAAAAAAATTAAATATTAATAATAATTTTCATTGAATGAAATAAAATTAATTTTTTATGGAGATAAATTCATGATGAATATAATCAAGCTATTCAAATTTGATTGATTATTTGCAAATTGTATAGAAATAAATTTGTATTAATAATGAAAATTATTTTTATAATTAATAAAGTAGTTATTAATATTCATACCCACCTATTTAATGGCTTTGTTAGAACATACATATTTAAAATAATATTATTTCATAATTTGATGATGCTCGGTGTTGCATGTGAATCATGCTAAAAAAATTAATAGTTATTGAATATAACATTAGCTATCTAAAAATAAAAATTCATTGTAAAAAATGTATTTCACAAGATTTTTAGTGTTATATTCTACACCCAATTGAATGATAAAGTTGATGTTTTTCTAATTAATTAACAGTTAACATTTGAAAAAAAATTCAAAGACACATACATCATAATAAGAGTAAATAAAACATTCTATTGATAAAGAGAATGGAATGTGAGGAATTCATTTAGAATAACATATAATTGATTACAAAATAGGATAAAATAAGTATGATATAAAAAATTGGAAATAAAATAATAAAATTAACACCAAATATTGATAGATATTGGTAGATAACATGGTCAATAGAATGTTAATTACTACAATTAGATAAAATAGAGACATAAAAAATCTGTTCTTTCATGAAAATAATGATAAAAGGAAAAAAATTAGTTAAAAACAATTTTCTTATTGTTGAAAAGTTTTAATGAAATGATATTATTACTTTGTTTTATTTCGTTTTTTAAGAACAATATCATCCATTGGTTGTGCATAAACTGATTTTCCCTTAATCTTTATCTATAATAAAAGATTTATTTGTGGTGAATGATATACTAACAGATAACAGGATCCATTAATATAAATATAATTTATTCTATTCATATTTAGTTATCATCATAAAAAAGGATCTCATAGGTTACCAAATACAAATAAAACATCATTTTGTGATGTAATAAATTAATATATAAAGTCTCCTACACAGATAAACATAATGTATTTCTTAAATGGATATCCTAATGAAAGAACCCGGATGATTGAAATATTAAACTAAATTTAAAAAGTAAATAATTTTATCCAAATGAAATTATCTGTAATCTCCCAAATAACACGATGTAGATAACAAATATCACATAATAATAATGTGAATATATTCACCATGAATTAACATGAAACATGTTAATAACCATAATTTCCATAAATCATTTATTAAAACATAATTTCATCCTCATTATATTCATAAATCAAATATTTTTATATAAATTCCCAAAATCCAAAAATTGTTAAACTCCATCAATGATAGCATAAACAACATTGTAAAAAAAACATTTATCGTTTCCATGGAAATCAATATTATCCCATTTACTTATTCATCTCCAACATTTCTTCATCCCAACATCAATATGCCATCATCTGAAATATATTATAGGTTATCTTCCCTTAATCATGCATTTTCCAAAATTTTCATATTTCCATTAAATATTTTTTTATAATTATTTAACTCCATTCAATATTTTCTTGCAAATAATTCACAAAAATAAATTTATTGAACAATAATAATATATTTCATAATTATCAAATTTAGAAAAATAAATTGTTTAATCATCCCAATAAATTCTCAATCTATTAATTGGGATTCTCCATCTTTTCCATTAACACTTATTTCCATTCATATGGGATTCATAGTCACATAATCATTAATATAAAATACATCACTAACATATCCTTGATGATTCTCTTCTAAAAGATTCCCATAAGGACATTGATTTTCATAATGAATATACTTCCACATTTGATACATTAACCCATTAATGATATCTTAGGGATCTCATTAGTCTTATCTATTTTGTTAACTAGTATTTTAATTTTTAATCTACCATTAATAATGTTGTTTCGTTGTTTTTCATTCTCCAAACTTATTCTCAAACATCTATGACATTCCATAAAGTTATTGTTCTAAAATTTGTGACATATAATAGACTAAATCATCATTCATCTATGGAATCCATTACCCAAAATAGTAAAATACTATATCATTATATTATTTATGAGACTTTTCGTTTGTTTAAGTGTGTGTTGTTAATTTTATATCAGGGTAACTGATTTAGAATTAATAAAAAAAATATTTACTTAGGTAATTATCCCATTTGGTCACTCATAAAATAATTATCTATCATATTTCATACTTACCCTGTTCAGTCTTATTCACTCCATTTACTAAAACACAAAAATCATTGTGTGAGAAAAAATAATCATTTTGGAAACTGAATAATCATGAACAAACAACATATATGATTTCTAAATTAGGAAAACCAAATTTTTAATCTATGACACATTAATCTTAACATAGTTCAGCCATAGTGGAAAATCTATTTAAATACTTAATGATGTTTAATAATTATTTTTTTAATTTCCATAGAATACCCCTCGAGCAAGTGAAAATGGTTTTACAGTATAGCCTATTTTCATGCTCCAGGAGATGATCTAGTCATGGTTAATGCACCATTTAGGGAGTTATTACCTCTATAGAAATATTTTCATGATCCACATCCACTTTATATAGAAACATAGAGAAGTAATTTATAAGAAACAAATGGTTCTATCCATTAAAAAAATCCCCATACATTTTCATAAAATTTCACTCATCCTTACACTTACCGTTATGGAAATCCCTATACATATTATTATAAATATCTATGGTGTTCTCATTAATGTTTTCTAAACCTATTTTTTAATGTATAACTAAATCATTCCTCTAATACCAATTATAGTTACCCAATATTTTCATACATGGATAATATATTTTTTATATGAATATTAAATAAATTACATTAAAAACACATAAGGACTATAATAGTTTAGTGTATTTGGAATCATAAAGACCAAAATGATCGGTCCATAGGTAAACTATATCATCTTCCACTATTATTATCATAACCAGAATCATTATTATTCATAATATAAATAATAAAAATTCTCATAACCATTAGAAATAAAACATAATAAAGGGTGGGATAAAAATATCTATAAATGTAAATATAATTGATATCAATGTATGGTCTTATGAACGAATAATATAAGAATAGGGATATTTGATCAGTAATATAACAAAAACATTTCACACCCAGAAATTCATATATTATAAAAATGATTCATGGGAAAAAATTTGTCATAAATAAGGACAAACTAATATTGGAATCAAATAACATGATCTATGAGAGTATAAAATTTTTATGACACATAAATTTATGTCATAATCATGAGCCTAGAAAATCATATGTTAAATCAACCAAAAATACAACAATAACATGGTATTCTTGGGTTAAATTTTTTTTTACCTGCATCAGGCTAAGGATAAACACCCATGTACCCTCCTTTTTAATAATGGGATAAAAAACAATGTAATTAAATATACGTTTCTCTAACCACCATTGTATTCTCCTTTTTACGATTGGGGTAAAAACCCTAGTACCCTCTAATCTCATAGAACATTTATCATTACCCAATATATGGGAGTGATATATAGGTCCCACTCATCCCATAATGATCCTAATACATATGGGTGACACAATATCATATAACATTAATCATATCATAACTGATGAACATAAAATGGGTTTCTTAAACAACTCATCAAATATTATCCTATAAAAAATATATATGTTTTCCTAATAATTTCATTTGAGGATATCCTAGTGAAAAATATATATGATTCATATACATATTATCACGGTATAAACTGTGTAAGTGAAAAGTGTTTAATAATGTTCTTCAAATCCAAAAAAACATAGAAATAAAATGAATGATATCCTAGAATCATATCCCATGAAAATAATATGTTACATCAGTGGATGTCATCTTAGTTGGGGAACTATTTTTAGAGATCACCTGTAATAATTCTTGAGGAAAATATAATTTCATTTAAAATAAAATTTAAAAATAATAATGAAATTTTTTATGGTAATCAATTTTATTGAAAATATAATTGAAAACATATAAAGTAATTACTAAAAAACATTTAAAACATTTCTTAGTTAAAATATATATTCCACTATGGAAAGACACCTTTTAAATCCAAAAATATTTTTAAAATTCATTTAACTTTGAAATAATTTATTTAAAATATGTCATAATTACAAATATTAATGATTTTTTAAATAATATTTAAAACATGAAATAGAAGATTAAAATTATTTATACTTCATAGTATATATAAATACTCTTTATTCCATGAATGTTAGTCGAAATTATTCTTTTAACATTTTCATTAAATATCAAGCTTGCATTGTTTTGAAAATTCCATAATGAATATGTTAAAGAAAGTGTGAATATTAAGATGTGGGTATAAATATATTTATAAATAATTGGATAAATGATGAAACATTTTTAATTCAATTTTATAAAACATAATTTTGGATGAAAAATTATTTCTAACTAATGGGAGAAACAAATTCGAATTTAATTTAAAACTCTATATAAATTATTATTATTACGATTGTGTGTAAAAAGGTAATAATAATATTAAATATAATTATCAATTATAGGAGAATAAAATTATATATAATTATTTATATTATATAATAAAATTTTGTTATCATTATCTTAATGATTAAATATCCTGATAAACTATGGCATTGAAACATATAACCATTAACACATTGGTAATCACATAAAAAATAATACTTATAAAAGGTAATTCATTAAATAGATATTTAATATCCACAATTTGTAGGATATAAAACATCCAATTCATTCATGGGTAGTGTACAAATCAAATAAAATATTTGTGGATAATATGCATGTATCTCTTAGAAGAAAAAAATAAGTAATATTGAAATCCCATAATGCATTAGAAATATTTCAAAACATATTTAAAAAATAAAGAATACATAAAATGAAACATTATATATAATTAAAAGTATGATATTAATGACATAACATGTAAAATTAAAATATATAAAAGACATAATAGAAAAAATTGGTCAATTTTCTTATGTCTCCCAAAAATAAAATAGAGTTAATAAATCCCTTAAGATAAGTTTTGATGACCTTGTCACTCATTAAAAACCATATAATATAATTATAAATATATAATATATATTTTTTAAAAAATAATTATATATTTCATACCAAATATGATTTAATTATACCATTTTCTTATTCTATTATTAACAATTCCATTTTAGTGTCATTTATCTGGTAATAACCGCTCTATTTTTCATAGATTCCGTGATTTTTTAATTTCTATAATATAAAAATGATTGTATTTCCATAAAAACCGTTATATTAATCCTTACAAAATTATAATATTTAAAAAAATTATAATATTAATATCATGAAATTAATAAGGTTTTGAGATATTTATTACATTATTATTTTGGAGGAGATGGGTCGTTCATATGTTGGAGTGACAATTCTGTTTTTAAATGATCATTTTTTAAAAGAGGAACGTAATATATTATATTTCAAAAATAATAATATAAATAATACCATACTATTTATTTTATTATATTTATTTATGTAATCCTTGTGGAGTGGTGATGAAGATTGTGTCGCATCGGTTTGTGAAGATGGTAGTATGTGCATGAATGAATGATGTTATCATATTTTAATGAGAAAAAAGGTATTGAAAAAATGATATATTAACCTTATATAATTTTTAATATGTAATAATGATCATAATAATTTCATTAATATAAAACATATTGATCATTATGTTCACACCACATCCATTAAAATTTGATTTATAAATTATATAAAATTTATTCAGTCTCGCTTTTCTGTTTCGATAGAAAGAGGTTCATGTTTTTATTTATTTTTGGAACACATTATTTTGTTTCGTGGTTGCTCTACATGGTTAGTATTAACCATGTAGTTCTCGTGTGGGTACCAAGGTGGTGTGGTGGTATGGATAGAGACTCATGGATGGCCCATTAATTGTGTGGAAAGTGTGTAAAATGGGTTTTTCAAATAAAAAAGCGTAGATTCACAATTGGCAGATGACTTCTCAAACTGTGTGGATAGCCTATTCATATACCCCTTCGTTCCAGTAGGATGTACATGGTTGATGCATGTTCTATTAATCCTTGATGCCAAAATGTGCATCCTCACGGGTGTGTAAAAATTCTAAAATTAAAATAAAACAAATAAGAAAAATAATATAATATAAGAATATTAAAAAATAAAAAAATAATAATAAATAATAATAATAACGAAAATATTATATGTCTATTATTATTATTATAAATATTAATATTAATATTAATTATTTTTATTATTATAAATCATTTTTCTATTGTTGTTATTATTAATAAAACATATTATTATTATTAATAAATTTATGATATATTTGGGTTTTATTTATTTTATTTTTTATTTTCTTCCTTCTCTCCTATCCTCACCATTCCCTTCCCCCTCTCATACCCCCCTCTCCCCTCTCCTCCCTATTAAATGTTTCTCCTCCATCCCCCATCCCTACTAATGCGACCCCTACCGGAAAACCCTCCCTTTGATGGACCTTTCTCCCTCGCATGATCAGTCTCTACCCTTCTCCATGTTCGAGAATGACCCTCCTCGGCAATAACCCAAAACTCCTCCCAAACTCTAGTTATAATTTATTTAATTAATTGGGTGATTGGTTCCCTCTAATGGGTTTCATCTTCCTTACCCTTCCCCTATTTTTCATTTTTGTTTTATTTCATGGGTGTGTAGGGTTTGGATGATCCAAAACTCATTGGGATGTTTTTTTGTTTGATTCATCGTGATTAATTATTGTTATCCATTTTGAGGATTGAACATACAGTGATTAATGAAGGCAGCATGTTTAGACAGGGTTTTTTGGGTAAGGATTCTATTATTTTTCTAATTTGATTAAATTAAATATTTAATTTTATGGATTTTGAGTAACCAAGAATTCTTCATCTGTGCATTGGGATTGGTTGTGATGATTTCATGATATGGGTATAAATAATGCCTATACATAAAAGCATAGTATGGAATATGTTTATATATTTCTTATTAGTACATATTACCTCATTGAAATGAGAATATATTCAATGAATCAATGGGTATATATATATATATATTTATTTATGTCTATTAGTGTGTGTGTGATTAAATTCATGTCCATTTATTCCCTGAGGTTCGGTTCCAGTGCTAATAGACAAATAGAAACATGTTTGAGGTAAGATCCCTTGGCCCAAACATGCAATTTTAATTCCATTATTTCATAGTTATTTTAAAAATATGTTTTTTATATATTTGGTATATATAAAACCCACGATAACTGGTTGTGTTTGTTAGAAATGATTTTTCATCTATTTTTCAAAATTTATTTAAATTTAAAAGGTATGTTTTTCTTTTTTATATATGCTATTAACCATATTTTGGATAATGTAATAAATTTTCCAAGCTCAATGTTTCATAAATTATATTTATTCAAAAAGGATAATACAAAATGGTTTTGAGAGTGAGATAAGTATTTATAAAGGTATTTAGTGTTTGTAAAATATTTGTGCAATTATACCTAAATTAAGATTGGTTACTATGTGATTTTAAAAATATAAAATCTCATGTTTCTGTTTGATTATACAAATGATATTGATTTGGGAGGAATTTTGGGTTATTTGGTAATTTTTCTTTTCATATAATAATTTTCATTGTTTAAGAAATGAATCAAGATTGTTTTTGGAAGAATATTACAATTACGGATTAACAATATTTTAAAAAATAATTTTACAAATGTGTTATGTTATTATGATTTTCATAAATGATATTACTCAGTTTAAAACAAAGAGGCACGTTTGGTGGTTCAACAACTGTTTTAGAAAGTGTAAAACCCATATTATGGAATCCCACCTACTTGAAAAATGTGATGCATGTTTTAATGTTTAGTTTTTGATATGTTCCTGGTGAATCAGATTATGGTTTCATGGGTGACTTAAAATTGGTGGGGGGATGCACTCAAGAAGTATGGTGGTGAATGATTAAATGATTATTGGATAAAGAAAGTGATATGTTCAAATATGTTTTCTTGATAAAAAATCCCCACAAATTGAAATAAAGAACACGAGAATCATGTGATTCTAGTGGATGACTGGTTCTTGTACGCAAGTTATTCAGAAGTTTTTTGTCTGAGATTCAATTTTAATTATTTAATCTTACATCACTAAATTAAATATGATGATGATTTGTGACCACTAGGTTATAGTGGTGTCCTCTACTAGTTGATATATATTTCAACATTGTTGGTTGTGGTTTCTAATCTAGATTTCATATGTTATGATGTTATCATTTCCCACTTGTGCATGTTACATATAAGGATTGACCAGGGTGTTTTTATTTCATGGAGTTTGGGAAATGGTTTTCATTTTTCTTTTTTGATTCTTTTTTTAATCAATTTTGAAAAAAACATGATTTAGAATATAAAAAATTTCATTTGTAATGTCTATTCATGTTTGGGATCTAATTTTGAAATGTGTTGGAATGAAAATGATTTTATTAGAAATGGATGTCTTTTAATTGATATTGAAATGAATAGTAAAACACAATTTTTTTTGGGTATTACCTTCAAACTAACATGAATTGGATTATTTTTATGGGTATGGCATGATGATTAGTTTTTAGGCATTCTTATTGTGTTTTAATATTCATACATATAGTTTTTTATTTTAGCTTCTAGTACCGCTTTTTTTTGGTCTGTGCATGGAGGGTGTGTGGCGTTATGGTTGTTGGTGACCTATAGGGCCACATGGAGGTATGTGTGCTCTTTTATTTTATAATGCTCGGGTATAAATTTTCATTTTCTAATTCGTATTTTTTGTTTTTTTATGGGAAAAATCATTCTCATCTAATTCATTTTTATTCCGAGAACATGACTCCAGCCTGTGAAGATTAGGAACGCCAATCGCCCTTTACAGCAGACTGACTCAAGTTACCAGTTTTGGGTTGACCCAGGTTGTTTCATGAGAAAATTGTATCTAATGAGGTTTTTTCTATTTTGGTTATTAGGATGATGGATATTAGAACTGTCATTTCTTGAGCAGAAGGTATGGTAGGGGTTTCATGAAACATATCTCATCTTAACCTTGATTCCATAGGAGTAGTCTAGGGTTTGAGTATTCTACTATTTTTTTGGATTGAGGGATGGAAATGGAGGATAGTATGTTTTATGTTGTGACCTCACATGGATTAGTGACACATGTGGTGTCCTTGTGCATGGTTTATGGTCTTCTTATTTTCATGGCTTACCTGGGGCATGGGCCACTACCTTTTCATTATGTAAGGCAAAAGAACCAATTATTTATTCATATATTTCAATGAATATTATGACCAGTTTTGATCCAGTTGGTGTTAAAGTATTATGAAAATGAAAACGGGTTGAAAATGAATGTGATTTATTTCAAATGATTATAAAAATTAAAATATGAGTTTTAAAATTTTGAAACTCCATGTTTTGAAAATTTGGTGTGTGTATGGGTATTCTAAAGAAAATATTTTGGATGTACCCTTTGTATTCTTTATGAATTCATTCAAGTGTGTGGGTATGTGTGGGATGTTTTTTTGGAATGTGTGGATGAAAATGGGTGGTAACACATGTGAAATAGTTATTGGGGTGTAATGGGTGAGTGTATTAAATTTATGGGTTGATCTTTTTTTACAATTTTTTTTTAAAAAATTGAATAAGGTTTATAATTTGGGATTATTTTCTTGGAAAATTTCCTTGGAAGAAGAAAATTTTGAAGTTTAATTGTAAATTGTGGATTTTAGAAGGAATGTTTTGGTCATTTTTATGTGTGTTGGGTTTTTGAGCCCAATTTTAAAGCTATAGGTGTTCTTTTGTATTGTGTTTCAGTTTGATGTTGGAATTGAGCATTGGGATTTTTATTTACTTCAAAATGTGCGGCCCAGAAAACTCACCAATGGTGCAAATGAGTCAAAGACAATATAAAGATTCTATTGAATTTTTCATATTTATCATGTTGAACAAGGAATGTTAGAGGTATTCGGGTGGAATGAAGAGGCATAGTGTGTCTTCATATTATTGAAATCTCCCAGTGTAGTGATGGGTTATGTTGTCTTTGGATATTTTTGATTACCCAACCTTGGGCCAAAAAATATGGTTTTCTCACCATCGATGCATGACGAGATGATGTGGGTTGTTTTTATGTTCACCTTATTTTGATTATTTATACTTGAGGTGGTAAAGATGAAGAAGAGGGAAGTGTTCTTGTGTATTTAATAAGGCCTGCAGATGGGGAAAGAATATGGTCACCCTGTTAAACACCATTTCAAAGGTGTACTCATCCAGATATCAAAAAGTGGTCCCCCTTACAATGATCTTTGAATTGAGATGTTTTTAGACGAATCATGTCTAGCCATGTTGGTTATAAAAAACAGTTATATAGAATTATGATGTCTCATTAATCTTATAAAGGTTACCCATCTGGAAAGAGGTGATTAATGGATGATCATTCCATTAGGGAGTCTCTATCGGTGTTTCATGCTTCTAGTTCTTTAAGACATTCACTTGTGCTCCACTAGTGAGGTCATTTCGAGCTGTCCAATATGTCGTGTGACATCCCTATGAGGACCTCCCATCATTGTGTTTGTTTAGGTCATCTAGAGAAGTTCAGCAAAATGTTTTTCCTATAGAAGGATTTGTGACCAAAGGGTTCTAATGGATATCTGGGAAGAAAGGGTTTCATTAGAAATCATTTTTTCATTCATAGCTATCATGGAATATATCATGCACATTAAGGAGTCTATGTGGGTGCATGAAACCCTGGTTCGAGTTTTATCATCCATTTTTTATGAAAAAGAGTATCTTTTTTTAGTTTTTTTATTATTTTAAATTTATCACCCCATTGTAAAAGTGGTATAAAAATTTAAATTCGTAATTTAGGTGGTTATTTTTATATGAGTGTTTCCTTTAGAATAATTTTTTAACACTAATGCATGTTCTATCCTCGTATGGTATGGTGGTGGTAGTGGTGTCAGTTGTGGTGATTTGACGTTGTTGGGATTTTGTGAGATGGAATGATAGTGATTTCATTTCATTTTATTGTTTTGGTCTAGGTCCTTTTTGTGAGATTCATCTAGTGTAAGGAAGAATCATCGAGTGTGTGAAAAATTTCTAGTTCTGGTAGTGTTGTTGACCAACCTTTTGCAAAGGGTTATTGGCTCTGTAGGGGGTTCCTTTATCTATTGTCCTCAGTCACAGTGAGGGTGTTGATTGGGTTTTGAAATTTCAAAATTAATAGTGTCCTTGTTGTGAGGAGAACTCCACATTTTATCCCATCATACTCTAAATATTTCTTCTTTTTGGTTGTTTGGGTGTGACTTGTGTAATAAATAGTCACCCTAGAAATCCAGGTTTCACTAAGTCATGATCGGTCATGAACATTATTATTAGCTATTCCTTTATTTGGTGACTTTTTTGGGGGGAAAGATTATATGTTGGGGATAAATGTCACATCTTAACAATTGAAATTTAAATTATTTAAATTATTTATTTAATTTTTAGTCACTATTGAGTATTGGTAGTTGGAGGGTCTAATTATTTAATTATTTAAGAATATTTGTTGCTTCACGGTAGTCCCATGAGGTTAGTAGTGACCGTGCGGTGCATGTGAATGTTTACAAGTAGAGAAGGGGTATGGCACATGAATCTGGCACAGTCAGTTAACGGTGTGGTATGTATGTGAAATGGATCTATCAAATTATAGAGTTGAGTAGCCTAGTTGGCACAGGACCTCTCAAATCATGTGGGCATCTCGTTTGTGTGCCCCTTCCTTCCAGTATGGTGTGCATGGTTGGCGCACGGTCTGGCGAACCGTTTGACCAACCCTATGTTTTTAAAAATTAAATAAAATGAATACATATAATAAAAATAGAATAAAATAATAAAAAAAATAAAAAAATAATAATAATAATGATTATTATTATTATAGGAATATTATTATTATTATCATGAATTATTAATATAATTAATAATGTTGTTAGTATTATTGTTATTATTATTACAACATATAACTATTATCTAATTTTGGTATTATTTAGGTTTTCTTTATTTTCATTTTCATTTTTCCCCTTCTCTATTCTCATCCCCTTTCCCATCCCTTCCTTGTGTGAGCCCTCTCCCACTCTCCTCCCTGTACAACATCTCCACCTTCCCCCTTCCCAGGGTGTCCACCGCCAATGCCATAACATCTTTCCGGAATCCCTTCCTCTATCATGTGGACAGTCTCTCCATTCATGTTCCTGCATGACCCACCTCAGCCAGAACCCGATGGTGCGCCTCCTCTCCAGTAAGCTACTCCCTACATCCAGCGAGCATTTCTTCCATCGATTTGGAATGTGTTTCCAACTGTTGAGATTCAACTTCTTTCCCCTTCCAATATTTTGTAGTTTTTGATGATTTCTTGGGGTGCTTCGTGATTGGACGAAATCTAAGTCATTTGGGGGTTATGGTTTTGGTTGATTCATCGAAATTAGGATTCATTATCCTCGTTGGGGATCACCTTTTCCTTGATTGATGAAGGAAACCAGTTTCGACAAGGTTTTTAGTTAAGGATTCATTGACATATCATTTTTGTCTTCATTTAAATGGTTTGTCTTGTAGGTTTTGAGTTTCTGGTAAATTTTATGGTGTGAATTAGGTCCCATTGTAATGGTTTCCATGTTGTGGGTATCAAGAACACCTATGCGTGCATGTATAGGTTGTGCATATATATTTATCTAAACTCTATGTATATATTCCCTCTTGGTGAGTGGAATATGTGAAATTCATTAAGGGTAATATAAATATAAATATATATGTATATCTATAAAGGCAATACTATTTAAGCTTCAAGGGTCAGTTCGAGGGGACGTCGAAAAATAAAATCATTTTAGGTAGGTTCCCCTAGGCTAACCCTTTAATTTGATTTCCCTAATTGTTTGTTTGTTTTAACAATATTTTTAATACATATGTAGTTTATATAAAATCCATTTGATCCTGTTATTCTTGTTAGAAATTATTATAAATTTTAATTACATAGGTTATTTAAATTTCTAATGGGTTTTTTTCATGTAGATTTTTTCTCTAGACCTTGTTTTGAAAAATGTAATACTTTTTTAGTAATCAATCAATCCAATATTATATTTCTTCAAAAGGGTATTCTGAAATGCTCTTGAGAGTGAGATATTCATTTTTAATGTTATTTAGTGTGTGTAAAATAGTTTTACAAGTGGACTTGAATGAATATGGGTTATTGTATGATTTTAAAAGTGGGAAATCTCAAGTATTCATCATTTTATAAAAATTTCGGGGGTTTTTTATAAATTTGAGATTATATAGTAATTTTCTTTTCTTATAATGGTTTTCTTTTTTTATGTATTGTTCTATGATAGTTTGTGAATGTGTCTTACATTGGTTGTTTAATTAGACTTTAAAAATGCTTTTTCCGAATGTTTTTTAGTGGTTATGATTTTATAAAATCATATTGCTCTTTATAATGTAATATGTCTTGTTTCACATTATGAATGGTATTAGAAAGAGTAAAACCCATATTGGGGCATTACCTCTAGTTTATAAATGTTTTGAATGTTTTAATTTGTTATTTTCCATATTTGTATGGTTAATAAGCTTGAGATTTATTTTTTGACATAACATGGGGGGATTCTCTTTAGGGGGAGTTCAATAGTGAGTGGTTAAATGGGTTTTGGATAAATAAAGTCATATTTTAATATATGTTTACTTGATGAAAACTCACCACCACCTAAAATAGATCACACAGGAATACTAGGAATCTTTGTTGGTTCATAGGTTCTAGTGCACTAGTTATTCTGAAGGGGTTTATCCTAATATCACATAGAATGATTGACTCTTAAAATACTAACTAAACTATGCAGATTATTTGAGACCACAAGGTTTTCTTGGTGTCCTCTACTAGTGGATCATGCACTACAATGCAATGGTTTATGGTTTTTAATCCTTTTTTAACTGAGGTATGTTATTTTATTGTTCCATTGTTTCTAGATACATATTATGTTTGACCATGGTTCTCAATATGATATAGAGTTTTTGAATTGATTTTCATTTTAGTTGTTTGGTAAAATTTTTCTTCTATTATATAAACATGTATTTGTTTAAATGGATTTTCTTGAATTAGAACATATATGCATATTTAAAAACACTATTTTTTGTTTTATGGAAAGAAAATTATTTTTCATAAAAATTGAATATTGTTAATTGAGTTTAAAAATAACTTGAATACCTTATTTTTATATTTTTATATTTTCAAGCTAGAATGACCTGGTTTTTTCTTAAAGGTATATCATATAGAGTAGTTTATTTTCAGGCATGCATGTTGATTTTTAATACTCATTCTTATTGTTTTATTTTTTATTCCTGTAGTGTTACTTACTTCTTTGGTTTATCCTTGGAGAGACACTGCTCTTATGGTAGTAGGTGACCAAATGGGTCAAATTGAGGTACATTTTTTATTTTATTTATTTTACTATTATTTAATATTTTATTGTCTAGTATTTTTTTCTTATATATGGGATATAACATTCATATCTACCTCATTTGGATGCACAAAATAAGTTTCTAGGCCATGAAGATCAGGAATGCCCTTTAGGATTTGCTGAAGATATTATTGGGTGACCAGTTTATGGTTAACCTGAGTTGGTTCATGAAGCATAATTTCATTCTTGTAATATATTAATGAAAAACACTCAAAATTCTACATGAGATGGTAGTCCACCATACACAAGAGTGACAATATCATAACCCCTATAAAATTAAAAATTAATATATATATATAATATAATAAATATTGATGTATAAGTATGTGATGAATTTCATATGTATAATTTATACATATCATTATACCAATCCTTGATAGGTGGTAATTAAATAATGAATAACATTGGTTTATAAGGCATTAATTCCCTATACCCACAAATGATGATTTCATAACTCATTTGTTAGATGTAGATATGGGTTTAGATAATTCCTATAATAATACAATATTTTGTTATGGTAAATATAATATATCTACAATATCATCAAAGTAAAATAATAATTTTTTTGAGGTGTAGGATGAAATAATATAGGAAATTGTATTGAAGAGTGTTTCCTTTTCTTTTAGAATCCTCCATCATTTTTTCCAAAACATATAATAGGATGGATTTCTACCAAAAAATAAGCAATATAATAAGATAATAGTGATGTTATAAAGGTACATGAGGAGGTATTTGTTGAACCAATAGGGTTTATAGTGTTAATAATATAAAAGATTGTGTGACCTCTTATATGTTAGTTTATTGGTATAATTATTATTTTTGGAAATGAAAAAGTGTACCTCAATTTTTCACCTGCCAAATGGGTTTAAAATGGATAAAATTTTATCTTGATAAATGATAAGATCTAATTTACAGTATGGAATATATTTTTACCAAAATTTTTTGGTTATTTTATCACTTATTATTTCATTTTAACCCTCTATAGTAAACCCACATCTATTCAAAACACAAGAAAATTATATTTACAATCATTAATATTCATTGTACTCAAAAATTAATTTCAAATTACATGATATTGTAATTTATGTTTATTCGTAATATGGAATAGATTTATAAAAATTATATTAACATTATTGGTGAAATATAACATTAAATTAATCGTGTCGATGTATTTAGAATTTTGGTTTTCCAAAAGAAATGATTCAAATGATTATAAATTTGTAAATACAATTTCAAAATGAAAATGATTAAAATGACCAAAAATTTATTAATATATAAATAATTTTACGAATTTTCCTTTTAAAAGTAAAAATGATAATATAAATTTATAAAAAATGTAAATGAAAGTATAGTTTCCAATTAAAATTATTTATTTTCCATATTCATACAAAATTAATGTTTTTTTAAAATTGTACAAAAATTTACAATGTAATATTTTTGATTTATTATTTAATAACAATATTTTATTTTTTAAATTTAAAATTTTGAAATTGTATAAAATTAAAATTAAAATGAAATTTACAAATATGATGATTTTTTTTGAAAAGTGCATTTTCCAAGAACAATGTGGTTTTATATTAAGTGTAAATTTAATTATAATAACTGAATGAATCTAAAAGAAAATTTAATTATTTAAAATATATAATTTTTGTTTGACTTAATCTTTATTAGAAATTTTTTTAATTAATTAAAACATAGAAATATTGTGTACTTTAAAATGGGTTTAAAAAATGATAACAAAAAAAATTATACTAAAATCCAATTGAAACATGAATCAAAAATATTATGTGGAATAAATATTATTGTTTTTACTTTTTAACTTTATTGGACCATAAAGTTATATTAATTATTTAAAATAAATGAAATTTTTATAAATATTTTTATTTTAAATCTTCACTAAAAAATCCATAATTTTAGGAAAACTCCAAAAATCTCACCATAAGGTAATTTTTCATGACGATATAAATTTTTTGATATTTATGTAAAATAAAATTTTTATAATATATATAATATATTATGATAAAATATATTAAAATTATTTTTCAGGAAATCATATTTTTTATCTATATAATAACCTTAAAAAAATTCTAAATATTTAATAACAATTTATACATAAATTTATATTGAGTGTGAAATTTATATGTATTAATAGTATAGTAGATAATACTATTTTTAAACATCTATTTAATAACATGATTATATATTACATATTAATAATAATATTATTTGATGGTTTGCTGAATCTTGGGGTGGCGTGTCATGATTTCTATTAATAAATGTTTTTTTGTGTAATGAATTAAAACAAAGAAGTAACTAATTTTTTTAAAAATATATATCATAAATTGTTGTGGTGCGACATTATTTATTTCATTAATATGGAAATAAATTTTGAGATGCAACACATGTTCCTAATTCTAATGTTATTGGGTTGGTTCATGACATGACTTATAATGTCTACCCTTTCAAAATTCGTTACTTAAGAGATAATGTTATAGAAAATTAGACAACTAATTTTTTTGATATTATATTAGATAATTCATAAAAAATAATTTGAATTTATGATACCTAAGAATCAATATGGATCATTTTCAACTATTTTTTTCTATATATTATAGGAATCAAAATTCTTAGGTTGATATTTCTTATGTTGTGGGGGAGAATGTGACACCCGATAATCTACTATTTCAATTGAACACCATAACTTGACCAATCTAAAGATGCACCCATTAATGATCCTATATTAATAAATCTATATAATATAATAATTTAATTACATCATATAGAACAAACTAACTTCATTTTTTAAATAACCAAATAAAAAATATTCTAATTTTTTTTGTTTTTTGAAATTTTGTTTTTTATTAATTTTTTTTTAAGAATCAATAAATTTGAAATACATTAATGTTATATAATAATGTCCCAGTTTATTAAAAAATAATTTATGTAATAAAATATTTTTTTCATGAATAATTATATTTATTTTAAAGCAATATTTTATTTTATAAATCCAATGGCTGATGTTTTTAAAACTAAATTACATGATACATATATAAAAATACTAATTTTAGTATTTTATTTAAATAAAGTATTTTCCAGTATTATTTTTTAATTTATATAATTTCATTAATCACAAATTATATTATATATATAAATTTTGTTAAATTTTTTTAAATAAGTATCTATAGTAATTTTGTCTTATATATAAAATATATGCATTAAAATTCTACTTCTATAAAAATATTTGACACGGTTAAGTGTAACTATTTAATAATTTACATTATATAAAATTTTATGTTATATTAGATATAATTAAATTTCAATTTGATAATATATGTAATTCATTTGGTAAAAATTTCAATCGTAATAATTTTCAATGTTTTGACAATTTTTAAAAATTTTGTGATATTATAAGGGATAAAATTAGTTTATATATATATAAGAATCCTACATAATATATGAAAATTTTTGTAAATATAATGGTATATTTTAATCACAAGAAAAACATGATTCCCATAAACGGGCATTATTTTTTTTGGATTTTAAAATATGAATCATATCCTAAATTTGTTGAGAATGTAAGGATTACTCCCAAAACGACAATTTCCTCCACTTATAAAAGGGTATCTTCTTTACCACCTCATGAATCAACTCCCATTATAGTAACTTCATTAAATAATACCAATTTAACATCATGTGCCCCAATATCAGTAACAAAATCCCATGTTTACTCATAGTTGTCATAATAAATATAATTTTTTGGAGAATCTCATAAAAAAGTAGGTCCCCTATGTGAATATTATCTTCAACATAGTTTTATTTTTAATTTACATCATTATAATTAATCTAGATATACTAGTATAATTTTTTTATAATAATTCATATAAGGTAATGATTATATATTTTTGGTATAAAATTGATTTTAGTATCAATGTGTTATCTTTACAATTGTATGGAACCACCTTATTTTCACTTTAAGAGTTGGGGGTCATGGTGGTTATCTCAGCAAAAATCACATTTTCTATCACAAGATCAAAATGTTGGATAGTAGGATGGTATAAATCAATATTTATGATTTTTTAGATATAATTAGGGAAATTTTATAAAAAATTATAGACTCTACCAATGATATGATCATTAAATGATCATCATATAATAAATCAATTTAAATCCCCTTGCCAAGAAGATAATATATTATTACTATAGTATGTGATTTTATAATGCATTATAAATCATTATACACAATTAAAATTTTAATATATACTACCAATAAACAATACATAATTTAATTTTCTGTTTGGATTGTTTACATTAAATAAATCTCCTCACATTCAGTCATTAAATATTGGTATGTTCATGTTTGGGATGGTTTAACCACATACATGAAAAATTATATGCATTCATATGATAAATGAAAATGAATACGTATTTACATATTTATAATTATTTTATATAACTATATATATTTTCACTATATAATTTATATCATTATCAAATTTAATTATTAAGGAAACACCCACCATTCCCTAAAATACAACAAATCATTCTTATTATTGACTTCTTCTTCAATGATTTTGTCTAACAAACACATCAAATGAATTATAAAAATAATATATTATAAATATTAGAAATAATTATAACATTAATTACATATTTATAATTTAATTTGTAATTAAAATTAATTAAAAAAACACTATTACGAAATAAGACCAAATGAATGTAACTATAAACACTGATACATAATGTCATAATAAAACGCGTAGATAATGAATTTCTAGGAAGGGTATACATGAAATAGATGTAAGTAAAATTATTAATTATTTTATTATCGAAATATATAATTATGATACATGTTATTACTGTAATATAACAGATTTCATGATAATAGGTAAGGGTTTTATGTCTCAATTTCTTCTCTATTAGCAATATTTTGAACTATTCACCCTATTGAATTTATAAGTTGAATATACACTATATTTGTGGATTATAATATGAAATGAATTTTTTAATTGTATTTTAGGATCATTTTTAATCCCATTATTTAAATAGTTTATGATTGAATTCCTACCCAGTCCATTAGTGACTTTTTTTTTAATTTTCATTTTTTATGAACTATGTCCGAATAACCATATTTTTTATAAGGTTCCCAAATTTAAAAATAATATTTCTCCCATATTATTCATGAAATTATACGTATTTATAATTTTATTTTATTAACCCTCTATATTTTTTTATTCTTGATTAATCATAATATGGTTGATAACCCACACTATGACTTGGTAATGTAAATCTAGGTGTAATATCTAAGAAAATACATGCCTATTTTAAGAGTACTAAATGAACCTATATTAGAAACAAATGAACCTAGGGATAATCAATATAGTTCAGGTATGTCATGCGGTGAATCCAACATCAACATGTTTCGTAACAAGTGGGACTATGACTATACACACGCATATACACTCTTATGTGATAATCATAATAATATTTACACACTCATAACCAAACATAAAAAATGATTTATTCATCCAATTATTTGGTCTCCTACAAATTAAAATACGCAACCATTTTTTTACATTCCCTAGAAAATCCTGCACATTTGTATACCGTATCTAATATATATTTAATAAGGTTATATCCTATAACCATTTATATACCACATGTAGTTTTTTTGATTAAGAGATGTTAATAATTAAATCCACATTATAATATTTAATGGGGATGTTTTTAATCAAAATATTTATAAAAATATGAATATAAAATTATAATTCATTAATAGGATACATAGGTAATAATGTGAATATTGTTGATATCTATAATTGTTAATAAGATTGAATTAATAAAATGACAGGTAGTTGTGGAAATTGCATATCCCCTCGATGCATTGATATGTCTCATGAGAAAAAATTGTATGATTTTTATGTATGCCTCTACCCATGATAGGAATTTTTCCTATAAAAGGGCCTTGATAACAATGTTTTTTATGGGTGGAATTATTCATTCGGTCAATATAAGATTAATTATTTTATTTATCCACATTTTTATTTATTTTTAATACAGTAGCTTGTATAAAATTTTAGTTTAATATAGATTTGTGTTGATCATTTATTCCTTTCATAACACTTATTTCAAGTTCCTTTTTTGTATGTTTTTATTGTTTTATATTCATATTTAGTATCTGAGATCACTCGATTTTTTCTCATTCTATATGAATCGTAATGGAGGAGCCTGTGTAATTTTCAAGGATAAGATATAAGGGATAATTATTTTCTTATAATATGTTCAACTATTATCTTTTTCCAAAAAAAATTTATATGTGTGTATCTAGTCATCTATTACCTAAATACTATTTAATACTTGGATAGATAATTTTTTTATTATAATTAAAAATAAATAATTAATCTAATGTTTTTATTTCTAGGATGTTAGATTAATTATATACTAATTACATATCATTCTACTTCTCTTTGTATCCAAGAGATACAACAACCAATTAGTTGTGACTTAACAAATTGAAAACATGATTATTTGGATCTGTATATTATTCCCTATAAAAATAAAATGAATTGGTATGAACAATCTATAACACACATCATAATATATATACCAAAATTACTACTTGTTTCCATTTACAACACCACCACATAGATTAAATACAAGAGAACTAGAGTCAAACTCGGTAGATTAATAAGAATTAGTTAGAATCCTAGTGTCCATTACATGATTCTAAATGACTCATAGAGATGATATAAAATGATAAAAACAATAAATCAATACAAATAACTAAAGAATATTATTAGGTTAAGTGGGTTTTATTTAATATTCTTAACCATTGAAAATGAAAATCATCATCACCCCCACACGCTATGAATTTAGAAAATCGCTGAATGTCATTGATTTTTACAGAGTGTCATATGGTTTCAGCTCAAATAAAAAAAGATGATCATAGATTCACGGGAAATTCATCATTATTTTTGAAATCTAAGGGGTTTCATGTTTATGTTCCCCCATGTGTAATAAAGGGACCGATATCTAGATTACTTATTATATGAATACTAATAAATAGAGAAAATTAATGTAATTTTGAATCCAGATATAAATATGAATGATATATATTTATTATATTAATTTCATCACATGAAATCCACCATGACTATTATATAAATAAAAAATTTTCAACCATATATAATATTCAAGGTAAAAAATGCGGCATCCTTTTTAGTTTTCAAAATATTAGTCCCTCTAAAGGATGAACTTATTAGATTACGGATGTCCTCAATAATGAATCACATGAAACTACTTTAGTTTCCCTTAAATTAATCAATTGTGTATATTAAAAAATATATTAAATAATATATTTATTGAGATTACTATGTGTATTTTTTTGATTCCTTCTCTAATTATCTTATTGCTCTAGTAGTAACATCTATATCATACGGTTATATTATTTTTTCCACGGGATATTAGTTTCTAACAGAATATAATCATATATCTATTTAAGAATAGGGATCATATTGATCTCATATGGAACAAATAACCCAATCCCAAACCACCCATTGTACAGTTGGAATCTGATTATATCAAATAGACATGTTCTCATAAATTCTACAATAAGGTCTCTGTAGTGATAGAGATGAAATTTATTTATCCAAAAAGGTTTTTATAGATTAATTATATTGATGTTTTCTAAAAATTCCCAAAATATATATAACACATCTTAGGATAATGAATATTAATGTGGTTTTATACCACTTTATTATAGTAATAACTATATAGTCAATCCCTAATTTTTTTCTACATTATTTTTGTGGTACTTGGTAATGTATTTCATAGCAGATGCCTCAGTTGTAAGAGATTTTTGGTTCAAAATTTTGTAGGTTTACTTTGTTGTTTATATCAAATAAGTTTTATCATGACTCGTGATGTGTCCAAAAACATTATTTTTCAGACATACTACCATGATATTTTAAAAATTGGTTTACGGAATTGGGCTACCCTTTATGATGGGGATGTTTTCTAGCAGTTCAGACCAATACAATGGTTTAAAATGAGATAGATGATACCATCTCTATTTCAAACTCAGTTGGTTCACTAGAATCTTGTTCTTCAGGTGGATCCACCCACACAGTCCAACACAATGGTAACTATAATTTTGTTTACTCTATCTGGTGATTTCCTAGGACATTTAAGAATCCATGAATGTTGATTGAAAATGTATCCAAGGTTCAAAAATGGAATGTTTATATAATATCTAATCATATAAAATCATTTTTAAAAAATGATAAAATACTTCTTTACTCATTTTATGGCCCTATATGTTAGTTAATGTATATTGTAGCAGATGAAAAATAAATATTTTATACCATTAATCTATTAATTAATGGTTGACCTAGTTGAAATTTTAGATTATGAATATTTTTTGTAAAGGATAATTACAATATGTGTATCATATAGAATATGATATTCATTGGATCCATGATTATTAATAATGTAACTAATCTAATCATAGTCCCATTAAACAATTAAATGATATCAGTATAAAAATTTATTAAGTTGTAATTTTTTTTATTTGATTAATATAATCTAATATAAGATTTGAAGTAATATTGAAACTATTTAATAATAATTAGTTACTCTTAGAACAATATATAGATCTATAGTTAAATAAATTTATCCAAATAAAGTTATTTATTTTATAAACATATTAGCTTCACATATGTTGTGATGTGTAAATATTGGTTTGGATGGTTTTGAGAAAATTATAAATGACCAATTAATTTATTTTTTCTATAAAACTCAAATCAACTATGATTCTGAAACATCTGAAGTAGAATCATATATTGAATATATAAAGGTAAAAAAAGTTTTCATTGTTCTATTATCAACACTAAATCAAGTATATATTGAACATATGTGGACTCAACTAAATAAAATCATATTATTTTAAAAAAATCAATATATAAGGATTACTCAATAATGAAGGACTTATACAAAGGCTAGAGACATATGGGGAAAAGAAGGAGTGATGATATTTCATCATATGAAATATATTTTTTCTTGGTTTCGTTGCAAAGTCATTTCCTATTTTGAAGAGAAAAATATCTTACATGAAAAGATAAATTCATAGAATATAATTAAGAATAAATTTACCATTTCCTTATATTATATTATTGTAATCATAATATGAATATTTTTTTAATCATTTTTACTACAGTCACAATGGTGTTGATTACAAGGAAAAAGAAGATTTTATTACCAGAATATAAATCTTTGATTGAGAAATAAAATACAATGTAATAAAAATAAATTGAAAAATAAATACTCAAAATTTAAATGGGGATGAATAAGATTTAAATTCCCCCTCTTATAATGAAGAAAATTATTAGAGTCTATCATTGACCTCATATCATCGTAGAATCTAGTGGAATGAAAATTGGAAGAGTTTAATGCTTATTCTGGTAGATATTCAATCAATGTTATTTGTAATATAATTACCTAGAGCACTGATATTATAAATCTATTATATTTTAGGGAAATTTTTTATTTCAAATTAATTAAATTTCGTTAATGGCATGAATTAAATGTAATACATTATTTTAAATAACTGTAATATAATATCAATATTATTATTTAATGAGGACCATTATAACATAATAGTTAAACATATTGTGATAAATATGAGAATCAATATATACAAATATTAATTATAAAGGATTTATATAAAGGAAATATATTTTAATATATATACATAATTCTTAAAAATAGATTTAATTCATAAAAAATTAATTTTCCCAAAAAATTCATTTTTTTATTGTTTATTATTGTGAAATACAATTTATGTAGTTATATAAATAATAAGAATTTTTTTTTAAAAAAAATTAAATTTTTTATTTTAAATTAACATGTAAAATTTACCTTTGGGAAAATTTTTTATATGATTTTCAAAATGTAAAATTTTCATTAAATGGTGAAAAATACTGATTTTTATTAAAATAAAACAATTAAATATGATCAATTTAAAATTTTAAAACATATTTAAAAAAAATCAAAATGTAAAATTATTTTGATAATGTTATATTTGGGGTACTTAATATAATTGTTTTAATAATTATTTCTAAATTGATATTATAACATTTAATAGATATGAAAATTTCTTATTTGGAAGTCATATTTTTCATTAGGATTATATGAATAAGTTTAAATTAATTTTTCTCAGTTATGGGAATAGAATATCCAAAAATGCATTGAATTTTTGGAATTGGAATAATTAAATTTATATAATAATATTAACTGCCAAATACTAAAAAATGAATATTAATAAGAGTATTAACTATTTATTATGACTAATAATATAATTTTTTTATTTAGGATGTTAATCATAAATGATAGGTCTTCAAAAAATCTAAAAACACACATAATTAGTATTTTTTATAATTATATGTATAAAATCCATTCTAATTATATATCAGGGGGAAATTTTTATCCTTTATTCATGTTCAAAACAAGATGCTATTTTTTCTTGGAAAAATGTCAAGTGTGACCTCTCCACCACATATTAATGGGATCCTCTTACACTCTCCTCTTTTTAATTCTAAATCCCATTGGTTCAGACTATTCATGACCATATAACTTAATTAATTTCCTTCCAACATCGTACATTCCCTTTTTTTATTATGATTCCCTCCTAAAATGTCTTTATGTATAATCCATAATAGTTAAATTTATTAAACACCAGTTTTATATTAATTCAAGAAACTCTATCGTATTAACACAAACTAAAATGTAATTATTACAAAAAATGTTCCATTATAGTAAAATTTTATTATTTAATTGGAATAACCAGTATCATGTTTCTCTTCTATCAAATGTTAAATGAAACTATTGATCGTGTATACAATAAACTTCCACCTTGTGAACCGATGTAATTTGTTCTCCATCACCACCACTCACATCGAGGGATAATGATGAATTTAATATTTAATATATATTTGTCACAATAGTATATTTAATAAATTATAGTATCTTTTATAACTATTTACCTTCAAATATGGTGGAAAATAATAATGTGGCTGATATGTACATGGGATGTATTAACCCCACAAAGTGATGTGATGTGGTTTTCATATTATTTTTCGAAGGATGGTAATAATGATATATTAAGTGATTATATATATATATATATGTTATAATAATATTAATGTAATTTTTAATTTTTAGTTACCTTTATTTTGTTCCATATATCATGGAAATTGAAATAATGTCCATATGTACATAGGACCCACAATCGTTGTGAATGATATAACTCATTTTCTATCTCTTACTTTTATGGATTAAAATTAATACATATATAATAAATATATATGTTATTTATATCGTGGTTATTATTTTAGATATTAAGTAAACATAATCAATATTAAATCATTGTAAATTGAAAACCAAAATATATATGTAACCGAAGTAGTTATTCCCCAAAAAGTGATTTTTACATCAAATTTTTTATAACTAGGTTATTAAAGGAAAACATTAATTCATATATGTTATCAAAAATATTGTTTTTTATATATATTAGAAATATAATAAAACTATACTAGTTATATTAATGTTTTACTATGTGAAAATAAATATGAGGATTAATATTATGGAATTCTTTTCTCAAGTTTATAACTGGGAGACATATGAAGAATTGACCAATTATTTATTTGGTTTTCACAGATTCCCTCTTAAATGTTATATAACAAATATACTACTTTTAATATTATATTTGTTTTCTATTGATCTCATTACTTTATTAGGTTTATCATTCAATGGTTACCAATGTGGTATGGGTTCAATGTAACAATCTCTTTTTTATTGCGATTGTTTATGATTATTATTTTTTATGATGAAATATTATGATATATATATAAAGAAACACATTACCATGCATAAAAATTGATTATTTAATTAAAATAATTTTTTTCTATTCATTTCCCACAATTTATGTACTCATGAATACTAAATAATTTTTTCATGGAAAATATATTTTATCAACAAAATCTATCAAAAACAGTTGTTCTTCTATGTCCATGTTTTATAAAATATATGTTCGAAAAAATGTTTTTACAATTAATTAATTATTTTTAATTTATATTTTACCAATTTATTAATTTTTTTAAAAAAATTTAATCTATTATTTATATCCTTCTTCAAAAAAGTATTTTTATAATTATTAATCAAATTTTAAAAAGGAATCATTGTTTTAACTTAGAGAAAATGACTGTTATTTTACACCTTAAATACCACTAAATATTTTAAATATTCATTTTTATGTATAAAATATTATTTTCATGGAAAATTTATTTCTCAACGTTATGTCAATATTTATATTTAAATATTTTATTTTAAAATTTATATGGATATTTTTATGATGAAATTTTATGAGTGATTTTTCAAAATAAAATCAATATATAATCAAATCCATGATTTTTATGAATAATTAATAGAAATATGATCCATGTATAAAATAATTGTAATTCATATTGACATTTTATGTTTATGATCACATGATTTTTAGGAAACTCATTCCATTTTCAACATGTTATTCTATGATGAAATGATAAAACATTTATGATACACAATTCATTCCCAAGGGTTATACTATAATAAAATGTTTATGATACCCATTTTATTTCGTCGATTATTATATGATGAATGTTTTATGACTTTTTGACATATATATGAATGGTTTCAATGATTTAATGATGGTGATGTTACAAACAAGGATGATGTTAACATTATATCAAAGGGCAGTGATTACACATTAACCAAGGATGGTGGTGATATTTTTACAGAGGAAGATGGTCACATAATAACTGATAATGTATAGGACCTATATCATTATCAAATATTTTTTTTATTGATTGATATTCTATAAGAAAAACATTACATGAAAGGTTAGTAATCCCAATCCCAAAAGGGTGATTTTCCACTGTGATATTTTTGGGAGGTATCCATGATTACTAAAATGGTTTGGGGGAGTGAACATGTTATAAAAGGATAGACTTGAAAATGATACATTATTTTTAAAGAAATGATTTTCCATGATTTTTTGTATTCTATAAATATATTACTTTTGAAAATTAATATTTCACATGGTTCATGATATTTTATTCCAATATATTCTTGGTCATATGAACTACCGTGATTTATACCTTGATTCAAGAGTATAATAATTTATATCTAGGTTATGGTTTCCAATATTCATTATAATTTCTTTATAAATTAGACTAATATTATATTTTTGAAATCTTTTTATCTTCATTAATTACCGTTACTAAGCATCTGAGATAACCATTTCATATGTTAACATTCCTCATGATAAAAATGAATAATTTAAGTAGGGTAGGTCTTTTAAGATTACTGAATATGAAGATATTTATGCTAGATAGTGAATATCATTCATTAATCATAACATTTTATTTTTAGTCACTAATGACATTAATAAATAATAGTCGTCAGATAAGTATTATTGAAATGAATTAAATATATTTTTTAATAAAGACATAATATATATATATATATATATATATATATGAAATGTCTATTTCACTATAGTTGGATTCAATGAAATGGTAAATGTTATCCTTTGGAAACTATAGTGAGAAATTATTAGTGGGAACCCTTTTGATAATCCTTTGTATTTGAGGATTCTGTATGTTATGGTAAATAAACGATTGTGTTTCTTCAAGAAGAAATCCATATTTTGGTACTATAATAAATATAGATCAAGAAGAGTTATACCTATAGATAAAAATCCAGAACCATTGAATTAATATAGAAATGATTATCATACGGTGCATGAAAATATTACTTGATTCAAATCTATTTGTTTTCTCCATGGGTGTACGATTTTGAAATTCACATACTTTTTAGGAACCATAATGATGAATTTCAATATATGATGAAATTTGATGACATAGTTTACACCTATTGTGGTATAGATTGTAAATAATGTGTATTAATTTTCAAATTTAATCAAAAAAAATTCATGGTTTTTTAGTTTCCCACTATGATAATTATTCATTAAACTATAGGGTTTGAATTTATTTAATGTATGGAACTTGAAGAAACCATGTAAATAATGAATGTGATAGAAAATGGTCAAAAATTCATGATGAGAATAAAAAATTATTGGATCTAGAAAGAAAAATATTGTTGTTATTATCACAGAAAATTCACATGCTATGAATCATATAGAACATATAAATGATAAATGGAGGGAACAAAATTATGATGTGCCCATTTTGAGAAAACAACCATTTTTGTTTTGTGTTTATAATAATCCTATTAATTTTGAGCAATAGATCAATACTTAAGAAATTATAATTTTTTATCTAGTGTTTGAATCATGAAAAATAATTTTGGATATATATAATGTGGGTGTGGAAGAAGATCAATGGTGGAATCTTATAAAGAATACGAGTAACAATGAAAAATATTTAATTCGTAGAGTGTTATGATTTTATTATATTATTTCAAATTATGAAAATCCCCCATATAATTTTCTATTGGATGAATAATTATTTTATGTATATCTAGTAGAAATGTGAGGAATCTATTCCTACCATGGATAAAAAATTTTATATAATGGAAATGTATTCTTTTGTATTATTCATCTTCAGTAAAAAAAAATTTAATGTGTTTTTTGTTTCATAAAATAATATATATGAAAATAATTAGAAATAAGATACATTGGTAACTATTTATTTCTTTTCAATGTGTTCTCAATGAAGAAATAAAAATTTAAGACTTCATCCATACCCATGTATTTGATATGAAAATGAATATTCGGTACCGTTAAAACTCAAATAAAAAAGGAAATAAATTCAAATTGGTTTTATGAAATAAATGTGGGAATACATTTTTTAGAATTATTTTATTTCAATAAGAAAGTATTTTAGATGTTTGAATGATATACATATATTCAGTGAATATCAATGGTCAAAAAGAAAAGTCAAGTTGATACTATAGACGAATAGGAGACACCAACTAATGAGTTCTGATAATTACTTGTTGTTAGACACTATTTCTGTACAAATTATAGTTGAAAATGATTTATTTGATTTAGTGTGTACCCACTATTTTTTGTCAAATAATATTACTAAGAGAATATAAATTCCCCACTAAGGACTTTGTGTTGAATAAGTAGTAAAAACATGTATTTATATAAAAATTGAATCAAAATTCAATGATTATTCTACTGATGATGTTTGCATGTATGTTCATCCAATAAATAATGTTATTTAACAATTTTTTGATTTTTATGTTATCTTATGGATGCATTGGAATTATATAAATAAATACCACATAAATTATCAAGGAAGGTATGTCATGTTTTGTATTCTAATCCATCATATGAACATATATTTGTAAAATGATAAAGGTGAACACGTGATAGATATCAAATCTATTGTGTTTTTTATTCCATTTCAATGTTATAATTTATCGAAGATGGTTGGAGGGGAACACAACATTGAGGATAGGACTATTGAGTGAGAATTTCATGATATCCTTCCAAAAAAAGATTCTTAATCTACCACTTAATTGTTTTTGTGAGTTTAAAATAGAACATATATCTTATTCCACACTAATTTCAATGTATCCCTTTAAAATGGACCTGATTAAGTTACTATAATTCAAGACACAAATATATGATAAATATAACAAGCAATATAATCAGCCATATTTGTCACCACAGGGTGATCATTATTGATTTATTAAGAATAATTATGGATTGATGTGAGTATGTATTGATTACCCTGAGATGAACCACATCCTGATGAATTATAGATATCATCTACCTAATATTGATGATTTATTTAATCAAATTTACAGATCTGATTAAATTTCAAATATTGAACATCAAAGGGTTATTATAAATTGAGGGTCTGGAGGGAATGTATTCCAATGAAAACCTTCCATTATATTTTTATACCTTATGAGAATATATTGATTCCATTTCATCAAAAACATGGCCCTTCTATCTTAATTTATTTAATGAATAGTTGATCATTTTATGGTCGTTTTTATAGATATTATACTTATATGTTCAAAATGAATAGACGAACATGAAGATCACCTAAGAATTATAAAAAATATCTAATGGAATTTGAATTATTATAAATAATTTTACAAGATTGAATTTGGGATACATAATGTTTCATTATTGGGAAATATAATCTAATTTGACCTTGTATATTAAACATTATATTCCTTCTTTTTGAATTGTGAATGGATGAAATATATTACATTGCCTTATAAGATATTCACATAATTCCAAAGTTTGGTAATAAATTCCAAGGGATTCAACACAATTGGGGGAACATATTCCCTTTTCAAATGAAACAACCACAACCAATAACACCTTTACCATCCACCACTATATGATCCATGATTGTATTTTAAAAAAACTCTTGGTAATATTGAAGGACAAAAAATGAATCTATGATAAAGAACTAAAATGTAGTATAATAAAAAAACTAAAAACAACAAATCTCTATGATTCCATATATAGAACTCCATATCTCCCAATCTTCTACAATCTCAAACTCCAAAATCTTTTCTCAAAGTATCCAGACACATAACTAAAGAAATGTGATACATTTCATTTACTTGTGTATCGATAAATAATTTCCCCAAACACACCAATGTTTTCATGAAGGGGGAGTGTAAGGATACTTAGTAGGTTTTCCTAAAAAAATATTTACTCATGCCACTAGGATATAAAAATATATAAAAAATTTATAAATCAATTTATATTGAATGATTAAAAAATATTATCAAGTACACACCAATTAAAGTAAAACATTTTTCATTCTAAATTTGTTTAAAAAACCAGATCCATTTTAAGGACATAAACCTAAAATGACATTGAAACTATTTATAGTACTTATTAAGCATTTCCCATTTCATTACACATGACCACTCAAACACAATCAACTAAAAAATATATGTATTTACATTTTATTTTGTAATATTATATCTATTCTACATCCCATTGATGGTAAAAAATCACAACCATTATCCATATCATTCAACAAACATTTATACATTTATTCCAACAACACTGAAAAACCAATATATTACAAAAAATATCAATAAAAGCAGTATTTTATTTACAATAAATTTCTATGTAACAAAACTCAAAAATAAATTATTTTTAAATCATTAATTTGAAATCATTTTACGACATTCACATTCCCCCAAAACACCCTATTGTAATAATTCTGTAAATTGTAACAGAAGTGGGGTTCCACAAAAAAATTAAATATAATTTCACTATATTTTTCAAAAAAAATTATTAATTATAAATTATTAGTTGAAATTATAGTAAGAAGAGTTGATAGTGAGTTCCACATCCTTGTAAACTATGGTGGAAACATTGAACAACACAACATTTTTTTGAAAAACCCGTGTTGAAAGAAAAACCATTAGAGCTTGTTCCTTAACATCATCACAGCTATTTATCATATTTATTTTCGTAAAAAACATATAAATTTTTAAAGGATTGTATCATTAATTCCAATATAGGGGAAAAGGGTTTTCTGAGGGGAGACAACCAATAACAGAGACTTACAAAGGAATTTGGGCCTCCAATGCACACAGAATCACGAATGGATCACACCTAGATAAAGGTGATGGGTTTTCATAGCCTTTGGGAATTATTTAAATCAACTGAATATTTTTAGGGGAAAATTTACCATTAAGGATAAAAAACTATTCTAAATATATTATTTTAATATCTATCTTTTAGCCATGCATAGTTAAAATAATTGTGCACTAAACGTGGAAATAATAATGTCCCAAATGGTATGGGAAAAAAGGACACATCTTTGTAATAAATTCATGTACTAATCATTTTGGGATGAATAAGTAGTTTGATGTTATCTAATTTTTCATGAAATGACTTACGATTTTCTTTATTAACAATAATATTGGTATGGAGTTAAAGAAAAATCCAGTGAAACCTTCTCTTACAAAACGTATTAATGTATTCAATGATATTTTAAATTGGATCTGGGACATATTATTATTGAAATTCAATACTACTAGACAAATGATGGAGTTTTTTTCAATATGACTAAGATAATTGTCTATCATTAATATGACAAACATCTGTTTAATCATTGTGATTGGGAACCTGCAGTGACTTGGGAAGGTTTATAAATTCCCCGATATTCATTACGATTATTTCAATACATGTTTCTTAATTTGTGAGTACTTCATTCCCATATTATTTTTATTCAATGTGGTATAATATTTTGTAAAAATACAATGACCATTGAGATGTTTTAACACTAAACATTCTTATTCAGGGGGATTACTGGGATTGAATGTTAAAGGATGATATGAACCGTAGTGAGATGAAATATATGATTGAAATAAAAGTTTAAAGTGAATGAACATTTTTTTATAATGAATATTAGGGTATTTTTTAATTATTAAAGTCACAAGGAATTGATTTATAACATGTTATATTATTTAATAAATGGATAATAGGACACATATACAAAGTGTATTTGATTCATTGTTTTAATATTATCTATAATAATATTAATATTTGTAAGGAATTGAATTTGAAATTAGATTTTTTGAATAACTATATAGGGGAAATGTATTAACTCAATCGATCTAATAAGAATATTGATATATTTTTCTAGTTGTTTTTAATCCATATGAATGATTTTCAAAAAAATAATATTAACAGATTTGGGTTGTATGAAGTGGTTAGGACGGACATAAATATAAATGGAAAATATTCTTATAATTTTACAAATATTATGGTGAGTAATTATTATTATTTTTGTTGTAAATCCTTTTATATATAATTGAGATTCCATAGTGAGTAGAATTTCTTATAAATTTTTTTGAGGTTTCTGTGAATCATTGTTATGATTTTAGTAAGAAAGTATTTTTTCAATGAATATTTGATTGTTGAAAAAGTATTCATATTGAATGATTTCACAAAATTTAAATATAAATTTTTTTATATATAATGTTAGTAATTACAGGAGATCATTATAGGTTGCATGTACAAGAAGGTCCCAATATTTTTTTGAAATTATTTTTCTTAAATAATAAATCCAATGTAGCATGTATCATTCAATATTCTTGGAAAATAATTTCATATGATGAAGGATGGATATAATTATTAGGGTAAACAAAAGAGAATCATTTATAGAGGATATTTAACAAACCTAAAAATGGGAATCATTTTGGATAGAGAGGTAGATATTTATAGAGGGATTCATTGGATGGATAGAAATAACATTAGATCATATATAAACAATATTATATGAATGAAATTTTCATATATTGGTGGATAACAACATTTTCATGTGTATTTTCTTATAAATACCATATTAATATCATCATTCATTATCAAAAATAAGTTTTAATAAGATACAATGACTATATATAATATCATTATGTTATTAATTTCATTTAACAAGACTGGTTCATAAAACTTGGTTTAAGAAAATTAAAAAAAATCAGTAATCCTAATTGTTTTGTGAAACAATATTTTGAATGAAGTAAATTGTGAGGCTTCTCATAATGAAATAGTTAATGAATAATATTTTGTTAAAGAACATTCTTATGTATTATACGATGGTATTTTTAAGAAGTTCCCCCTGAACAAAACATTTTTAATAAAGTACAAACCATAGTTTACATTATTCCACAGAACAGTTATGTGTGATTAGTTTAACACATGGTATTTTTCATGGGAGATTATACTCGTGACTATGATTACATATGATCACATTATTTCATTATATACTATTTTTAATGATGAAATAGAAAAAAATTATCATTGATGACGAACTGAACATCAAATTATTAAAATTATGAAGATGTTATTTGATGCGGAATGATAATATATTTCTAAGGATGTGACCTAAGAGAGGTCTTAAATTATCCATATATTTATCATAGATATAATTATATTAGTGTGGTGTGACTATGGAAATTAAATTCTATGACATTAAATGTAGTAATTCTAAATGGATTTTTGAATTTCTAACACATCATATACAGAAATTCTATATATTATCCCTTTGTTGTGAACCAAGAAAAATTATTATCTTTTATTTTTATTTATATATTTTGGTTTTTTGTGAATGTTAATCATAAAAAGTGATTATTAAAAATTTCCTAACAAAATAGTTTCATTATAAATTTCATAAAATGATAATTATGAAAATATCATTCCCCCACCAATAATAAGGAATCCTAGGATACCATAAAAATATAGAAGATTATGATTTAAAATCAGCATAAATTTCAATGTCTGATCCACATTTAAAAACATTGATCATATTACGGAGGGATAGATTTACTACACTATAAAAATTAATGAATAATCAAGGAGGATGGATTGATAATGTAATTGAATGTCTAGTTCCTTTTGAAAACCATCGAGTTGTGAGAGTGAATATTCTAAGTTACTGTAGAAGTCAATGTTATGTGAGTCCAAGATCCTAGAGTTTCATCTATTTGAATTTGATTTTAGAATTAATGTCAATATATTGTGGGAAATAATCTACACATATAATATCCAAGTAGCCTTATCATAAAAATTATTAAAAATACACTTTTAAAATCCAATCTTGAGATCGATGGTTGACCAGTTATACTTTACTGAATATAATACCACATTACCTTAAATTTCATTCCATATAAAATACTAATAAGAGAAATGGAATAGGACATTACAAGTGAGAATAATAAATCATGTTAACTTGATATAGACCATTAATTAATTTTTATGTTCGTGATATGGTTTCCTGAAACTCCATTTCCCAGATAGATGTATCACATTTGGGGAATAATTGATGAACATGTGAAGGTCTCATGGAAGGTATACATTACATGAACCATTCTTATACGTACCCATTCAATTCAGGCTTTATATATTTAATCTTTCCAAATTATGATTTAAAATAGAGTCATCAATTTTTTATTTTAGATTTATCGATAATGATATTAAAAGTATGACCAGAATTATGAACATTCTCCACTATTCCCTTTAAATCAGACATGGGCTACAAAGAATATGTATAAGAAAAACAAATTCCCATTATCCTTCCCTAAAACCTCTATCTAATCCAATTTATTAACCCCATTCTATTTCGTTATTTATCATTTTTTATTACATAAGTAGTTTTGTTGAATGATGATATACTAAATAGAATATCATGGTAATGTGACCATACATATTTCAACTCTAACTACCCAGGTTTTTATTCTATTCTTCCAGATTCATATAAAACCTCATTGAATATAAATCCTGTAATAACTAAAATCCCAACTCTCCCTTGAATTTTGGTACCCCTAACCCTGGTAAACACCATAATGATAATAAAAACACATAGACTATATAACAATAATGATTTATTCTCACTAGTTCTCCAACTAGACTAAAAAATTATATTCTCTCTACAAGAATAATGTCCATTAGTTTCCTCACATTCTTCTAAACTATGAGTTTCCCCTCTAGACTCATAATCATGAGCCTCCATATTGAAAATAATTCCATATGTATACATACTATACTCTATTCCTATTGTGTCATGAATTGCCTCGAAATAGTTAATGAACCAAAGAGAATAAAAAACATGATAGTTACAACTTATCTTTATTCATTTCAAATCCTAACTAGAAATTAAATCATGAGCATCACCAATGGACACCACCAAAGAATATTATTTTTATTTTCCATGAAAATACATAGTGACATCCACTAATTTTTGTTGAACGTGTTATCTAGGTTTCCAATTATATGATGTGAGTGAGAGTCAATTATATATTGGATTATAAATGATATATAATTAATCCATGTGCAAATAACCCATTCATTACTCTAAAATACAGGATTAATCAAAATATGTAAATAATTGATGTAATTAGTGAGGGATTCTAAATCATTAAAAAACATTCTTTGTATAAGGATCCAATATCTTATTGAATAAATTGAAAATTTTATTAATAATTATCACCAATGTGATTATGTTCACCCATCTTTATAATGTTGGATCATGGAGTACATATTGCAAAAAAAAATCACTTCCTCATGCACTATGGGATGAAATAGAAAGAAAAACCCCTATAGAACACAAAACAATTAAACATAATAATGAAAAAATTATATCATATCCTTTATAATTCCAATCACATGTTATAATAAGCTGGATAAATAAATTTATATCTATTTATAATCAATTGATGTAGTTTCATCAAATAAAAAATTTAATATTCATTATACTAAATAACACACATTTAATAAAGAAAAAAACATTTATCAAATATCATATAGATATTAATTGAAAATATATTTGAAAAAATATGTAACAATAAAAATTTCATTATATTCTCTCCTAAAATAACAAAAAATAAATCACCCATAAGTCATTATTATAATAAAATTTGTTTTTATAATGAGTATTTTTAAAAAACAATCCAATAATTTTTTTCCACTATTCTAGTTCTATTGAAATTATGATAAATATAACATTTATTCAATAAAATAACATAAAAAATGAATATTTTTTGGTTGAAACAAACCAAAAAATTAAAAATAATTAATTTATGAAGATAAAACTAATCAATGAAAAGATCTGGGGGTCATTTTATATCTATGTCATAAATACAATATCATTACTAATGTACAATAATATTTTTATAGTATGAATTAAATTGATATTATCCATAAGTGATTTATGAAATTTTAATATATCCAACCGATATTCTACTTAAAAACTAAATAATTATAAAAATGATTCATATAGAAAATTTGAAAATATCATTACTTATCAAACAATATATTATCAAAAAATAAAAATAATTAAATATATTAAGCCATGTTATAAAAATATCTAAATATTTAAATATAATAACAATGACTGAAAAATGATTATTATGTATACATCATACATTGAAAAAATAACTTTAATTTCACATTTTTATTCCTTTATATATATATTTCATGAGAATTAATAACAAAGATTTTTATTTATTTTAATTATTTCCAAAACATAAAAATCGAAACAGTTAAAAATATTGGTCTCTAGCAATTAGAATTTAAAAAAACATATATCGTTAGGATCACATCATTAAATCTTTATAACTCTCATTCATCACAAAATAAAATATAATTAATATATTTATTATAAATATTATCATTACAAGAAAATTTTTATTCTATATTGTTTAATAAAATAATACAATAGTTACACATCATTTTATATTCATATGATATAATTTTTCTTAAAATATATTAGATATGAAATTATAAATATAAACACATAACGATACATTAATTATTTTTTAATATCTATGTGAGAAGCACTAGACGTTGTTCTATTGTACATCCAGTTATATGAATGGGTATCCAATCAATATAAAATAATCATAAATCATAATAATGGGGAAATAATTACCCATTTTGATCACTATTAATCAAGTCAGCTAACCTAATATCAAAAAAACAGCGGATGAAAGAATTAAATCATTAGTGATTTAAAAAATATCACTCAATCCATGACATCTACTTGTAACCTGATTTTTAACAATGGATTGGTGACTCTTGTCCTTACATTGATCACATCCAAAATTAAAATGTTCTAAAATTGATCTACCTTAAACCCACTTTCTCAAACATTATCTTATACTAATTAATAACATAAAAAAAATTTAGGAAAATATAAAAAATGTTTCTACTAAATTACCAATGTATTATCCTCATATACATGTTATAATAAATATATCCAATGGAATCACATTTGAATGGGGGAAGATTTGACCATGAATACATTTTAAGGCCTAGATACTACTATATTAATTTCCTTCAACAAAATATATGACGAAATAAATTAGAATATAATAATATAAGATAAATTAATTATAAATATACTAGTATAAACAAAAATTAAAATAATATAAAAACTACACTCCACACATCACATAGTCAACGATCCATGAGACAATCATTATACTCCCTACCACAATGATGACCTAAAATATGGAATACAAAAAATTGAACAAAACTATTTCAAAAGTGAAGGGCATATATATTTTTAATATACTGATAAAAACTTTTCCATATTATATATTACATTATAGTATATAAATGTCATTTCATTTTATATTTGCATGCCTAAATACCATAAATGATTAGTGACATTTGTAATTGGGATATATAAAGAATTGGTTCATAAGTGAACTATGTCATCTATCACTATGTTCTTAATAACCAGAACCCTTTTATGGACATATTATATATAATAACTTTCTTCTGTCCCTTATAAGTGGAATCATATTAAATGATGAGATTATATGATAAATATGGGAAAATAAGGGGTATATCAATGTAACATGTTAATAAGGGTATGATAACATCATGATGAAAATTAAAAACTGTATCATGAATATAATAGATCATAAAAATTACTCATTTCATCAATAATGATAGTTTAAATGAAATGATTCAAAAATGAATCAATTAAAATTAACTGTGAGCGCATAACATTATTATAAAAAATAGATTATTGGATAAAAGAAAAAACTTTTCTATCATGGCTTCCCACAATGACATCCATAAAATTTTAGACTTTTTCTAACTTCATAGAAACCTATTTAGGGTATGGGATCACCTCCCATGTATATCATTTTGAGACTTGTATAGTCTCTGATATATTATTTATTTTTCTTGGTACTTCCTCATTTTCCCCTCCCTTGGGATTTAGATAACCTACCATGGACCGTATAATATAATAGAAAATTAATCATTACCCAATTCAAGACAGGGATATATAATTCTCAGCCCACAATTCACATAGTTAAAAAATGGGTGACACAATCAATCATCATATCATATCCCATGAAAAAGAACTAGGATTTATAAATATTTCATCATATCATAAGCCCTATAAAATAGAAAAGTAACATAAAAATTTATTTTCACTTCATAACCCATCCAAATATAGGATAATAATTTTATAATTTAATCATATCCCGAGTAAATCCTTATTAACAACATACTTTCTCTTCCTCAATGAATTATAAATTCCATAAATATATCAATTAAACATTATTGAGGAAAATATCATTCCCTTTTTAAATACAAATCATACAAATATAAATATTTCACTAATATATAAGAAAAAAATTTATTTGAAAATAACATTTGATACAAGGAACATGATCATTAACTAAATTTAGGTCTTTGATCATGGGAAATAATATTCATGTATACGATGTTAAATAAATTGTTTTTTTACATTCTCATTAAATTGTCAAAATTACCTCATCTAGAAGATGATAAGAAGATTAATTTAATTTTTGTTTGGAAAAAATATAAAATTGGAAAAATGACAGCATAAAACAATAATAGATTATAAAATCATTCATTAAATCCTTTTATGAAAATATGGATATTAATGAAATATTATTTTTGACCAAAGTGAAAAAAAGTCATTATTTTCCTAAAAAAATATTTTTTCTATATTTATTAGATATAGTATAGGAAAATGAATGAATAAAATGAATTATACTGAAATATGTAGAGAAAAATAAATTTCATCTATTTCTCAAGAGATAGACAATATGATTTTTTCATCAGAAACATAATCATAATTACTCATGGAAAACTCTTATATTGTGACATAAAACACATAACAAATTGGTAACATTTGAATCATATAAACCCAAAAAATAACCATATAATGATATTTATATTCGATAATTTACATTATACTAATCATCAAATACATTCCTCAATAATCTATAAACCAGAGAAATGAAAAAAATATTGTATAAGGAATGCATTATATGAATGTAAACTTGAATGGTAAATCCCTTAACATAATTTATGACCATAATCGTACACATTTGAACCAATTTTATACTAAATATAATTGTATTATACAAATATAACATAACCATAAACATATATATCGTACCTTATATGATTAATTTAGTTATTATATAACATTCTAATTATTAATTCTTTGTTTTGATTACAGATTTGGGTAATAATGGGTTTCCTTTTAATAATTTTTTTTCAATAGTGTTCTTCCATGTACGATAATTATAGTTCCATAATATATAAAAACATTATATTAATATTGATAACATATATAATCATTAAATAAATTTTTAGATTCATCCATAATAATTAGTCTTTAAAAAATGAATTGCATAGTTCATGCTGATAGTATATTGATGGTACAGAACAATGATGTTTCTTTTTTCTATATGAAAAAGATAAATGAAATATTAATTTCAATTAAACATTATAGATTAATTTTTATATCATGTATATCACATATACTCATCATATATATCATTATTAACTTCTATTTCAACATAAATGAAAACTATATTTGATCAGTTTGTGGAGGAGGTAGTCTACACGTATGCACAAGCGATGCTATAATTTTTTAATAGATTAGACTGTATGATGGTATATGTTATATTATTTTTTAAGATGTATTATAATGTTATTATTATAGTTTAAATATTTTAATACCATAAATATATCATTTTGTGAGAGGCAGTGATATATAATGAATTGGATCAGCTTGCGAGGCAGTATGTCTCCGTACACACATCAATGGTTTTGTTTCCCATTTGATCTAAGATTAAATGTTTTGTATCCTAATATAATAATAAAATATCATTATTTTATTATAATAATGTTATTATATAATTTAATGTTTTGAATATTAGAATAATGTGGAAGAATAAATAAAATGAAAATGCAAGGTTTGGAAATATACCTGTTTTTTCAAGAACATATTTTGTTTCTTACATAAAGCCTTGATAGGATGGATTATTAATCCAAACAAGGCATTTAATAAATTATTTGGGAAGTATTGAATATATTTGGTCATTTATTGGAATAAATAAAATTATTCATTATTCTGAATAGGAGAAGTTGTGGGGTTCCCTTTTATAAATGACGTTAATAGAATACTTATAAATTTTCAAAGATATCCAAAAATTAAATTTTATGATATTTCTAAAAAGGATACAAAATTTTAATTTCATAACCTTTTTTGTTGTTAATTGCAAATATCTCCATAAATTATGGTTTATAAAAAATTTTAAAATCATTTTAAAGCGTATATATTAAGTTCAACTACCGCGTAAAACTATTTTATCCAAAACATTGGTAACATGTTTTTAATAATTTTAGTATTTATATTGAAACAATTTTTAGTCTATAATATTATATTGTTTTCATTATGATAACTAAAAATATGTAACCAATTTTAGAAAATTAAATTCATATAATTGGAATAATTTAATTTCAAATTAAACCAACAAGCATGACCAAAAATCTGTTTTTTCATAGTAATGTTTTTCAATTACATAAGATGTTATTATATCAATATTGATATATTAATTGAATTAAATAATATAAGTTGTATTAATAATAATACTATAAAATCATTTCTATGTTTCAAACAATATGAAAACTAAATATAACTTATATAATATTTAAATGAATTTAAAATTTTAAATAAAAATTTGTATTGTTTACTATTCCTAAAAAAATTAAACACTTCAATACATTATAAAAATTTATCTCTAATATAATATTGACACTTTGGTTTAAAAAATAATTTTAGTTTTTATCATAAATATTCTAATAGTTAAATTTTTATTATTTTATCAAAAATAATAATAATAATAACTTTTGAGATAAATATATTTTTGATTTATATAATGATTTTATTATAAATTATCTACATATTTATTAATTAATTTTCAATATAAAAAATATTATGTATAATTTTTAAAATATGTTATTTAATATTCCAACCATCAATTTTAATATATACATTATATGTGTCATTTTTTATATTAATATTAACAATATATTTTGGTTCGTTAAAACTCATTGTAGCATGCATCGCAATATATCAGTTGATATGTATTTTTTACTAAATCATACATAAAAATATTGAGTGTTACATAATACCACAATTATAAATGATTATATTCCCCAAATTTCAATTACATTGATTAAAAAAATGATGATACATTTTCCTCATCTTATCATCTGTTTCCTATGAGGATTCCTCAAGTAAATGGTATCCCAAAAATTCAGTATACATAAAAGTGATCATGTGTCATAGAACATTCTTTGCATATTCCATAATATCCATTGGGTTTTCCTTATAAGATATATACTACTACTATTATATGACCTATAAGTTTAGTACATATAAATTATTAGGTATGTACTTACAGAAGAGAGATACATAAAACACAAATTGGACTTGAGAATGTATTCATGGAAGTGGAATTTGATAAGAACCCATCCCTACTATAATAGTAATAATCAAAGGTAAAATATTACTATGGATTATCATTCACTTCTTTATAAATCACATAAATTTATTCGATGTAGAAATTCATAGAAAAACACTCTAACCAACATAAAAATCATGGAAACACCAATGTTTGTCAATATATATTTTTTCATCTCGAAGAATACTTGATGTGTTATTGAGTTGAATTGATATTCTTTTCCATTTTATTGGATCACTCATGCCCTAATATTATTCTATATATAAATTTTTTTATCACATTGGACCTATTCACTTCATTAGATAATAATTTTCATTAGTTCCCATCTAAATTATTTACTAAAAGCAATAAATATTTGAAAAATAAACTACATGATAATATTGATCCACACTGGCTATGAAATTTATATAATATGATATCAAAATATTCAATTTCATTTTCATGGTTCTATTATACTATCAATAAATCCTATGATAAAACGTAGTGATTTAACTCAACTGTTTCTATTCAACATACTGATGACTTCCCTGGAACATCAACATACATCATAGACATTGATAATATATTACAGAATATATTACTCTATTATACTGTATCTCATTAATATATACATCAAGGAAAGATGATATATAGATAAATATTATCTAATAGAAATTATTTGTGATCATAATTTATGGTTATAAACTACACGTAAATGAAATTACAGACATTAGATATTTTTTTATTCCTATGATCTAATTCATGGGGATGTATTTTTATTTTAATTCTTTCATGGGTAATTATTGTAACATCACATTAGAACTTTTTCTCTCAAAATTTATTTACTGACATGCTACTCATCATGATACAAACAACACAATATATCTCTTCATGTTATTATAAGTGACATAATTTTTCTGATCATTATACATCATTATAATCTTAAGACTGTATATTATATAGAACTACAATATCCCGAAATAGCTCCTTTAAATATAACTTTTATGGATCACATACATGGTTCCTATAACATATAATTACAACACATTCATGGTTGATATTATAAATATTCCCAACTATTTTCTATTGTAAAATATATTACTTCTTTACATCTTTTTTATTCACTCATATAGATAGTTGAACACTTTTATGAGAACGATAATATTTCACATTTTCATTCATAATTTCTAAACACATGTAATGAAAAACCTTAAATTATTGAACTTTTCATATCCCCTTTATCTATATACTTGCATTACCCATCTTAAAAAATATATCATCTACATTATTTACATTCCCATGTAAATAATTTAATGAGTAGTCATATTCTTTAATCACCTCCAATCCTCATTTATGTTGCATATTTAGATCTTTCTATGAGAACAAATACATTAGTCTTTTATTTTATGTTTTTCAATCACACCAAATTTAATTGATATAATTTCTTTATATCATTAATGTAAAAAATAAATTATGTAACGCCAAATAATGATTTGGGTAAATTTTCTCAAGAACAATAAAAGTTTTCATTACAGAATTTATCACCATATATTTATACCTAAGAACGCATCCCAAGTGATTCATTGATAAATCACCACTGAATACAGAACCTTATCTATTGTAATGAAATTAAATAATAGGTGTATTGAATTACCTTCAATTTTATTGAGAGAAATTTTTATTACATTCATCATTATAATAGAACATGGATTTCATTTTTGGTAACAATGTATGTTAATTGTACAACCATGAGAAAATCTCCCCAAAGAATCAATACATTTCTCTAAAACCATGAAATATATAGATATATTTCATAGTGGTCATTTTGGTCCCACATTCAATTTCATCAGTCTTTTATGGAACCAATGATATACCATATCATTAGATTCTATACAAATAAATGAAATATATTCCTTCCAAAATTAACAGTTTTTAATTTATTCATTCAATATATCCATACTCATGGTATTCAATACATTTCTCAACTGATCATGTTTATATTCCTCAGTCATAAAATATATTGAAACTTTATCTTTATGGCCTTCTATAAATTGATCATATAAATATATAAAGATATTATTCAATAATTCTAAATTGATAACATGCGATGTATAAAGACTAAATGGGATCAAAATATTTTATTAGTTTTTATACCATGTTTAGAATTTTTCATTTGGTACAACATCCTTCTTGATCCTCAATTGATAATACCCATAATAATGATCATTCTAGGAAAATAATTTTACACTGCACAGTTGGTTAAAAATTCATCAAAGTGTGGTTAAGGATGAATTTCATGACTTTTTTCTTGTTCAGTTTCAAATAATTAACGTAATGTTTCAATAATAATTTTTTCTTATTGACAAAAAGAATATATGAAACCCAAGGTGAGTTAATTTTCCAAATAAATCCAACATAAATGTTTTTCTATACATTCATCCTCAATTAATGAGACTCAATTGGGTCTATTCTATAAGGTTTATTTGAAATTGTTTTATCACCATGAATGGGTTTCATTGTGAAATAAACATAAATATTTGGTGAAAAATGGGAAAATATTTTCAGAAACACAATAAATTACTCCCACACAATATCCATATCCTCACTATTGAGTTTTCCATAACAATATAAGAGGGACCTACTATTTTTAATAGGTATCATGACCCACACTATGGATGTGATTTCCATAAAAATTTAAAATTGTTCATCACACTGATAGATGGTCATAACATGAATTGGTATATATTAACATAATTTCATCCCCTAATATATGACATTGTAATTATATAGGTAAAGAAAATCCTTGTATAATATAACAGGGAATTAAACTAGAGTTAGAGAAACAAAATTATATGAAATTTTTTCCACAGAAATCAATAAGAGAAGAATCACGTACTTGAGATAAGATCATCAATCCGCTAGGGGTTTAACCAGCTAATTAATCACAAAATAATTATAGTGGTGGTATGATACCATTATAAAATTATTTAAATATTAATGAATTTTTAGATCATAAGTTAAAATAATTCATTAATAGTAATAGAGTGGATAAAATGTGTACATTTCCCCATGTCATTTTCATACTCTTCATTATAAATAGTAGCCAATTGTGATTTCTGTTTTCAACTGGGAATAAGTAGGTAATAATTTTAATCATCATCATTCGAAAACATTATTGAGTACATGTTACTATAAATCACTCACTCGCTAAATTTCAAACACTGATGTGTGGGTGGTACATTCTATGGTTCATTCTCATTATTTTTATCATTAGATAACTTCATACAATATCATCAGAATCCATCCACTTGATGACCTTCCATTATGTATATAAAAACGCCTATATTCCAATTATGATAATTTCTTAAATGATTAATTCCAAATATTCTTCCAAAAAATATAATTTTATTCTTCACTCTATGGTTTTTAATGTTTTAATTGGATTGCATATTTATTTTCTTCTGAAAAAAGAGATTGGTATGTAACAGAAGTCTTCATTTCATCATAGATATCACATTAAATTAATACTATATATATAATGATGTCCCTTATTGATAAAAAAATTTTGGGACACTATTTTAAACCACTCAGAAATCGATTAACATTACATTTAGGTTGGATAGTCATTACCAAATGACACATTTCATGTCCAGTGAACATTAGTAATAGGTAAAAATATATTCTTCATATTATATTTTAGATTAAGAAATATGTCACTATTTTAATTTTTGGAATACATGGAAATTACTTATAATAAAATATTTTCTTAAACTCATTAAACCCCATTAAGTAAATATCTACCAATTTCTATATATTCATTATATTATTCAATCATTGATCTATATTTACATTATAATTATTGATATTAATATTTACATGTTTCAAATAACATAATAAATTAAAGGGAAAAACTTTTCAATTTTATTTATCGATATCTCATAAACTAGTGGTTCAATAGAACCACTAAAAGAGTATTGATGTTTCCTCATGAATGACTCAATATTATGTTGTATCCTTTTGTTCATTTTTATATTTTAAATATGACTCAAATAATGAGAAATGTTTTTATCAGAAAAAAAAATTTGTGATATAGATCTCATAAGAATTTTCTTCTAATGTGTAAAATCATTACATTGTCTAGAGCATTCAGTATTAACATGGTTATGCTATTTTACATTCATTAAAAAAATTATATAGTATATAACAATAATACTATTGTGGAAAATAATTATCTTGATTGATTGATTTTAAAATATCTAAAAGTTGACACCTTATATACAATACATGAATAAATTTGTTTTACCTAAGTTATTCATATCATTCTTCCAATCATTATTGTTGGTTCATAAAAAGTTATTAAATTTTCAAAACATAATTCCCTAAAAGTGTCAATGAAGGAGTAGGGAATGATATATTCCCATGCTATAGGTGATGGTCAATCCAAGTCATAATGTTACACATTCATAATTATTATACCATTGTATGATTGGTTTAGAGACATATCCTCTTATTGTTTCCAGACGTTGATGTAATTTCATAGAAAACAATTACACCATCCTTCAAAAAAAATCTTGAATATGCTTGAAAACATATATTTAACCTCATAATTATTTCTAGGATTTTCACTAAATATTTCTCATAAATATTCCCATGTATAATAAAAATAATCATTGTAATCCACTTATATTGAACAATCCTTTCTGACATTGATACTAAATCATAATTATGAATATTACATTAATTTTAATTAAACATACATGATGGCCATAAATTTTTAGTGTGTCAAAATATATAAATCTTGTCCAAATAGAACTACATAATCTCACATGATGATGTTTGTAAATATAAAATTTCATATACATCATCATTATAAACCATTTTATTACATTTTTTGGAAAGGAAACCTAATAAATGGTGAGCATAATTGCCTGATTGTGGAGAAAATATACATAACGACATGACATGAGTATAAGGGTGTGGGAAAAATAATGATAACATTTAGAAAACATATCATACATCTCATATATAATAAACATGAGGCATATAATAATACATGGTGGTTCAAAAGACATGAATAATAATTTAATCAATGGACATGCGCTATGAGAGCGTATCCTTGGAATAAGAAATTGATTTGAGATATACAGAAAAGAATAAAACTTATTTTGTAATGGAAGGAAAAAAAAGACATTCATAACATTTTAGGATTGGGATAATAATCTATATACAAATTTCTTTTTTCAAATAACCTTTCATATACCATCTTCTAGGATTGCAATATCATCATCTACAATACCTTGCGGGCTTTGAATAAAATATTGTGTACCCTATTTTTGGAATGATATTTATTCATGTTTACCTTTGGGATTTATTATAATTAATCATTACCAAATGAATAGTCAGATTATACAATTCCTATATAACAAATAACGTAGTTAAAATCATACATATTTTAGTGAGAACATTATTTAACATATAATAACCTGTGAAAATGGTATGGGTTTCTTAATCATTTAAAATCTTATATATAAATTTTTTAGAGAAATTAAAATGATGTTTTCATTGGATAAAATCCCAAATAAATCATAAGTTACATTTGAGGATGTTTTAATTATTTAAAACAAAATACTATTGAAAGCTCATTAAGACAATATTGATGAAAATAACTATTCATTTTTTGAATAAATTTTTAAATTATCAAAATTTATAAAATGTATTAGAATATATTTTATCTTGAAATATAATTTTATACTTATACAGGAAGCTATAAATATTTGATTGTTCCTAAGAGTGGTAAATATTGTTCATGGAATACACATTAAAACAATGATTTTATTCTCATTTTCTTCTAAAATTAAAATGATCCTCACTCAGAAGATAGAAAGAAAGTTAATTATGAATCATTTTGTAAAAATTAAAAAATCATTAAATAATAAATATAATAATAAATTTATACTATTAAAAATAAATCGTTGAGTAATTTTTAATATATATATATGTGTGTGTGTGTGTGTGTTAAATTATATTCTACCGAAAAGCGAAAGAAAATTATTTTTTAATCAATAAATAAATTTTTTTTCCATAGAATATATAGAGATATTAATGTGAATGAAACATATTTATTCCCCTTATGTAACTTTAGGAATTTATTTTTCAGGATTTATAATATAAATACACCATAATGTTTCATATTTAGAACTTAATAATAAATAATTCTAGAAAAACAAAAATATAACAAATAATCGTAACCACATTAGTATCAATAGAATCATAATGCCATATACTAAAATAAATGTATATTGATATGGATTTAAAAAACTTATCATGATTATAAACATTATGTATGGTAATAGGATCCTTATACACCACACAACATAACGAAGTTGTGTATTATGCACATATCCTACAAAAATTAAACTGAGAATAAGATAGTATACCTCAAGTGATGTCTTTTTTAAAACATGTTTGAATATCATATAAATAAATAAATATTCATTATAATTTTATAAATTAATAATTATAATATATTCCATTCAACAAATGATTTACCCATAACCTTTTTCTGTCTCGTTTTTTATAAGTCTTTTTTAATTTCATTATCTCATATAATAACTGCTTTTCTTCATGCATAGATTAGTTCGGTAGTTTTGGTCCTTATACCGTGATTAATGTTATAACATAAAATTTATAATAATTTAATATATTTTCCTTGTATATATATTTTCAATCTTCGATAAATTCTATAGATAAAAAAATAAATAAGCCATTCACGGAGATTGTATGTCATATATAGATATAGATGTTGATTCCATTGTAATGGTGGACAGAATTTAATAATATTAAAAATTACCATTCCAGTTAACAATAATTTTAATATCTTATGACCCATATATATAAATTAAAATCATCCTTATATCATCCATGTTAAAATGCAAGGAAAGAAGTATCACATTTCTTCTTGGAGGTGGTTGTCCACACATACACATGAGCTGTGTTATAATTTTCCAACAGAATGGATTGAGAGAAGGTAGATGAGATGATTTTTATTATATACTAATAATTATCTCAAAAATATTATATACTTATGTTAAAAATAGACTTATTTCTAGTATTTAGTGTTAATGGTCTGAAATGAATTGTAGTTGTTTTCAAATAGATGATCATCTATGTACATGATCAAAGGTTTCATTTTAGAGTTTATAAAGATGATACATATGTATTTTATTTAAATAACATAATAAATTCATATTATGTTACCTAATATTAATTTATTATATCAATATATTTGATCAGGATTTCAATTTAGTGAAGGATTAAATAAAATTAAAAGTCCTGGGAAAGAACCATATCAATTCTTTAAAATATCCTATTTAGTTTTTAAACTAATAACTTCATAGTAATGATTAATAATGAAAATAATTCATATTAGATGATTGTATGTTTGTATGTAATATATTTTGGTTGGTATTATTTAACATATGGGATCAGGAATCACAAAATTGGTGCCTTGATCTTATAAGGCATTGGGCCTCAAGTGAATATGCACATACAATAAATGCTACTTACTAAATGTGAAGACCTCAAAGTAGTAAAGTGGGGAGACTGTAAACTCTTCATAAGTGGTAAATAAAGAATAAATAATAATTTTTTATTGATATTGAATATAAAAACAACTGATTATCAATGACAAATAAATGAATAATTGTGAATAAATATTCTATGAATGAAATATAGGTTGGTATACAATATACATGTCACGACTACCAATAGATATAAATAAATAATGAAAAATGAGTCTATATACAATACAATCAAGGGAAAATGAATAATACTCTTCTCTTATAATCAATTATATCCCTAATTCATAACATATGTAAAAACAGTTAATAAATACATATGAATGTATTGAATGCATCGTTCATCTAGTGATATATAATGAACTCTACAGGGCATGGAAAATGAATGGAATTTGAATCCTTATGTTTGTAAATTGATTAATGTATTTATAAATACATTATATACTCCACTAAGGGTAAATTATTAAATCATAAATAAAAATCTACTAGAATTAAAACAATAACCCATGGTGAAATAATAACAATTTTTAATATAGAGCAACAATTAATTCCCTAACTACTTGGTCTTTCCCCTAAATGATGGTTAGATGGACCAACACATAATCTATTATACATGTAAATATATTCTTATAGTCTCAATTATACAATTAAAAAAAGTGAGAAAATGGAACATAATGCTCTAACGGCACATGTAACACCCAAAATAGAGATGCACTGATTTGGGGGTCTTTTCTAGTTTTCCACAAGGCTTCATGTGCCCCTCCACATATGCCAGAGGCTACTAACTAGTAGAAAGAGTAACAAAGATATATTGTGGTTAAAATAAAACCAATGGGTCAATATTTGTCACAATGGAATCATATTATAACTATATCACAACATCATAAGGAATAATAATAAATAATATGTAGAAAATAAAAATATTACCATGAATGCTATGAAATAAATTCATGTAGTTAATATGTTCAAATGATGTATACAATAGGGATAAATAAATTGAACTAAATACTTAAAAGAATACATCTCTAGGAGGTAGTAATTGTAAATACACTTTTATTAAAGAAAAATTCCAATGGTTGATCCTAGTACATAATAAAAACCTCACAGATCACAATCCATGATCCTAAACCTACAACCCTGTGTTATGATTGAGTATTAAATGGCTACCCTGAGAGGTTTTCAGATATACTCAAGAGGCCACAACCAATTGTTTCTAAATCTATAAAGAATATGAGTATTAAATAATTAGTTTTTCATAATATAAACATGATTCAGTGATCAATAGATAACAAAATTTCAGGATTTTTTTCCTCTAAGGGAACCTCCTGATCACAACATAGTATTCCTAATGGAATGTTTCTATTATGAACTAGCCTTTTACCTCACTAACCTGATAACAGATCCAACCCTATCATAGCCCGAACGACGTTCTGGATCCCCACATGTTGGCAACTATCACCTGTCATCATACAAAATTCATGTGGGAATGATTTTTGGACTATTAATCCATATGTAAAAGAAGAAAAATAGTATGCATAACAAAATAAAACTCCATTTGGAGTAATTTAATATAATATAATAAGGAATAAATAGACCGATAGTTCTAAAATCCATTTACTAAAATAAGAAATCACTTCCCAGGTCCCTAATGACACAACTCACTAGAACTATTGTTCAGAAGTCGGGTCTACCTCTATGTTATCCATTCCCTTTACTCAAACCTGGAAAAATATAATCAGCAAACACCCAAAGGTACACGTAGGGTGTGAGCTATGAATCCTAGTAGGGTATCACAATAGATTCCAAAAATGATTCGTTAATTTATTCACCAATGGAATTCATTCAATTTTCTAAATAAATAACTTCAGAATTGTAATGAATAATAAAACAAATCATGCTATACAGTTCAAATTATGAAATTTACATTATAAAAAGATATTACAAATTATTTAATAATTATAAAACAATGGATTACCTAAAACAATTACATGAAACATTTTATGTAAAATTATCATGAATGTAATGCAGTTCAAAATCAACGGCATACATTTTTATCTCAAATATAAATAAAAAGGGAGCAACAAGGTCATCTGCCAAATAGGCATGATATTATTTTCGGCTGAAGGACTCCACACTCTCTATGTTATCACCGTAATATGTGTACATATATTTCTTTTAGACACTGGTCAGTGTGGACTCCTCACAATAACATTTGGGATATGACATGTTGTATTTATAGTTTAGATCATTGTATTAAATATAGGTTGTGTCCGAATAACTCACCAAATAAATATGGTTTGGATGTATTATTAGACAATAAATGATGGTATATTTATTTTAAGACTACTTAAAATACAATTAATCCCATTCTTCTAATAAAATTCCATTTTTCAATTTTAATCCAAAATAGGATTTAATCCAAAAAATGCCTCTTTCGATGATAAAACCACTGGATTTATATCAAAACATTATTATACTTATTCAAAAAGTTTGAAATTAATTCAAGAATAATTCCATCATTCTACATTTCACTATCAAAATTATATTTAACAATATAACTTAAATCATTTCTATCAAATTCACAATCTAAGTTCAATAATTCATACTAACCGATTTCTATAAAACACCCATGATTCAATTGAATTGGGGGGGTTTTCCAATTTCTCATGCCAAAACCATTTCAAAAATCCTAATTCACGGGAATCATGTATTTTAATTAAATCCATGAATATCATGATGAGAAACTGAATTTAAGTCAATAATCGATATAATTCACTCAATTTAATTTTATTCAATTTGGATAATTGGAATATAACCACCGACCACAAGATCATTGATGTTAGTGGAAAGATAAAGAAATATGTGTGGTTCAATAAACATCATAAAAAACATAATATCTTATGAATCAAAACATTAATATCCAACATTCATCAAGGGTTCCATGAACAAAAATATCTATTGTATTTCACAAGGAAATAAAGTATTAAATGTGAGCACATATTCTCTCTTCTGTATAATTTCAATAATATCGATTAAAATATTACATGTCATAATATTTTATCTCTCAAGGATACATTGAAATAATTGATTAAAATATTACTTGTGATAATATTTTATCTCCCTTGGTTAATTTCAATTAATTTCTTCAAATATTACAAAGGATGATATTCTATCAATCTTGGATAATAATAGGATTATCATTTTATGTCATCGCATGTGTTTGAAATTATCCATTCATCATTCATGAAATTACACATTGATAATTTTATATTTTTAAAAATTATCGTTAAAATATGAATTAATTTTGTATAATATATATCTAAATTATATATATATATGTATTGAAAATCAAAATAAAAAACATTTCAAACTATTAATAAATTATCCCTATTGTGTTTGTCGATATATATATATATATACAATTTCATAATTACTTATCGTGAATAATCTAAATAATTATCATGCACTAATTTTATCAATTAACCACTTATAATTTACTAAAATTATAAAATGAAAATTTGATGTGATTTTAAAAAAAATTGTATAACCTGAGGAAATTAAAACATATTTAACTAATATTAATTATATTTGATAACTTCATGCATAAGACCACTATATATTATGATATTATAGTTAATAAATTTATGATTTGATAATTATATTTCATTTTATTTCAATAATATTACTCAACATATATCATCTAATAAATATTTATAAAAATCAGTTGTTAATTTATAATATATTACAAATGAAAAATTGTCAACTCATCCATTCAAGGAGAATGAAAAATTTAATTGAATTGTCCTTTGACAATTCTGAGTTTTTATTATTGTATATTAAAACCTATTACTTTTTCTTATGAATTGAGAATAATAAAATAATGACCATCCTGCCTGGGATGATCACCACAACCAGTGGTGGGAAAGGGTTAGATAGGTATGTCATGTTGTTGTTAGGAACAATAACACCAAATCACACCTTATGAGGTCCCCCAACCATGCCTATAGTGTCTAAAGATTGATCAACATCAACAAAAAAACATTAACAACAATAGAATAATGGGTTTGGGTCTTTATAATATCAATACACTGATAGACTTTTTCTTGAATTTAAGATCTTCGGATTGAAAAGTAATTAATATCCAATAGATTGTTTTAAATCTTCCCATTATTGATTTGGTGGTTTAATCATGTAAAAAAGGATGAAAGTAAAAGGTTTTAAAACACTGGTGTGTCATTAAAAAAGCTGCATCATGGAGAAGATGAAATGAGGATATGGGGAAATAAAATGGATTTTTATAAATATTTTAATAATTAAATTAATAATCAAAATAATTTAAATATAAGACAGATCAAATGCGCAGTCCTCATTGAGTTATACCATATTGAGGGTAAACACATTATTTTGGATTCAATATTGGTCTTAGTTTTCTTAAAAAATGACCCATATTAGAGATATTAACTATTTAATATATAATAAAGGAATAATTAAATAGTTAAATAAAAAAATTATTTTATCTTGAGAGGTTTCCAAAATCCCGAGGCTAACAAATAGTATCCCCTGTCTTAGGAAAACCACTCATTCCAAACCCATCGGTGGTCTTAGATTCCAATATGACACACCATTTGAGAGATATTTAATATTTTAAAAAGAAATAAAATATTAAATATAATTTAATAACATTACCTTTTGAGAGAGGCGTCCAAATATAAGGTACCTTCGAATGTTATACCCCAATTAGGGAAAATTCCCTATTTTTAGCATAACAGGGGTCTCAAATTTATCATACAATAAATAACATTAGAGTTATTCAATTATTTTTAATAAAATGTGCTCTCATAATATATTATATTTAATAAATTTATTCATCCATTGCCAAGAATTTTTTGGAATCAAAATATTAAACTAACTCAGTGAATAAATCTAATGATATTTAATTACATATTCAACGATGTTAACTGACATTTAACGTATTTAACAAATTAATCCAAATTTAACTAAAAAATCATTTTTCTAATTAAGATATTAATAATTAAACAAAATAGAGTTATGAAATACCTGAAATAGTAATAGGACCTTACAACATTCCCAACGAATGAACAATTTTTCCTAGAAATCCTACATAGAAGCCACCATGTCCAAATGATGAGGCTGATACTCTCTCATAAATTACACCCATACCCATATCTCATGATAACCAGAATCATTATGCCACAACACACAAACTAAGGGTATCTTCCTCCAATGAAGAGCCTTGTTCTTTGAATCAACAACTCTGATTGGTCATTTTGTCAAAGCTAAATCAGGTTCAATTTTAAGATCAATTCATATCAAAAACATGAATTAGATTAGAGAGATACTTTCACAAATACAATACATTTAACGCGTTATGTATCTACATTACATGAGGTGGTAGTTTTAATTGGTATGAAATCATTTTCCACCATATCTATAACCTAAAAAGGTACTATAAAAAAAGGATAAATCATTATTTGTTTCCCATGTCCTCGATGAACCAATAGAGGTAAAACTGTCAAAATACCTGGTCACCAAATAAAAATTACAAAGGTATATGGTGAGATCAAAATAAAAAATGTACTAGCATAAAGTTATCAACATTAATGGATGAATAAAATTAATCTTAGTTATCATGTCTTGGACCAAACTCTATCTAACCAAGGAACATTCACCAATCGATGGCCATCATAATGGTTATTTACATGGACAACTATACATGGCCTCAAAAACAGCCATTATGATCATATTCAAGAAACATTTGTTAATGAAAACTCAATTGACCCCAAATGATCATCACAAGCTTCACCAATGTTGAGATAAAAGCACGAAAAATATCCTAAACAATGTCGTCCAATTGGGAATTCAACTCATTCAGTTCAACAGGTTCCATACGGTAAGAGGGAGTTTAAAATTATTCTATATGGGACATCATGTCAATGGAAAATACGAACTATACTACTGATGATATACTAAGAATGTCAGAAGGAAAAATGACAGAAGACTAGAAAAAAACTAGGGGAGATTACCAGTCATTAAATATCACTCTATATCAAAGAAAAACAGTGATATCTCCTTCCCCATCTCTAGATATGTTGTTCAGAAACCACTCTACCTTGTGTCTCTTTCCCCATGAAAGAAAAGTGGTACACTGGGTGTATTATGGTGGACATGTCAAAAAAAAATCAATCCATACATTATTGGAAATGACTCAATCTGTCTTGAATCTGACATAAAGAGATTCGATGTTGAGAACTTTAAAAATACATGAAAGATGAAAATTTGTTAGAGAGAAGGCACAAGAGGGACTATTGAGACCATACTCTCTTTTCACACCTAGGGGTGTAATAATTATGAATTGTATAAGATAAAATCTCCATATAAATATTAATATTATTAATGATATGGGTTGATATAAATGAGTTAGGTAAACAAGTATCAAATATAGGATTAACTAAAGAATAAGATATTGTAATGTACATCTCTTGGTCATTGGACCCATATCAACTTTAGAGAATCATCCAACTTGTGAAGAAGATTCATTCTGTATGCAAGTGGATGAAACTTTTTTACATGAAGAAATTGATTTTTCCTCAGTTTTTGGAGGATTTGATGATTCTGTTCCCCTGGGAAGAGTGGAAAAGATGTGGAAAAACATTAAAAAGTTCCCAAAATGTCTACAAGCGCCATAGTTATTGGGTTCCTCCTGTCAGACCCTCTTTTAATTCAATGGATTACCATGTTGATATCATACCAAAGGACCACTACAATAGACTGCATGAGGTATAAAATGACCATTGCTATTGTGAACTACTATGAGAGTCATTATGCATCATCTTTACATTTAAGGAACGCATGTTGCTACTTTGATAAAAAGTAATTCCCTTCAACCCTGACATCCCATATATATCAATGACAATAATCATTTCACTATCCAACACAATAGTATAAGTGGGATGTTTTTTCATGAAAATGATAGAATAAAAATATGACTGAAACCCCAATTGGAACTGTCGATCAATCATCCTCTTAATAGATTTAATATAATATGAGAACTATACTAACTCACCAAAGAAATTGGTATACTCAATTAAAGTTCTATTAGCTGGTTCATGTTTGTAAAACTCCATATCCTTGTCCAACAACATTTACACTGGATAGAACTGGGTGGTGAAAATAACATTGATGTTGTTCCACACTAATTTCTCAGTTTTTTTTGTTTTCACTATCATGTACTGACATATCCTTCTTAGTCCCTCCATCATGAAGGTGGAACAAATCACCATGATCTTTTCTGGTGTCTCCAAAAACACAAATAGATGTTTTATCTTTCCCATTGATTAATTATTATCTTTCGTAATTTTAGAGTAATTGAAACATGGTTCTTACTGGTGAAAGAATTCATGAAAATTATTTCAAAAAACTTCTCCCTTAGGAGCCATAACAGGATCAAGAACCAGGATAGGTGGTGGTTCCTACCCAAAAACATGAACAATATTCACAATAACCTTATGTAGATCTAGATACACACTAGATTCTCATTCTGAGGTTCAACATGAGCCTCCTCTAGGATCTAATTCTGATGTTTACATAGAGACATGATGTCACACAACATCAATATATGACATTGAAGACATTAGGTATTTATGAAATATTCAATGAGAGAAATTAATCCCAATGGAAAGAATAAAGATGATTTTGATTTCACTCTGTCCAAAGAAAAATAACGAATATACTAGAACTAATCTATAAGACATCATTCCCTTACCACCCTTAATGACTTATGGTTTATTGCGGTGAAATATAGCTGCCCACTTAATCACAACTACATCTTATGTCCCAATTTTTTATTCACATATTCATACATCCTTCAAAACTAAATCACATCCTCCCTATGATTCCAATTTTTCACGATCCAACCTACGTATCGTGGAAACTAAATAATTGATATAACCCTCACATAGCTGGAAGAGTGTTCCCAATCGCAATATTTTGGTGACGGGCATGAAGTAACATACAATATTCATGTGGGAACGATTTTTCCACTAACAATATAGAAGTTAAAGAAGCAAGATAGTAAGCTTATCAGTTGAAAGAATAATATGGAGTAAAGTAAAATAACATAATAATTCATAAAAAATACCATAGTACTACAACCCAAGTACTAAAATAGTCCAATGCAACCCATATCACTAAGGTCACAACTCACCAAGACCGTTGTTTAGCAGTAGTATCCACTCCCATGTGATCCTTTCCTGTTGCTCGAACCTAGAAGAAGATAATATTGAAACACCATAATGTACAAGTAAGGTGTGAGATAAAAATATTAGTGGGTCCATATGATTGATTCTATAAAATATTCTAATAATTTATTATCCAAAGGAATGCATTTAATTTTCAAAATAAAATGTTTTTTCATTTTAATTCATAATTAAACAAATCATGGTATATACTTCAAATGACTGAAAAAATATTTATTCAAGGACTTCATAAACAATGGAATATTTATAAATCAATATATAAATAATTTATTTTCATAAAATATTTTTTTTAAATAAACATTCATGTAATGAATTTCAAAATAATTGTCATGCATTTATATTTCTAATATAAATAACAATATAGAAACATTTTAATCTTCTAAATAGCTGCAATATTATTTGTAACAGTAGAACTCCAAACTCTTTACATGATCATAGAAATATGTGTATACATACATCTTCTAGACACTAGTTTGACAAGACTTTTCATTATCACCGAAGGGATGGTAACTACAACATGTATGTTTTAGAATATTGCTGTAATAATATCGTTTTTCCAGAAAACTCACTATCTCCCTATGTAATTCAACTTATCCTACACAATCAATGACAGGAATTTCTTTTAACACTTCTTAAAATACATTTAATCCCATTCTTCTTTTTAACTAACAATTTTCCATTTAAAACAAAAATAGGATTTAATAAATAACAATCCTCTTTCTAAAATAAAACAATTGATTTTCTATCAAATAATTTTAAGCCAGTTTCATATGTTTTAAAATAATTCATGACTAATTCAATAATTTTAAAATTTATTACCACAATTAAATTGAAATATTCAATTTTATTCAGTTTGGATAATCGAGATATAACCATATACCATAATGTTGTCAATTTGAGCGGCAAGATGAACTACTCTGTAGAGTTCATTACACCCCCTCACATTCTAATAATCATAATTATCTACATATCAATGTTAAAAATTCTTCAATGGATTCTAGAACTAAAATATTTATTTTATTTCAGAAATAAATAAAATATAACAAGTAATAATATTTTCTCTCTCCATGATAATTTTAACATTATTGGTTAAAATATTACACGTGATAAAAATTTATATGTCATGGATAATTTGAAATTATAGATTAAATTATTAAATTCAGTAATATTTTATCTGTCATGGATAATTTCAAATTATAGATTAAAATATATCATGGGATAATATTTTAACTCTGATGGATAATATCTGGATTGTCATTTCAAGTCAACGCATGGGTTTAAAATTATCCTTCAATAGTTCACGCAATTTAAAGTTGATAATTTTATATTTAATAAAATTTTCCTTAACTTCAAAATTTATTTTTAAAAATTCTTATATAACTATATATATATTTATATTGAAAATCAAAATAAATTATGTAACATAATATTAATAAACTATCCCATGTATATTGATATATATATATATTACAATTCCTTATATTTTATAATATAAATAATTATTGTGTGTCAATTTAATAAATTATCCATTGCTAATTTGATTTAACTAAAAAATGATAATTCAAAGTGATTAAAAAACGTTATAACCTGATGAATTTACCAATTAATAACTAATAATTATTATATTTGATAACTTCTTGCAACATACTAATGATGATTATCTTATTATTATTTAAAAATTATTATTTGATAATTATATGTCATTGTATTCTGATAATATCATTCAATATTTATCCTCTAATAATTATTCATAAATATCACCTAATATATTCTAAAATATTTTCAATGACCTGTTATAGAATAATCCCTTAACGGAGAAGAAAAATGTTAATAAAATTATGCTTTGATAATTCTGAGTATTTATTATTTTACATTAAAACCAATTTCCATTTTTAGAAATTGAGATTAATAAAATAATGACCAGCCTACCTAGGATGAGCACTTAGGAGATAGAAGGGAAATGAATAGATGGTTATATCGAGTAGTAGGTAGGAAAAATTACACAAAATCCCACCTTAAGAGGTCCCCAACCAAGCCTACAGAGTCTGAAGATCACTCAGTATAAAAAAACATCATCGACAAATAGAGAATGGGATTAGATATTTCTAATATTCATACCACGTTACATTTTCTCAGTAATTTAATATCATCAGTTATAAATGTGATTAAGCTCTGACATAATGTTTTAAATCACATCATTAATGATTTGGAAGTTTAATTAGGTAAAAAAGGGATGAAAAAAAAATACTTTTTCCAAACATTTGTGAATCATCAATGGTGGTGCGTCACAGAGAAGATTAACTGAGGAGAGATGAAAATAAAAAATATTTATAATTATTTTTATTATTAAATAATTAAATAACATAATTTATAATGCAGGCATACGAAACATTTGTTCATCATGAATTTTTACCAAGTCTTGGGTAAACACCATGATCCAGACAAAAAAGTCATCTCACATTTCTCAAATGATTAAACATTTAAGATATATTAATGTTTTAATATTTAAAAAGGGAATAAATAAATAATTAAAATAAAATTATAATTTTTGGGAGTAGGGCATCTGAACGCCCGATGCTTACCAATGTTATGCCTTGTATACGGTAACCCTCTAATTTTAGACCTATATGTGTTCTCAGATATCCAATACAATTAACTATTTGGAATATAATAAATTATTTTCTTAAAAAATAATATATTAAAAATTATTTAATAACATTATCTCACCAGAGATACATCCTTCTTTTTGGTGACATCTATTGTTATACCCCTCCAAAAGTAAATACAACATTTTTATCATAACAATGGTCTCAGATTTCTCATATAACCCACTACATTGGTGATATTCAGTTATTTAGAATAAAATGTGTGGATATAAAATATTATATTTAATATTAATTTGCATATTCACCAAGAAATTTCACGCCCTAGAATATTACACTAACTTTGTGTTTAAATCTAGTTATATATAATTGAATATTCCTATATGTTAACAGAAACTTAACATATTTATTACATTTATCAAATTTTAACTAATAATTCATTTTTCCCACTTAATATTTTAATAATGCAACACAAGAGGGTTTAGGAATACATAAAATAGAAATGGGATGTTCCAGTTTCTACAGAACTGCCGTCATGCATATAGATGCATATTATAGAAAATTGGATGTATAGATATACTAGAATTTATATTGACCTAATGAATAATAAAAATTATTCTACATAAGCAGCTCACATATCATATAATGTATGTCGATCCTATAGGAATACCTAGTGATGAAAATATAAGAGACATCATTATCAAGGTTATATATGCATAATCACAATATATGGAATTCCATTCCCAGGTTTCTATTCAAATAATCACAATATATGGGATTCAATTACCATGGATTCATAACCATAATCAAAATATAAAAATTAAATTAAGTCTTTTAATGGCTTTATTAATGTCTATTTAATACATTTGGAAAGGATGAAGAATTGGTTTCATTACTTTAATAGCATTATTTGTGATTTTGGACTCATATAAAATATAAATCATTTCATATTTCATTATAAACTCTTTTAAGAAATACAATAATTCCCCATTTTGAATGATTCATATAATACAATAAGTTAATTTAACATGCCAATTCAATCACATTTAGAGATGGTAATAAATAATAATTTATAAGTTCAACATACATGGATGTTCTTTTAACATTTAATCATTTGTAATTAAGAGAAAAAAATAATTCATTTTCACCATTACAAAATTATTAATGTTACATTGGAATTTAATGATCACACCACAATTGTTTGTTTAATTAATGGCCAGGGATGATACAAAATAATGAAAAAGTACTCACTAGATGTTGTGTTTCGAGATGATGTAATCAATCTCGCATAATGTAATTAGAATCTAGTTCATTGTATAATAATTGAATATAATCAATTCATCTTCAATATTTAACACATGGAAATTTATTTTTTCAAAAAACTGACATATCTTATAAAAATAAATAACCATGAAGGATAATCCCTATACCACCTAGATTATCCTTAGTAATGTCCACTAATCAATTATGAGGCTTATGATTGAACTAAAATGGGATAAACTAAATGATTTGATGAATATCTAAATAATAGTGAGAATTAACATACATGAATATTTCATACAAGAAGTTGAGTTAAACAAATAGATGAAGATGGATGAATCTTATACATACTGATATGTTTCTGACACAATAGATGATTATTGAATCAAACTGATAATGATTTGGAAATCACTGTGGAAGAAAGAGTATCTGGTGGAGTGTTTGGGAGATGTTTTCATATAAAGAGGAGAAAAAATTGGTGAAGCCCCTTTTATGGATTGAGGAGGAAAATGTTAATGATTTTCTTTTAAATGAGTATAACTTTTATACTACATGGTTTGGATAATCATGCTGAAACTGTTCATCTCTCACTTTCCAAGAGATAAACCTCTCATTGATTTCCCACACTATTTATGAAAACTATAAAAAACCCATGTGGTGATACTAGTAAATTATTACTAACCAATTATTCTAGATGCATGGTTTGGAAAATCTTATATATCCCAAGAACCCACCTATATAATTTACTACAGAAATTTTGAATTTCCATGTTCCGTTCCTCATATGGTGTATAAAACCATGTGGTAACCCTCAATGGTCAAAATGGTTATTCCTATAGGGATGTAAGGATAACAAAACCATTAACCCATTTTTTTCAAGAATGTTTGTTTTCAGGCATTAGTACTCCAAAACAAATATGTTGATCTTTTGATACTACTATAAATCCATAAACTACATCAAAAAACAACACATTTATGTCTTCATATGCCCAAAATTACATTTTGTGTTTATGTTTAATATTTAAACCAACCACCATATGTACTGTTATATTTCACATTGAATTTTCAAACAATTTGAATCATAATAATTTAATTATTGGAGGGAAAAATGATTTGGAGGGGAGTTTCAAAAATGATATTTTGTTCCCTATTACATTTGATACCAGTGTTACACTTCCAATTTTTCAATGTTTTCCAATAATGTTATGTAAACATCATGGTCATAAGGTCCGAAAATGGACTATTGTCAAAAATAGATTAAATAAGGTTGAAATATGTTTATCCAATAAGAATTAGACAAGTTTTTAGTCATTTTAACCAATTAAATTTTATTTCAACACCTAGTAAACCCATATTAAAATTAACTATGATAAAAAATTATTATTGTTTGTACTATTAATTCTGACCATAACATTAGATGAACATATTTAAAAATAATACATATTATTATTGTAAATATAGAATACAATTTGAAAAATAATATTCATAGAAGGGGTATTATATATTATGATACTAAATTCATTGACATTAAGAAAAAGTGGTTTCCAAAGAATTTTATCCCATTTGTGTAAGACATTTTTATATCAAACTTCAAAATTTAATTGAATAGATTTATCAAATTTTATTAATCATAATATAATATTTATAATTATACTTTTAAATTAATATTAAAACAAAAGTGAAATTGTAAATGATTTAATCAAAAAGTACATTTGATATCAAAATTAGTACTATTCAGCATTCATTGAAAAAGTAAACTTTTTAGAAAAATATAAATAATTCACTATAGGATTATTTTGACATGTTGATTTCAAAAATGAATTTAAGTTTCTAGAAGAAATATTATTAAATTATAATGTAATTAATTTAATTATTTGTTCACAATATGGATCAAAATAATTTTTGGATAGAAAATATACTTTTGAAGCATAAAAAACTTCTCTAAAAGTTATGTAACCATATATAAATATGATTTATTTTTATAAAACCCCAACACATAATTTTTAAAGATAATTATTCAATTTCATACATCCATGTTTAATATATTTGATATAATTGAAATTATTAAATTATTATATTAATAGTGTATTCTGTTTTGTTAAAAAAGTTATTTCATGTATCAATGTCTCTCAAAGAAGTTATTTTTTTGTAATTTTTCTATAATAAAATCTTAGGGCATCACATATATACAGATCCATGGTGTTTAAATATGATGTGACCTATTTCCTAATTAAAATACAACAAAAAATTAACCAACCCATTTTATTTGAAATCCAAAACATTCTTGTATTAACATTAATTATAGAAGAACTATTGCATTTAACATTTATGTATTCATGTATGGTGAGGATCCCTTTTGAAATTTAACCTAAAAAGTGAAATAAAAATATATCTAACAAAATATATGTAAATTATCTTATTTTTTAATGACACAATGGAAAATAATACATAATAAAACATAACATAATTCATTATGATTAGGTTCCAAGTGGGATAACGCAGATAAACACCTATGATCATTTTGATATACAAATAAGAAATAGATAATTATAGATATTTCAAATCATATTAAATGATAACAATAATATATAAATTCCTCAATGTAGTAATCATTATTTAAATCCACATCTTAATCAGGTAGTAGCCAAAAATGTAATATCTAGAGTCAAATCATATCTATCTACCCTAGTGAGAGGTTGATCATATAATGGAGGTGATAATAAAGGATTGTTTCCTATATCTCAATTTTTTGCCTATCCTAAGGTATCTTATAATAACCAGTGTAATGTATCCATGATGTTTCATTTTTTCTATGGTTATGTGGTATCCAAATCAGTTTTTTATTTATTAAATATCAACTAAATTCAAAGTTATAAATATAAAAATATAATATATACCACAAAAAGTCCATAAAATCTTGAATTTTTGGTGATTCGAGGAAAAAATATTATTCTTCAAGGATCTATAAAATATGTATATATCATTCTAGAGAGATCCCTTAACAACAATTGGAATCAATGTTTAATTGAATTTGTGATGTTTTCCATGAAATTAATCTATATACTAGTTGATGAATATTAAAAAACATGTTGTGGGATTTGATATTAACAAATATACATTAGCAAAAAATATATTTTGGTAGAAAATTTCATATCAAAAAAGAAATAAACTTATATTGTGACAAATATATTAAAAATTAATTTACATTTTAATACCCATATTAAACCATTTAAAACCCATTATGTTTTCAAAGAACAAAGGACATAAATTTTTAGAATATAACATCAATACATATTCATCGTTAAAACCACATTGTAGTTTAGAAATGTCCCATATGAATATTATCATTCATTATATGTGCAAAAAAAATGGTGAGATGAATTTTTATACATAGAATAAATAAATAATGTTTAGAAATACATGAAATAAAAACCAAAAACAACAAATAAATTCCAAATTATTTCCTAAAATATATATATATTTATAATCAATTTATAAGTATTTTAAAAGTATAAAACCCCAAATATACATGTATTTATAAAATGAAGGGAAATAATATAAGAACCAACCATAATTTGATGATCCCTCATCACCTTTGATAATTGATATTATATGGGATCTGGATGAGAGTTTAGTATCCCTCTAACAATAATAGGAAACAAAAATAATCAATGGTTTTTCTATTAAAAAGAGATAACCCCAAATAATCCCATTATTAATAGAAATCATGAGAGAATGATTGTAGTGAATTATAAATGATTTAATTATAGGGAATATGAGGTACACCAAGTTTAAAACAAAAAAAATAATAGATTGATTTAATCTTCTATTTAATACATCTTACAATTAGTCACAAAGCCTAGTATCCAAATGGTATATTTTAATAAATACAAGAATCATAAACATGACATATACAAAAATATAAACATCTGTCCATATTTGTAAAACTCAATACCCTAATGTGGAAATTTCATATGATATAATCATCATAATATCCAAGGTAATATAAACATAAGAATGGGTGGTCTAAAATTCCACATTAGGGAAACTTATCAACTAGTACTAAAAGTAATTTAAATTCCCTTAGGGAAAACATGATTAAAGGAGATACATTAAAAAATATCAAGTAATCATAACCAAAAATCTGAAAACATTTTTCATAATTGTAGATAATTTCATAGTAAATGAAGTAAAATTAATGGATATAAATAATATTTCATAAAATCATTTATAGAAAATAAAAAAAATATCCTAAAAATAGAAATTGTAAAATTGTTTAGAACATTTGGATATTACAAAATATTTTTAAATGATTAAATAATTAATAGTATAGATAATTGGTTCAAAATTATTATTTAAAACAATTATGAAGAAATACAAATATGCATTCCATTTAATTTTTTTAAAAAATACAAGTAGGTCCTCACTTAATATTGTAATGAAATAGATGTGTTTCTACCAATTATTTTTTGAGAAACCAATTCATGTCCATGACTCATTATCTTATGAGATATAAAATAATAAATAATAAATTTTTGAGTAATATTGAACCCCACTAATCATTATTGACATATATGAATGGAACATAAAATCAAATATTTCATATAATCAAAAAGACCACATGGGAAATAAATTGGTATCCAGACATGTCCAAGATGTATCACATAGAATACAAGACAATTAAATATAGAAAATTCATGATCACAAAAAATTATTATTTAATAAGAGAACGTATATAATTATGTATTCATAATTACACAATTGGTTATGAATTATCTGAAAATAAATTGGAAATCCCGGAAATGGTTTTTCGTAAAAATAATTTCCAAATAACATATTTTAGACAATATATTCATGTAAAATTTTAAACACAATATTTAAATTTGGAATATAAAATAAAATTAAAACATAATTCCCAACCAATTCCAAAAAATATAAATTGATAATAAATATAATATATATAATTCGTGATGTACAATGGAATAATATATGATAATGAAATTTATGATCAATTTTAAATAGTTTATAACTATATTATTGAAAATTGTCACGAACCAGGCCGGGTCGCCATCCGACCCGGCGCCCGACCCAGTCCGTGGCAAGTCCCGGAGGGCGTTCCTGATCCCCATTGGCTGGCACAAGTGCCCGGGTATTAAGAGTAACCTTTGGGAACGGTTTACCCAAAATGGTAAACGCAAAAACTAATAAGATAATAAAAATAAAGACTAGGAATCGACAACCAAGGAGACCAATAAACTAAAATCATAATTTAAAGGTTTAAAACTAGAATCAACGTCCAAAAATAAATGACAACAAAAGAGACTAAAACTATAAATCAAACCTCCTAACGACAAGAGTGGTTCAGCTTCTGCACGCCACAACACCAACCTGTATGAGAAGGCCACTAACAACTCGAACCACCACCGCTGAGCATGATGTCACAACTAGGAATATACAAGAAAAAAAGTCTACATACACATGAAGGTGTATGCAGGGTGTGAGCAAAAGGCACAGTAGGACGTCACCCAATAAAAAGGTTCCATGCCACAAAATCCAAAGGACAATTTAATGTTCTTATTCAAGTAATACATTCGGAATGATTTTAATGAAAAAATTTACAAACCAAATGCTAAAGGAAAACACTAAAAAGAACTCACTTCACATACATGATTTTAAAGAGGAAGAGAAAGGTTCATTATGGGAACACACACACACTCACACACTCACACACACTCACACACACACACACACACACAAAGACACACACACACACCCAAGTGGTCCTCCATATGCCGACGAAAGGCACCACGCCATCAATGGTAGAGAACTATGGGTAAATCCCCTAAGGTTCATCTACCTCGAGTGGGACCCTAGAACCTCGTGTCTCGGTGAAACGTGGCTTAGAAGGCTACGACCCTTAGAAAACGTGGCTTAGAAGGCCATGACCCTTAGAACACGTGGCTTAGAAAGACACGACCCTCATATATCATACATTTAGTTAGTGTTGCAATCATCAATCCAGCTAAGTGAAACATGGATGATACCCATCCGGTTCACTAGCGCACTAGTTCTAGTCCACCCACCTAGATACCTAGGGTTTTCCCTTGTGCTCAAACATGATCCACATTCACAGAACAAATCACTTTAACATTTGACAAACCAAACATGAAATTACACAAAAAAGTCACCACATGCATACCAAAACACTATTTCAAGGACACACGCACACCAAAAACATGTCTCATTTTATAAAAATATACCACTTTAAAAATGAACGCGTATTCAACTCCTTCAAAGCACCATTTTAGCATTATTTAAATGTACCAATAAATCATTTGAGCTACTATTGAAATCATTTCATGATAGACCAAGAATACTTTACACAAAAAAACAACTTGATTTTATATAGAGGCGTCACTTTAAAACATGATACATGAGGTAACCATGTCAAAACTTTCTTTCCATTATTCAAACAATTTTTCATTTCAATTTAAAAGGTACACAATAAGGAAAACACACCAAAAGTGATTCATATACTTTGAAAATGTCTATTAAAATACAAAAACACCTAAAGTGACTTGAAAACACCTTTAGCACCTACCGAAAAACCCTCAAAAAACATTCAACCATGTTTCTCACTCAATAAACCATTTAAATAAACAACTCCTGAACTTAAAAAACATATCGCATGCAAAAGAAACCATTAAAAATCAATTCCAAAAATCAACCCTTATAAAACCTAATTGGAACACTATAATAATTATTAAATACTTATAAAATTTACCACAATGGGATCGAAAATAAAAACATGACAGTTTTTAAAAACAAGTACAATTTTCATCACGCACGCATGTCGCAACGTTTTTATTAAATTTATTTCGCAAAACCTCTACAGCACTACCAAGCATTTTTAACACAACACACATAAACAATAAGATTATATCACTTCCAAATACCCATTTTTTCAAACGAGCATGCCAAAACATTTTAAACATAATTTGCATCATGCAACTAAACCATAGAAAATAATATGTTTAACTAAACAAACAAATTAAATTATCTAGATGATGAAAAGGCATGGAACCACCTACCAGGGTGTAGCAACTCTACAAAATTGGCGTGAAACTCTCATCGCACGACAATCGCACCACAAGGGGTCTAATGTGAACTCTAAAAACAAATTATTAAAGCAATTGGATCAAAACAAACCAAATCAAACAAGGCAGCGACCAAATCCCTACAAGATAATTACTATGAACCTCAACACACATAAAGGACATCGCAAAACTAGGTGTGAAACCAACCAACGACATTCACCCTTACCTCTGGTATTAGTGACGAACCAAAACTAGACGAACCAACATGAAACTACCCAATTCCCTTAAAGGCAGCCGTTGGAGTTCTGCTGGAAAGTGGTAAGAGACGCCGGTGGGGAAAATCGGAGTAGCGCCGACCAGCGAGGGAGGTCACACGGCGGCACAATCTGGCATGGCCACGGGTTGGGGATGCGGTGCGACGCTGGACAAGGGAGGAGCGGGACGACGATCGAGAGCTACAGGTGAGTCTGCTTGCATGGGTGTTCCTAGGAGTTGCGCCTTGAGCTAGCCAAGGGAAGCAAGGAGGTCCGACAGGATTCCACCGAAAATAGGTGGGTGCGGCGCGAGGGCGGTGCTTGCTGAGAGAGGAAGGAGGGAAGTGGTTCCAAGCTGGGGGAAGGCAGGGGATCAGCTGGTGGTGCTGCGAAGCAGTGGAGCTGGGGGTTCTAGGGGGTGCTGCGGCGCAATCCAGCAATGGAGAGGGGGAGGGTCTCAGTGAAAAAAAAAAGAAAATAGAAAACGGGGATGGGGGGAACGACAGTGTGATCTAGCAAGGAGAGGAGGAGGGTTTCAACGGAAAAAAAGGGGGAGGGGATCCGACGGGCTTGAGAGGGAAAAAAAGAAAGAAAATATGGGGAAAAAATAAATAAAAAGGAACCTAAAAATATGAAAACAAAACAAGTTAATAATAATATGAATACTAATACTATTAATATTAATTATAATAATAAGACTACAATAATAATAATAATAAGATAATAAAAAAGTTGATACTAATAAACATTGTATAAATAACTTAATATTATTATTGTTATTGTTCATAATAAAAATATTATCCTTGTTAATATTTTTATTAAATCACTAAATTATTTAAATTATTATATTTTTATTTTATTGCACGGTTCAATTAATTTTATTGTTTTATTATTAATTCCTTTAATTTAATAAATTGAACATCAGTAGGTCACCCAGTGGACCAGGTGAGGCTGCACAGTTTCAGAATCGTGCCTCACCTGAGTCGTGTCACGTCCAAGGCCGCACGTTCTCAATTTTCATTGTGTTCTTATTTTAATATTCACCGCATATTTTTCATCTCCCTTAAACATCGGGAAGGCCATGAGGCGAGCCGGGCGAGGTCACGCGGCGACCCAGGCGAGGTCGTGCGGCTTCGACCACGGTGCGCTTGACGCAACACGGAGCGAAACATTCGTTTCTAAATAAGTTCTCGAAAATTTTAAGTCGGTAATCGACCGAACTGTCCGATTCCTAATAAAAATAATAAAAATAAAATTTAAAAAAATATGGGTGTGACAATTCTCCCCACCATAAAGCTTTCCGTCCCCGGAAAGCCACAACCAGAACCAAACCCCACAGCAAAAAAATACACTACCATAAGGTTGATAGGGGATCCCCACAAAAACCAAGAAAATATGGGAATAAGTATCGTGCTCAGAGAAAATGACTCAAAGACAACTTCGAGAAACTCATATAAATATTTTATGATATGTGTCGCCTGCCCCGAAGAGCTAGAACGCCTCCAGTTGATTGTTTTAGAAAACAAACTCTTGAATCCACAGAAACCAACCTTACAAACCGAAACACCTCAAGCACTATTAAACGAAAACCACAACATTTGACTAGAATGAACAAACAAGGTCAAACCACGTTGATTGTCTGGAACGAACAACGAGACCAACCATGACCAAGAATCACCCTTATCACCTATCGCCAAATCATCTTTAGAAATGGAACCAAAAGTTCAACATGGGGAACCCGAGGGGCTCCCCACCAATAAGAACCTACCAATACCCAGGACGAGACTAGAAAACCAACATGGGGAGGTTCGAGCGGACTCCCCACCATTAAGGAAAGGCCAACACTGATTTATTCTAATGACATTCATATGAGACCCATCATGGGTCTCCCCACCATTAGGACTGAAAGAGGGTACAGAAGATTGAAAATTCTCCAACAGTGACCAAACACCCCACCACAAGGGGCGGGGAGGGATGGGTCTAACTACCAGGGTGTCAAAAGCATAACCCAAGACAACCGGCATTTCCACATTCCTAGATGAGAATTGTTCCAACATTGAGACCGACCTACCCAACATACTCCCATAAGGACTACTAAACCGATTGCATCCAGTGGGACACAACCCCCAAGACTTTATGGCAACGAGATGAACACGCCTCTACATGGTCCCGAAAACCTAATGCAACCAGACGGCTCATTCGGAGCAGAAAAGCCATAGAAACAATTTAAAGTCCCTCTAGTTTTAACACCAATGACAGAAATAAAGTTGGGGTCCCATACACTCTCTGGGTTCCTGACCACGCGCCAGCTTCACTCTGAGGCTTATGGCTGGAGCCCTGATGTTCGAAGCATCTCCTGCCTCGCAGTCAGTTATTGAGGTCTCCCGAGCGGAGCACCCCCTTCTGGTCTCACATGCAATCATACTGCACCCGAGGCAACACCAACAGACACAACCTACCATGACATATAATTAATCTCACACTGAACATTCACCAGAACAAGAGCTTAGATGGTACACATGCATCACCCATTGTTTCACTGAATGAGAACATGACACCACAAATCGTCACCAAGTACGATCATTGTTACCGAGAGAAACATTGCGCTGAGAAAGACTTTAAACCGCATCTTAAACAACACGTGATTCCTGCAAACGACCATAGCAGCCTTATACGACTGTGTATGCCAAAATAGTAGCCTAACACGACCCTTTTCTTAAACAAAACTGTCGAAGGACCAAAGGTCATTTAAAACAACAGCCTGCACGGACAACCCCAGGTTGCTCCCACCTTTGCACTTCGAAAAGAACTCACACTGCAAGTGGTCACCAATCATGACCCTTGCAGCCGATGAAAACACTACAACCCATTCAAGACATCGTAAGCACTGATAACTCTGAATCGTCATCACCATTCCCCTCTAGAATTTCTTTCACCGCTTCCAGGGTAACCATTAGACACAACGACGTTAAACATCATACCCTACGACTCAGAAAACTCAAAGAGACTGAAAATCCCATCAAATCCCCTCACATATATCATCCCACTGTGAGAGGATCTACATAACCGAAAGGAAAAAGGAAAAGTATGAGCATTGTCACCCAAAAGGAAGAGTCCTTACTTTAATCAACTAGAGGGTCGACCAATGGCGAACTGGCTATGGCCGCACTTCAATTACATGTTAACGCTTTATATGGGGGGGGGGGGGCGTACACCTTTCAAGAAAGGAATCCACAGACCTAATCAAACTGGTCCAATGACCAAGAAATATCACAAGCGAACGCCAAACGTGCAGTGGAGACCACTACAAGGGCTTCTCGCAGCACTTTTCAAAATAGATCATTAACCACACGCTTTCTTACCAAACTAAAAATAAGAATTCACACATGGGACACAAATCATTCAGAAAGGATCCTCAGCTCAAAATGCCTCACATCTGACATTTCCAAAACACAAGGACATGACACACAAACACTGTTTACTAAAACACCAAAAAAAAATTCCTTTAACAAAACATTTTGAAAATAAGAAAAGCTTGTGGGTTGCACAGACACCAATGGTGTCCCATGAGCCTCGCACATGCATGTTACCATGCCACACCGACCCCCACATCATGTCCATCAAGGCACGCATCCACTTGCGCCATTAACTATTTCTTTTTCCCATATAAACTCATGCATGTGGTTGCCCATGAGAACACCAAGGATCAAAAGAAAACCATTTCATTTTTCAGAACCAAAACATCCAACCATACTTTTCAAACCTCACAGACTATTTCATTTCTAAAGTGCTTCACTTGAGATCATTTTCCAAGACCAAAACATTTTTACTTAAAAAGAAAGTATCCATGAATCCAAAACAAAGAGACGAGAAATGATGCAAGAGAAAACTTGTGTCAGCGGGTGGCTGGAACGTATGGTTGGCGGCCATATGTCAGTCACGCCATCGCCACAGAGGGTATTTTAAGACAGCATCCTTGGCTCCACATGGCTTGCCAGACCATATGAGCTCACTGGGACCACTGACCTTACCCCTTTTCATTTCCCTTAGACAAGATTTTCCGCAATGACGAAAAACTCAGATAAACCTCAAAATACTTTGATAACTCGACTTCCGCCACGAGGTGTGCTGGCCAGGCACCTTACTCATAGCCAGGACGTCAAGTCCCGAAAACTTCAAATCAAGTCTACCGTGACTCTATCCCAAAAGAAAACGACCCAAGAGAGAAAACCTTCCCCTATGATACCATATTGTGACGAACTAGGCCGGGTCGCCATCCGACCCGGCGCTCGACCCGGTCCGTGGCAAGGCCCGAAGGCCGCTCCCGATCCCCACAGGCTGGCACAAGTTCTCGGGTATCAAGAGTAACCCGTGGGAACAGTTTACCCGAAATGGTATATGCAAACACTAATAGGATAATAAAAAAAGTCTATGAATCGACAACCAAAGAGACCATTAAACTAAAATCAAAATTTAAAGGTTTAAAAATAGAAGAAATGTCCAAAAATAAACGAAAACAAAAGAGACTAAAACTATAACTCAAACATCCAAGCAACAAGAGTGGTGCATCATCTGCATGCCACAACACCAACCTGAATGAGAAGGCCACTGACAACTCGAACCACCACCACTGAGCATGATGTCACAACCTGGAATACACAAGAAACAAAGTCTACATACACCCGAAGGTGTATGCTAGGTGTGAGCAAAAAGCCCAGTAGGGCGTCACCCAATAAAAAGATCCATGCCACAACATCAAAAGGACAATTTAATGTGCTTATTCATGTTATACATTCGAAATTTTTTTAATGAAAACATTTACAAACCAAATGCTAATGGAAAACACTAAAAGGAACTCATTTCACAAACATGATTTTAAAAAAGAAGAAAAAGGTTTATTATGGGAACACACACACACACACATACTCTCTCTCTCTCTCTCTCACAGACACACACACACCCAAGTGGTCCTCCATATGACAAAGGAAGGCACCACACCATCAATGGTAGAGCACTATGTGTAAATCCCCTAAGGTTCATCTAGCTCGAGTGGGACCCTAGAACCTCATGTCTCGGTGAAACGTGGCTTAGAAGGCCATGACCCTCCGAAAACATGGCTTAGAAGTCCACGACCCTTAGAACACGTGTCTTAGAAGGCCATGACCCTTAGATATCATACACTTAGTTAGTGTTTCAATCGTCAATCCAGCTATGTGAAACAGGGACGATACCCATCTGGATCACTAGCGCACTAGTTCTAGTCCACACACCTAGATACCCAGGGTTTTCCCTTGTGCTCAATCATGATCCATATTCACATAACACATCACTTTCACATTTTACAAACCAAACATGAAATTACACAAAAAATTCACAACTTGCATACCAAAACACTATTTCAAAGCCACACCCATACCAAGGATATTTCTCATTTTATAAAAATATACCACTTAAAAAATGAACGCTTATTTTACTCCTTCAAAGCACCATTTTAGTATCATATAAATGTACCAATAAATTATTGGATCTATTATTGAAATCATTTCAAGAAAGACCATAAAGACTTTACACCAAAAAATAATTGATTTTATATAGAGGCGTCACTTGAAAACTTGATACACTAGGTAACCATGTCAAAACTGGCTTTCCATTATTCAAAAAAAATTTCATTTCAATTTCAAAAGTACACAGCAAGGAAAACACACCAAATGTGATTCATATACTTTGAAAATGTCTTTTTAAATACACAAACACCTAAAGTGACTTGAAAACACCTTTTGCACCTACCAAACAACCCTCAAAAACCTTTCAACCATGTTTCTCACTCAAAACACCATTTAAATAAACAACTCCTGCACTTATAAAACATATCGCATGCAAAAGATACCATAAAAAATAAATTCCACAAATCAAACCTTTTAAAACCTCATTGGCACACTATAACAATTATTAAACACTTCTAAAATTTACCACAACAGGATCGAAAGGAAAAACATGACAGTTTCTAAAAACAAGTACAATTTTCATCACACACGCAAGTCACAACGTTTTTTTAAATGTATTTCTCAAAACCTCTATAACACTACCATTTATTTTTACAACAACACACAAAAACAATAAGATTATATCACTCCCAAAAACCCATTTTTTCAAATGAGAAAAAAAACAATTTAAACATAATTTGAATCATGCAACTAAACCATAGAAAAGATTAAGTTTAACTAAACAAACAAATTAAATTTTCTAGATGATGCAAAGGCATGGAAACACCTACTGTTGTGTAGCAACTCTGCAAAATTGGCACGAAACTATCATCGCAAAACAATCGCACCACAAGGGGTCTAATGCGAACCCTAAAAACAAATTATTAAAGCAATTGGATCAAAACAAACCAAATCAAATAAGGCAGTGACAAAACCCCTACAAGATAATTACTATGATCCTTAAAACACAAAAAGGACATCGCACAACTAGGTGTGAAACCAACCAACGACATTAACCCTTTCTTCGGGTGTTAGTGAAAAACCAAAAAGAGACTAACCAACATGAAACTACACAACTTTCTTAAAGGAAGCCGTTCGAGTTCTGCCGGAAAGGGGGAAGAGATGCCGGTGGGGAAAATCGGAGTAGCGCCGACCAGTGAGGGAGGTCACGTGGAGGCGCGAGCCGGCCTGGCCCCGGGTCGTGGATGTAGTGCGACGCTGGATAAGGGAGGAGCGGGAGGCCGATCGGGAGATACGGGTGAGTATGCTGGAATGGGTGTTCCTGGGAGTTGCGCCTCGAGCTGGCCAAGGGAAGCAAGGAGGTCCAACAGGATTCTGCCAGAAATAGGTGGGTGCGGCGTGAGGGTAGTGCTGGCTGAGAGAGGAAGGAGGGCGGAGGTTCCAAGTAGGGGGAAGGCAGGGGATCAGCAAGTGGTGCCGCGAAGCAGGGGAGGTGAGGGTTTCGGGGGGGGGGGGGGTCCGGGGGGGGGGGGGGGGGTCCGGCGTGATCTAGAAAAGGATAGGGGGATGGTTTCTGCGGAAAAAAAGAAAAGAGAAAATAGGGAGGGGGGCACTGCAGCGCGATCCAGCAAGAACATGGGGAGGGTTTAAATGGAAAAAAGGGGAGGGGATCAGACGGGATTGAGAGGGAAATAAAAATGAGAAAGAAAAGATGGGGAAAAAATAAATAATAATAAACCTAAAAAAATCTAAAAACAAAACAAGTTAATAATAATATGAATACTAATACTATTAATATTAATTATAATAATAAGACTACAATAATAATAATAATCATATAATAACAAATTTGAAACTAATAAACATTGTAGAAATAACTTAATAATATTATTTTTATTCTTCATAATAAAAAAATTATTCTTGTTAATATTTTTTAAATCACTAAATTATTTAAATTATTTTATTTTTATTTTATTTCACGATTCAATTAATTTTATTGCTTTATTATTAATTCCTTTCATTTAATAAATTGAACATCAGTAGGTCACCCAGTGGACCAGGTGAGGCTGCGCGGTTTCAGAATCGTGCCTCACCCGAGTCGTGTCTCGCCCAAGGCCGCACGTTCTCAAATTTCATTACGGTAAAATTTTAATATTCGCCGCATATTTTTCATCTCCCTTAAACATCGGGCATGCCATGAGGCGAGCCAGGTGAGGTCACGTGGCGACCCAGGCGAGGTCGCGCGGCTTCGACCTCGGTGCGCTTGACGCAACCCGGAGTGAAACATTCTTCTCTAAATAAGAGGTTGGAAATTTTAATTCGGGCCTCGACCCGAACTATCTGATGCCTAATAAAAATAATAAATTTTAAAATTTATAAAAATAAAGGTGTGAAAAAAATACTAACCATTACAATGATAACTAATTCATTTTTATGAAATAAATTAAAGGTCAATATACATATTTTTGAATATAAATGAAAATATTATTTTCATTAGTCAATGGATAATGGTGTCATGAATTAAAATTTTCTTTGGAAGGAAATATTGGAATTATTCTTATGAAAATTGTATTTTAATGAATCAATAAATTTATTAATTTGGTAATATCATTATAGAACATAATCTCCAAAAAAAATTGTTTTATATAAAACATGAAAACAATATAGATATAATTAAATTAATCTAGAATGATTATTGATAAAGAGAAGTGATTTTGACCCACATAAATGATCTATGTTAGGAAAACCTCATTTATTAATTCTTCAATATCATTAAATCACATAAATATCTTTTATAATGAAAATTAATTAAATAATAATGCATTTAAAAAATTGATATAAACATTTATAAAAATTATTTATATTTATTTATTAAAAACAAATTTTTTATTTATTTCTTTTTTTGATATAATATTGTAATTTTCATGGATTATTTTTATAGTACTATTTTCATATAGATATAGTCAATTCATGTTTGTTGAATCAAATATAATTCTTTATGATTCATAATTATGTTATAATTTTATAATGATATATTATATTGTACATGTCTACCTTCTCAAAGTCATTGATTATATAATTTTATATCATTTTCCCAGAATGTGGTTAAACAAAACCAATAACTAGATACAAAAATATATTATATAATCTGGATTATGGGGAACTTTTATTAAAATATCATTCCTGAATATCTATAATGATAATTTTTTATTTATATTGTTTTAATAATAATTTAAAATATGTTCATAAAAAATAAATATATTGATCAGAAAGAAAAATCATTTATTATGTAGAGGTTTTAGTATGCATATACACATGGAAAATTTTATCATTTCACATTGAATGAGATGGCATAAATATATGAATTATGTTTCCTCTTATATTCACAATAACATTTTATATATACTATTTTAATTTATCTTGATTCATTAAAGCCAACATTTGTTAAAGGTGATGAAAAATTAAAGAGGATGATTAGATGAGGTGATAATCATTATGTATCCATTGTTGAAATTAATGGTTTCTTAGTATTTGTAAATGAAAAATAAGGGTTTTATCCTTTATGTAATAAGATATTATATATTAATTTTAATTTTGTTACATCTATTATGTCCATTATAAATGTATTATACAAGTAATATTAATATTAGAATATCATGACGTAGGTAATACTTACGTTGGGGAAAGGAGTTATGCCTTAGTAATATCTTTCGAAATGGGTGCCTTAAAATAAATAATGGGGATAGGAGAAATATGAATGTGGGCTGTCATATAAATAGAAAATAGTATATTTACTGTACAAAAATGTAATCATTAATGTAATGTTAATATTAAACATTAAATAGTGAAAATTGTGAATAAAGAGGAGAATAGGTTTGTTTTCAGTGAGAAACACCACAAATATCCAATTTGATACTTGTTATTAACTCTCTTATTTCTTTTACAAATATTTTTTTTACTATTTTTCTTTTATCAAGGAAATTAATTTTTTCCATAATAAATAATTTTGATGACTATTATTATAATATAAATTTACACCTAACGAGAACATTATAAATTAATATTTTAAAATCATTTGAAAAATATAAATTTTTTATCTGTTTGAAATGTTATATAAATAAAAACATAGATACCACATGAAAATAGTATTTATGAAATATTTTTTTCAAGCATATAACATATCTATGAGCTAGTTTTATCCCCACTAAATATTATTTTGATATTAATATTATTATTAAAAACGTATGTAGCTTTCTAAGAATGTTTAAAACAAATTTTAGCATAAAAACATACTCTGATAAAATATTATTCATTATTTTTATTAGAATTAAAAAAAACTATTTTTTATTATGATAAACATTATTTTAAAATAAAATAAAATATATAATTTAAAATGAAAAAATATATTAATTATAACATAATGGAATTTAGATATTTATTATGTACTGATAACATAATAAAAGTTGTCATTTTGAAATAAACTGAATTTTTTCACTATTTATCTAAAAAGAAATATATTTATAAAATTTGGAATAAAATGATATGATAAACAATACATGTAGAATTAAAATATGTAATGATTTTTTAAAAATTTATTTTTTATATGTGATTGAAATTAATATTAATTTAACAACTCCATATGTATAAAAAATTATTTTAACGAAATGCATCATATATTATTTTATATTTTCCTATATTTTCTTTGGGTGTCAGTTCTATTGATAACCTTCAATTTATCATTATTAATATATTGTTCATAATGATATTTATTTTCCAGTAATTTATCATTGTCATAGTTTTAGTTTTACATTAATTGTATGAAAATACAATCATTATAATATTTATTTATGGAAATTTATTTACACCAATCTTGATTCGTTACATTTTACCCCACATAAATATAATTTCATTCCTGAAATTTTTATTACTATGATATAATTATTTAATATTAATTTAACTACATCAATTCAACTTGTTCGGATGTATATTCATCAAAAATATGATTCTTATATAGTACATTGACTAAATGGTTGTTTATTTTCCACTGCACATTATCTCTTTATTCCAAGATCCCCAATAATTTTTCCAATTTTCAGAACTCATAATAAAATTTCATATAACTTCAGTTTTTCACATGTGAAGGGTCTAATATTTTGTTCCTCATAAGGGTTACATAAAACACATCAAGAAAATTGGAGGGTTAAAGAGGGGGTTTTTAGTGACAAGTCAATACCCAAACATAATCAAGGGGCCCAAAAACTAATTTTTCCTCGATCTCAGATTTTAATTGATCCCAAGTGTATTTGATATTTTCTATATATATACATATATATTTGTAGGAACATATTTCCAATAAAATCGAAAAATATATCTCATTGAATATTATCTTTACACCTATTTTTCAACCTTGTTCCACTTTTATATGATGTTGAACAGTATGAACCATGTTCATTAATTCATGGAAAATTTCATGACTAATCTTCTTCCTCTATCAAGCATCATTCCATCACATTTGATTTAAACATATCATCCCAAAAAAAGTGTTATATGACTCCAATTTATTTATTTAATGGATAATATATTTATATGATAACTCTACTAGGTGGTGGCTTTGATATCAACATCCTTGTAATTCCATCATACAACGTCTCGTCATATCCTTTGTATTTTTATGTGCTTTTTAGAATTTCCATCTATCTGGTTGAGATTAGAGTGTAGAATCACAACATTTTAACCAATGTTTGTTAAATTATTCTCCAAAACCATGAGAAAATCCTCAAATCTCAATCTCATATGATATATAGTCTAACTCTATACAGCCTAACCACTTCTATTATGTATATCTCCAATATTGTATTAATAGAAAAGAATTCTGTAATAATAATAAAATTCACTGAATTTATAAGGATATCAAATAAACCCAAAAAATGATACCAAAAACATTATATGTTCTATAGAGACAAAAAAATTATTTGAATTCACATTTTGATACTAGTATGGGTAATAGTTAATAAATTACCATAGAAATTTATCATTTACCTATAAATTTCTAAAATATAATGCATCATGATGGGTATTTGATTATTTCCATAATTATTTAAACCCACCATATGTTTTTCTTTTTACATATATTTATCGTTATTCTAGTATTGTGATAGATAAAGATTAACTATGACGAATAACCCAAAATACCATATCCATTTTTATTTCTAGTGTACATATATCTTTGTTACATAACAAATTACTCCAGCATTATAAAATTCGAACACAAAAATACTCAATATCATTTTCAGTAACACACATCTCTATTAACTGATTATTTGATCTTCACAAGAATCCGAGGTTAAAAATTTATTTATATTTTCTGGATAGGATTTCCCTCTATGTGTAATGATATAAATATTCTTCAATTATAAATCAATGAGTATTAATTTTTTTAATCTCCATAATGGACATGATTTAATGATCTTCCACCCATATGCATCATTTATCATCTGTTCCTACTTAGGGTTTTAATGTATTGTTCATACATAATATTTATCCATTATAATAATCTATTTACCACATGTTCACCCTTTTCAGTGTGAATATATAAATAGTGATCTTGTAGTTAATATTTTTTATAATTCTCATTATATAGGTGAGTTCACTAAATATTCAATAGAAGGAGTTCTCCCATATTACCATGTTCAGGTGTTCTGTAGTTTTCATAATGAGTTGGACATATTAGTTAAGAAATTACTTCTTAATTATACAAAATAACTCATTTAAAACACTTCCAAGATGCATCACTATATTTAAAAAATTATTTCTCTACTATAAGGTTGTGAGTGTATAGGGGTATAGACAAATCACTTTATTATATCCATGATTTATTCATAAAATTAAGATATATGTAGGAACAACACTCCCTACTATTTCAACAATGTTATATTGGATAGATAATATTTGTGTTCTTATTAAAAAACTATCTGTATCAATGTAATCAAACAAAACATCATATCACTATCTTAGAGGTTAGTCTTGAAATTTTTTCAAGTATTTATGTCTTTGATATTTCCACTATAGTACCCTCTCTATGGATAACATGACCAAAGAATGAAACATTTAGTAGAGAAAATTCACTCATTATAAATAAGGAATATAAATTCTCCTATCCAAAGGTCATTTTCTCAATTCTCATATTCTTTTTATATTCTTCTTGAATTATATTGTATATTTTAATATCATTGTGGATGAAATTATACCAAACCTCCAATTTCATTTAAGCCTAACTAAATCTATCATAAGATGGGGAATTATAATCTTTACATGACCCTATTTAAATACGAAAAATATTTTAATCTTAAAAAAATTTATAATCATAATTTATACAATATTTGAACTCCCAGAATTATAAATGGAATATAATCAATTCAATAAAATTCATTACAAAAACCATACTTATTAACTTTCAAAACCATATGTTTTATAATTATGAATATGGTATTCATTTTGAAAAAATTATAAAATACACTATTGTGTTGTAAAAACACATAGAGTAATATATATATATATATATTCCTAAATACACAAACTAATAAAAGATACAATAATAACATAAATTTAAATAAATTTTAAATTAATGTTATTTAGTAAATTAACATAAAAAATTTACATTATGAGACATTGGGATATAAGGATTTCATAAATGATTCTTTTTTCTGACCAAGTGGATATGCATTTTTGTTACATGATTTTGTGAGAAATATTATATATTTTATTACTTTCTATCTCGCAAATAATATAATGTAAAATTTAGTTTCAAATATTCCTCTAACCATTTTCAATTTATCCAACCTTTTAGTAACTAATAAAATTATAATTTCCATTAATTAAAATCAATAAATTTTATCATAATAATAATTTAAATAAATTGAAAATGTGAGGTTGTTTCTATTCAAACAGTCATATTACATTTATACCAAATTAATTTATATATAGTTTAGTTTTTAAGAAAAAAATATCAATATATAAATTAATATTCATTTTCGTTTATCATAAAAAGAGGAATAAAAATTTTGTGTATTGATACACATTCTCATTAAAAAAATCAATTTTACAATAATACCTAGATTCTTTTAATATGTATTCCCAATAATTAAATTTATATTTAAATACAAAAATACCTCATAATTGAGCCATTTAAAATATTAAACATACCTAAAATTTACCCCTCGCTAAAATAATATATAATGTCTTCAATCATGTTATATATTTTATTTATTGTATAATATATACTACTATTAATTTATCATCAACCAATAAACTTATTCCTTATTGCCTAAAAAAATATACATAAACAATGATCAAAGGAGTAATCATTCATTATATGGACCTTTTTAAAAAAACATTAAAATTTAAAAATACCATCGAATATAAAAAAAATAGGAATAAAATTAAATTAAATCACATTGATTGAAATAACTTTTAATGATGGTTATATTAATTTTTATAATGAACATTTAAAACCACAAAATTCAATATAGTACTCTATTTTAACGGTTTTATATTATATATTTTACATAGATTAAAATTTTCATAATGTGACACATGTATTAAAATTCATCGATTTCACAACATGCTTTAATTTTATAGCTTAGAGAGCTCAAACAGACACCCTGATCAACTTTTACAGTCAGTTCATGTTATTAATCTTTATAATACTTCTATTTACTCTTTTAATATTTCTATGGACTATGATTATTACATAGTTTTGTTTAGTTGGGAAATATAGGTGGAATCATTTTTCCCATTATTATACTCTATAAATTGTTAATGTGTATGATTAATGTTCAATTCCCCAACCATGTATGTATTCACTGATGTGGATTAAATATTCATATCTTTCATGAAAAATTTGGAAAACTATGCATCATCCGTATAGGCTTTCCTTGAATATTATTATATATATCTTGTTTAAAAACAAGGTATATTAAACAATAAAAATAAATTAGAATTACACTATAATAGGAGAAATAGTTTTAAAGAACAATTCTCAAACCCTGGTGACTATCATGAAAAAGAATTATTTTCTAGATAACATACTATCCACTAATTATTATTAAGGAAATAATCATTTTGGAGGATTAAAAAATGATAATATATATAAAAATACAATATGGTTCTTCTTTTAGGATAAATATTGATTAATATATCATCATTTAAAAACATTATTCGAAAAGAAAATTATAGGAATATTATAAAAATTAAACATATTTCTACATCTTAAAATTCAATATTTTCTTTTAGTATTAGAAATCAATAAATCCATAACAAAAAATATTATTTCCTACATATTTAATTTTATTGAAACATGAATAAGCTATTATAAATCCATATAGTGAGAAACTTAACTCATATAGATCATACATTTTTTTAAAATAAGTAGTTTCCAAGAATACCCAAATTCCATTAAATTTAAAATTTATCCATTTATCCTTACACCCGAAAAATCATCATTAAAATAATACATCATTATAAAAAATATATCATAATTATAAATTTTTAATAAAACAAATATAAACAGAAAAAATTATTAAAAATGCATTAAAATATTAATATTTAATAAAAATAAAATAACTGAAGAAAGAATTAATTAAGGATCCTAAATATATAATAAAATTAAATAACATTTTACATATTTCCAATATACCCTTATGAAATTATATATGTGGTTAAAAATAATAAATATTTATATTAAGTGACTAAAATACCATATAATCCTCATATGTTAATGCGTAAATATAGTTTATATTGTTATTATAAAAGGATTTTGAATATATAATTACATTAATCTTCTTCAAAATTAAAAAACACATAAAAATAGTTTCTAATAAAAAAATAATAAATTAATTTCGGAAAATTTCATATAATAAATATTCACCATATTTTGTGGGAAATATGAAGTGAAGTAACCATTTTATACAAATATAATACATTATTTTTTATAGATATAGAATACACTAAACAAATAGATTAAAAATAAAATATATAGTTTACACCATCAGTGAAAATAACCTTGTTCTGAAAATTTAAAAAACATTATTTTTAGTTTATTTTATAAAAAATAGATTAAAAATAAAATATATCATAATATATTCATTAAATAATACTCAAAAATTTTATTGATTGATTCAAAAAAATAGATATAGAAGAAAATGTTTTACCATATAAAGGGGGAAATAAGGTTGAGTTTTTTTTTATAAAAATTTTCTCAACCATTTTCAATATCAAAGAGATAAAACATTTAACTAAAATATAAAAATATTAAACATAACCATATCTGAGGAAAAAACGAAATGGTTTTATTTTATAAGGGTCTTATATAATCCTTATTGTAAAATTAAGAAAAATCAATCCTATTTAGAATGGGATTGAAACAGAAATACAGTAATTCAAGTCATATTCTTCTTTATATGAATAAAAACATCCTACCCAATATATATATATATATTACATAATTCAATAAATAAATATATATATATATATATATATTATACAATATAAAATTTTATTATAACATATTATCACCCATTTGGTATCATGTAAATTAAAAAAAATTTCTGAGTGATAACATCTTCTTCATCGTGAATGTTTCGGTATGATGGTATTGGTATATCCACCATGGTCATTATGTCAAATTCAGTAGAATATATGTCATGAAATATGATTCATATTTATTTATTGTAGAGTTTTTTATAATTATTCAGATAAATTTTTGATGAAAAAATAAATACTTTGTGAAAAAGGTAGTCTATATGTATGAACATGTGATTCTTAAATTTTAAATGGATAAAAATTTATTGGATGAAAAGTATTCACAATTAATAAATAATAGTTTTTTCACTAAAATAATAAATAATCATTAAATATATCCTTATTATCAGTCATGTAAAGAAGAACAGAAAAAATCATAATGTTTTGTGGAGGTTGTAGTCCATACAAAAGCACACGTGATGCTATCATTTTCAGATGGATAATATGATAATATTTATTGTAAGATATTATTATTATAGAAGAAAAATATTATTATAAATATCATATATAGTAATTAAATAAATCATTAGAATGAATTATTTTAAATTTTCATGGATATTGATTAATATCACCACATGGAGGTGGTAGTCCATCCATTCATCCATCCAATCACCTCGAAGCCTTATTTTTTATTATTTTAAACAAACAAAGTCACCATTTAAGGGAATAAGGGGGTAAAAATAACATACATCATCGAAAAAGGACATTTCACAACCTGAATGTCAAGAAAGGCAGTCCAAAATTACACCATTGAGCTTCCACTCCCCAGTAATTGAACATGAAAAGGAAACCCACCATTTCAAGGATGAACGACATAAAGGTGTCCTGCGTTGATGTACATGCCTGATATGATGTCTAATACCATACCCTCTCAAGCATCAAAATCCAATTAGCACTGAAACGCTGAACAAAACTCTATGACCACCTCTAGAGGATGATCTATGAGGTGGAGTATAGGTGTATCAGCATACCAATAGAACTTGCAAAAGGATCCTTTCCACCATTCTGAAATCACATCACCATAGTTCCTCAATAAATTACTATCATGGGAAAGCCACGCAGACCTCCACATTACACCCCCATCAACAAAGTAATAGAAGCCCAGAAGATAAACCAATGGGAGAAAGTTCAATCTATTATCAACTAGGACTTGGTGGCCCAAACCCACACCAAGGGAAATCTATAATTGAGATCGTCTAGGTCATCCAGAAATAGAAAAGCCACTAAATACATGAATCTGATCCAAAAAAACCTCAGGTGCACCCTCACCATGTTTTAAACCTCACAGTAATAAGAATTCTATTAGAAATGGGAAAAAAAGAACCAATGTGGTTGAACAAGGATAACCAAAACCAAGTCTACTAGCTGTGTTGAATCAAATCACAGCTATACCAGATCCACCGAGTTGAAAAAAATCACACATACCAAATAAAACATGAATAATCACTCATAAAAAATAAAACCAAATGATATATTAGAAACTGAAAACTAGAAACACATCCCCTCCAAATTACTACAAAACATGGGATGATCTGCACCAGAACCCACTGGAGACACACTTGGACTCAAAGTAATTCAAGAAACCATTGCCACATTATCGAGGCTAGAAGATCTGAACTCACCAAACCATTGATCTGCACTGAGCCACACTAGAGTCATAGAAACAATGTCCAAACAAACAATTATAGATTCACTGAGCACACTGAACCATGGAGACATGATGATCCTAAACGTTGATGGTAGGGGCGAGTCGTGCTAGTCCGAGCTCCAACACTGCACCAGGAATCATTGATACTGACCACGAATAGAGATGAGGTCATGCCAATCTAGGACTAGATGTATCAACCACAAACTGAATCATGCTGTAGTGGAAGGGGAGAGTGCAACCAAAAGAAAAACCTAGCCACTTAGGGTTGGGAGATGACCCCGCTCAAAGGCTTTGGGTATCACCATAGTCCTTTTATAAGCTTATGTAATACATTTATTCAACATTTGATGAAAATGATGGTTAAAAGGGTGGATCGAAAATCAAAATTAATTCTATTATATTTATGAAACTGATGTTATTATATTATTTAGAATGGAATGTATTAACAGGTGATATAAGAATAAATAAATACAAAGTTGTTGGGTGAGATGGCTACATCTTCTTCTGCATACCGCCTTATGATCCCTTTTATAATCCCTTAGAAAAATATGTTAAGAGGGAAATTCAAGTTATTAATGTATTGGGATGTTTATAATGTAAGTGTTCCAGCTTTATTATATATGCGGCTCTACATGATGTAATGAAGTGAGAGGAGGGGTTTCCTTTTATAAGTATTCGGATAGACCCACCTTAAATTTTTAATAGAATTATATATTTTTATGTTATATTCATGGATAAGTGTCACAGAAGCTGTTTAATTTCTAAAAAAAATTATTAGGTTTGGTATACCTTTATCCAATAAAAATAAATATGTGATATTATTTCCTCACTAAATTTTGTAACATTAATTTATATTTTTTTACCCTTTTTACTAACATTGAAATATTTTTACAAGTATAAAGTTTCATAAAGGAAAAATAGAAATTAGCCTCATTAATAAAAATTGGAATTTTTATTCAAAATATAGAATACATTTCTCTTGATTAACTTTCCAGAAATTCATGAAAATAATTTAATATAAACAATAAAATTTTTACGGAAAATGGATTTCTAATAATGGATTTATTATGTCTAAATTTTTTATTCCATGATAAACTATAATGATAATAGAAAAGGAATAAATGGAATTTTTTTACTAAAATAAAAATATATAAATTTAAAACCAATATAAATCAAAATGTAGAATTTAATATCTTCAAAATAAAATATAAATTATTTAATATTTGGTTTTTCACCGTTCACCGAAAACCATACTTTTCAAAATAGTCTAATAAAATAACACATAACATTATATATATATATCAAATAGTATGTTATTTAATTCTAATTTTATTCCCAAAATATTATTTTAATCACTTATAATATCCATCCATAAAATGCAATCAATGTTTTTGAGGAAACCAATATTTTAAACATAAAATGAATTCACCAAAATGTAAGTACTTGATTATTAGGAATTTATATATAAATTATATACAAATCATATATAATTTTTAAATAACATGGTTTTTATTTATATGAAATGGTATTTAACAATAATGTTATTTTGGTTACATTTAAATAATTATATGTTTATAGCATGGCACAGTTGATTAACTATCAGTTGTTCTTACTAAGAAATATATTGAACTCATTAAAAATTTAATGATAAATATATCATAAAATATCAAGGAGTTAAAAATTGACATGTATACATTAATTAATAATATTCGATCATTCGTTAAATTTCTTTTTTTTCAAAAAAAACAACATCACATCACATTCATAAATAGAAATATAATTTATCCTGCTTGTGTAACAACATCAATATCATAATTGATACACCTCATTACATTTTTATACAATCATAAAAAATAGAAATATATTTTTATGAAAAATTAGATGTTTTAAACATTAAAACAGATTGATTTAATTAAATTCAATCACAAATATGATAAACACAGACACAGATTGAAAAGATTTTATAAATATTATAATTTAAAACACATTTAGAAACAATTACCATAATAAATACCTCATTAATTACGCACATAAAATAAAATTGGAATTAAAAACCATTGTATAAATAATATAAGTAAATGATTTTACATTAACATTACTTATATACAAGAATTTAACATTCAATTTATTCCATGTGGAATCTTATCATTGGATAGTAAAAAAATAAAACATCTTGAATAAAAAAAATATTCTCTAAAATCATTCTTAAAATATATATATACTGTAAAATTTCTATTCAGGTGCAAAAATTAAAAATTCACTCTAATTTATCATATGTTCTCCCCTCCATTTTCTAGATATGTCTCATACATGAATAAATCATTCAACTATAGAAATTGAATTTATTCAATAATGTCAAAATTAATATAAGACTTGTCTGATTTATTTTTTCCAAATGAAACGAATATTAAACATTCATAGAAATTAACATCAATGTAACACATTAGAAAACCCAAATTTACAAAAAAAAATACGTACTATAAAATTAAGATATTATAAAAAAATTAATCCATTTAATAATTTAAATCATATAATGAACTTACAAGAAAATCAAATGAGTTTTAAAGGGATTTAACCTTTTTTTTTCAAAACAATAAAACCCATTTACCAAAAAAATGTGGTTTTATATTTACATATATTTATATTTATTATATAAAATTAATAACATGTATTTATGTTAAATAATTTCCAAAACACATGGCTATATATAGAATTTTATTTATAACATAATGGATAGATGGGGAACCAAATAAATATTTAAAAATCATATATATTATAACTCAAGATAACATCACTTCTCATGAAAAATAATTTTATATTAACATAAGTATAAATAGAAATATATGTAATTGAAGGATAACCCAATATATTATAGAATGAAATCACACAATCACTGACATCCCATAGTATGTTGTGCTTCCAATTGAAGTGGTTTTTTTAATACGATCGATGGAATACTATTCAATTGTTAATTATTATATCTAATCCTACAACAATAATTAAAATAAAAACATTCATTATATTGAATTCCATAAATGAAAAAAGACATCCAATTACTATGGTTTGAGAATTTGTGCCAATATTATTAAAAATAATGTAGAGAAATATTACCATTATTATAAAATAGGGATTAAACATAAGAATAATATTATCATAAAACTAAAAATATAACCAACATATTTTTTAGAATTGAAATTTTTAAAATTAATTTTTTGTAATTAAAAATAAATAATAAATGAAATTACCAATCAAACTCCTTATGTCTCATCGGAAACCCTATCTGACACATCCTTCATAACATCAACCTATGAAATGATGAGTACATTGGAACCCGAGGAATCAAAAAATATATATATGAAATACCAATTAGAAGGAAGAACCAATAAAAAGGGTCTATATGTGTGGTGTGAACTATACCCTTGTACGATTCTACCAATACTGTATATACATCCTCGTCTCTAAGAGATTTAATAGATATTGGTTAGAAATAAAATTAAGGACATACAACATTTTTTACCAATTATTAAATCATGTTACATGGGGGATCCATTTTATAACACTCTTTCAAAAGAGAAAAATAAAAATTTTGGAATGAAAACAATGATGAAAGCATTAGTGTGTGGAAAATATAAAATGAAAAAATATACTATAATTTATATTGGTTTTTTTTAAGTGAATAATTTTAAAGAAAAACATAGGTTCATTGTACTACAAAAATAAAAAAATGATATCTTGATCCATCAAATAATCTATAACCAAAACATTATAATATATATATTTCTTCATGTGCTGGATTGAAGCCAATTCCTCTTAACAAAATATAATTATCCCGTAATGTAATTTCCATATTCAAATTCATGTAGTCAACCCTATTGAATGTCCCATCATAACTATGAAGATAAAAGTAATAATTGTTTGTTATAAAATATTTTATAAGTATTCCAATTGACCAAATGAGTACCGAAGTAAATGTTTCCTTGATGTTTTAACTTTTTTTTAAAATTCTATGATAAACTGCAACATTTTTAGAATCAATACATCTAAGCAATAATTTAAATTATCAACAAAATGATCTTAATTTAAAAATCATGCATTTAAAAAAAATATAAAAAATGGTAATTATTGAATTAAATATTAATCATCCAATATGATAAAAATATATAATTATTATTTGATAATCCTGATGAATAATCAGTGTTACAATTATATAATATTATTTTAATATAACTGAATGATATTCTCTAAATAATAGTTAATGGATATTATTGAACATGTCTTGGGAATCAAAATATCTATGTTTTATTTCATTATTTTAAAACTATCCCTTCCATCAAATCTCTGAAATAGGAATAAATTCCTAAAATAATAGAAAATATAATATTAAAATTCTAATTTTAAATTAATTCCACAAAAATATTCCTTAAATACATTGATTATATGAAAAGAATAATATGTCATTATATAGTAAATAACTTTGAATAAAATACACAATTTAAAAATTCATAAAAATTTCCTCATTGGAATTTCATCGAAAATATTATGATTACAAATTTGGAGAGAATATTATTTATAAAAAATTAAAAATAACACCTCTAAAAACGTTAATAAGACACGATGAATGATAAATGTTAACCATAATACATAATTAATAATTAATAGATTTATATTTTAGGACATTAATTAATTTTAAACAATGTAGAATTCCTATTTTTAACATATTAAATGGTAGAATAAAACCTACATCATGTATTTGATAAGCCCTTATCCCCACTGACAAACTAGAGTATATTTTAGAATGATATGTAGTGGTTATCATACCAATACGGAATGATCAAATAGATTATTTTTCATTCATTGAAATTAAGGAAATATTAACATGTAATGAGTTATTGGTTAGTGGAAAACTAGTTTGAAGGAATATAAGAAAAAATTCGGAGTGAACTGGATAGAAAGAACCATACCTATATTTTGGATCACAACTCTTCATATATATATTTTTAATAGAGGAAGGCATAAAGGAGATGTTTTGACTCCTCCCTCTCCAAAGATAATTGATTAAATATTAGGAGTATTTTTATGAACAATCTTTAAATCACCCCGTTTTTTCATTAGATAGTATTTATTTTAAAATTATTATATAATTATAAATTATGAATTAAAGGGACACATAATATATTTTAGGTCAAATTTTAAATTAATTATTAATATTAATTAAACCAACTATAATTTACATTCAAAATAAAATACAATATAATTATAATTATGGTGTATATATAATAAAATTATTAACTTCAAAATTCTTTTTTCACATATAGGAACAAATAAAAATAAACAGAAGTATTTATTAATATCCAAACTAACATAATTTAATCTCATCCTGTAAATTCATAACTAGAACAAATGTAAATTAATTCCCCTTTATTAAAATTGAAATTTATTATGAAAGCCCTCATATTTTCTGGATAGAAGATATTATTACTCATTCCAACTATGGTATGAATTGTTACACTACAATATTACATGAAACATGCTATAATATTTTGGAACACACCATTTCACATGTAAAACAATACATGGTTAACTTACATGATTTTTCCTAACAATTCTACACATAAGAGTCCAGGTGTCACAAAACATTCTCCATATTTAAATTAAAAAAGTAATGCTATAATAATACTATAGTAAAAATTAATGGATGTGATAAAATTCTACCAACTAGAAAACATTATTACATAAGGAATAACCTCTTAAATTGTGTTAATTAAAAGTCAATCATGTGTTAAATAATAAAATATCAATTGAAATTATCTTAAAAAAATTATATACCCTTTAACATAAAACACCATGCTTACTATATTGATTTAATCCTTTTAAATGAATCTATCAACCATATAAATAATCATTTCATATAATGATCGCTCAAATTACATCCACTAAAATAAACATTATTGTTCAAAATTACTATTTACACTAGAATGGGATGTCATATAAAATTGATGATATATGATGGATCCATTATAAAACATCTACTTCCAATAAGATATCATAAAAAAAATTTTGGAACTCCTTTATTAAGAATTATATATATATTCATTGATTTAAATTTTATATTGCAAATATAAACAAATTCAAAATAATATTTCAATTTATAAATTTAATAAAATATTAATAACCCCATGTCTCAAATAAAACTATCTTACAAAGATTTATTTTACGATTATAAATTTTTTCTTCAACCGTTTCATTGAACATATAAAATCATAGAAATTAATTAAAAATTAAGTTACTATGAAATTTATAGTTTACTTTTTTCATTCACATACACACACCCTAGAAAAATTTATTGAAGGTCACCCTTTATGAACACTACTGTTTTTCAATAATGCTTATCTGTGGAATTCTAACTAGGAATGATCTTAAAAAAAAGTGATCTGTATTTATTTTAGTCAGATCATTTTTTAACCCATTATCATTTTAGGATATTACATTCACCCCCCCTAGAGCTCAACATCCCCATTCTGGATTCTATATCTCAACCCAGGAACTGTCACCACACTTAAGATTATGATCAAACTCTGATACAAATGTAACATCTGGGCCCTACAAACAGAAGAGACAATCTGACTTAATAAGGCCATTATGTCATGGCCTAATAGGTACTACTATTTGTCGCGAATACATGTGTTCTACTATGTGTGTCCCACCCACAAGCCAAAATTGATCATCAGACTAATGTATTCCCATATTCCAATAGAAGTCCTTTCTAGTTTCATTTTTCCTCACTCGCACACATCCTAGTAAACATCACAGATGGTCACTTATCATGTTCACTACTCCGTGACAATCTTGATTAACTATGGATATATAATAAGGTAGGCTTTTAAAAATAAATTCATAACTTATTTACATGATTAATATCATTTATCCCTTTAACAATTTATCTTTCAGGTATATTACTTAGATAATCAATTAAAATTCATAATCAGTTAATGAACTAAAATGCATTCGTATTTAAGAGTAATAAACATTTTAAAATTTCGATTATATGTTTTAAAATATATGGTGGTTAAATCATCAAATTCCAATTATATATTTTAAAACCACTAAAAAATAATTATAATCAAGAATAAATACACATTCAATCATGCAACTAATAATTATTTTCCCAAATACAATGAAATTCCCACACCAATGAAAAGACCATCATACTTGAATATATCAACATAAACATCCCTTAAAATTTATTATTATAATTCAAATATTATATAAAATATAAAAAATATGTTATTTTATAGAAAATAAACTATCTAATCATTATTTTTGTTAAGACCATCTTTATGAAATTTAAGATAATAAAAATCAATAAGAAAACAATATAATAATAAAAAATCTAACAGTAATTTCAAGACTAAAAATTATTATTTTATAGAAAACTCATAGATCCAATAAAATATGTATCTGTACAATATTGAAAATAGATAACATTATTCTTTTTAATAAATTTGAAAAATAATTATCAAAACACTTTTCAATATAATAAATTAAAAAAACAATATATAGTAATTAGAAATTTAAATTAGGATATAATAATTCTTTATATATATTTGTATATCACATATTATTGAGAGAATGAATATATATATAAAATAAAACCATTACTGAACTCCATATTTTTCCTTATTTCCTAAAAAGTACATCTCATTACAACCAAAAACCAATTTATAATTTTCCTTGAACTAGTGAAAATTCCAATCACATAATTGATACCTCTCACATTATGTTTTAATATATTATATCATTAAAAAATGATTCTCTATAAAATAATTTAATATTTTCTATAAATAAAACCCAATAAATTCACTGCATTATAATTCATTTTTGGAATATAAAAACTCATATTGAAAAAATTTTCATTGCTAAGTAATTGAATTACAATTTCGTAAAAACAAAATTATATAAACATCATGAAATACCCATCCCTAATAAAAGTAAAAATATATAACCAAACTGAAATTATAATAAAAATTACTTAAATAATGAATGTAATTATATAATAATATACAGATATTTTGATTATATGTATCTCATTATTTTGGAAAAAATTAAAGATATGATATTTTAATCCGTTTATATAAAAAACATCATTGTTTTAAATGGAATAGATCAATTAATTTTAGATTTACCAATGTAATATAGTAACTATAAATCCTGAAATGTTATGTATGACTATTTCTAATTTTTCCTTCACTAAGTTTAATAATTTATCCAAAAAAATGATAATTATTGAGTTATAGTAAAATATATGTATGCTTCATTCTATTTACGAAATTTAAATAAAATGAACAAAAATTCGTCATGTATTTTCATTTCATGATATCATAAGATCAAAAAAAATTCAAACAATCTAATTATACCTAAAACAATGTATTAAAAATATTAAAAACCTTCAAACAATCTAATATTCATTACGAAAATACTAGAATAATACATTCAATCAAATGTTATGTCAACCAATGTTTTCCAAATATAAAACTAAATTTTTATAAAAACTTTAACTTCAAAAATTTCAATCTATTATATTATACATTTTATTTAAATAACATAAAATAGAAATCATTTTTAACCTCATTCAAACAATTTTAATATATATAGATAAATATTGAGGCCTTTACACTATATATATTTCTAAAAACATCATTAATTAATAATATATCATAAATAAGTAACTATAAATTCAATTAATTATCATAAAATTAAACTCCAATTGATTTAATCTAAAATATAACTTTACATTAATGACAGAAACATATTTTTTTTAAAACAACCATTCATGTATTACATAAAATTTCCACAAAATAGTATATAACTATTCATATACTAAATGACACACAATAAAGTAAACAAAATAACGTTCAAAAAAATTATTTATTTTTTTAATTTATTATGTCTCCATTTATCACATTTCATAAAGATGTATAATTCATAGAATGTGAATCCAATAATTTTTACATATTGTAAATATTATCACTCGAGATAATATATAATGTAGGAAACACTAAAAATTAACCCACCTCATTAAAAATATGAATGAATAGGTATGAAGAAGATACCCTTAAAAAGAAATATTAATATTTCTCAATCCATGAATCCTCGTTGTATCTCATGTTTATAACATTAATGGGTGGATTATGTGAATCCAAAAATTACATCCCAAATAATGATCATCCCACTAGCTCCTAACACTGTCCCAACTATACATTCATGCTCTAAAAATATTTTATAACATAAAAACTATTATCTATCCCATATATCTAATAATTATTAGGCTAAATTAAATAGATTACTCATGGTAAACATGATCCTCAATGTAAAATTAATGGTACCATATATGAATGTGATGGCCCAGACCTCTCCGGCCCAATTATTTGTCAAAAAGAAGGCCACGAAGTCTTCTGGAGGGTAAAATGGACTTTTCAAACACTTTCCAGAATTTTTTAAGTACACGCTGTGTAGTTTGAGTACACATCGTGTACCACCATGCCGGGTATACCCTTTGTTGAAGGTTGTTTCCTTTCTGTGTGAAAGAATTGAGTACACGCCGTGTGACCCAAACTACACGCTGTGTACTCCCTCGCCGGGTATACCCCATGTGGAAGGTCGTGTCCTTTCCGTGTGAAAGAAATGAGTACACACCATGTACCCCAAACTACACGCATTGTACCCCCTCTCCGGGTATACCCCATGTGGAAGGTCGTGTCCTTGCCATGTGAAGTAAATGGGTACATGCCGTGTACCCTAAACTACATGCTGTGTAGTCCCTTCCCACGTACGCGTTACCAGTCAACGGCCATGTGCCGTGTTGATGTCATGCCTTTACTATTTGAAATCAATGGGTACACGCCGTGTGTCCAAAATACACGTTGTGTTTTCCTTCCTCGCGTATGAGTTACCCTCAAACCGTGTGTTGACCAGTCAACGGCCGCAGAGCCATGTTGGAAGCCGCGTGGAGACTGTGTGAAATGACCAAGTACACTCCTTGTACCATAAAGTACATGCCATGTACTTTTTCTTTTCTCACCTATAAAATGAGGGGCCCCCTCCTACTTTTCAACACACCCCTCTCTTCCCCTCTCATCTAAGTAGTGTTCTCTCAAGAGACTCGAATGCTCTTTCTTCCATAACTTCTTCATCCAAGCTCCGATTTATGATCCTTCAGTGGCCATGGGATCATAACGATGATGCAGAACTTCTAAGTATGGATCAGTTGTCTTTCCTTTGGACTTTACTTTCCAACTTCCACCCGAGGTGGTTTTTCTGGGACTCGACGGAAGTGACAGACGCCGACAAACGTCTTCTATTGTTGATCCGGGGGAGCGTTGTGATCAGAACCTGTTGAGGTAGGGATATTACCTTCATCTTTCTAGTTTGTGCATCATGCGGGGTGGGTTATCTCTTGTTTATGTGAAACAATTTTGAACCAGTTTAATAAAGATAATAACTGGCTTACATAACGGGGATGGGAAGTTTGTGAATGTGGTTACTTTATTTTATATCCTGTGATATTATGTTGTGAATTTAATAGTCTTACGCCTTCTAAAAATAACGGTCGTTGGGGGCCTTTTAATTCTCAATAAAATGTTGCCCTATATTTCTAGACCGTTTTTGTGAATGGAACATTATGGAATGTGGGAATTGGTTAATCACGCAAAGTTGGCTAATTAAAATATGGAACCCTTGTGTGATCACCCCAGTTGAAAAAAAATGGAATAATGAACATGTGAGTGTTGGCATGGATATGTGGCATGTGATGGGGGTGTTTTGTGGGTTGTTTTAGATTGGGTGACCAGTGGGTCTGCAGTTGACTTGGTTGTGGGTTGGTGTGAATTCTATGATTGTGATAGGTAGCGGGGCTGTGATAAATGGTATTGAAGGGATAATGATTTATGGGTTTCGGTGTGTTTGTGGTTATGGTGGTTGGCAGCGGGGGCTGCAGGGATGGGTTTAAATGTGAACGAGCTATGGGTTGTGAATAATAAACAAAATGTGGAAGAGTTAATTAATGGTGGGGCATGATTGTGGAATGGGAATAATAGTTATTGGGGTTGGTTGGTTAATAAGAAGGACATGGTTGTGTTGCTTTTGTTATCATAACTTGATTTGTCGATGGCAGGGATATGTTTTACGAATGATCGATGTTTTTAGTTGTCGATAATTTCCCAGTAGTTAAGGAACTAATAAACTAATTCCTCTAATATGTGAAAACCTAAATGGGATTGGGTTTGTTTGTTGTATGCATTCTTTGTATTAGCAGTGCCGAGGTACATGCACAGTATCTCTGTTTAGATGTCATAGGTTGGGTTGTGTGTTTGGTATAAATATATATATTTGTATCTTTTGTGTTTTATCGCACCCCACCCATGTGGAGGACTTAGTTGCGAACACTCCAATTTCATGGGAGAGGATATTTTCCCCTTAGTTAATAGCTCCTTTCGATGTGATAGGTTGAGGCGACCATACACCAAAGAATCTTCAGGTATTTTTCGATTGGGGTGGATTGTCCCAAGACTCTACATGCATGCTTACTATATCCCATGAACCTTCGGGATTAGGCCCAAGTGTGTGCGGGCGGGATGCGTGGTTGTGAGGCCCAGGTGTGTGCGGACGAGATATGTGGTTGTGAGGCCCAGTTGTGTTCGGGAGGGATACGTGGTTGTGAGGCCCAGGTGTGTGGGGGCGGGATACGTGGATGTGAGGCCCAGGTGTGTGCGGGCGGGATACGTGGTTGTGAGGACCAGGTGTGTGCGGGCGGGGAGAGTGTGGCAGCGTCAAGATGTTCGCCAATAGGAAGAGCAGCTAACTAATGGGGAATGGTGCGGGGTACCCAATACTCCTATTCTTATAAACTACTACTTTTTGTGATTGTGTTTTTGGTGAGTTTGGATGGTGAGGTTGGGTGGATAGAATTCCTTGCTAAGTTTCTTCTGTTTTTCTCACGGGACATTAGGATGTCTCCCCACTTGTGCATGAGAGCTTTAGGTTTCCATAATGATTATACTTGTATGCTCACCCAACATTTACATTCAGGTTTCTAGGAGGACTACCAGGGCCATGCAAGACCCTACTAGTCGGACAGGTGGAGTTGTTGCAGTTGTTGTACTCTTGTTTTCTTTTGTTATTGTGCTTTGATCTTTCTTGTACTTATAACTTGTTATAAAAATTGTTTAAACATGCATGTGGGATTGGTTTGGGCTTATTTCTATACACGTTTTTCCCTTTTTGGTGGTTTACTTATCCTATTTCCCTTTCATAAGTAATAAAAAGGGTAATGCCACTCATATTTGTGAAAACTCATACCCTTGGTGCTATTCGCCACCCCAGGGCCTACTGGAGGTGGGACTCGAGGGTCATTATCTCCCATTCACCATTTCCATATCAGGAGGGGCATCTTTGGTGGGAGGGGGTCGTGATAGAATGGTATCAGAGGTGATGGTTGAGAGATAGGATGGAGTCTGGAGTTAGGCATAGTGAGGATTGCATGGGATTTTAGGGCAATACTGTTGGTTAATCATTGTGTGTGACATAGGCCAGCGAAGACCAGCTAGGACATAGGATATTAGGGCCCCCCGTGATCCGATTTGAGGAATCTGAGCCTACCAAACGACCAAGTGAGGCCACATTGGTTGCAGGGTAGAGACACTAAGGAAGGTACATTCATCATCATGATAGTGTTTTACTTGATTTGGGCGTTCTGGGAAAGAAATTAAAATAATGTGATAAAATAAAAAACCTTGAGAAATTTCCTTACTACTTGGGCATAGGAGATCCTTGTTTACCATACAGCTATGGCACCTGGAAGTTGTCCTCTGGTGGCTCAAACATCCAAGGCCTAGCAGATCCATGTGGTTGATCAGTTGAGGATTGACCGAGAGGAGGAAGATAGCCAGTGGTAGAAGAATATCCATTCTTTCCCGCGGCAAACCCTGAAGAAGAACGAGGGTAGTAATTAGGATACAGAGAAGGAGGGGTGTTTTGATTAGCTAGGGATCGTTTTTACCTTGATCCATGCTCCGAGAGAGTACTGGGTTCCCCTAGCAGTCAGTCAGCTGACAGTTGCGACACGAAAGTGGTGGACGCTCTACCTTGGAGAGAGGATAGAGGCAGAGGTTCCATGGGCTGACTTTGAGAAGGAATTCTGAGAGGAATTCATTTCTTCTATGATCAAGGCAGGGAAGAGGCATGAGTTACTCCCCGTTCAGCAGGGGAGTATGCTAGTACGAGATATGAGGATCAAGTTCAAGGATATCCTACGCTTTGTTCCGGATCTCATTCTGGATGAGGAGTCTCGAGAAAGACATTTGGAAGAGGCGCTTCATCCTTCGCTCTAGTATGTTGTCACCCCCTTCACCCTTCCGACGTACTTGGATGTACAGAAGAAGGCAGAGGTTGTAGACAAGATGCACTCGCTGGGAGGTGCACCACGAGAGGGGATCCAGCTGGGCTCGTCGAAGGGGAAGGCAGTCCGCAGCAGGTCTCTTGCGATGGGACCTTCGAGGTTCATGCCAGTGGGGAGCAGGCCCCATCAGTTCCAGTTCAGTTCTTCAGGTCCTCATCCCTTTTTCACGAGCCCAAGACCGAATTGTTTTTATTGTGGAGGTTTCAGGAACGTTCAGAGTCGGTGCCCGACCCAAGCCCAGTACGGTGGAGGTGGGTAGGTTCAGCGCCCACCTTAGCAGCACTAGCTGCTGGGGAGGCCCTTCCAGCAGCAGCAGGACCATGCTCCTCTGAGGGAAGACATTGCGGGAGGAGGCCGAACATAGGGTGCTCCTAATGGACCTCGACCAGGGCGTGGTTGGGGAGGTGGACAACATCAGAGAGGCAGAGGATCTGGGCGTGGATAGTTGCACGCAACAGTGTTGACATCTCCAGTAAGACCATAGGTTGTAGGAGGTATGATTTGTTTTTTCAGCACTCTTGTTTCTGCTTTGTTTGATTAAGGAGTTCGCACTCCTTTGTTGCACCAGGTCTTTCCCATGCTCTAGAACTAGACGTAGAGAGACTTTTTGTACCACTGGTGCTGAGTACACCAGTTGGATGCCAAACCAGCGTATATTGTTTTTTCCGGGGATGTGGGCTGACGTTGGGACCACATCAATATAGTGGGGACCTTCTTTTTCTACAGATTCATCCATACAATGTCATCATATGCATCGACTGGTTGTTTTCTGTTAGTGTCGTTATCGACTGCTTCTAGAGAAGAGTCTTGTTCTATGACGTGAACGGGCAGCGGGTAGCTTTTTTTGGTGAGTGGAGCTATCAGGTAGGAGGTCGACATATAGAGACACTCCTTTCCTTGTTAGGCGGGTTATCAGTGGTTCTAGATAATATAGAGATGGTTGATGTTCCGGAGGTTTTTGGGGTGTTCCTCGATGTTTTTCCTGAGGAGGTTTTGACTCTACCCCCCCCCCCCCTGACGTGACTTTGAGTTCGGGATAGACTTACATCCTGGTGTTCGTCCGATTTTGATGGCCCCTTATCGGATGGCACCTTCGGAGTTGCGGGAGTTGCAGATTAAGATTGATGATATGATGGAGAAGGGTTTTGTTCGACCCTGCATATCGCCATGGGGTGCTCCAGTTTTGTTCTTGAAGAAGGTAGATGGTGGTCTTAGGTTCTGCAAAGAATACCGAAGGTTGAACCAGGTAACAGTCAAGAACCATTACCCCCTTCCAAGGATAGATGATCTCTTTGACCAACTGAGGGAAGCAGGTTGGTTTTCAATGATTGATCTACAATCATGATATCATCAGCTAAGTGTAAAGGACAATGACAACTTGAGGAATGCTTTCAGGTGCTGTTATGGGAAAGTCTAGTTTTTTGTGATGCCGTTTGGAGTTACGAATGCACTAGCTGTGTTCACGGGACTTATGAACATTGTATTTTGAGAGATTCTGGACCGGTTCGTCGTTGTGTTTATCAATGACATCCTGATCTACTCAAGATAATAGGAGGAGCACGTTGAACATCTCAGGGGAGTCTTGGAAGTCCTTCGACTCCACCAGCTTTATGGGAAATTGTCGAAGTGTATGTTCTTGACGCAAGAAGTACACTTCCTTGGGCACGTGATGTCTCGGCATGGAGTCTTAGTGGACCCGTCGAAGGTGGAGGCAGTTGTTTCATAGGCAGCACCCAAGAGAGTTCCAGAAGTTTGTAGTTTCCTGGGGTTAGCAGGTTACTATCAGAGGGTTGTTTCGGACATCTCTCGTGTTGCTGCTACATTGGAAGATTTGACAAGGAAGAGCCAGGTCTTCCTATGGAGCGAGCAGTGCCAAGAGGCTTTCGACTACCTGAAGGAGATGTTGGTCAGTGCTCCCATACTCAGGATTCCAGAGGAAGGGTTGGTGTATAAGGTGTTTTGTGATGCTTCTGGCCTTGTTCTGGGTTGCATTCTGATATAGAAGAAGGGAGTGATCTGTTATGGGTCCAGGAAGTTGCGCCCTCACGAGCATAACTTTTCCACCCATGACCTGGAGATTGCAGCAGTAGTGTTCGCATTGAATTTTTGGTGGCATTACCTCTTTTGGGAGTACTTTTTGGTCTTTTCATATCACAAGAGTTTACATTATATCTTCTCCCAGTGTGACCTGAACCTGTGGAAGCAGAAATGGGTCGAGTTTCTCCAAGACAATGACTTTGAGATCTTTTACACTGAAGGTAAGGGCAATGTCGTGGCAGATGCCCTGAGATAGAAGTCACATAGGGAAGTGGTTGGGGAATCCATAGATGCTTGGAAATCGATGGGAGATTTGGCTTCCTTGCACATGGATGCAAGGGTAGAGGGTGTTAGGGGTTGTTTGTTATAGATGACGGTGTAGTCCTCATTATTGCAGCATGTGGAAGAGTCTCGGTGGGGGGACACCGAGGCAGAAGTAATGCGGGATCGTATCGATCAGGGGAATGCTCTAGAAGGATGGTCAGAGGATAGCCGACATCTGATGGTTTTCCATGGAAGGTTGTTTGTTTCGGAGGCGATGCGTGAGGGAGTTCTCCATGAGTTCCATAGCTCATCCATGGTGGTAAATCCAGGAGTTTCAAAAATGTACAGAGGCCTGAGGGAATAGTTTTGGAGGCCCGGGGTGAAACGGGCAGTAGCGGAGTTTGTGGCTAAATGCCTAGTGTGTTAGGAAGTGAAGGTTGAACACCGTGTTCCTAGTGGTCTATTGCATCCCTTAGATGTCCCTGAGTGGAAGTGGGATGACATCTCGATGGACTTCGTCACAGGACTACCCTGAGATTAGGGAGGTTATTATGCCATCTGGGTAGTGGTGGATCGTTTAAAAAAATCAGCTCACTTATTAGCAATTAAGGAGTCGGGCCAGGTGAGTACCTTAGAACAGAGGTACGTAGACGAGGTGGTGCGTTTTCATGGAGTTCTGAAGACTAGCATCTCATACCAGGATACACGGTTTGCCTCATGATTCTGGAGGGGGTTACAACATGCTTTTGGCACCTAGCTATGCCTTAGCACTACTTTCCACCACCAGACCGATGGGCAGACAGAGCGGACTATCCAGATGTTGGAGTACATGCTGCAAGTATGCGTTATGGATTTCAGAGGATCATGGGTATGACACTTGATTTTACTAGAGTTTAGCTTCAACAACAGCTTCCAATCTACTATTAGCATGGCACTTTTTGAGGCCTTGTATGGAAGACCATGTTGTTCACCCATTTTCTAGGCAGTGGTTGGTGAGACAGGTTCTCTTGGGCCAGAGGTAGTACAGAGCACCACGGAGAAAGTCCAGCTTGTACGTGAGAGGATGAAAGCAGATCAGGACAGACACAAGTCTTCTTATGATCATTGGAGGACGCCCCTGGAGTTCGAGGTGTGAGATCATGTGTTCTTGAAGGTTTCCCCTCGACGGGGGAAGTAGAGGTTTGTGAAAGGGATCAAGCTCTCACCTAGGTTCATCAGACCTTTTGAGGTACTGAGGCGAGTTGGCGAGGTGGCATATCAGCTAGCCCTGCCACCTCAGTTAGAGAAGGTTCATGATGTCTTCCATGTCTCCCACCTTTGTCTATACTTACACGACGTCTCTCACGTTATCGACTAGGGAGAGTTAGATATTGGGGACGACTAGACCTTCGAGGAACGACCAGTCAGAATCAACGATCATAAAGAGAAGGTTCTCCATGGACGAACCAGTCCATCGGTTCATGTATTGTGGAGGCATGGCGGCCTTGAGGAGAGCACTTTGGATCGAGAGACCCAGATGCATGCTCAGTACCCGGAGTTGTTTTGACTTATATTTTTTCATTATCTTCTGAGCTTTGTTTTGATGTTATACATTGTACCTTTGATGTATGGAATACCTGGCTTGTCGGTTATGAGGCCTTTTGTTTCTTTGTTCTGTGGAAGTGAGTAACATGTCTGGGCATGTGGGGAAGAGAAAAACTTGATCCTTAATCGAGACACATTAATGCAGATGCGATTGAACCCGTTCAGGCGAGACAATTCCTCCTAAAGCGGATAATATCTCAACATAGGAAAAGTAATTTTTCCCCAAACGACGTGTTCGGGCATTGTGTGGGTTGTGTAGTGTTGGGGGTAGTGTGAGTTTGAAAAAAATCATATTGTATAGAAGTGGGAAGACTCGATTCTTAATCGAGACGCATTAATGAGGATGTGATTAAACCCGTGCAGGCGAGTCAGTGCCGCCTAAAGGAGATAATATCTCGACATAGGAGAAATAATTCGTAAAACCTATAATTAGGGTTGATGGTTGTGTTCCTATTATAACAAGAGCCCTAAAAGGTATCTTGTTGGGTTCATATGGGATGGTTTTGAATTCTCAGGGACGAGAATGTTTTAAGATGTATCTGATGTTATGGCTCGGACCTCTCCGGCCCATTATTTTGTCCAAAATAAGGCCACTAAGTGTTCTAGAGTGTGAAATGGACTTTTCCCACACATTCCAGAATTTTTTAAGTATACACCGTGTAGTGTGAGTACATGCCATGTACCTCCTTTCCGGGTATACCTCGTGTTCAAGGACGTGTCCTTGCCTTGTAAAAGAAATGAGTACACACCGTGTACCTCAAACTACACGCTGTGTACCCCCTCACCGGGTATACCCCGTGTGGAAGGACGTGTCCTTGCCGTGTGAAAGAAATGAGTACACACCTTGTACCCCAAACTACACGTCGTGTACCCACTCTCTAGGTATACCCCGTGTGGGAGGCTATATCCTTGTCGTGTGAAGTAAATTGGTACACGTCGTGTACCCTAAACTACACGCCGTGTAATCCCTCCTCGCGTACATGTTACCAGTCAATGGTCATGTGCCATGTTGAAGTCGTGTCTTTGCCTTGTGAAATAAATGGGTACATGCTGTTTGTCCGAAATACATGCTGTGTTGTCCTTCCCCGTGTATGTGTTACCCTCAAACCGTGTGTTGACCAGTCAACGGGTGCAGAGCCATGTTGGAAGCCGCGTGGAGACCGCGTGAAATGGCTGAGTACACGCCGTGTACCATAATGTACACGCAGTGTAATTTTTCTTTTCTAGCCTATAAAAGGAGGGGTCCCCTCCTTCTTTTCAATACACCCCTCTCCTCCCCTCTCCTCTGAGAAGAGTTATCCCAGGAGACTCGAAGGATCTTTCTTCAATAACCTCTTCGTCTGAGCTCCGATTTACGATTCATCAGTGGCCATGGGATCGTAACAACGAGGCGGAACTTATAATCTTGGATCCATTGTCTTCCCATCGGCCTTTACGTTCCAAATTCCACCTGATGAGGTATTTCTGGGACTCGACGGAAGTGACGGACACTGACAGAAGTCTTCTAAAGTTGATCTGGGGGAGCGTTGTGGTTAGAACCTATTGAGTTAGGGATCATGCCTTCGTCTCTCTAGTTTATGCATCATGCAGGGTGGGTGTTCTCTTGTTTACATGAAACACTTTTGAACCAGTTTAATAATGATAATAACTATCGTACATAATGGGGATGAGATGTTTGTGAATGCGGTTACTTTATTTTATATCATGTGATATTATGTTGTGAATTGAATAGGCTTATTCCTACTGAAAATCACAGTCGTTGGGGGCCTTTGCTTGTGCAATTAAATGTTTCCCTATCTTTCTATACCATTTTTGTGAATGGATCTTTGTGGACTGTGGGAATTGGATAATCACGTAATGTTGGCTAATTAAAATCGGGAACCCTTGTGTGATCACCCCGGTTGGAAAAAAATGTAATAATGAACATTTGGGTGTTGGCTTGGATACGTGGCATGTGATGGGGGTGTTTTGAGGGTTTTTGTGGATCGGGTGAGCAGCAGGGTAGCGGTTGACTTGGTTGTGGGTTGGTGTGAATGATATGATGGTGATAGGTAGCAGGGCATCGATAAATGGAATTAAAGGGATAATGATGTACAGGTTTCGGTGTGTTTGTGGTTATGGTGGTTGGCAGTGGGGCTGTAGGGATGGGTTTAAATGTGAACGTGCTATGGGTTGTGAATAATAAATAAAATGTGGAAGAGTTAATGAGTGGTGGGGAATGATTATGGAATGGGAATAATATTTAATGGGGTTGGTTGATTAATAAAAAGGACTTAGATGCGTTGCTTGTGTTTTCCTAACTTGTTTGTGGATGGCAGGGATATGTTATACGAATTATCGATGTGGTTAGTTGTGGATTTTTTCCCCGTAGTTAAGGAACTAATTATCTAATTCTGCTGAAACGTGAAAACCTAAATGGGGTTGGGGTTATTTTTTGTTTGCAAGATTCGTTGTAGTAGTGTTGAGGCACATGCTCAGTTTCTCTGTTTAGAATCCATAGGTTGGGATGTGTGTTTGATATAGATTTATATATCTGTAACTTCTGTGTTTTATCACACCCCACCCATGTTGAGCACATAGTGCCGAACACATCCATTTCATGGGAGCGGGTGTTTTCCCCTTAGTTACTAGCTCCTTCCTGTTCCATCTTCCCTAGGCTTTGATGACTTGAGGCGACCTTACACCTAAGACTCTTCAGGTAGGTTTCGATTGGGGTGGATTGGCCCAACACTCTTCGGGCAGGCTTACTATTTCCCAAGAACCTTCGGGATGAGGCACAGGTGTGTGAGGGTGGGATATGTGGTTTTGAGGCCCATGTGTTTGCGTGCGGGACACGTGGTTGTGAGGCCCAGGACTGTGCGGGTGGGATACGTGGTTGTGAGGACCAGGTGTGTGGGGGTGGGATACGTGATTGTGAGTCCCAGGTGTGTGTGGGCGGGATACTTGGTTGTGAGGCCTAGGTGTGTGTGGGCGCGATACGTGGTTGTGAGGCCCAGGTGTGTCCGGGCGGGATACGTGGTTGTGTGTCCTAGGTGTGTGCGGGCGGGATACATGGTTGTGATGCCAAGCTGTGTGCGGGCGGAATACGTGGTTGTGAGGCCCAGGTGTGTGCGGGCGGGGTGAGTGTGGTAGCGTCAGGACATTCGATGTTAGGAAGAGAAGCTATCTAATGGGGAATGGTGTGGGGTACCCAATACTCTTGTTCTTTTATACTACTACCTGTTGTGATTGTGTTTTTGGTGAGTGTGGATGTTGAGGTTAAGTGTATAGAATTCCTTGCTATGTTTCTTCTGTTGTTCTCACAGGACATTAGGATGTCTCCCCACATGTGCATGAGAGCTTTTGGTTTCCCTACTGAGTATACTTTTATACTCACCCTACGTTTAGTTTCAGGTTTCCTGGAGGATTACCAGGGCCATGTGGGACCCTACTAGTCGGACAGTTGGATTTGGTGCAGTTGTTGTAGTCTTGTTTTCTTTTGAAATTGTACATTGAGATTCCTTGTACTTGTACCTTTTTATAAAAACTGTTTAAACATGCATGTGGGATTGATTTGGGATTATTTCTATACACCTTTTTAATCCTTTTGGGTGGTTGAATTGTCCTATTTCTCAATCTTAAATAATAAAAAGGGCAATGCCTCCCATATTTGTGAAAACTCATACCCTTGGTGCTAGTCGCCACCTCGGGGCCTACTGGAGGCGGGACTCGGGGGGTCGTTATCTCAAGTTCACCATTTCAAGCTCAAGTGGTGAATCTTTGGTGGGAGGGGTCGTGATAATGAAGGGGATGAAATTAAAACTTTACCATATTTTAATTAGTAAACATAATAACAAAAATTTCATCCATATAAAAATGGAAACCCTTGGTTTTATGATATATGGTAATTATCTAAATAATTTATTAAAATACAAACATGATAATCAGAAAAATACACAAAAACTCTTCTTGTCACACAAAAAAACCACACATAGAACCTCATCTATCATTTCAACCAAGTACGTGGTATACATCAATTAATAAAAACAATCAAATAAGAAATTGAGAGTAACCATTGAGACATCATGTTATACCCAAATGAGGGGGTTTGTATATGGTGTGAAACATTACATAGTTGGATTCGATCAAAAAATTTATAAATTGCCCTTTTATAGAAATTTCTTATAATCTAGTTTGAATAAAAAATAATAGTTAAAATATTTATACTTTTTATGAAATCACATGTGAAGTTTTTACATTATAAAATACACTACTAAAACATAATCAAAAAACAAATGAATATAATTATATGTGTAAAGATTGATGATGAGAATAATAAAAAAACATTTTAATAAAAGATCTAAACATGCCCCATTTGTAGAAACTAATGTAAATATATTTGTAAAATACATATAATCATAAAACTAATAAAATACAAAACATATTATTAAAAATATATCATAATAAATTATAAAAAATGTAATATATATATTCAATTAACCAAATGAAACTAGAGAAATCTCAATTTTAGTTTTTTATTATCCAATAAAAGAATATATATAGCCTTGTAAATTTAATAAACCGTAATCAATCTCAAATATTAACAAAGATGGATGATGAAATAGTGGATTCCCAAAACATGTCTTAGAACGTTTCCTAGGACACTCAAATTACATAAATTAACATACTACTGAATATGAACTATTTTATTTGGTTCTATTAACCAAAAAAAATTATGTATTCAACGACATTCATTATCACTTGTAATTATAAAAGAAACACTACCATATAAACGATTTTTTCCCCAAAAACACCACAAATAATGATTCTTCATGAATAAAATAACTATCAGTGTTGTTAAATTAAATATCTATGTCATGTTTTTTAAAATAACTTCATAAATCCTTTGAATAATATCTTAAAATAATATAAAGTAGTACTATTAAATTTTATTTCAATAATATTGATGAATATTACGATAAGTTATTTGGGAATTAATGAAAAAAATTATTCCCATAATCATTCAAGCAATTAATTTTACCTCAACCAATTATTCTATAGAGTACATATTAATACAATAGTAATAACTATCTCTAAAAACAAATATATATTTTATACCACCAAAAAATAAAATAAATATATTTATAATATAAAAAACCAAGAATTCATTACTTAGACGATAAATATGAATCAAATTACTATATGACAACACCATTGACATCAAAATTTCTAATATTAAATTCATCCAACACCTTTTGTGATAAAAAAAGGAAAATAGAACTTTGTATAACTAAAATAAATTTAACACCTAATGTATCCCTAATATCCAAAACTTGAACTATAAATACATTCATATTCCAATATATACAATATATAAAATTTTATTTTTTTAGTGTAAACTTTAAAAAACAATGATTATTTAATTAATATTAAATTTAGAGTGTAAGGAGAGATCCACTGAACCACATAAAATGAACCCTCGTCAACAATGATTACTAGGAGATGTTTAGATATTTAGAATTTGTTTATTTTTTACTCCCCGAAAATACTTCAAATAGTCATTGGATTTCCTTTAAAATAAAAATACATACTTTTGGATTTCACCCTAGAATAGATATTGCCTTATAGAATAATGTGGATGAACGATAAGGGAAATATGTTACGAGAAAAACACTAACAATATATTTTTATCTTTAATCAACGTATAAATATACATGGAGGTGGACATGTTTGAGGAGAAACTCCCACTCATTAATTTCTTATGAGACATGAAATATATGAGTGGAAAATGAATAATATCATTTATCACATAATTATTTTTCATTAGAAAATATGAGTACTAATAAAATTTCATAATTACAATAGATGAATTTTAATGTTTCCAAAAGTATAAATTGTATTATATATGTCACAATGAAAATAACTATAAAACAACAAAATATTGATATTTACAAAATTATAATTATAAATGTGTTATTAAATTAATAAATTTATAAAATTAAACAGGTATTATTTTCGATATAAAAAATTATATATATTTATATACGTTTGATTGAAATGTTATTAAATATCATAAAGACCCTAATAACAATAATAAATTAATTAAAAAAAATATTTTGAATGCATGAATTTTATAAATCTCACATTAAATATGGTATTTCATGAGCTAAGGAATCCATACATCCAATAAATACAATAAATGATATCAATTTTATTATAAAGGTGAAACCTAGCACATTTAACACAATGAAGGTATGCGAAATTAAAATATAATTGAATGATTTTCCCTCAATAAATATTTAAAAATGTGAAAAAATATATAAATTGAGTATAATTTTCTATATTTAATCAAATGAATAATCTAGGTTTAGTCACATTCAATCGAGAAGGGTCCACAATTTTTTTTTCTAATTATTTAAAACTTGTATAACCCCTGTTATATTTTATTAACAGTAATATTCATATAATTAATTAACAAAGAAACTAATAATATAATTACAATTTTAGTGAATGATTGTTAGTGTGTATTTTCTTTAACTAGGTTCATTTTTGAAACTGCATTTGTAATCACTTTCATATAACCATAAAGGGTGTTAAAATATCAATGAGTACTATTTTTCAAAGTTGTTTCGTATTATATATAATCAATAATACACTTGATAGAATATGTCCTTAATTGTATTTGGTTATATACCCTATCTAGAGTTGTGTAGCTACACAAACATATGTAATGATATGCTTCACGATCTCCTCACAAATATTTCAATTATTTAATGATTAAAAAATTTTCTAAACATACTGAAATTGGATAACACCTAATATAAAAGAACATAAATTAGGTTAAAATAATTAAATTATTTTTTTTGACAATCCTAAAATAAGATTTAGTTTAGGTCAGTGACCTATAGTAAAATCATATCAATGTCTTCGATGTTGATCATCTGTATTTTATTTAAAAGTGGGAGTGGACCAAAAAAAATTATCATAAACTATATATTATATTTTTAAATTTGCTATAGAGAGACCCTAAAGTCCATATAACTTGTATATTTCATAATTTTGGATTTCTCTGTTAGTGATTCCCCATAGAAGCTAGTATTTGAATTTTAAAACCATGACATATGATAATTCATTATCCATTTCCTTACTATTGTTATAGTTCCATTCAAGGAAATATAATATATTATCCAATAATGAATTAAATTTCATTCATATTCAAAAATCATGATATCATATTTGGTCTTGAACATATATTACTCAATGGTTTTCTTGATAGAACTATGAATTCTGAAAAATTCATTTTCCAGTGAATTTCTTTCATGAATTTGAGTGTAAAATATATGACGATTCATGTGTATTTAACCTATAATAAATTTTACCCATTTTTATTTCTATTTAGATTATTGAGGATATACATGAGATAAAAATATGTATATTCATGTTGATGTTTGCATATGCATCCCATTGTGTAGGTCATATTGATGAATCTAATATATTATTGTTATAATTCATTAGACTTTTAAACGAAATAAAAAAAACTATAATAAATTATTTATCCTTTGGATGTTCATATATTTAGAATGATTGATGGGAGGTATTAATATAAAAACATTCTTCAATCCCATTCCACTAGTATTAATATTAGTGTATTATTTATTATAAGAAACTATTGTAATCCTATTTTGTTGAATATTTAAAATTATTTTTTTGATGACTATATTTTGGATATTACATAGCTTATATAGTTACTTATATAAAATAATTATATAAAAAATTGGATAATAGAGTTAATTTGAGAAAACAAAATTCATCCAATGATAGTGTTTTCCCTTGAAATGAATTATGCATTTAATTTATGTTTATGAACAATTTAAATAATGTTTTTACCTTAGGTCTTCCAAATAACATCAATAACCCCATAAAATATGTCGAATTAATCCTAATTTGATGTAAAGACGTATTAAAATAAACCACTTACTTGTAAGAGAAATTATTTTAAGAAGAAAAATGTAAGATTTATCCTGGATAATACATTACATAATGACCTAATCATATTACATGAATATATCTTATAGTGTCATAATATATTTTATATCACATTGAAAAAAAATCGTTTACATATGTCATCTGATATAGAACAATAATTCCCCTTGAGGCTTTAAATTTCATTAGATTTTTCTCTTTTGTAATATTTATTATGTATCCACTCATGTAATTCAGTCCAATAGTAAATATATTATTAATGACTTGATCACCTTCTCTCATACAACTATATTATTTCAAATATCACTTATTCAAGGCATTTATAATTATTTAATTATTAGTATATGATTAAATAATTTACATCCATTAAATGAATGTTTTGAAAAATAAAAACCCTATAATAAAAATTGATCACCAATTACTAAATGAGTGTGTAATGAATATTTTTTAACATATTCATTTAGGTAAATGTTCACGTATTTTTTAGTTCTTTAGTGTATTTACACATTATAAATTATTCAATAAAATTTTCACCCCACAATGAACCAATATTGGGTCAAAAATTCAACCGTATTAGTAATTTCTACTAGTAAATTATCCAAAACATTTCTACAAATATTCTATAATCAGTTTATTATAATAATTTTTCTAAATAGAAAAAATATATATTTCTTTTCCACAGTAGTTATAATAGTTCGTAATAGATTTTTCAACAATTTTTGGGTAATTCCATTTTAAATGAGGTTCGAAACTACCATCTTAATAATACGGAGTACAAGTAACACATCATGTTTTACAAAGAATAGAATTGGTTTGGATATTGAAATTTAAATGAAACTCCCGTCATAGATGAGAATCTAACACCCCAAAACTATATGATATATTTCCATTCAATAAATTTAATCTCTTTGATGGCTTCTAAATCCTGCATCCTTGAGTCTAAATGAATATTAATATATTATATAATTTTAATCATGTAGTTAAATTATCATGTATGAATAAAATTAAGTAAATCAAAAATATTATTGTATATATTAATGTTATGTAAAATAATAGTCATTTGAAATAATTTATTTTTCTAAAAAGACATATTTTTCTAATATATGGTTTATTCATTCATTGATAGAATAATTTAAATTCAACATTTACAAAATATATAACATTATAAATTAAAATTATATTAATTTTTTAAACCATCATATCATTTTTACATTATAGTTAATTTTTTTTTAATTTTCCAAAAAAATTTATTTTATGATAAATAGTGAAAAATACAGATTTTTATTAAAAATTCTTTTTGATTTAAATAATTTACAAGGTATATTTTTATTTTATTTATTAATTAAATTAATATTATATCGATAATATTTAAAATTAATTAATTCAGGTTATTAAAAAAATATTACATTCATGTTTGATATTTAATTTGTATATGATAATGACCATTTTTCTTTTGAAACTGTCTTATTCATCACAGTTGTAGATACTATTATATACTGGATTCACCAAAACCAATAAACTAAAATTGAAAAAATTGGATTCCATATTTGGAATAATAATAATATATATTACATAATAAGGTCAATATAATTTTTTACTGTTATGAATTGTAAAATCAATATAAATTAATTATTGTTGTTAAGGTAAAACTATTTTAATAAGGGTTAATGTAAAAAATATATAGGTTAAAATGACCTTCCAAATTTTAAAAAAACTAATTTTATGGTCATATTATGACCTCATAGCATATAAGGGTAGATAATGACACATTCTATTTGGGTTTTCATTGTCCATGTGTTGGTGTAATTGATTCTTTTAAAAATATCCATGTATTCCCCTTCCCATAATTATTAAAGGCCACCTCTATACTCCCTTCATCAAACATACAAGTACATTTTCAACAAAACATCACAACATAAATATATTATTGACACCTATAATAATATTAAATATCCTTTTTCCAAATAATGATATCCATGAAATGACTTTAATGAAAAAGTAATGATGTTTTATAATGAATAGGAAATGTAATTAAAAAAATGTTTTTATTTTGTTTCTTCTTCCAACTCTATCATATTTTATTAAATTATAAATATATAATACCATTAGTATCATAAATTTACAAATATATTTTTATGTTATGGGAATTATATATATCAATTTCCATCCCCATTAAATGGTAAATAAAAACTTCAATCGTGTGTAAGGTGGGCTACCTTCTCATGAATCAATGTAATTATTTTCTATTAAAACCATTTGGGACTACATATAATGTCATATTTAACAAATTTATAATAAAATTATGAAATTATTATATAAATAGGACATTAATATAACATATTCCTCTTTACATTACATTAATTTTCATGTATGATTCCCTCGATTATGGGTAGTGCGGATTACCGCCTCATGAAGTTATATGATTCATTATTCAATAACAATTTTAAAACAATGTAATATGTGTCGATTGATAAAATATATTTAATAAATATATAATTATATTGATTATTTAATTGTAATTTTTCTCCAATATCCTTCCCCTTTCGTCCATTATGAAAATTATAGCATCCCAAATTCGTATGTATAGCCTACCATCTCTATTAAGAATTATTAATCAATGTTCATGTCTACATATAAATAAGGATTCTATAAATGAATAAAATTGAAAATATTATATTAATATCCAATATATAATTCAACATTTAGTGTAACAATGTAATATATTCAATAACTAGAACATTCAAGAAAAAACATGAACGTGAGAAGAAGATAATTACCTTATAAAATAATGAAATTAATGAAATATTATAAACAAATATGTAAAAAATTATATTAGTTGATAATATATGATATTATAAATAAAGATATGGTTATGGTATAAACTAATAAAATTATTAGAACCCTTATATAAGAGGATATACCATTTTAAACAAAAATAAAGCATGATAAATGGGATTAATTTTCAAATTCACATCATCAAGCCATGTTATAATGTTATAATTGTACGTTATTATTACTCAGTGTATTCACAGACCATTTTTTAGGTAATATTTGGAACATTTTTTCTATTATGTAATTTTATAATTTAAGTTTAATTATATCATACAATGTTATTTCAATTTAATATTAAATTTTGTTATTGAATTCTTACCATGTATATCAAAGATCATAATCTTGAATCATGGAAAAAAGTTTGGCAGTTCATAAGACACAAAACAAAAGTTAATCAAAGAAATTTATCCCTAAGATAATAACATTTTAATAAGACATGTAATTTTTTCATACACATAACAATATAAAATAATTTTATATTAATGAAGTCTCACTACTAAGACAATCATTGTGGACAATGTCCTATAATGAACCAGGTTTACTCCCCTTTTCATCCCTATCTTATTGAACTAATTTCACATCATGTTATAGCCATATAATACATACCGATTTCACTCCTAGTTCCACCCCTATATTACTAAACCGAGATCAATTCATGTCCCATCAATTTCTATCTGTTGCGATATATAAATATTTACCCAATGCATGAGAGATATATATAGGTACCACACATCACATAATAAAACCATACATAACTATTATATTAGACTATTAACATTCTTCGTATCATAACCCAAAAAATGAAATTACAATCATTAACATTTAATCAAATAAGTTCCTATAGAAATGATATAGTTTCATAATAATACAATAACTCATGAAAAGTAGTAGTTTTCATAATCATATATCAGGTGGATGTGAAATGGTTTTCATGAACACAATTCCATCAAAACATAAACCATTCAAGGAAATAATATGAATGGAATCATGAATCATGTCCCCAATAAGGCATGCATAATGCTAATAGAATTCATGTTATGTGGAAATTATTTATTAAATATAATTTAAGTAATTTATTAAAAAAAATATTCACTATGTATTTAATTTTATTATAAAACATATAACATTAATTAAAAAATATTTTCATTGAAAATAACCTTGAATATATATAAATAATGATTTGAAAACAATTTGAAAATCATATTAAAAATAATAAAAAAATATTTTCCATGCAAATTATCATAGAATTTAATTTTAAAATACATTTGAAATTATTTTTAGAATCAATTATTTTTGTATAAAACATATTTCAGATTAAATAGTTAAATAAATCCATATATTCTTATAAACATATTCTTGTCTATTGTAATTAGAATATAGATTAAAATGGTACCATTACAATGATATTTAATGAATAAAATTATTATAAAAAATAAATGATAATTTTTTATAGTTTGATCATAATATATAAACATTAGAGACATTATTGTAAACAATCTGGATAATTGATGATTTTTTATAATAAACTCTGGCGGCTTTTCTAACATTGAATCATAATACTCTTGAAATAATAAAAATATATGAAATATAAAACATCATGTAAATAATGATATTAATTATATAAAATATAAAATTGGTTCTTTATACACCTCTTAAAATAATATAGGTTGAAAATATAACATATAACTCATAGAAGGAAAATTGAGTCCAAAAATTGTTACTATATGTGTAACTTTAGAAAAGAAATTTAATATAATGAATAACAATATTTTAAAAAATTAATTATCATTAAATGAGTTATATTCATGATATATCATGTAATATGGTTTTGTATACACCACATAAAATAAATGACTTGGGTATATTCCATAAGTCTTTCAAAAATTAACGTGTGACAATAAATCGCGTCACATTAAGTATTGCATTTCATCCTCTATATTAAATCATCCATGATAATAAATATATGTTTATTATTGATCTATAAAAAAATTCATATATATCATACCACATATTATTCCCTTGTGGATTTTGGTAAATTATTTATTGACAATAACATGTAAATATTACTTTTCTGTTAATAATAACTTTTTTCCATACAAGTTTTGACTAGTTATTTATTATCCTATTTCTAGGATCATGGTTTCATAATAATAATAATTATAACCATGATATAAATATAATATATACTAAAAATATAATTATATTAAGTGATTCATAATATTTTTAGGTTGAAAATAAAATACCCCATTCATGGAGGCGATTGTCCATATGTACGCGTGAAATATATTTCCATTTTCTTATCATACTGAATTAACAACAATTAAATTTAAAAAATATATATATCTTTGTGTGTGTGTGTTTTTATTTGTGACTATTCTCATTTAATTATCACTTTTACATCTTTCATATCATATTTTTTTATTAAAAATTTCTGTAATAAATTCCATGTAAGGAGTGAATGAATCACATCACTTTGAATGGTTGTAGTCCACCATAAATATGAATAACATAATTATATTACAAAAAAAATTAATACATGAACGTATGTTTTATAAAGTAATTAAAAAATCATAATAAAAACATATAAAACATATAAATAATATATATAATAGTATTTCCATCATTATTTCCAACCTTGATTAGTGGTAATAGAAAAATTAATTACAATGGTTTGTGTGGTGGTAGTTCTACTTAATCATAGACAATTAATCCATAACCCATTTTATGGAAGTGGATAAGGTTTTAGGATATACCCTTAATATAAAAAATACTAGTATATATATTATATTAGGCTTACTATATTATCCTGATATAAAAATAATTGAATGGGGTTGAGGAAGAAATAAAACAAAAACGTTTGTCTGTTCTTGGATGAAATATTACTAGAATATATAACACTAACATTAGGAAAGGGTTAAACCTAATAAAATATTACTTGAGTTAACAATTAAATAGAAATCGTCTGACTCAATCTCACATTGTATTTTGATAAGATATTTCCATTGGCACATGGGAACCACATTCTAATCCAAGGAAACATCTTTCTAGGGTTGAGACGTACTTACATCTTGATCCTTGTCTATTCCTTGATGATCGTTTTGATACCATTGGATCCCTCATGTAGTACAATGGAATTCTAGGGATAAAATCCTTGGATCTCTTCAATATCATTACAGGATGTGTTGGGTACCATCCTTGGATTCATCATTGATAAGTACGTTCCATTGTTATAGCCCATTAGGCAAAGTCATTGATTATCCCTATTTTACCTTGGTCGATCACCATGGATATGGTAGGTGCCTCATTGTTGAATTCCTTATATTTTGATCCTTGGATTACACTCTTACCCCATTACAATATATATTTATTACTAAGTTCGAGAAACTTAAGCTAAATATAACCCAATTCATTTCCATTAGAAATATCTAGTAAATATCATTGACCCTGGTTGTCTTGATACATCATTGAACATTCACTATTTACACTATCACATTGTGTTTTCAGTGATTGGCATACCTAACATGACCTATTAATATAAAATTTTAATTGATTGATAAATAAAATGGTTACCTATTCAGAAACAAAGCAAGTGATTTAGAGGGTACATGGGTAATTAGATACATTGTAATTCTTTACATTATATTTGCATGCCTACACATTGTTACATTTCTATTACAATGATATAATTTTTTAGACACCATTGGTAGTGGGACACTGATATTTATCTCACACCCTCTCTAGGAATTAATTGGTACTCAGAATAGATTTCATGGTTGCATGTGTTGAAAAAGGGAAATCACAAACACATTATTGATTTATGTTTGATGTGGTTCAAGATATCAGAAGACCATGGTAGAACTCGAGATGATTAAGATAATATTTTATTTCTTGTGTAATATTTAGGAATATTTTATGCCTGATGTCTTGTATCCCTGTTTTCTATTTTTATAATACATGACATGTCATCATCTTTTTTTGTACATTTGAATTTCATTCTACTTGTTTTAGTTATTATTATTGTTGTCTCTATTTTCTGATGTTTTTTATGTTTACTTATACTTCATAAACTGTTTACCTAGGATTACTCTCAACCACTACACTACATTTGTCACTGATGGAATATTATATGCATAAACACACTATAGGTTGTCCCGGAAAGTTAGAATCCACTAACATTTGGGGAAATGTTCTTGAGGCTATGTGTCCCACTAGGCTCGGGGCTCCCATCATGTGGCATCAGAGTTCAGGAAGTCTCATAAATAATTGGCAAAAATAATATAAAATAAGTCATTAATAGTACTAGAGTGGATTGTATTTTTACCTTTCACCATTTCATTGTCTATCACCTTTTTTGAAATAGTGATCACATGTGATTTCTCCTTGTCCCTTAGAATAATTGGTTTCAAATGTCACTCATCATCATTAACCATCATGTTTGGGCATGGGATACAATAACTCTCATCTTCCTTAAAAAATAATCAATAATTTTGGTGAGGTGCATCCTATGATGCTTTCTCTCTATTCTCATCATTATCTAAATTCTCACCACCACATTGAAAATCAATTTTCTTATGACCTTCCATTATACAACTAAAAATTTCACCAATACACCTAAATTAATATCCTCTATTCTTCTTCACACACAATAATCATAAAAATAATACCATTATCTTCAATCAATGGTTTTTAGATTTCCATTGAACTGCATCTTCTTTTTCTTTTCAAAAAAAAATATTTATAGGTAAAAAATCACAATTTTCCCCCTTGATGAATATTGAATCATTTATTCATATCTACTAATTTCATTTGTGGAAAATAACCTTAATGAATTTTCATTAATCCAATAAAAATTAATCATCCTTACATTTAGGTTGGATGATAATAATAAATGTATACCTCATAAAACATATAAATTTATCCTAATAAATACCAAAATATTCATCATCCTTTCACGTTAACACAATAAAATATTTATGCATCTATATACAAATAATTCATGGAAGGTACTAATTTGAAATGTTATCAAGAAATTTACCCAAACCAAGAATTACATTTCTCCATGTTTCTTGATATTCATCATAAGTTTCCATCATTGATCCTCTTTACCTATCATAATATAGATATCCAAATGTATTTTTCATGTTTATAACATTGTATAATGTGAAATAAACATTAACTAGTATAGATCCATTTTTCCTAAATTAGTTTATCATAAAACCATGTGAATGATTGTAGTTTGTGACCCATTATAGAGTTAATAAAATGATATTTTCTGGTTTTCATGTTTATTAGTCCCCCATAATTTGTATCTCGAGAAACTCACATGATCATAGAAAAGTTTCTTTTTAATTATATCTCCCAAAACAATTATATTTTTTGTGGAAACTTATTGTGTTTTCATTCACACTCACCATTAATACAGTTTCTTCAGGTTCCAATTGTGGATAATAATGATAAAGCATATATAATTAAACAATAGTCTTAGGGAGAAACCACACAATCCTAAATAAATCACTTCATTTATGTCTAAATTAATAAACATAATTTAATCTATGGATTTTTTTTTACCTTAGGTCATTAATATCCATATTTATTTAAATATTTCTTTATAGTTCTAGATGTTATTGTGAATTTTGAAAGCATATCCCCCTAGAGTTTCAAACTTGGTGTGCAGCGTGGCCCATTTTCATGCATTATTTATCAATCATGTCAAGATTAATACGTTTTTTGGGTTCTTACACCTAATTACATATATTCCATAAATGAATCCACGTCATCTATCTATACTTGGGTGTTTTTCTAGGAATCCTCCCACTCTATCCTTTAACAAAATTTCTTGAAATTTTCCAATACATGAAATAATTATTATATTTAACCTTATAAATTTCGTTAGAGTTCTCATTATTGTTTTAAATTTATTACTTCCAAAGGATAACAAAAAAATCATCTGATAACTACTCTAGAGACATTGAATTAACAGACATTTACATTACATTATTGTTGTTGAATATTTAATACATTATCTACACAGAAACCTAATGGCCATAAAGTTTTAGTGTCTTTATTAAGAAAAATAAAACATAAGCAATGGTCCACAAGTGAGATACATCATCACCCGATAAATTCTCCATAATTAGCAACCATATTAAAACATTCAATCATAAAACATATCTTCATACATAGGGAAAGGTAATATAAGAAATGTGTGATCTTATATAACCACTAAGGGTACGCAAGGGAGATTCATAATCATAACCTTTGTATAAAGGTATTGGAAAAATGACCATAACCACTAAAAATCATTCAATGAATTTCATTGATAATAATCATGAATCATCGAAAAGATATTTTAAATTTATAATATTTGAATCCTTAGGAAATTAACGAACATGTTCCATGATAGAATAACATTGTAAGAAAACATAGATTTTATGGAATACCAAAAAGCATCAAAAATAATTTCTTATTAATCAATGACAACTTTTAAGACCACCATAGTGTAAAAAAGTTCTTTATTGTACCAGGATCACACCCCTTTCAAACATTGTCTTTCCGAACTGATTTCTCCTTTTGTTCTCGCCTTTCATTATTGTATTGAATACACTTCCAATTTTATCCCTATATTAAATAACTAGTTCCAATCCTCATTCTATCCATGTCTATCTCATGAGGTACATATATCATTTCTCTGTGTATTGGAAGAAGATATAGGTCCCAACCATCACATGATGAAATCATACATGTCGGTTAAAAATGATCATAAATTTTAATCAATCATAACTGATCAAATGAAATTGGTATAAAAAAAACTCATCATATCATTACCTATTTAAAATAGAAATGTTTTATAAACACAAAATAACCCGTGAAAAGAATAACGATTAAAAAGAATATAACCCCTGGATGTGAAATCCATTTCATCCACATCAGGCCATCAAATCATAAATAATTTAAAAAATATATAATGAATAATACCCTTGGATCATATGTCTTGAAATTAATTGTTAACACAAATGCATTTCATATTGGATTGAAGATAATTTTGAATTATATTTTCAATTATTTCAGGATGAAAATATCCTTTCACCATTGATAATTATCTTTTAGAACATAAAATAGTTTCATAACATTTTTCATTGAAAATAAATATGAAAACCTATAAAGGAATATTTGAAATAATTTTTCATCATATTATACAACATAACCCATTTTTAAAGTCGATTTTATAGAAATTTAGATTTAAATATTATTCTAGCCTTTTTAAATTTTTTTTAAATAATCTACATTTTTGACCATTGAGATAAATAATGTTGGAATTTTATTACAAATATATTATAACTATGATTAGTTAAATGTAGTATAAAAATGGTTCTATTACAAGGATAAATCCTGAATAACCATTGGTGAATAAATATAATGATCATTATTTTGAGGTAAATCATGATATATCATCATTGGAGACTTGATCATAAATAGTCACAAAAAAAACTGACGGTAGCAGTAATCTCTTATAACTTTGGTAACAATGAATCATAATACACATGGAAGAATAAGTTTATAAGAAGATTAAAATAACATGAAAATGAGGATATTGAAGATTTAAAATGTAAAAAAAAGATTTATAAACACCTCTAAATAGAATATATGTGTATAGCATAACATATATATAAAAGAAAGAAATTTGTGAAAAAAATATATTATTTCTTGTGTAACATTTAAATCTTCATCCATGTGAATGAATAAAATCAATACAAACATTAATTATTATTAAATGATGTAGATTTATGATCTATAATTTAATATGGAATTATATTCACCACACAAAACAAATAAGTCGTGAATATGGAATTATAATCTCAGAAATAATTGAGAGACTATAAATTCATTTAACATAAATCAGGAATTCCATCATTCTCATTCAAACATCCGGAATAATACATATAATATTAATATAAAAATATAATAGAATAATATTCATATATATTATACCATATATTATTTAATTAATAATTTATATAACCTTTTCATTAAAAATTACATGTCAAAGTAATGTTTCTGTTAATAAATGAATTATTTTTTATATGTTTTTTCGTATTGTAATTGGTCCTCTTATAATAAATATGATTTCATCATATCCAAAATTATAACGATGATATTAATATCATATAAGTTCATATATATTTACTTATAGTGATTCATAACATATATAGGTAGAAAATAAAATTTACCGTTAATAGAGATTATAGGTCGCATGTATGAAAGAACGATGTTTTCATTTTATTTTTGTATTGAATGAAGGAGATGTAAATTACACACACACACACACAAACACATATATACTCGTTTTGTAATATTTTTTAAATCATATATATAACATATGATTATGAAAACCATCCTTAATATATTCTACTTAACGTGTGAATGAAACAAAAAATTTTACGAGGTTATAGTCCACCGTACACGTGAATGAGTACTACAAAATAGGCTGGTAATATTTTTGTCCTTTATTAGTGCTAAAAAAGTACTTATAATGGTGTATGTATTAAGTACTAAAAAATAACTAATAAATTGTAACATTTATCTGTTCTAGAAAAAATTACTCATAAAAGGTACCCATTATTATCACTGATAAATAGTACCCTTTATCAACAATTTTTTCTCCAATCATGAAGAGTACACTTTATCAGTGCTATATTTTTAGCACTAGAGATTGATAGAATAAAATAAATTAATTAAAAAAAATAAGAACTTAAAAATATTATTAATTAATTAAATATGGATAAAAATAAATAAATTGAATATATATGTATATATTAATCAATAATATTTATTAAATAAAGAGTATTTAAAATTAATAAAATGTAATATTCAAAAAAATATAAATTAACAATGATTAAATGATAAATTCTTTTAATGATTTTATTAATTAAACAATTATTGCCCACAATTAATAAATTATATTGGAATATATTATTTTATATGTATTTATAAATTGTGTAATGTAAATATAGATATAAAAAATGAAAAAAAATTTAATAATTATAATAAATATTTAAAATTAATAAATAAAAAAATTAAATAAATATAACTAACCAGTTATTTATAAAAATTAATATGTTTAATAATTATATTTATATATTTATATATTAATTATAAATAGAATTTATCATATATATTAGAAATAAATATATAGAAACAAAATAAAATGAATCAATTACTAAATTATTAATGTCTTATCCTTTTTTAAGGTGGTTGATTTTTTAATTTATCATTTGTTGAACCTTTGGTATATTGGATTCACACACATATTAATAAATAATAAATTTTTATATACAATTCACACACAAAAATATATAAATATAATGAAATCATATATATAAGCACATACACAAATTATTTATGAAATTTATTCAAATTTCAGTATATTTTAGAATTTCATTACAACGTGATCCATTTAATATATATTCACTTTAATGAGTCGATTTTATTCATTTATATTTAGTATTATTATATTTAGGTATTATTTATTCATCTTTATATTTTTTAGTTTTTTTTGTTTGAATTTAATCATTTTCTATTATATATATATATGTGTGTATATATTTACTATGTTTTTGAATTTTCAATATATATTCATATTTACATCAAGACATATCCATATTGTTTTTAATAATTTATTTATAATTAATAAAACATATACATTTTTATCTATACTTTTAATGTGTACTCAATTTTAATTATCAATTTTAAAATTTTTTATATTATCTTCTTAAATAATATATATTCATTAAAAATGTTGAAAATATGTTTTCAAATTAATAATTACAAATAAATATATTAATAAATTTATATTTACTATATTTTAAAAAATTATATTTATATATTTATAATCATTAATAAAAAATAAATAATATTTTTAAAAAGAGTATTTATATAATTATAAATAAATTTTCATATATATTTAATTAATTATAAAACCATAGTAAATATATTTTAAAATTTATAATTATATATTTATATTACAATTTATGTTTATTTAATATATATATTAGTTGAGTCTGATGACTCTGTTTATTCGAGGAAATGGGCTGCAAAGAAATGTAGGCAACATACAATGCAGGGATGCACTCAGCGATACTCCAAGTCTAGACCTCACTAAGACCCACAAGGGTAGTTACCACTAAGATAAACCCTATAAATAAATAAAGTTATATAAATATATATAATTATATAAATATATAAATATTATTTTTTAGAAGTATTCGTATATTTCTAAATAAGTTATTATATATTTAAATAATTGTAATATTATAATAAATATGTTTAAATAAAAAATATTTTTACACTATTTTTATTTATATAAATTTATTAAGTATATATATGTAATTATATTAATATGTATACTGATACAAATATATTTATAATTAATAAATTATAATAAATAAATTAAAATAATGAATATATATATAATATTTATATTTATATATAATTTTTATAAATATAATTATATAAATACATATAATTATTGAAATATATATATAAAGATATAATAATATTTATTGTTATAAATATATATAATTATATATATATTTATAATTATAAAAAACTAATTATAAATATATTTATAAATATATATTTATTATATTTATAAAAATTTATATTTACTATACTTAAAAAATTTTATATTTATAATTATAAATAAAAATTTCACTTAAATTTCTTTACTAAGTTATTCATAAATAATTATATATTTAAATAAATATAGAATTTTAGTAAACCAATATTTAATTATATAATTATGTTAACATATTTTTTGTTTTTTAATTATAAGTATAAATCCTTTATCAATGCTTCTTTAACGCTGAATAATACATGGGATTGGAATGCCTAAAAAGAGATGATGAAACACATATTTATGCAAACTATGGTTTTAGTACTAATAAGGTAGACTTAAATCAGAGCTTATCAATTTAGTGCTAATTAAAGCTTTCTTTATGAGTGTATTTTTGTAAACATTGATAATATTGTTCCTGATATATTTAATATAATTGTAACTATAACTGATCAAGTTGTGGTTATCAATCTCTAATGAAACACCCCTTCACCCTTTGATCCTACAATACGTTCTATTGGACAAATCATCACTCAAAATGAAGGTTTGTTATTTTCTCCTTCGCCTCTCTTGTTGATTTCTTCTTTAGATTCGGCAGTTTTTATTTTTTCTTATATTCTCAATAATGTGGAACCTTATCATAGAAAACAATGATTTCTTATGATTCTTATGTTTGGTATTTTCTTCAATGACTGCCAAACCCTATCCTTCTTGTTTCTACCACCTCATAAAAATTTCATACCATTAAAAAAGTCACATTGATGGAATCCAATTTTTTATTGTCAAATTCGATGTCGAAAACATTGATGAATACAAAATTATCCTTTCTGTCTTCCCTTTTTGACATCACATGACCCATATACAGTTTCATTTATCTTTACACAACACTATAACATACCTTTATTTAAGTAAAATTTGTTCTTCATGACATTAACTACTATTATAAACATTTCCTATTCAGTATCACCATTTCATATATGTAAAATTTGAATTAGATACATTAATCTCTTCAACGTAGGCTTATTTTGATGTCATATTTGTTAAAATTTTAGATATGTCATGTACATTTTCTACAACTTCAATTGTTCCCATTTTAGAATGAACCATTTTTCATTGGAAATCATCTAGCACAAAAGTCCATCCTCTATGGCATGGTGTCAGACCATTGTCCGTTTTGGTGAACTAAGGCATTCCAAAAAATTTAGATCGTCTACGATATATAAGAGTTTATAATGTATATCTATTAGTGTATTTTATAAAGATAGATAGTTTATTTTTTATTAACCATTGAAATATCTTATTCATTATTTATATAATTCGATACTAATGAAACAAATTAACTAATAAGGTTTCTAGATTTTTTTAATAATTCATGAAAGTGAATGGTTTTTATTTTTCTATATTTGAGAAAATAAAGATTATATATAATTTTGATCAATTATTAGTTATTACACAATATGTAATAGAAGTATATAAGTGAATATCTTTTTTATTCGATTATGTAATTTCATGTTTAAGATACCATATTAGTAACAGTTTTTATATATGTATTAAATATTTTATTTATCTAATGAAATGGTTTGTAATATATATTTTGATAGCATAAATATATTATTAAAATAATATTATATCAATCATACTCAAATATGGTTTTAATAATAATTATATTGTTTAATGAACTGATACACATTTATAACTAAATTTTAAACTGATGGAACTACATAAATTATTTTTAAATGTAACATGGTTTCTTCTTGCTATAAAAAATAACCAAAATAAAAATAGTCAATGTCTTTTATTTAGTAATAAATCATTATTATCTATATATATATATGTGTGTGTTTTTCTGATTGTTAAACTAATTTTTTATGTTTACTTGCCTAATAATTTTTTCTCTGGTGTAATTATTTGAGAATTACTCTGTTGAATGTAATATGTAACTAATTTTTTGGTTAATTTTTTATAAATTTTAACATATAATATTTTCATTGAAAAATCACATGATATTATTAGAAATTATTTTTTATATACCTTTTAATTTATGATTATAATTTTTTTCTACAATAAATACATGTGTGGATGTGATAAAAATAATTGTTATCATGTATTTCAATATGATGGGTATTATTTGAGGGCTAGTTATGATTTTTTATAATGCGATTCATTATAGAAATCTGAGTGATTCTTTAAGGGGTATGGTGAGTGTGATAGGGAACTGGTGTTGTTAATCACTATTCATTATTATTTGTATAACGTTAGGAATATCTATTGTATTGTTGGACCCATTATGTGTTTCACTCTTAAGGACACCAATTCTGTAATGAAATCCCCATATTTCAAATTCACTACATAAGAATTTGAAAATGTTATAACCATTTCATTAATTAGATGCAATAAGTGCATGTGATTGATACTGCTAAGGGATAGGCTTGGATTATAGGGGTCTGTGGTCGAATCTCATGATACCTTTGATGTGGTTATTTCCTTAGAGAGATAAATAATTTTTGATCAACCTAAAATTAAAATATTAAACATTTACTAGTCAAATGATTTTAATTTCAGGGAAGAGCCATAGTAAAAAACTTATGGTATGATTATTATACATCAACAATATGAAATAAAGTCATTTTATATTAGTATCAAAATTTCTTAGTTGGAACTCAATGACATTAATTACAATTATTTTGTGTGTTACTGCTTTGAACATATACTCAAATGTATACAGTGTTTTATATTTTTTGGGACCTGTTAGTTATTACTTTTTTTCATATACTCACACCCTACACATGGACATTAGTGGATATATATCTCTTTAATTTTAGATAAAGGTTATGTAAATGGACTATCAACATATATTTGAGTTAGTGAAGCTCAATATGTTTAACTTTATGTTCTCATGTTAGTGTCGGGTAAATTATAGTATTTAGATGTGATATTTGAATTTTTAAATTATTATGTGGTAGATTAAAATGTTCTACGAATACAATAATAATCTACATAAGTCTCCTCTACAAAATAATTATTATTTCATTTTGTCTCTTTAGACTAATCCCAAATCTCTTCTATATTTCATTATCTTCTCCGAGTAGTAGTCATCCAGAATGATCATTGTTAAGGAATATGGAATGACTTCTACTATGAGTAGTTTAATAAATAAATGTACATGTCTAGAATATATAGAGGTTATGTTTCAAGTTTAAAATTAAATGATAAATAGTTGGGAGACGAAGCTGATGAAGATTGAGATTCTCTATAACATTCAATTTTTGATGAATTCATATTCTAACACTTACCATAGTAAATAAATTCTTTTTATAAATTTAATTACTAACTTCCATAAAAAATAATTCCGGAAAATCTATCAAAAAATGAGTATAAAGATGGTGTTAAAAAGTTCATCATTTTATCTATAGAGAATTCATGTGACCATTCTCAAATACTTTTTCCATGTTTATGATGATGTTATTCAAGAAAATTTATATTATTGAATACTCACGAAGACAATGTCTTAGAAAAATGTTTACATTAATAATCCCAATGAAGAATATACAATTGATTATGAAACTACATAATTATTAGTTGTTCAAAAGAATTTTGATTTTAAAAACAGTGATAAATCCTCACATAGTAGAAAAAGAATTACCCAGGAATTAATTCATGTGAAAAAATTAATATGGTATGAATAAAAACATAAAAAAAATTCAACCAAACAATTAAATGTTCATTAGTTATGTTGGGGTAATAATGAGGATGAATGTTGAAATTTATATTGATTAATGGTGCCACATTCAACATGTATCCAAGGAAACCCTTTGTAATGATATTACAGTAATTATATGATATACATTTTATATTCTACTAAAAATTATATAATGAAACATTGATTTAATTTTCATTATTCCTTTTAGAGATCATTTATTTTCGAATATTTCCTTAATAAATCAGTCTTCACGGACACTAGAAAACTCGATAAAGGATTTTATACTCTTTATATGATGTTATATCTTTGAGATCCTAAGTAAAATTCAATTCCAACCAACCACATATTTATGCACAAATTATAAAGTTGGAAACATAGAATTCATTCGCAAATCATCCTAATGAGAAATAATTTTAGGTTCATTTTTTTCAATAATATAGTATATTACAATATTTATTTTATCCAATTGGAATCAAAATCATTATTATATAAAATAGAAAAAGAGTGATTAGAATAACAAACATTAATCAAAACCAATGTACCCCTATCACAATCCATGGATTAGATACACTTTAATAGAGATGAAATTGGTTTGTATTTTAAATATACATTAATATTTTTATTTGATATGAAGCAAAATATGATCCATTGTTTATTTGTATATAGATAAATAAAATTTTTAAGCCACATCCATCCTAAATCATGTTATATGGAATGGGGATCTTGTAAACAAAGAGGATAAACTAGTTAATTGAAACAGAAAATCAATATAGGAAACATTAGTAAGTATGCCATAATAGTAATTAATTAATAATAAAAATAATTTTATATAAAAATATATATTCATATTCATATTTTACTTTTGGATTAGAAAAAATAATCATCAGTGGACGTATCCGATAAAAATCTACTCTCAGTATCATTAATGCTTCTGAAATAGTATGTTCACATTAGAGTATTAGATTTTGGGGTATCTCCATGAATATATTTTAATTTGATAAAAAATAATTAATATAATTATAATAAATTTATATTATTGTAGACACAAATTATCATGTTGTATGATATTTTGTTCTATCGTGGTTTAGAAGACCAATGTATAAGAAAGTATCATAGAGAATCGGTGGTGGAACAAAGATCTGATCCTAAACCAAATGATCCCACATGATTTAAACATATTCCTTCCCCAAACAACATATATTAACCAAGGTAATCTACTTTTTCATTAATATTCACATAAACATGAATCAAACAAATTTCAATATCATTATGTTACTGAAAATTTATAGGGTACAGTTGTTTGTGATTTTTTTATTAGGACCCAAACATTTCCTTGTTGTGAGGGGTAAAATGTATAATATCTCATGTCATATACAAAAAATATTTTATTTTTATTTTTATTTTATTTTCCATTAATGCTTTGTTTTGGGGGTTTCCCAAGATTTTATGGAGGAATGAGTGAGTTTTCATGAATTCGGCCAAACCGTGATCCTAATTCCCGATTTAAAATAATATTTGTTTCTCTTATAACTCATTAATTTTTCAACATTCTTAATCCATTAAAATTCATACATGGCGTACCATGACCTATTAACACCAAAATTTAATTTTTGAGCTTTTATAAATCCATATGTACGGTGGATCTGGGTTTTTATTTAAAAATTGGTCCAACCCGAAAGCCCATTTTCAAATATTAAATTGTTTATTTATTTTTTTATTATCGTATTCATTATAATGAATTATTAAGTGATTCCAACTCCCTCTCGACCCTACCAAGACCAGTCACACTCCAATTGCATTTCCCCCCTCCTTGGAGCTCTTTGAAATCGTGAATTAGGGCAGAACGTCATAGGGTGTCTCAAATCGGCTAGAATTGAAGAGGTAACATCATCTCATTTTAACTATCTCAATTCATACTATATTCCCACCATTATAATTATTAAATGACCTCCTATATATTTTTTTAACAACCCCTGAATTTTTTCTATTTTGAATTTCATATACTGTTGTTTTTGAGGTGATTAATTTGGATACTTCGAGTAAGTGAGTCCATTTCTTTCCTCATTCAAATTACTTAGGGTTTCATTTGTTTTTATTATGGTTTATTACCTCTTTATTGAATTCCCAAATGTCCAGGGGATATGGTTTCAATCCAAAGGTTTAAAATTGGGGTTTATTTTCTAATTCTTTTTGTTTTAGTTTTGATCTATGTACCTCTTGGTGCGGCGGTGGTGCGATTTGATTTTCGCACAAAGGATTCAAGGTTTTATCTATTTTTCTAGGTGATTCCATATGTATACAATCTATCGTAATTAACATGATGTTTTTATGAAATTTTCATATTCATTTAATTTTATGGTTTCTGAAAAAAAAATTTGGTGGTTTTTGTAATGCAAATGAATTTTTAATGCTAATTTTAGGTGAAATTGAGGTTTTTCATGGAAGTCTCTTTTTGGTTATTTTGGGGCTTCCCTATAACTACATATTTTATTTTATTTGGATGTAGTAGGGATGAGTGGTTTTAATGTTGGTGAATAACTTGTGAACTTTAAGTTTCATGTTTGTTTAAAAATGGACGTTTTACAGAGATTACATTTCATTGTTAACTTGCAGCTTCCCTAAAATTTATTTTTTGGTTTAATTGAAATTTATAAGGCCTCCTTTTTTTCTTTGGTAACTTATAGGTGTGAATATAGTGTGCATAGTGGGGTTTTCAAGGAGTGTTGGGTGCGAAATAATGTGGGTTTTTTAGAAATTGTTTTATGAAAATCAAAGTGTTTTATTGTGTGTTTTAAATGTTATAAAGTGTGTATAGATACTGTATTGTTTGTAAGTGAATAGTATTTCTGTTTTTATATGAAAATGGATGCATGTTTAATGCTGAATTTGTTTTAGAACAAAGGGGGAAACCCGAGTACCTAGGTGGGGCAGATGTGTATTAGTACGGCAAGTGGACCGGATGGGTTTTGTCCCTGATTCACCTAGAATTTGGATAAAAATAACTCTAAATGAACTATTTGGATGATTATTGGGGACCAATACGTTATGGGTATATTCCCTACTAGTGGGTCGTGCCTGAGAATGGATTTTACTAAGGATACTTTAGACCGAGGTATGAGGTACATGGGGCCCGGGACTATGTAGTGCCTAGGGGTGTTCCCTATTTTTTTGATCATTGTGTTTGTGATATTTTACAATTTATTTGGTGTTTTTGGCAGTACATTACATTATCTAACATCAATTTAAATGTGTGAACATTCTGAAAAATTTTGCCTGAAAACTGTTTTCAATTGAAAGTTGCATTTCTTGGATTTTATCACTATCGTTCTTTGCGTAAAAAAAATTGCTTGCTTTTTCACATTGTATTGCATCCTATATGAAATAATTGGGTTGTATACTATTGGGAATAGGATAAAACCCTACATACACCCCTTGGGTTTTAAGTAGACTTGGTTATGTTTGACTCAAGTAAAGGAAATGCCAAGGGTGATGGCGGTTCAGGGTGTTAGTCCCCATCATTGGGGCGGAGTTGTGGAGACTACATGTAGGTGATGACCCCTTGTCATGTGGGGTACATGGGGATGTATTTCTATTGTAATTATTTGTATTTGGACCTCTTTTATTGTATTTAATCCAATTTTTTCAGTTATGGTATTTGTTTAAGACTAGTTTGGCTTGATAATTTCATATTTATATTATGGATTATTTTAATGTGTTATTCTTTCATACTCAGGTAAATCATTCCCATACCTAAATAAATTATACCTGGGCAATTGTACCAGCTCGTGGAGATGGGGAACGCCCTTTTGGCCTTTTCATGGGCCGGGTTTGGTGTCAGTTTGATGGTGACAATATCTGGTTCATTACAAAATGCTATCATAGGAGGTTCTGGTTAACTCTTTGGGTCACGTTATTTAGGGAACAATTTAGATAGTCTAGAGTTAGGATTGTTGGGCCATGGTAGTTCAGTTATGGGTAGTGTTCCTAATCACCACACCTCATTACAGGATTCAAGTCACCAGTGGAATTTGGGATTTATCTAAGACCTTTGGTTTTCTTGGTTTGATGATGATTTGGGGAAATGAAAAGAGAGTTGGGTTAATGGTCTCAGTGAGCTTGTAGGGCCTAGAAAGCCATGTAGAGCCAATGATATTCCCTATAACACTATTTTTGATGGTGAAGGGATTGGAATATGGACGCCAACCATATTTCCATGTCACCCACTGAAACTAGTTTCTTCTTGTATTGTATTGTGCTTTAGTTTTGAAATCATGGCACTTTGGTTTTAAAGTGACTTGTTTTTAAGAAGCGTAATGTTTTTGGGAAATGATTTTCAAATAATGAGAGAAATGGTTTGGTTTATGAAATGGCGGAACTGAATTTTCCGAATTTTTCTGAAATGGAAAATGGTTTTCTTACACCTCTTTTGAAAGCAGGAACTATATTCAAGTTGGTTTTGAAAAGTGTTTCCTATAGTGTTTTCTAAACAATCAAAGAGTGTTTTAATGGGATGAGAGGTTTTGAAATTGATGTGAATATCATTAAAGTGAGGTCTTTTCTAGATGGTTGTGTCTTTCTTGAAATGTTATGTATGATATCAGTTTGGATTTTGATCTCGTGGTTATCATTTTTGAGAAAAAGGATGTATTGGTTGACCGTTTTGGTTTTGAAAAGTGGAATGATTTTTGTTTTTAAACTTTGTTATTCTCATAAGAAACCTCATGCATTGGGTTATATGGGAAGATGAATGGTGGATGACATGACTGGATGAGGGTCAGGATGGATATGAGGAGGGTGCCCAGGGTGGCACAGAAACATGCATGTGTAAGGCCCATGTGGTACCATTGGTGGATGCACTAACCGCCGAACCAATTTTTTTCAAAGAAAAGTTTTTAATGAAAAACCCAATGTCCTGGTGAATTGTTTGGGATGGTTTATATTATGTGTTTTTGGAAAATTTTGTTGTTGTGGTATGTTTTAGTTCCATGAAATCCTCCAGTTCTAACTCTGTTTTGGGTTTGTGTTTGGTCTGTATACTGGGTAGAAGGACTGGTTATTAGTCTCCTCTGAGATATGTTTCTGGAAACCTTTGTGGTGGATCCTTTCATGTGTTTGGATCTGGTTTGTGTCACTTTTTTACCAATAAACCAGCTTCTTTAGGACTTTAGGTTCTCTTTTGGATATGGTATGCCCATATTAAGGTTAATGCATAACTAAAGTCCAACCCAGATTTTTTCTCCATTGGAAAATCCTCCAGTTGATCAATATATGGAATCTTTTTCTCGAGATCTGTAGATTTATTATACACCCGTTTATTTCATTGATTTTTAGATCCTCTTGTAAAAGGAGAGTTCTCATGGAATGTTTAAAGAGACCTTAGTATCTTGATTTTCCTGAATCGTCGAAGGTGGTTGTGGTATAGGGTTGTTAGTGTGGATGAGTGTCTCGATGGTGTCTAAGAGGGCCTTTGGGTTCTTCAAAGTTTCATTGAAGCATGAGTTCATGTTAAAGTGCCGGTGCGGGAAATATGGTCATGATAAGATATTGTGGCCACTTTATAGAATTATGTGTTGTTTGGGGATGTTGTATTAGGTCCCTCTCCCTGCATTTTTTATATCAGTCGCAATGGTCATGTTCGGTGATGCCATATAATGTCGTGTGCTCAATTTACCGTATAGGTGAAATTCGTTAAATCATCTGAGAGTCCATGTTATGTTGGGCGAATTTCTCCCTTGGAAAAATTCCAAAATCGTCCATTTTAGAGGAATATTAGTGTAGGTGTTCTTTCCTTATATTATTTCTCACCTGAAGAAACAATGTGGGATGTGTGTGCATCTTCTTACCCCTTGTTTCAGTGAAGTATCAGGACAGGGTAAAGTGAGTTTGGAATGTGGTATGTCTTGAAAACTTATCTATGATTTTGGTGTAGTTGTTGGTGGCACCAATAGAATAATTCTCATTCAGTGGGTTTCCAAAGACTAACTGTGAGGCCGAAGATGCTTCAATCATTTGAGCTCCAGCCATAGGTCTCACAGAGAATCTAAATCATAGTCAAGGGAAATCACTAGGTCATTTAAACCCTTGTACAAAGTTTTATTCTAAATATGAAAGATAGGAAGAGTTTAAACCTCTAGTATCATCATATTTCTTCTGTTTTTTATGTATGGTAGAAATAGGTGGAGGGCCCTGTACCCATGTCATCGCCCAATGTCATTCCCTCGCCATTTGTATTCCCTTGAGTCTTTGAAGAATGATTGGAAATTTGGAAAGACAAGATGAGAACAAGGTTTGTGAACGATTAAGAGTGACTATGTGCCTGGAAGCCATGCGGGAAGATTGATCAGCACAGTCATGTCACAACATCACAAACTGTGTGGACTAACAGTGTGACCTTCCCAAATCATGAAATTTTTGGTTTTTTCTATGTCGGCCCATGCTGGTCGGTTAAGATGGTTGGTTCTTATGGTTGGGAGAACCACTATGATTCTCATGTATGTTGCTTAGTAAATTTTGAATTGAATTTTACCCTATGTACCAGGGAGTCTGTTTAGGCCTCCCCCTATTAGTGTCATGATTCTGTCATAGAAAAAAATTATTTGTTGTCTTTTATGGTGGGGAGCGTATTTGTATCCCCCCATACCAGTAACTTAGATTTATCCATGGTCTTGGATTGGTGTAGATAGTATCGTTCAAAGTTATCTAGATACCAACATATTCTTTGAGTAAACATTGGTTCTAGAGAGCGCCCAATGGTTTAGTTAAAATAAGGTAAGTGTAACCTTGTTCAAAGTTGTTGTTAGTTTGGATGAATTGCTTGAGTCTTATTCAGATAGTGTTTGAGGAGTTTTATTTTGGGATAAAGTATTAATGTGATTTTTCATTTCAGGAAAGTGGTTTAAGTTTTGGTTGTGAGAGTAATCCTTCAATAATTGATTACTGGAGGTGTTTTGACCTTTGGGGGCGAAACCTAGAAAAGGCGTACCTATTGGTTTCTCAGTTGGGTTTGGTTTTTTGCTTTGACCTTGGTGTGACTTTTCGGTGTGTAAAGCGTTCAAGGTGGAGATAATTTTCAATAAATAACTTATTTTAATGTTATTTTTAATTTATTATCCATTCATGCTTTTTTGGGGGGTTTCCCAAACATTTTTGGAGGAAAGAGTGAGTTTTCATGAATTGGTCCAAACCGTGAGCCCAATTCCAAATTTAAAATAAATTTTGTTTCATTTATAACTCATTCATTTTTATACATTTTTTATATAGTAAAATTCCTACTTGGCCTACCCTGACCTATTAACACCAACATTTATATTTGGAGCCTTAATAAATCCATAAGTATGGTGGATTTGGGTTTTCTAAGAATTGGGCCAACTCGAAAGCCCATTTTCCAGTAGTAAATTATTTCTTTATATTTTTGATATAATATTAATTTTAAGGAATTTTTGTGTGATTCCACGTTTCTCTCTAACCCTAATAAGACCAGGGGCACTCCAATTTCATTTAACTTCACCTTGGAGCTCTTTGAAAACGCAAATTAGTGTAGAACATCTTCAGGTGTCTCAAATAGGTTAGAATTGAAGAGGTAACATTATCCCTTCTTAACTCTCTCAATTATTACTATATTCCCACCATTAAACTTTATAAATGACCTCCAATATATTTTTCGAACAACCCCTCGATTTTGGTTGTTTTCAATTTCATATACTGTTGTTTTTGGAGTGAGTAATTCAGGATACTTCAAGTAAGTGAGTCCATTTCTTTCCTCATTGAAATTGATTAGGGTTTCATTTTTTTAGTAGGGTTTCGTCCCTCTTAATTCAATTCCCAAATGACCAGTGGGTATGATTTCAAAAAAAATTTGTTAGCTTTGATTTTTTTCCAATTTTTGTGGTTTTAGGTTAGATTTAGGCCCCTCTTGGTGAGGAGGTGGTGCGATTTGATTTTTTCACAAAGGATTCAAGGTTTTAACTAATTTGGTAGGTAATTACATATTTATACAATCAATGTGAATTGAATTTCTGTTTTTATGAAATTATCTTGTTCATTTAATTTTATGGTTGCTGCAAAAAAATAGTTTTAGTGGTTTTTGTAATGAAAATAAATTAATAATGCCAATTTTAGGTGAAATTTGTATTTTTTTTCATGGAAGTCTCTTGTCGGTTCTTTTTGGGAAGCCCTATCACAAATTATTTTATTTTATTTGGATGTAATAGGGCTGAAAATACTGTTTTGAATGTTTATACCTTTTTTGTGGATGTGAATGTTGGTTTTAATGGTGTTTTGGAACTTGTGAACTTTAAGTGTCATGTTTGTTTAAAAATGTATGTTTTACAAAGATTACATTTCATGGTTCACATGGGGAAGCCCTAAAATTTATTTTTTGGTTTAATTGAAATGTATAAGGCCTCCTTTTCTGTTTTGGTAACTTATATGTTTGCATATAGTGTGAAACGTGGGGTTTTCAGAGAGTGTTGGGTGCAAAACGATGGGGGTTTTTGACAAATTATTTTATGGAAAATAAAAGTGTATTGTTGTATGTTTTAAATGGTATAAAATGAGTATAGATACTTTATTATTATTAAGTTACTATTATTGGTGTTTTTATATGAAAATGGATTCATGTGGCATGCTGAATTTTTTTGAGCACAAAGGGGGATGCCCGGGTACCTAGGTGGGGCGGATGTGTACTAGTATGGCTAGTGGACCGGATGGGTTTTGTACCTATTTCACCAAGAATTTGGATAAAAAAAATCAAAAAAATATGTGGATGATGATTAGGGACCACTAGGTTATGTTTATGTTCCCTACCAGTGGCTCGTTCTTGAGAAAGGATTTTACTATGGTTACTTGACAGCTTGTTATGAGTTACATGGGGCTCGAGACTATCTAGTGCCTAAGGGTGTTCCCGATTTTTTTGTCATTGTGTTTGTGATATTTTCCATTTTATTTGGGTGTTTTCGGTAGTAATTTATAGTATCTAACATTTATTTTTAAATGTGTGAACATTATGAAATATTTATCTTGAAAAATGTTTTCAATTGGATGTCGTATTTCAGGGATTTTATCACTGTGTTTCATTGCGTACTAAAATTGCTTTCTTTTTCACATTGTATTTTATTCTATTTGGAATCATTGGGTGGTATCCTATTGGGAATAGGATCAAACCCTACTTACAACCCTTGGGTGTAAGTAGAGTTTGTTATGTTTTACTCATATAAAGGAAAGGCCAAGCGTGATGGTGGTTCAGGGTGTTAGTCCCCATCGCTGGGGCGGAGTTGTGGAGACGACTTGTGGGTGATGTCCCACTTGTAGTGTAGAGTCTTTTGGATGCCTTTATATTTTCATTATTTGTATTTGGACCTCTTTTATGATCTCTAATCGAATTTATTCAGTTTCAGTTTTTGTATAAGACTTGTTTGGCTTGAAAATTTCATATTTATATTATGGATTGATTTAATGTTCTATGCTTTCATACTCAGGTAAATCATTCCCATACCTAAATTAATGTCACAGGGGATCTTTTTCCAGACCTTGAGGATAGTGAATTCCTTTAGTTCCATGGAATGGTCTGGATTTGGTGTTGGTTTGATGCCGTCCAAATCCGGTTTGTGACATCTCAGAAGACAAGAAACACAATAAAGGAAACCGAAAAAGATCACATCATTGTGGGGATTGAAGTAGATCAAGATCTAACAACTATGTGGAATGTTTCACATGATGATCCAGACATTACAATGGTTAATGATGATATTATAACTGTTATATCATGGATGTATAATCTATGAATTATATACGGTGTATTTTTTTAACAAATTTTTTCATATAAAGACATGATATTGTGGAACAAAAATAACTAATGTGTGGTATTATAATAGAAATGGTTAAAGAAATGGGTAAATGGAATGTCAGGTCATGAAAATCTTGAGAATCTCCCAAGAAATCAATACAAACCTCCAGTTGTACATTATCCATTATAGTTCTACGGAAACATTAATTATAATTAAAACTATATATAGAGAACACATTTAATGAAGGATATATGGAATACATTATATATGTAAAATAAATTTATGGAACATTCATGAATGTTATAATTTTTCACACAAATATGAATTTTATTCTTAAGAATGAATGGATGGGAGTCATAGTTGTGAATAAATATAAAATGTACATTTCAATAATGAAACTCTCCAAATAGTGGGATTATATGTTTATTAAAGTTAATAACTACTCATACATTTTAGAGTTGTTCATATTAATACTATATATAATTAATTTCATGTGAATTTAGATTTTTACTCAGTGATCCTCGTTTAATTTCTATTGGGGAAACAGACTATTGATAAAGAAGAAATTAAAAAGAAAAAAGATGATCTACTCGAAGAATTTGAAAAAAAAAATAATGAAAATAAAACAATTTATTGTTTCTATAATACAGAATAAAAAAACTATAGTCTATTCATGTATATTATATTTTTAATTTTTTCTTTACTCATTTGTTTTTATTTTGTATAAAAAACATAAGGCTTATCGTAGTTTATATAGATACACCAAATATTTATTTTTTATATCCAGGGCATGGATATCCAACAATAAAAACACACAATATGTGTATTTAAAATTTGTAAAATCATAATTTAATAGATTAATTTTAAATTTTAATTTTTAGTCAGTGTTTAAATATGTACGTTTTTATTATAAGGTTGTCGCTAAATAATTGATAAATAATGGCATGAATATGTTTTCTGAAGAGATAAATCCCATCGATCACTACAAATGGTAACATATTAAGATATATATTGAATTATTTAACAATAAAAACATATTTCAACACAACATACTTAATTTGGGAAATAATTCTGTTATTTCTGTAGAAAGATAATTAAAACCATTACATATAATATATATGAAAATTTCTGAGATAGATCATAAATCGGGAGAAGATTAGAATCCTAATAAAAAAATTTCTGAAGGTGATTAATATTTAATTAAATAAACTTCTTAATAATTATTTTTCTATATTTTCTCAGTAATATTGTGATTTTTGAAAACCATCATACTCCAAAAAAGAATTAATTTTGTTTAGAGAAATGGGGGAATGTCTCATCTTTGTTGAATGTTTTTCAATAAAAATATTGGTTATTACCTATTCTGTTGGTGATATAGTTTGATATATGACCTAAAAAGTATATTTAGGGAGTGAAGAATTTTTGGAATAATACGTATATATTATTTTTCTCTATTTATAAAAGATAATTGTAATGATGGATATATTTTCTTAAATCTTTTACTTTCACAAAATAAAATTATTGGTAAATTATGGATGTATATTTAGAAAATGGGGCCTAAATGGAGGTTGAGGCTGAGGTGGAGTTGATGTCGAAGTCGAATTTTCAGGTGGAGGTGGAGGAGTTGGAGTCTAAGGCAGATTACAAGGTGGAGACTAAGTTGGAGAAGGAGAAAAAGCACTAGCATGAAAATAATTAAATTATTGTGAAATGGAGTTCAATGAGGATAATACCAAGGTTGTTTTTGTGGATTTGTTTTGGAATGTGTGGACAAAAATTTTGACTTATGATAAGATCCATTGTGTATGTGTTTCTGGTGGATTATTGAAAAAAGTTTCCACACTTGTTTAAGTGATTTTATATAAAAAATTACGGGAAGAATTTATTGTAAAATAAAAAACAAACATAAAATATTTTTTCAAAAATAATATAATATGATTCAATTTCAATTAGTTCATTCCTTGTTCATTAAAATATTGATGAATTGTGAAATAAAACCATTCGCATAAACAAAATGAACAAAAAAATATGTAGTTTCATTCCAATGACTTCTCTAAACTCTAATTAAAGGGTTTTATAAGGGGATCCAATAGTAACAAGAGTGTAGAACAACACCATTTCAATCATAAAATTGGTATATAATCCAAATAAAATGTTTTAATAAATATGTGTGTAATGATCCACTGAATCTATCTTGGGTATGAAAGAACTATTGGAGGCCTACCAATATTGAGAGATTGTGGTCATAGTGTATTTTTAGGGTCAAAGAAACCATAAACTCAAATTAATGTAAACTACCTTATGATGAAATCCCTGATAAATAAAAGCTTTATTCAAATTAAATCATGGAGTACTAAAAATCCAAATGAAGATCACATTAAAAAAAGAAAGTATCTGGATCAAAAACCATTAAATAAAAATTAAATATAATATTTCATGTACTAAATAATAAGTTTTTACAAAAGAAAAATATATTGGTTTCACTTTTGTGGGTGGTATAATAATTTAGGTTATTAAATCATTAAAAAGATTCATGTTATATTATTACAGATTCTTCTAAAATCACTACAAGTGTCATTCATTGTGAATGTTTACATTTATTAAGTAAAATGATCAATTTTCATATGATAATTAATGAAAGAAGTTACATAATTACCAATAATAAAATACATCTAAATGAGGATATTCCCATTTTACTAAAAAAAATATTATGAATTTATTTTAGTGTTTATCATCACCTAGAATACGGAAAAGAATATACTAGTATATTGCACAATCCAAGAGGGATTAATGGATTTGTTATATTTTTGTGTCATTTGGATGCTATAAAGAGATATAATAATGTTTAATAAAGCCAGAAATAGGTAAATACATATAATAGAGTTTAAGTGTTTTCTGATAATACATAATTAATAACATTAATGGGTTTTCTATCAATTTATGTAAATAGTTTATCGTGGAGTGTGTACTCTCACTGATGTTGAATGAGTAAGATTGATTTTATTATGATCAATATAAATTCATATGTAAATATATATTTTATTTCTATAATTTAATTAATATAGGTCTAAACTAATGGAAAATATTTTCATGATAAAAATTACTACATCAACATGGGTGATTCACTCTTATACCATGATCACGCACTCAAATGCTATGACTCGAACGGTTAATTTATAGTTTATAATTTACAGTTTAGTTCAAAACACACATAACATTATCAAACCAAATCTAACAGATTAATATTATATTTATACATTATGAAAATTATCCGTAAAATTTTTTTATGTGTAGGAGTCATCCACATATCGATATGATATATGACAATCTCGGACAAACATAAAGTGTTGGTTATCTATTTGAAATAGCCATTTTGTTACAAAAATATTTTAATGACTAAAAATAATGGGAAATAATTCTTATTTTCTTGATAATTTTGTAAAATTATTCATAATTCATTAATGATGTGTAGGAAGAAATCTCACATCACTCCCTCACACAAAGTGATGGGTATTACTCCTAGTGTGTGTTTCAGGTTTTAAATGATATTTTAGTATTAAAATATGGTGTACTCAAAAAAAGAGAACACATTCAAATTTTTTCATAAATTATTAAATAAATCCATTACTCATTTGGTACGTGTAGGAATTAGTATCATCTCAATCATATGCACAGTATGAACTACATGACTGTAAAGGAATATTTTTATTTAAAATCGACATTAATTTTTCTAGAAAATACAAATAACATACTCAAAAATGAGAAACCACATTGGAATTGTATTGATGTTTTATAAAAAAATGCTATATAGTGTAATTTGGGATCTGTAATAATCATAAAAACCTAAATATGATGCACTGTGTGACCACTATGACTCCAACTGTGTCTTTATATTTAAAATTAATGATAATTTTTCCTAAAAAAATTCAATTATAGATAAATACATTCTGATTATTTTGATACATTGGTGAAATGATCTGTAAGTCATTTGAGTCATTTATGAAATGAGGAATCTCAATTTGATCCATGTGGTGACCAGTATGACACTATGTGGGTATTTTTATTATAAATTTTCAAGAATTTTAATAAAAAATACAACAACGATACTCAAAACAAATATAATAGATTCAGATTATTTTGAAAGATTTGTAAAATTATCCATATGTAATTGTTGGCATGAGGGAAATTTCTTACCCCTCAATCTGATACATTATTTTACTAGTATGACTAAATGTGTCAATTATTAGTTTAAAATTGATATTATAGTTCAAAAAATTGACACCCAATGATAATAGTGAAAACGAGCTTCAATATTCTTATTAATTTAGGAAAATGATTCATAATTAATTTTTTATTTGTATGAATTAATCTCAAATCAAACATGTAATCAATTTTAATTGTATGACCAAGGTCTATTTTTCCCATTCAAAAATAAAATTTTAGTAAAAAAACAAATATAGAATACAAAAAACCAGTAAAACAAATTTTTATTATTTTGATACATTAGGAAAATGAAACTTATTCCACTTAGGACATGTAAAAATCAACTGAACTTAAATATGATGCATGGTATGATATGTATGACTCCATTTGCATCTTTTTATTTTATATTGACATTAGTTTTTCTAAAAAACTGATATAATCAAAATTAATTAAAATCATTTGGATTGTTTATATAACCAGGAAAGGCTCGGATCAGGAAAAGAATGATCAATAAAATTATTAATAGAAAAAAGCAGCACAAGAAAAAATTATTACTGCAGCAGAAACATAAAATCTTACATCATCTCAAAGCCAAATCCATTCCCAACTCCATAATTTGATAGCTCATCATCCAGTTCAGCTGAATCCCATTCTGACGACTTTGCTTTCCTGAATAATTCCAGGTATTGTTTTTTATGATGCAACATCTCCTTAGATAACTTCACCTTAAGTGGACAATTTTCATATAAAATAGACATATATGTTCAGAAATTATCACTCACTAAAAAATGAGCAAACATTCTGGTGTTGTATTTATAATTTAGTAAAACAATTCATAAATAATTTTTAATGAGTATGAATTTTTCTCATACCTAACTGAATAATGATATGACTAGTATGACTAAAAGTTTGTGTTTCATGTTTAAAATTTCATTTTACTGAAAAACATACGTGACATAAAAAAACTCGAGGAAACACATCAATATTTTTTGGATATATTATTGAAATGATACATATGTCATTTGGGATGGGTAAGATTCAACTGAATATAAATTTGAAGCATGTTGTGACTATTATAACTCTGTGTGCGTCTTTTTATTCTAAATTTTCATTAATTTTTATAGAATAGTAAAATGAGATACTAAAACTTGAGAAAAAAATTATTATGTTTTTTTTGCATTAGTTAAAGTATAGACAAGTCAGTTGTGATTCTATGGAATCAATTTCACCTCTATCTGATACACAATGTTCCCAGTATGACTGAAAGGGTCTGTGATCAGTTTAAAATTTACATTTTAGTACAATAAATAGCCACTCACATAATACCAAGAAAACACACTCAAATTGTCTTGATATTTTTTGAAAACAATTCATAATTAATTTTTGATATGTAAGAATTAGTCTCACATAAAAAAGTCTCACAAGGTGACTTATTTGACTCAAATGATGTGTTTTCTATTTAACATAGCATTTTATTAAAAAAATAGATGAAACATACTCAATACTAAGGGAACACATTTTAAGTGTTTTGATACTTTAGGAAAAAAATCCATATTTCATTTTAGACCTATAATAATTATACATAAAAAATTCTGATTATTGGTGTGACCAGTATGATCTATGTTCATACTTTTAATACAGAACTGTCGTTTAGTTTAAAATTGGAATCACATCTCCATTACAAAGAAAATGAGCCTTGATTGTTTTCAAATATTTCAATCTACAATCACACAATTAATTTCTTTATAATTATTATTTGATATATATTTATTTAATTTTCGTAGAGACATAGTTTGATGTTGAACAATAAGAGATGTGACATATAATATTCACCCACAGATTAATCTGATACATATTGTTCATGGTAGGGCTCAAATTTTAGATCCAAATTAACAAATTATATTTAATTTATTTCTTTGTATTTTTACTAAATAATAATTATGTTCATAAATAAGTGTTCTTTTGTTACTAATTCATCATTGGTTTGTTCATTAATACTTGTGTATAATTATTTTCTATAAATGTTTTCTCTAGTATTTGTGATGTAAATTATATTTAATTTAATTTATGTATTTTTTCATATATTTTTTTTATTTCTAGCATTTTTTTTCAAAACCGTGACTTTATAGTGTAATTTAGTATTCCCTGTATCTGGTGCTTCATTGTGATATAACATAACACTTATGTATTCTCTTTTATCGGTGCTTCTACAATAACTGATAATGAGGCCCTTTATCAGTGAAAAAAAATTCACAGATAAAGAGGTGATTGAAGAGTAAATTTTATCAATGAGAAATGACTAATTTATAATTTATTATATAGATAAGATAATTACCTATGTATTTCAACCTCACTGTAGTATTAACCAATTTTTTATCATAAATAATGGCACATTCCTACATTGTGAAAATCCACTTTTGTATTAGTGAATGACATTATAGTGTTCCCAAAATGGAAATCTTGAAGCTATTTTTCATATAAAAATTATATTTTTATAATAACATAATAAAAATCTTAAATATCATACATAATATATTTTCTACTATTTTTACCAACCATGAAATGTTGAAATGAAAAAACAAACGACATTGGTTCGTGTGGTGTTTGTTAATTATAAGCACGAATGAATATTCCCCCACTCTATTTGGGGATATATGTGTATTTATAAGTCTTAAAATTAATAATAAAACATTTAAAAAGTTTTATGACACTTTGGTTATTATATAACCCTCATATAAAAATAATTTCTGTTGTTTAATAAAAATTATGGAAAAAATATTTGTTGATGAATGTTACCTCTTCTTTGGGAATCTTCTTTTTCCGTTCACCAAACAACATTCATGGTTGGATTTATAAATGAATAATGAATTATATGATGAGAGTATAGAAGTTTGAAATATATTTGGACAGTAAATTTTTCAACCAAATAACTTGGTATGTGTGATGAAGGGTGGAGAGCAGTGGCCTAATATATTGGTTGTGAGTAAAAAATTTTAAATTTTTGAGAGAGGGAAGTCCACTAATGTTATTATTATAGAAAAGTGTCCAATATAGTTAAATTTATATTAGTATATCACATAAGATCTCAATTTGGATATCTAATTGTTTTTTTACATGTCTTGTATAATTTTTAATCCTTACCTTTTATGTTTAACAATTACGTAATAATGTTTTTACCTTAATCATTGTAAATAATTTTAATTGACTTAGCTATACACTTTGTTCATTAATTAATTTGATCTAATTATATAGTATAAAATATTATGATTACAAATATGGAATATATTTTTCAAAATTCTTATCCAATTAGTGGCCCAAATTAGTTATAAATAAATCCCCTATAATTTTTGAGATTGTGTGTTTTTCAAGCGAATTGATTAAAAGATTACAAAGCATTTATACTAAATTCAAATTTCAATTTTATTCTAATTACCTAAATTAAATTATTAGATATATAATTAAAATAAAGATACTTAAAAATAGAAATATAATTTATATTTATATATATATTAATAAAAAAGAAATTTTGTTCCGAAATTCCAAATTTTTAACTTAAAAAAATTAAGTTTTTTAGAAAAATATTAAAAATAAACCCAAGCAATTATATACAGTATGAACTCAAAAATGATGTTTTTACTAATAAATTAATTTTATAACATTATACAGAGTTTTATTTTTTTATACAAAAATATATAATAATATATTTTTTCATGAAATATTATTTTCAATCATTTGAATGCTAAACTGAAAATTATATAATTTACTAAATATATTTTTTTATATGTAAAAACATTATAATTAATATTATAAATTTATTTATTACATTTTATTTCCCTTTTAATAAAAAATTATATAATGGTCACATATAATAAACTATATTAATAACATGTCGAGCTTTTGTTATAACTCACTAGTGCGTGTCATGACAAGTAACTAAATGTTGTGTATGGTGTAATATAACCCGAGGCAGAATAAAGCATAATCATGAATTGGGGATTCTTTCAATGTAATCCATTAATGAAATTAAATTTATTCGATAATAAATAAATTCATAAAAAATTAAGGTGACATAGTTCACCAATATCTTGAGTGATGGGGACCAAGGGGAATTAATTATTAGTTTCACCAGTATTAGAAATATTTAAGGAGACACCTAGAAATTTTTCTCATAGGTACGTGATAATATTTTATGTGTGAAATGTATAGTTTTTAAAGGGATGAATTAAAAAGTGAAAATTTATTCTATGATATATGGAAGAAAATACCCCCTATGGATAAATTTATAGTTTATTGTATAAAATGTGATGATAATGGGAATTATCGAAGGTAATTTCATCTTCCAGAGTTTAAACACTAGAACAAGGGAGGACATATAAAAAAAATAGATGAAATATTTATTAATTTGGAATAAATAACAAAATTTTACTTTTTCTTTATTTAATGTAATTTTTGTTATATAAATAATTACACATCAAAGTAATGATTTATATATTATAATTATATATGAATTAATTTACATTGGAGTCTTGGATATAATAATGCCTTTCTAAATATAATGTTGATCATAAGCTCAATTTCTTAAAACACACATCTTTATGAATTGTATGATTGTTATATATCATGATTAAGAATACGTTTGGAAACTTTTCATGGGAATACAATCCATTAGTTTAGTACATAAAATTGTTATTTGATGAAGAATGACATTACATTTCTAGAAATATATTTAATTGTATTTGTTATCATTATGTTTTATATTATATTTTTTTAATAATTACAGATCATCCCAATTTGGGAATTTTATAAGAAGTATATTAACATGATTTTAGAAAATGGACAACCCACCTACTAGCTGACTACTCATGGCATCCTGAAATGTTGTGGGACTTGAACTCATAAGAAAGGGTGATAAGGGTTGTGTGCCTACCACTGTCCGATGAGATTTTTTGCTTATTATATCATCGTCCTTACAGAAATGATTTTATGAATAAATATTTGGAAATATCTAATTTTGATACAATTTAATCTTAGAGACTAATATATATTTTTGGATAAATTATGCTGGCAATATTTTTGTTGGAAAATTTTTACAAACACGTGTAAATACTAGAAAATATTTTACTGAACTAATGTGCTATTTTAATATAAATTTAGTGCCTCAAAAAATAAAAATTCAATTTTTGCATTATGAGTTGATGTGGAAATTTATAGAATCCCAATAAAAGAATGAAATAATTACTATAAAATAAAAAGATATATACTAATTATATTTTCATATATATTCTTATAAAATAAAATAAATCCAAAAAAAATAAATTGATCATGAATGAAATATATTAACAATTAGATTCATTTCTATTGAATCTTATGGAATGATAAATCATTTGAGAATTATGGTTTTGAGGTCCTCAACATTTCATTTATTAAACTATTTCTTGTGATCAATCATCATTATCACTCTTAAAAATTATATATGATTTTCATACATATATATATCATCCCTTCCCATCTATATTCTCCAATATGGAAATTTGAATACATGTTATTCCATATAACACTCATATTCCTCGTTCTTTATTATAAATAAGATTTTATATTATCCCATTGATGATATTTGACTACAAAAAATTTTAATTAATCGAATATTCCTAAAAATGTCACCAATTTAGTGATGCTTCATACCAAAAAAAACTAAATTAGATATACTTCCTATAAGCATCACCAATTTAGGGACATTTTCTGAAAAATGCTGCTAATTTAGAAAAAAAAGAATGAAAAAATACACTACATTAGAGAAGTTTTCTAAAAATGTTTTTAATTTAGTGACACATTACTGAATAAATCTCATAATTAACAACATTTTATGAAAATATTTTCGATAATAGTGACGGTTCTGGATAGTATCAAGAAATTATCTATGTTGTAGAAGAAATACCACTAAATTAGAGACATTTGATAGGAAAAATATCTAAATTACTAATGTTTTCTATGAAACGTTGGTAAATTACTGATATTTTCTATGACATGTAGTTAAATTACTAACACATTTCAAGAAAAATTACAAAAATTATTTATATATATAGGTAATTATCCTACATGGATGTAAATAAATATTACAAGATTTATATATTAATATATATTTACCAAGATGCATATATATACATATACCTATACATATATATATATATATATATACTTTCACACCCACAAATATATATATATATATATATACTAATACATTTATATATATATAAATTATTATATTTTAAATTTAATCATGATTTAATGAAAAATTGATATTTTTTGGATTTTAAACAAGTGTTTTAAAACATGGATAATTATATATATATATATATATATGTATATATGTATTAATACTCATATATATGTACACAGACACATCCATATATAAATTTATATATATGTATAAACAAATAAATATAAAATATGAACATGTATATAATATAATCATATGAAAATTTTAAACTATAGACATTAGATAGATATATATATATATATATAGTATTAAAAAATAAATAATTTTAACATATTTGTAGACATAAAGTGTGGGAATATTTATATAATATAAAATATAAACTCAAACACACACACATATATATATATATACATATAATATAATCATATATATGAACTATAAAATATTACCAAATACATATATATATATATATATAATATAAACATATATATATATAATATCATATTATATATAAACACATATAAAAAATATATAAATATATAACTATTATAATATAAACATATATATATATTAACATAAAATATAAAATATAATTTTTGAACATATATATATGTATATTAATATATGAATTTCTTATAAATAATTTATATTACTCTTTTAAATAATGACACATATATATTGGCATATATAAACACACACACACACATATATATATTAACATAGATATATATTAAATTTATATAATTTTTTAAATAAAATGGGGATATTTTATTGATATTTTTCCTTGTGTTTTAAACTGTGGGTAATTATATATATGTAAACATACACATAGATATTTATACACACACACAAACATAATATATATATATATACATATAAACATATATGTATAAATATATATATATAATATAAACATATGTATAGTATAGACATATATATATTTTAAACATAAAATATAAACATATAGTTACTACAAAATATAAACACACATATTTATATATATAAACATAAAATATAAACATATATATATACATATTATAATCGTATATAGATATATAATCAAAAATATTTAATATAAATTATCAAAATATATGTAATATATAAATATAAATATAACATAATATAAACATATATATAATACAAAATAAATATATATATTTATATATATATATATATATATGAAAATATATAAATATATATATAATATACTAATTTTTTTGGATGGATCAGGATGGAGGAGGAAGGGGAGTTAGAAACCCTAATGCCAGCAATCTTTATTTTTCACCAAAAACTGATGAAGGTGGGTTTACTGATGCATATCTGAATTTTTTTCCTCCCTCATTTCCATTATCACCATCTGATGGAATTAATTTGAGCTTCTAGTTTGTGATCAGAATTAATCAGTCATTTTTTCATGATCTGGGTGATGGCAGATCTACTGAACCCAGAGACATGATTCTAATCTATGTTGTTGTTGAAGTTTTCTATAATGATGTAGTTCTGGATGGAAGGGTTGGTAATCATCAAAGAAAGGTGGTTCAAGTTCGGTGCTCTTGTGATATAGTTCCACCTCTAGTTATATGAGATTTGAATGGTCTAGTATGGGATGTAAATCTGATTTCATGCAACGGTATATGGTTTTTGATTCACCTATCCAAAATTATAGAATCGAATGTTTTTATTTATGTCCCTCAAGCAACCTTGATTTCCAGATCAGGTGGTGGGAGAATCACCGTTATTGCTCATCCTTTTGCAATAAATGGTAGAATAGATTCTTACAATTTATCAAAATTGGGGAATTTAATTGTGTCTTTGAGGGATAAACCCATGAACATAGAGGAGTTAAAATTCACTATTTCTTAGATTAGTGGAATTCCAAAGAAGAAAATTGTTTCCATTCATGAAGTCTATTTCCTACTTCTATTTTCATTTTCTGATGAATGATTGAAGGTATGGGGCACCAGTTTCCTCTCATGGAATGTTGGCGTTTTTCCAAATTTCTACATGGGAGTTTAATTTCATCCCATACTAAGTGAATAATTTAAATGAATAGATATGGGGGAGAATCTATGGTCCTAATTTGGTTCTTTGGAATCTTTTAATATTAGATGATTTAGTTAATTGCATTGGTACTGCTATTATAATGAATGAAATCAATGTGGAAGGAAAATTAGGCAATCCAACCAGGATTTTAGTGGATGTTAATATTTCGGAATTTATACATTATTTTACCACTTCTATGTCTGACAATCAGAGAATAGATATTGATTTTGAATATGGATCCATCCGATCATTTTCAACATCTGTAGGGTGGTGGGCCTTGATGTTTCTTATTACTATAATGCTATGAAATTAAATTTAATGTATGTGGGAATTACTCATAGTATGTCAATGGAAAGAATCAGGGTCCATAAAATATGGGAATGTAGTCTCACATGAAGCCTTCATATGTTGACCATGTATCTGAGGACATGACTCAGGATGAATGAATTCTCTTGTCAGTAGAGTAGTATTCATGTACCATTGATACCCATGAGATGATTTAGAATGTATAGATCCTAGTGGATATACATCATGATCATAATTTCATTATGATGGAACCTTCACCTAACAATATTCTCACTATGATATGTCACACTCAAGGAGGAACATTTAAGGATTATCTTTTTGGGGGACCAAAATGATAGGATCTAAGAATATTATTGAAAAATCAACTGATATGGTGATCAATTTCATCTTTTGGGTTTGGAGGATCATGAATCACGTACTACCTACATATGACAACGTGAAACATATGACAATCAATATAGAATTTTCGTGCTACCACAACCATTGTGTAGAAAACATAGATAATCATTTATTTGAGGGATAATGGGCCATGGATTTGTGGAAGTCATTAGGGGAGTTCACCATTATATTCTCATATAATCCCCATAGATGTTCATTCTTAGAACACTAGTTTCATGGAACGAATATTATGATCCCTAAAAATGGCTAAATCTATCATCTTGATCACATGATGATGATGTTTACGGAATGAATTGAATAAATGTAGTTTTGTCAGGTCTCATTCTTCATAGAGATCCATCCCTAACCACTACAAATCTCTTCTTTTCAATGTGGTTAGTGGAATAAATAAATAGTGTGAGCCTCCATACATCATCATCATTCAAGTTAGTGAAACTATCGAGAATCCATCCAATGATTGTCCTCGGGGCCAATGGATACGCTAGAAACCTAAAGCCACATGATTTATACTCAATACAGACTGATCATGAATATTGGGGATGATGTTGTGTGGGGAGTTATCAATGTATATTAAGGGAACTTCATCCAAGCATTTACGACATATTGTTTCCCTGGTACATCTCTCCAAAAACAGGCCAATGCGATGTACACATGACTCGTCCATTTCCATAAGAAGAATATTGGCACCATATAGGTGGAAACTAACTCTGTGAACTTGCATGAATCCATTCATAACAATGGTTCTATTTCCTTGTTGACTTCTTACATTGTTATGAAATAAAGAGAGAACATTAAAGAAATCATTCAAGTGGTGCACATGTGCTGTGAAGGTAATAGAGAAACAGACCAACTACATCCATGATGGAGGTAGATTAGGATTATAGAGTTTTGGTCATCACAAAAAAAGTTCATCTAAAACTGGAGGGCATTAATTAGATCAGGGGGATGAACATGTCTGTCATTATTTTAGGCCTCATTAATCATTTTGTATGTCATTTATCATCTTCATTTATTTCGTGTCTCTTTTCATTAATATATACAATTTTGATGGATGGATAATAGATCTTGTAGAAATGATGCCTACCTTAATGATTCTGGAAACATCTTTGAATCTTTTGGAGGAACATCCTCATCTCATAAGACTAAAAAAAAGATTCATTGCTGATTCGAAAGATGTTGATAATAAATTTGACATCTTGATTCATAAATATTTTACTAAAGGAAATGAATCACATGATGAGGAAGATTCATCGGGCTTCGATGACCATGATGATACTTTGTAGGCCCCTAATTAGTGGAATAGAGGCAGACACCCAAAATATCCGGGTAGTTTTTGAGGGAGGGGTGGACGGTATAAAGGATGATGATCAATGTTTTAGTCTATTCTTTATTGTGGAATTTCAATGCAAGGTTTTGACAACGATCTCCCCTTCTATTTTGCATGTGTAGATTCCTTTTTTGATACATTTTAAAAAACATGGGTTTTAATCCATGGTCGCAACATTTATAGTATATTAATTTTTTAAACAATAACACACACATATAAACATTTATAATCCCAAAATCATATATCTTGGAAAATATATATATATATATATGTATATATATTAATATATATAAACATATTCATATTTAAATAAATAAATAATTATAGATATATATCTTTAGACACACACACACGCACACACAAACAAATTTTAGTAAATATATGAATACATATATTTCAATACATATATATATATATATAAACACACATATATTTTAAATATATTCATGTTTTTAAGAATACGATACTATTTTTTAAATATTTTTTCAAGTGTTTTAAAATATGGCTAATTATATATATATATAATTATATATAGGTTTTAACATATATTTTTTTACACTCACAGAAGTATTTATATATGTAAAAATGTATATATATAAACCCATATATATTAATATAAATATATATATATATATAATACACACATGCAGACATATATATAATTTAAACATAAACATAAACATAAAATTTAAGCACAGACACATATGTATGATATAAAACATAAACATATATATATAGATATATATATATATATAAACAAATATGATATTAACTAGAACTCACCTGTGATATTTCACATCGTATTAGATGAATAGTTTTTATTTTAATAAGAGATTAATATTTATAAATGTTTAGTAGAAATAGTAATGTTGAATATATTTTAATTAGAATGTAGTGTTGTATTATAATGAAATAAGAGCGTATAGAATACAAACTCACCAATCAAATAGTTGATAGAGAAAATGATAGTGTAAATTATATAAATATTTAAATTTTGAGGAAGAGGATTTGAATTCATTTTCAATTTTATTTACACCTGTAATGTAGCAATTAAAAAAAATAGAAAGATAAATCAAGGATAAGGAAGTTTTTTTCATAATAACAAATGGGAAATGTGAACGTAAATGAAATAATAAGGAATTGAAAGACTGGGTTGTTTAGGAAAAAAGAAAAAAGAGTGATAGTATTCATCATGTACATGGAAAAATATATAATGAGAGACGTAGAGAGTCAACAACCACTTCAAAAAATAAATAGATGAATACATAGTGTGAAACTCAATTTCATAATACTTTACAACATGAAATTGAATAAAAAATAGATAAAGATAACTTTAATCTGTTTTTTTCTTCACTAAATGACAACAGTCTTGGGTATTTGTTTTCAAAAGTTTGATTGAATAAAGACCTTTTCTAAGTAAGCGGAATGGCAGCATGATGTATCTTCCCTATGTTGAGTCATTCACCCATGCAATGTAGCTTCAACTGCGATCCATCAAATGCATTAGTATACAAGAAAACATGAAATGGAATAAACCAAATTAATTGATGATAAATTGAATCTTGATATAGAATGAGAATTAATATCACAATTATATAAAATGTCAAATATGACCATGTAATAAATGAATATAGAATATGAAAACACATATAATAGTGCATACATTTTCCATAAACCAAAAATTTCCTTACACTATCAATGCCATCACCACTGCTTCTAAGGAATGGTTCTAAAATGAGAGGAAAAATTGCCTTTCATAATGCACGGTAAAGGCTAGAGAGAAAAAACACATTACAATGACCATATGTTCTATACTAATGAATATCATGATTTTTTGAAATGAATATAAATAATTTAGCAAGTTACCAATAGATAGTAAAATATCAAATGTTCATGAACGAGTAACATTTTTTATGATCAAAAATTGTTGCAGTGATTTTAAATTCCATACCATGAGGTGGTATGATGGAAGTATTTCATTATGAACATGTTCCTTTCATGAATGTAACTGAATTAAGCCACATAACAATAATCTGTCAATCAATTATTTATCCATTGATCTAAATTTTGGATACATAATCATTATTGTATAAATGAGTAGGTATGAACTACTAAAATATAGTAGAAATCAGCAGGTATGAACATTTAAAATTTTTGTAATTAATAACTAAATATAAGTTCATGAATGCCCAAAAAAATGATATACTAATCATCAATGATAATTTACATCTGAGGCTTCCAAATATTGAAAAATATCACAGGTATTGTAACCATTAAAATGGTATGAATTTAATGACTATGAGAAAAATTGGAAACATCAGTCATGAAGTTATTACTGCCATCACCCAACATAGGTTCCTATAATAAGAGGAAAAAATAAAACACTATAAATTTTTGTAAAATTCAAAATGAAGGAATAAATGGTAAAAATATTCGGGTGGCATTATAAAGATAATTATTGAATGAAATTGTATACCTGACCGTCAGTAATAACTCCCTCATAATGAAAAATCTGTACACTATGAGTTTATTCTCTCCAACCCCTGAAAAAAATGGATTTATATCAAAAAAATAGAATTGTATTTATCAGGATAGGAAATAAAATACATACTATTGTATGGTATTTTTTTGGCTGTAATCAATTAAATGTAAATTGGGATTAAAATGGATTTTATGGAAGATAGAAAAATTAGAAAAAAATATAACTACATATTAATAGAACTCCAGAAATATAATACAAAGTAGATTTAACTGAAGGGAGAGGAGGAAAAGTGAATGGGGAAGTTTAATAGGAGGTAGAAAATCTATTAGAGTAAATGGGATAATCAAAATGTAGTAAAAATGAATCTGATTGATAATTAAATGTAATACAAATTAGAATATAAGAAAAAAAGAAATGTTTTTGCTACATAACTATCAAATATGGAACCCTTGTAACAAATAAAGGGGACATCATGAAATAGATTTACTACCCTTGTCAATCACTTAATGCAATCATACATATTTCAACTTTACCTAAATTGTCAACACTGGAACCCTTTTAACCACCATTAGAAAATATACAAGTGTCCACTCATTTCACACATCCCAAAATTGAAATTTTCAATCACTCTGAGTCAAAATTTTCAAACAATATGAATATAAATTGTCAATCAGCCATCACCTCTTATACCTATTTGTCAATATGTCTCATAAAAAATGAGTTATATTTCCATTAACTAATTTAGTTTCATTCCCGATCCTGGTATGTTAATGAAACATATTATAAAATTTCATTTCAATAATTATGATTCCAAATAAAATAGTCAAAAAAATAGATTTCTATGTCACTGAAATACAAATCAAATTATAACAGAAAACGTTTCAGTTCAGTTCCATTAAGGTATGTTTGTTGAACAATTAGTGGGAGTTATCAGAACATATATTTGTCAAAACATAAATGATTCTAGAACAATTTTTTCAGGATATTCCTACAGCTCAGTACAGCAAACCTATTAATTATTAGTAGCCAAAATTTTATAAATGGATGTTAGGACCAACAAGGGCCTATATACCCTGAGAGGGTGGGTGAATCAGGGTATGGATATTTAATTTCAAATTTTTTTTTTCCCAATTTGATCTTGACCTCTATGTTATAAGGGTCGCATTTTTTTCTCTTATGTGTCTATGTTGACCACATATTTTTATATTTTTCTGATGGTGATGCTTTAGATGCAATGTAGGGATGAAACTAGGAAGACATGAAGATTAATACTTGGTTCACCCTCACTGGGCTATGTCCAAGGAGCATACAACGGAGATGTGCCATTGTACAAAATCAACTAAATCTCACTACCAATAATTTTCGGGCCAGATCACTTATATGACCCGGATCACTGCCTTTACAATGTTTAGGGTTAGCTCACTGCTTTTTAAGGGTCATTCCATTTTCCTCTCCCTCTGGCTCACTCCTGATAGAAACGATAACCTTCTTCCGATTTCATTTCACAATGAATATATATGAAATCCACACAATTTTTATAGATCTGTTGGTATCCTCATTACCACTAATGAATGCATCCTCCACTATATGTTGGTGCTCTATTGAAGTCTAAATTTCGTCCACTGATGAATACACCTTTTCCTCTGACCACTGGAAAAAATCCATGGAATTTTACCTTCACAAAGAACCATAATTCACGACCATTCCAATTTTTCAAATCTCAAACAAGACTTCTCAAATATCCCAACATTTTGTGAAGCCCACCCCTTTGCAGATCTTAGGACATCACAAAGCTCAATTCTTTGCAGATCGAATTCTTTTTCAAAGCTCACTGGGCCAATGCGAAGCATGCAACTTTCATAGAGCTAGAATAACCGCCTTGAAGATTCTTACTTTTGTGAATCACACTGCCTTCACAAACCACCTCTCCAAGCCGAGAGAAAAATATTTCCTTGAAAATTTTTCTACTTTTACCGATGGGGTCGAGGAAAATTTATAGAAGATTCAACCAACCCTCAAACCTTTCGCACGAAGTCAATGCCATGTTTTCTCAAATCGCGAAGCTCCGAAGTTTACTATGAAATCCTCTCAATTATGTGATGCACCATGGAAGTTTTCCAACCTTGGATATCATCGTAATCATAGAGTATCCCGTCCATTCCTTTGTGCCTTTACCATGAAGCTCCCCTCGCAATGCCCTTCGCCGCCACAACGCACTTCAACGCTTCCGTTCGAGAAACTCATCGTAATCGCGAAGAATCATTGTTTTCATTATTCTGGTATTCGTGAAATTGGACCCTTGAATCATATCTTCAGGAAACTCAGGAATTTTCCATATATAAATTATATTTTCAAGGAAATAAAATTTTCACGATGCACACCAAACTCTAAACTTTGTACCACCTCTAGATCGTCGATTCCTTTATCGTGCTTCATTATCAACATGGATTGTCCGCAAACTCTCTGGAACTCGAAAATTTACTATGGAAACGTTCTTTTTCAACAAACACAGTCAACCCAAAAATGGTCTTATGTTACGTTAATATATTTTTTCCCAACAATCTCCCTCTTTGGGTTTGTTGAAAACTCATCATAGAACCATTTTCCGCACATTGAATCTTCACCGAAGCTCCATACATCATCAACCATCCTTCACCCCTTGTGATTCGGATAGAGACCAATGATTCACTCACCATATACTTTAATACCACATGAGAAATGCTTGTCCGAAGAAATAATAGTAGATGAAAAGATCATCAATGAATCACTTCATTTCTGCCACCAAATTTGGACACCCAACTCATACCAATTTCGAAACCGATACAAATTGTTGATAGCTAGAAACCATCACACACCATTCCAACATCACTATTTTGATTTTATCACAATACACAACTACCGTGATATATACTTTCTGATCAATCACTTCTAGTATCATCTGATTGAATATTCTCCCCCATCTCATTACTCTCCCCTATCTCCCTGATCCACATGTTTGCTTCTCCCCATATCATTTAATTAGACTTTTTCTTCCTTACTTAGCCACAATTTCCCCCCCATGAGGAGTCACTATTTCTCCCCCATTGTGAATAACCCCAATGGTCCCCCCTTTGCGGTCTGAAACATTATAAAGAACATAGATTATCACATTAGAAAAAAACATATAGTACCCTTGGGAGAGGGGGGTGTCTCATGCCCACAATTTTTCAAGTATGGGGACTCGACTGAACTCCCAGAGCCAGCTGATGCCTTGAAAAAGCTTCCTTGGGTAAAGCCATTGTCGAAATGTCTGCACCATGTAGCTCTGTAGTCACACACTCTAACTTCACAATTCCCTACTCAACCCTCCCCTTGATAAAATGATACTTTATATCAATGTGCCTTTTCCTTGAGTGATGGATGGGATTTTTTCTATGATTTATATCACATGATTTATCACAATGGATTTCGATCGGATACATCACTATAATGCCCATATAATCAAGTTGTTGCTTCATCCATATTAACTGTGTGCAATCTTGAGTGGTGGGAATATATTTACCTTCACTAGTTCTCAATGAAATGCAATATTACTTCTTACATAGCCTAAAAACACTAATTCTTCCATGATAAAAAGAATATCCTAACGTTTATTTCCTATCATCCACTAAACTGGCCCAATCTGCATTAGTACATCCATGTAATTATGACATAGATTGGTCACTATATATCAAACTGAAGTCCACCATGCCCTTGATATACTAAAGTATTTTTTTCACTGAAATAACATGGTTTTACTTGGGATTACATTGAAATCTTACTGCTTAGAATGTGGAGAATATAATAAAAGGCCTTGTTGTAGTCAAATATATCAAAATTCTTACTGATTTACCTATATTATGTGAAATTAACTACCTTTCCATCCTCATCTTCGAAAATTTCATCCAGGTATCAACTAGAGTCTTCATCTACTTGGAATTATCCATTTAAAATCGCATCAAAACATCCTTAGCATATTTTTATTGAGAAATTGAAGTTCCATTACATCTTTCTAAAACCTGCAAACCAAAGAAAAATGACAGCTGTCCAATCATTGAAATTTCAAACTCACGTTTCATGAATTTGGAAAATAGTCCACACCAAGATTCATCTCATCCACCAAATATTTTCTCATTGATAGAAACTGGGACCATCATTCTTTGATTACTATTGTTTTTGAAAAAAATATTGTGATTAACTCCACCACGCTAGAAACCAAGCTTCTTCAAATACTAATTAATCCTTGATAACTATGCTCTCGATGCATGTATCATCTCATATAACACCTTCTTTAGCCGAAAAACCTTGTTATCATCCTCATGATTGATAAATACATCTGTGTGCCCGACATACACTTCTTCCTCCAGAATCCCATTCAAGAATGAAGATTTGACATTCATCCAGAACACCATGAACATCTGTTTCATTGTAATGTCTAGGAATAATCTGATTGTCTCCAGCCTTACAACCATTGAAAATGTCTCATCGACATCAATTCCTTATATATGGGAGTATACCTTGCATAATACTCGTTTTTTGTTTCGGATAATAGTTCAATATTAATTCATCTTGTTGTGATAGATCCATTTATTCTCGATGACATTTTTACCTGCTAGCCTTGAAGGAATCTCCCATGTCAGACGAATCAGCATTAGCCTCTTCTACTCTACCTGTGATGCTTTCTTCATCATTACTTTCATCATGAAATTGCCCACTGTTTCATTATTCTGTGGAATCATCTCTTTCAACTAATTTTTTGAGATTATTGTTGAAATATTGTTGATACTCTCTGGCTGCATCTATGTATATTGATAACAGTCAGCTGATACCAGATTGTTAGAGATAAATAAATAACCACGAGATGCATAATAATTTCTACTTCACCCACAATATTTATTTTCTCAATATAAAAGCCTCCTTAGAGTCATCCTATTATTGATTTGATGGCTATTTCATCTGATTTTGTTAATGAATGCTCTCTATATGTTATTAAAAACTTCCTGGGGTTAATCACATAGTTTAGAACTATAAAATTTATTCTTCTTCTGCATCATTTATTCTCATCATGCACTTGTCATTGATCCATTAAACAAATCTCTAAGCCTACTGAGTTGGAACTTGGTGTAGGAAACAACATATAAAGTTAATTACCCAATCACTTCCTATTGTGTTATGTTTCTCCCTTTCTACTTCAACATGGGTACATAATTTGAGTCAATTGAAACTGTGAAGCATATCACTTCTCCACATTACATATTTATATTCAAATTACCCTTGGATCTTGTCTCCCTAAAACATGAAACACATAAATCATTAGTTAATATAATTTATATACATAGGGAGAGGGGATTTCTAGAATCATCAAGGTGAGGATTGTGGTTGATCCTAATGGATGAATCCTTTGATTCTTTATTTCTATTTCTCAAACTCTTTACACACTTTTTCTCTAACTTCCTTCGCAAATCCAACTGTTATAGCCATATGACTAGTCAATCTTTACCCACATTCTGATTCTTCTTCGGATATTCAGATTCAATCACCCTAGCCTTTCTCACTATTTGGTGTTTAAACACACTAGCAAGCATTTTCTTCTTTGATGTTCCAAAAATATACCACTTCCCATGAATGTGTCTCTAGGTAGTAATATCTCTTTTTGGAATCTTCCTTTTGTTATTCCACCATTGTATGAATCTCCATCATTCCTCCACTTCTTGTTGTTGTACATGACAAATGAATTTTTCAATAAATTCGTTGTTTTTATTTCTTCTATAAGATATCTAAGTCACCACACTATTTTGAGCTGTTGGTGAGTCCTCTAGTGAACATGCATTCATCATTCTCACAGTTGGAGTAGATATCACCTTAATCGTCTAGGTTTTTTCACATTCTCTCCAGGAGAGATATTTATGACAATGGAAGGGACTAATACACCTTTTTTTCATATCCATGAAATTTACCTGAGGCACTAAGCCTATTATTCAACTTACCACTTCGTCACCAAGTGTTGAATATATCATTATGAATCACTATAGTCAAGAATCTCATTTAGAGTCCCTTTTCCCTTCCTTGTTTATTCTTACTACAATGCCTTTACAAATTCCCATAATTCGAACATAAAAAACAACTTCCATCAATGTAATACCTCATTTCATCACCTTTCTGCAGATATTTAGATGCAACATGAGTTTTTCATCTAGCATTGAGCTCCTGAGAATCCTGACACATACTCATAATGTGTCTCATTCTTCCACACTAATACCATCTAATGAATGCTTTCCTATGAAAGACTCTTCTTTATGATTTCTCCTGAAACATCTACTTAATCACATATTTAGTAATGTTTCTATTTTAAAATCCCAAAAAGTAATCTTGATCCTCTGAAAAAAATCATGATGAGTGACCCTAGATCCCGTATAAATAGCACATGTTGTCACAAATTCTTGTAAATGTCATCTTAGGTTGGTCTCTAGAACCTACAAGATTTCCTCAACTTATGGATGTATTCATGACTCTCATTCTTTCATGCATGAGAGGGAATTCATGAAATCCAATACGAGTTTTTCCCAAACTATATGGTGTTTGATTTTAAAAAATTTGTTCATGCCACTTTTCAGAAATAGAAAATTTTCTTTACATTTCATCCTCACCCACCGAAGGATAATAAGATAGTATGTGAATTGAATCCCTAATTTTTTGGCTTTCCTCTAGCATTATATTTCTATACTTATTTTTTCACTGATTTTAGCACTTCTTCCAACTTTTGAATCTTTATACCCCTTGATTCAAGTTGGGCATTGAGTTATCTTATGAGATTCTTTCCACAACTCATCTTATCCTCCAGTTCTCATGTGAGATTTTCTACCATGTCACTTTTCATCATTAATTTCAATTTTTTCTTGAGAAATATTTTCAGAGACAGATTCATTCTTATATCGTAGCCTTTGATTCTTTTGAACAATATTATACAACTGTGTAGCTAGATCATCATTGATGGCTTTTAGATTCGGAACATCATCATACTTTTGATTCTCTTCATAATCATCAGCATTTTTTTTCCATTCATATTATCCATCTTTTTTATTTCTTCACCTTGAGAATCATTCCTCTCCCTTAGGTCGGTAGCCAGATCAATAATCCATTTATTTAAGCCTCTTAGCATTTTCACCTCAATATCCTATACTCGGATCTGGATATCTCTCAATTTAAATTCATCATTCAATTTCTTATCCAATTTCATTGTCATGTGGAAAATATCTACTGGTGTCCTCCTTCATGAAACATTGTCATCATCCGTTGTTTCGGTATCACTTATAAGTTCAAGTACATCACTCATTCCTATGTCAAGATTGAGGGAATTAGTCTTTTCCTATCAGAATCATCCATACCTTCTTTCAGTAATCTACTTGATTATTTTTTTTGAATCGTACATTTTCCATAAAAACTTCCACACTGAAGGATATCACCTAACATATGATTATTCTTTAATTTTTTTCCATTTTCCTTGGAAAACTGAGATAAGGGCATACTGATTTAACAACACAAATATAATACTCCATGTCAGGGAAAAAATATGAAAAAAGTAACATATCCCTATGATACCAATTGTTATGACCAATAAAGCCCTATTCACCCAAAGAGGGGGTGTGAATCTGGGTATGAATATTATATTTCAAAATAATTCTTCCCCCACTGGATCTAGACCTCTATGTTACAAGGGTCACTTTGTTTGATCTTATGTGTCTATGTTGATCTACTATTTTTATATTTATCTGTTGGTGATGCTTTAGATGCATTGCATGGAAGAAACCAAGCAGACACAAATACTTTTACATGGTTCACCCTCACTGGGTTGCATCCAAGGAGCATACAATAGTGATGTTCCAATGTACAAAATAAACTACAGATCACTACCAATAATGTTTGGGATAGAAAAATTATATGCCCAAACTCACTACATTTACTATGTTTAGGGTTAGCTCACTACTTCCCAAGGGTTACTCCATTTTCCTCTCTCTCTCTGGGCCACTACCGGTAGGAAGAATAACCTTATTCTTTATCCTTTGATCACATCATTTGGAAGGAATCCACTCAATGTTTATAGACATGTAGGTATCTTCATTACCAATAATGAATGCATCCTCCATTGTAACTAGATGACCTATTGAAGTCCAAAGTTCATCCGCTGATGAATATCCCTTTTCCCTTGAACAATGTGAAACATAATTTTAAAATTACCTTCACTAAACACCCTACTTCGCGAAGCTCCCAATTTCACGTGGTTCAAACAAGCCTTTGTGAAGCTCTTAAAATTATGTGAAGCTCATGCCTTCATAGTGCTCAGGCCATTGCGAAGCTCAAGTGATCATAGTTATACTTCCCTTGCAAAGCTCACTGAGCCAACGTGGAGAACACAACTTTGGCGGAGCTAGAAGAGCCGTCACAAAGCACCTTCCTTTCTAGAAGCACGTTGCATTCGCGAACCACCTTCACAAGCAGAGAGGAAATTTTTTTTATTGAAAACACTCTCCTTCTTCTGAGGGGGTCGAGTTCAATTTATAGGATATTCCACCAACCATCAAACATTCCATGGAAATTCAACCCCAGTTCATCTCAAATATTGAATCTCTGAAGATCCCACTGAAATTATCTCAAAATCGAGAAGCACCATGACAATTTTCTGATCGCAGAGGTCAACGTAAACGTGGAGCATCCCGTAATTTCCTTCGTTCCTTCTTTGGAAAGATCCACACACAATGTCCTTCACCGCTGTAATGATATTCAAAGCTTCTATCCATGATGCTCAATTTATCATGAAGAATCACCATCAACATTCTTATGGTATTTTCTAAATCCAATCCATGAACCCTATCATCGTAAAACTCATGCCTTTTCCATATTCAACATTCTTCGGTGCCACCTTCTATCTTCTCTCATTTGTACCGCTTCCAGATCGCCCATTCCTTTATCGTGGTTGATTGTCGACATGGATTGTCAAGACCCTCTCTAGAACTCAACAATTCCCCATGGAAACATTCTTTGTAAACAAACACAATCTACTATAAAATGTTGAAACATTACCTTGAGGGTGTTTTTTCCAACAATGGATAAGTTAATGTCATTGTAATGGCTATTGTACCTTCGTTCATTCTTATTCAACCAAATGATTCATCAATCCTCAGTAACAAATATTTGAAATAGATTCATGATTTGAGAATATACTTTATTGATGAAAAATAAATCAAGAATATTAGAGAAAATGACTTCAATATTATACAATTCAAAAAGATAAGTCGTTATTCTCTACATGGATTAGTCACCTGCAACTACATTATCATATTTTTTTAGACATACAACACATGAATTATTGTTTCACTACCATTAAATCAAATCCCATTTATTAAATGCCAAAAATAATTAAGATTATTTGAAAAGGATAAGTATTTTCCAAACTGGTTTACTAAATTGATTATAAAAAATGAGAGTGTAATGTAATATATACATTTGTATTCAAGAGTGTAATGTATAAAATACTATCTATGGTTGATGTGTATGGAAGATTTATTATTTATTACACTTTTATAAATTATTTTAATGTTGGATTAAACATTTTATGAAACCAATCACTAGGAAAGTATGTTTAAAAAATGTACGTAGTTGAAGTTTATGTATACATATGTATAATCTCGCCACATTTTCTCTCAAATGTATTTGATTTTTTCTACATAAAAGTCTCAATTTTCCTAGGAAGAAACATTCATATATATCTTCATCAAACATTGATAGGGAGGATGCCAAGAATAATTTATGAAGCAATTATAATTCATAAACTATCCTCGAATACACAATCTATCATAACTAGCGAGATCCCAGATGGTGTTCCCCAGAAAGTATATTTTCAAAGATGTACCCACCTTTATAGCTGCACAAAAATTAATCATGGAACCTGGTCCGAAAATTATTGAAGTTAAGGTGATGAAAATACTGATGGAACCTGATCGCAACTTTTTTTATTCTATGGTAAGAATAATATTGATGGAACATTACACCAACTGATGAATGTGGTGCATGATTGTTTGAGGACCTAAATCAGTCCTTGTGTACATGCATCAAAATAATTTGAATACATTTATATATTACATGGAGAAAATGATGACTTAAAAATCCCTTATAAGATGTGTGGGTTGATGAAATTTTAACAAACCATTGAAGGTTTACATCCATAAGCTAGGTCCTCAGAATCTATATAAATTCACTACCATGTTCATAATGGCACATTCTATCAAATTATAGGCACAAAATATCCATACTTGTCGGCAATATTTTGTGCCTTTCATGGATTTTACTGTATCAGGGATTGTGTGCCAATAAAAAATTGTACAATATCTTATTTAAACAAATATTTATCTTAAAATAGATTCATAATATCCCTGATAGGCACCGAAAATAATAGGCACCCAATATCCCTGATAGGAACCCAATTTCTTGAATACCTCTTCACCCACTCCATTATATAGTAATAGGCATACAATATGCATTGATATATGCCAAAGTTCCCCAAACATAGATAATTAAAATCTCACCAGATCCATGCGACAATGCCAAATGGCCCCTAGAGTATATAGTAACATCAGTAGTATATTTCTTGGACTATGTCCACGACCACCCAATGTATATAATAATGAAATAATCAATCATATAATAAATTACATATACATTGAATCATCATCCCATCGGCTAGTTATCGAGTGAAAAATAATTAAATAATAATAATCATTTAATTAATAATCAGAAATAAATCATTTATTTAAATTCACTTCAGTCATGAATAAATTTTAGACATCATTTTATGCAATGTAATCAATATTAATGTCCATAATACTCCAAGAGTCATATAATTAGTTCCCAAGGAACTATGTATTGCAGAAAAAAGAGTTAAATCATTAGTTCTCAATGAACTATACATTGCAGTTACAAAAAAATTCCAATTCACTAAGATGTGTTATTATTTGAACGAAACATCATCTGAACAGGGATAATATTTCAATGATGAAATAATTTTCAAAGTGTTATGTGCTCATGAATTTATATATCGCTTTATGTAGTGTTCAATAATTGATATCAAATTTAACCTTGATCCATTCTTAGAACATCAGAGAGGACAAAAAAAACTGTAATTTGATCAGAATCTAATGTTCCCAAATGAATCCCAGTCGAGATCTAATTCATAACATACCTTCCTATTATAGTCCCTATATCATATCAATGACTCACCCACTCTAACATTGTATTATTCTATGATTAATTTCAATATAGGTCAAACAATTTGTATACAATTAATTTGACAATTGAATTAGATTGATCTGTACTATTTGAAGTAGAATTATTAATAAAATGTAAAATTTAATAAATTAATGAGTGACAATAAAAAAATTAAAATGTAAAAAATTAAATAAAAAATATAAAAGTAAATAAAAAAATGGAATTGTAAATGAATAATAGAATTTGGATCCAAATTATAGCTATGAATTAAAAAATACAGTAAATAAAAAATTACAATTCTAAAATTTAATAAACAATGCGACTTTTCTGTAACACCCATTGCGAAAAATATATACAAACTAATATATATTTTATCTAATTAAATGTAAAAGGCATGTTAAATAAAAAAAGATTATAACTATTTGAAATAATGAATCAAAAAATAAAATAAATGATTCAAAATAATGATTTATGATATTAAGGATGAAATAAAATATTATGAAGTGTTTACAATATGAATCTCGTATAGATTGGTAAATAGAAAAGTTATTTCAAGCTACAATTAAGATAAAATTAGAAACCTATAATTTCATTATAATGTATTGGATTAAATTAATAAAAAAATTTAGTACCAAGGGGATGAGGAAAATTACCTTAAATTGGCAAAAAACCACTCCTTTGGGGATAGTTTATTATATGATATTATCGGTAAAAGTTATGAGGCATGGTGAAATTAATTTGGGATAGCTAGTAATATCAATATGATAATATTATTTTACAAATAACAGATTGTATAATGAATGAGATAGATATATATATATTATTATAAAATGTAATTATACATAAAAAATTAAAGAATACAGATAAATCATTATAGTGATCATTCTATTTCAAAGGTGGATAAGATGGCAAAAATTTCATACATCTTTTGATATATTATAAAAACCTGAGGGATTTTGGTTTTTGGTGGAGTATCAATTTCATTAAATTTTATTTTACTAAGAAGAAAAAACAATGATAACTGTAGAGAATATTTACCTCTATATCAGTTGACAGTTTCATCAAACCATAAAATGGAATTGTAATACATTCAACACTGATGGGGATCTCTAGAATAGTCATATGGCAGTTACAGACATCAGATAAACAATAATTTCATGAAGTGACTCTAGTAGGGTGTGTGACCCATCTGCATTTATCAAAATTACAAAGATTCTAATATGAAGGTAGTGAAACATTAAAGGAAAAAAATATTACCCCAAAATGATTTGTTTAATATCTTTTTTTCTCAAATTATAACTACTAGAAATATATTTTCTGAATTAACTAAAAAAAATTAAACACATGAAAAATATTTTGATAACATAATTTGGAAAGTTAGTTTAAAATAAATAATCAGTATCAACCCAAAAAATATTGACCTAACATGAAGGTGTGTGTAGCTGGTCAGAAATAATTTATCTCTTTCAGCCAAAAAAATATAGACTATACATGTAGGTGTGTGTAGCTAGTTATTCACAATTATCCTATGGTTCTAATGAAAAATACATCATTTCACTGTACAACTTTATATAGTAAAAAATAAATCCTTCTAGCCTAACACAAGTATGTATAATATACCGTAACATTAAAATGGACACTATCTACTTTGTAGAATTCATGTAGCAGGTCAGTCACAATTATCCAGTGCTGCCAATGAAAAATACATCATTTAACATTACAATAGAATCTACTCAAAAATAAAACCTTTTGTCCTAACACATTTATGAATAATATTCAGTAACATTAAAATAGAGATGGATTTCCTTTTACATGTCATGTATTTCGAGATATAGTATGTTGTTGGATCTGTTTTCATATCCCCTAAATCATTCTCAATTAAAATTAATATGATTTATCTTATCCACCACTGAAATGAAAAATTTAAGAGACACACACACTGACTTTGGTAATACATGTATGAATAAAGAAATAAAATTAACAATGTATTTTAGTTAGGAAAATTTTCCCTCTATAATATGTTTTAAAACACATGGAAAATAATTTAAATTATGAGAATAAACTGTTTGAAAACATATAATGTTGGAGTCACATATATAGTAGAAACAAACCATATGATCAAAAAATAATCTAACAGTGAATACAATATTTAGATGGTGAATAGAAACAGATTATTATTGCGGGGTAAGCAACACATTGTTTGAAACTCAATTAAGAATAAAGAATAGTTCTTGATGTGGATGGAAATCACAATCTTGATGGAATCATGGAATGGGATGCAGTCAATTTGTAAATCACCTGAGTGAAATAGTTTGAGGAAATTGGATAAATAGAAAACATATGACGAGGTGGGGAGATTTGGGAGGATCAACCATAATATAGGACAAAAAGAATAGTGCAGAAGACACCAGTAGTGTATTGCATGTACTTCAGGATAATGGGATTGGAAACCCTTGAAAGAACCATAAGAGCGGCAGTGGATGGGTGATGAAAGAGGAAACTACAAGAGCATCACCAGAGTGGAAACATAAGTGGCAACCATAGGAGCAATGATAGAGGTGAAACATGATGTGGATAGAATATCTAGAAGGGCAATCAGTAATAGTAGAATAGGAAAAATGAGAACCCTAGGAGCTGTGACGGAGTTGAAATGTGGGAGGGATCCATAAAGGTAGCCAAATTTTAGGATCAAGACACCCTGATTGGGAATCGTGGGAGCATTGTGAAATCAATAGTGGATGTGAAACAAGAGTGGGATTCAGATGAGGATAAGGTGGTGGACAATGAGGATAGCAGAAGGGATGAGGGAAATTGAGAGCGGGGGATGAAGGTGAAGGAGGTGAATCCGGAGAATTGAGAATCCTTGGAAACCTAGTATTGGGGAGATCAAAGAAGGTGATGTCTATGGAAAGTGAAGAATAAATTAGAGAGGAGTAGTGGAAAACAGAAATGTGGTAGAGGGAATTTGCGATGGGGAGGCTGATTGAGAGTGGGAGTGGGAGGGAGATAATAGAAGATAAATGAAGTGGAGTTAAAACATTGAGGAATGTATGCTTAGAAAGTTTGAAAAATATGATGTAGAGGATTATGAGAATGACATGTGGTAGATGGAAAGCCTGGATTAGTATATATAGTATTTATATAAAAATTTGTATACAATATATTATAAATTTATAATTATAATTATATATATGTATACATACATTGATAAATTTACACACATAGTAACATATATATAAACATATATATTTATATATATATAATATAACATAAGCACGGACACACACACACATAGATATATATATTATAAACATTTTAATAAAACTAAAATATACAAACATATATATATATATATTATAAAACAAAATCACATTTATATATATAATATAGACATATATATACAATATTATATAAATTTATTATTATAATTAAATATATGTATATATACACATATATATTTAAACAAACTCATAAATATATATAAACATACATTTATATAAACATACATATATATAAACATACATATATATAAACATACATATATAAAAACATACATATATATAATCATACATATATATAAACACATATATATGTTAATATAAACAAATTATATATAAACATATGTATATTATATACACATATATGGTCATTTCATAGTAGTGGCTGATCCTGAGGCCCTTCAACAACATATACATATGTGTAAATATTTTGTTATGGGTCGTATTTCATACTTTGAGCGAGATAAACCTTGGTTGTACATTAATATTAAATTCGAGAATCGCTCACAATTGGGAATTATCTGATTAGAAATTGATTCCAATATTCCTTGGTTATATAAATATTTCACTGAAATCTTAGGAGGAATTAGATCCTGTTTAGATATTAAGGAATATTCATCTAAAACCTGCTCTCCTTTGAATCTCATTATTGAAATACTTTTAATCCTCATACACATAGAACAAAATGGACCATGTTTGGATTCAATTGCATGATATTAACTGGTTCTCCTGGTACCATATGATATTGAATGGTATTGTATCTTACATAGGTATCCCTCTTAAAATAGACTAGATTAGCCAAAATGATCATTTAGATTTATTTGTAAGAGATTTGGTTGATTTCAACCTTGAATCTAAACTCATGATTATTATTATATTTAAATAAAATGAATATAAATAAAATGTTGGAATAGAATATGCATATAATCCAACATTTTGTGAGAAATTTAGTATAGTGGTACATTCCATCTAAAACTATTGTGTGGTGAATAACCAAGATGTCCATCCAAAGGATAATGACTATATTCAGGGTAGAACAAAATATAGGGGAAATTATATAGATAAACCAAAGACTCTAAATATGAGGAATGATTTGTTTCTAATGAAATCAATTTACCCAATCCAAACATGAGAAATCATGGGAAAAACATCGGTTGAAAATGTGAAAGACGAGGTGAAATCCAATGATGAACATTATATTTTATCTAACATTGATAAAATGCTCGTTGAAGGCATTGAACTATACCAATCTGAATACCTAATTGGGAATCCCCTTAAATACTCATCTAGAGAACATAGACAACAATTTATGGGTGTCATATACTCAACAATATAACAACCTATCCCATCAAGGTATGAAAGGGGAATGTTTTTCTATTTGGGTATGAGAGATCAATGTGATAAGGTTTCCATGATGAACACAAATAAAGTAGACTCTTCTACCCAGCCTACTGTATGCTTATCCCATGTCATACATTCCAAAATCACTATTGTGATTTGTGGTATCCCGTGTAAAACACATCAGGTTTAGTGTCAAAAATCGTTCAATGATTATGGGAATTCCTCAGCTCCACTATTCCCTTATGAGACCAGTTCCTCTCTAAACCGTGGTGCCAAAATTCAAGGGGTCTTCATTAATTAGGAGTGGATCATCAAGGAAAAAACCCCTATTACCTTCTAAAAACTGGATAATAGCATCATCAAAGATATGCTGACTCACATCATTGATGACACATGATTTTTTATTTAAATTTTTTATTCATTTATGATACAATACCCTAATAAATTGTATCATGTTGACTTCCCTAAGACTGTAAGAACAAAAATAAAAAATTATTTTTTTAATTATAATGATAAATATATAATTTCATTACGTGGAAACCTGAGTGTTAATCCATTGATGGTTTCACCAATTAATGTTACTGATAATGATAATAATGAAGATACTGATAATGTACTACATGTTTCTTCTAAAGGTAAATAGGGAAAGAATCGTTGTCCATCCTCATCCCAAAATATTAGAAGATCCTATATTTGCAAGGTCTCTAGATGTAAAAAATAGGGTTTCTCCAAAACATGGTTCCAATGAATTTTATTTTTTTGAACTTGTAGGGTATCTCAAAACCAGAAACATATATTGTTCGTAAAATATTTCATAATTCTCATTATCCTAACAAAATTTCAATTGAAGAAACTAATTTTAGATTACCAATAATGTAATGCACCTCTACACTGATAGTTATGTTTTTTAGATGCTTGCAAAGAGGGTACGTTTGTGGAAACCCTTTTTTTCACTCCTCACATAAAAATGTGAATATTTTACATGTTTTAGAGAATTTTTTTAATCTTTCTTTCATTTTCTGGTATACAGTATTTGCTAAAATGGATATAATAATATAAGACATATTAAGAATTTCCTTTATTTATTGTCTACCATTATTCATGATCCATGTTTTCTGATTTTTTACATCAATTACTTCCACACCTAAAGTATGAAAATGATCCCAAATCACTCTTCTATAACTTTTAAATAATTTATAGCTTCATTAGAGGCTAGTAATCTAGTGGAAATCAACCTTACGGGTGTCTTGTTCACTTGGTATCAAAGACACTAAATACTATTGTTTCTTGTAAATTTTATAGAGCTATCACATAAGAATCATCATTGAACAATTGAAACACCATCTCTAGTGTAACCATTCCCAGGATTAAATTAGATCATCATCACATCCTTTTTAGTCATCATATTAAAATAATGAAACATTCTCTACCTTTCAGATTTAATAATTCTTCGTCTTTTTTTCTTGAGTGTTCTAGAATTATAAAAAAATATTGATGTATAGAAAGAATGAAAAATAATATTTTTTCCTGAATTATCAATCTTAATCATCTGAAATAGTTCCTTATAGGTTGGTGTCTTTGTAAATCAAAACAAATTTACAGTGGCATTGCCTCTCTTAAAATGAACATAGTAAACATTGAAACTCCAACACTTGTTCTAAATTCACTATACACCCTCAACAAGATATTAATACTTTTATGAAATTTAATGATTTTCTTTTGCTTAAAAATAACATGAATAAAAATGTTTTGAAAACTAAATTGATCTTGGATGGTGATAGGATCACTAAATTATATAATTATAATCTATTAATCTGGATTTTTTGTACAACTCTCGCTTTTTTTAGAGATAAATAAAACATAATTGACATTGTATAAGGAATTGATAATCATTTTGTCTCATATTTTGAAAATATTTTCAATGATTCACATGTTGAAAATGTTCATTTACCTAATTTAATTTTTGTTTTGGTAATTGGGTAAGATAATTTTTATCTTTTAAGAAATCTTCTTGACCATGAAATCAAAGACATAATCTTTAGTATCAAACCAGACATCGCTCTAGTTCCCAATGGATTCAATAATGGATTTTATCATCAATTTGTGGATATCGTCGAATATGATGTTTGTAAAATTGTTTAAATCTTTTTTTCCCAATGGTTAGATTTCCTATGGAATAAATGTTCTATTTATTTATTTATTTAAAAAAGAGAACAATTCCTTTAAGATTCATCATTTCAGATGTATTTCACTAATTAATTGTCTTGAAAAAATTAACACCAAAATCCATGTCGATGGAATCTCTAAGATATGTTGTAGAATTTATTCCTAGAACCAATTTTCCATCATCAAAGAGAGTTCAATCTAATATTGTTGTTTCTTTTCCTCTTAATGGATAAAAACATTAAATGATCTAACATATGAGGCAATATTTCAATTAAAATCTATATTAGAAAGGCCATTGAAACCATTGATTGGAGTTTTATTATCATTGTGATGTATGGTTTTGGTTTAGAAGACTCCAAAATTGGTAGAATAAAGACACATTTATGTTAGGATACTAATTACATCCGCATATATGGTTCCCCTAAGGGTTACATTAAATGAACTAGGGGTGTTAGGAAATGTAACTTCCTCCCTAACAATATTTTATCTATAACAAAATATTACCTTAGTAGATTGCCTACTCCCCTTATTGATCATAACATGCTCAAAATTATTCATGCATCTAGAAACATAATTGTTCCCACAAATATTCTCTATGATGATCATATTATAATCTTCTAACAATGTGATAAAAAAGAACATTCAATGTCTTAAAAATTCCTGTTCTAATTATGATGAAATAAAACATTTGCTGGAACAAATCCTTTGTTTTCATTGAAATATTTTTTCATTATGCTAGAAAAATACATGTTACCAATATTCTTGATATTAATGATGGTTCATTATCCTTCACTTGTATTGGAGTTCCCAATTTTTTGGATGACCAATATCTGGATACTTTTCCAACACTATAGACAACATTCTCAATCAGCTCTCTTCTAGGAAGGGTAAATCCCTCTCCATGGAAAGTAGAACCAGTCTGGATAAATCCAAAAAAATTTCTAACATGGTCTACTTAATGAATGAATAAAATATAATGGTGGTCTCCTCAAAACAAAATATATATTAAATATTTGGTTAGAACCTTGACCACACTTGAATGATTACTTGTGACCATCCCTTCGAAAACTTTTTGCATGCCTTTGGAAATAGGATTCCATGGAAATAAAAACCACAATATTTTCAATGAGGTCTTACAAGGAATACTAACTTGAATCCCCATTTACAGCATTTCAGACTCCATTTATTTTCTCAATAAATTTTCCATTATAAGTTAAATATATGGAATTCGAACCATATTAACTCTTCTATTTCACCATCAATTAGACACGCCTTTTCCAATATCATGATTTACTCAAGATGGATGGTTAGAAATAACTCTTCCATGAATTATTGGTTATAAAACATTACTGGTACACCTTAAATATCAATTTTTATTCATAATGGTTTACTGGATAAACCAAATTTTATTATCAGTAAGGTGTAAAATTGATAGACATCTAAATTTCATAGTAACATTATTTATTTCATTGATAATTCTCCCTATTCTAAATTAGATTAATTAATTATTGGGAATCCTTATCATAATGGTGGTTTTAAATAAAAATATGTTTACAATCAAAACATTCAAATTTTAGATAACAATTGCAATTGGATAACTTTTTTTTTGACAAGCCATTAATAAATACCTTGACATTTACACTTCTTCAGAATATTGCCTACAACAGATTCCCCACTGAAGTTTTCCTTCAAACATTTGGTAATTAACATTTCTCCGATTTTAACCTATGTTACCAACATATAAAATTTTACAACCATTATAAGGCCCCAGCATTTAACCTTACTTAATATTGAATTAAATGAGTAATTCACATTGAGGATCTTTTCAGGTTTAGAGTTTTAGAGAATTAGGAAATAACTATTACATCTCAAAAGATTACAAATTAGTCTCTTCTACTAAATCTCCATAAAATAAAAACTCTTAAAAAGAAACATGTATAGTTCCATGTTTTAGGTAGCATGAATTTCCCTTGATCCCATCCTTGGCCCTATTCCACACTAAGTCCTGTGAAAAACATTTCAAAAACTTGAGATGAGCATAAGAAGCTCAGTAAGGGATACACAAAGAATGAAAACTGTTAGTTTTTCAAAACAACAAGAAAAACATGATTACTTCATCAATGTAATACTTTTCACCTTCATGAAGTAGTAAAAACTCTTCACTGAAAAAAAAAGTATCATTACTTACCTTTTTGTAACCCAAGGATTACCATAAAACCCATATAAAGAAAACATAACATATATAAAAGTAACTTGGGAAATAAACATACTTAAGTGGAATAACCATACGGTCAACTTCCACACATATCACTTAATGGAATAGCCATACGGCCAATTTCCATACATACTTAATGGAATAGCCATACGACCGACTTCCATACCCAATGCATTGGAGGTTATAACGTAACCACCCGTCCTGGTATTCACGGCACCACCCGTCATATTTTTTATAATGTAACCACCCATTAAAATGTCCATGTACCAATATAAAATCATAATACAGAAAACCAATATATTGGAATGATAACATTTACACATCACAATATATCATAATAGAATCCTTTATCAAAACCATTTTCAAAACCATTTAAAACATTTAATAAAGAGATTTTTGAATCAAAGTGTCTCGTACCACCTTGAAGCTTAAAATTTTAAACCATTAATATCCATATAAACAAATCCTTAAAACCATTTTGAAAACATGGATATTAATAAGAACAAATAATTAAAACATTTAAAATGACATTTTGGTTAAAGGGGTTTTACCAAAATTTAAGACACTTGAATACAATAATTGAGGAATAAAAATTAGTCAGAACTTTATAATATCATGAGAAAAAATGGATTCATGATATAATACTCCAAAGGACAGTATATACACCTTATAAGAGTGAATTGGTGCATAACAACAATGAACCCTCAATAGAAATGTCAAATGTGATGAAATCCCTTATAAATAATGTATCCTTAAATTAAGGACAAATCAATCTCAAAAATATGTGTGACAAATATAAATACACCCAATATAAGTTGATATTAAGTTTAAAACAATAAAAGGTCATTCACACATATTCAATGGATGACATATTCAATGACTACATGTTGAACCCAAAGAAATTGAAATTGGGTTAAAAAGATCCCTTGACAGCCTAACGGCATCACACCAAAATGAGTTGATGAGAGATAAAAAGTGTATCTCATCACTTGGACATAAAATTTACATCAATAAGGATATACTAGAACATATCCCAACATAACAATATGTAAATTAAAAGACCCATCAAAAGAAGTCTTTTAAAAAAGATGAGGGTGAAAGGTTCCCTTACCGACTTGGGTATCTTTCAAAACATACACCCCATGAATGAAGGACAATATCTCATTGATGTAAATACTCATAAATGAAATTATATTACAAAAAGAGTAGAATAATGGGCAGTACATACACCACTCAATGGAATTTGGGGCAAATGTAGCATAAATCTCACATGAATAAAAGTGAAATGAAAAATCCCTTACGAAAACTCGGCAGCCTAACGGCGCCACATAAAATATCCGAATATGGATTGATGAGATCAAATAGGGTATCTCATCACATTACAATAAAATGTACAGCAAGAGTAATATAATAGAACGTCCCCCAACATTACAAAGAGGAGCTTAAAAGAAGTGACATAAAGGAGAGTACTTAAAAAGAAAGAGAGAGGTTAGATCTCTTACGAAAGTTCGACTGCCTCATGGTGCCACTCAAAACTTCCAAAATAGATTGATGAGAGAGAATAGGGTCTCTCATCACATGAACATAAAAATTAAAGTATGAGTAATATAAAAGAACATCCCAATAATAAGAAATATGAGCTTAAAAGGAATGACATAAAAGAGTGTACTAAAAAAGAAAGAGAGGTGTAGGATCCCTTACCTCGGGCCCGACATGACTCGATTATTCTTTAACGTCCTGAATAATAAACTTGAGTTAATTTCTACTTGATTAAGAGCCTTTTAAAGCTTATTATTCCTTTTATATCACTTATTTCCATGTTATAAACATTATGTAATCATTAAGTTAATAATGATTGTTTTGTCGATATTTGGTTCTTAAGTCGAAAGTGGACTTCATACAATTACATGTTGTTCGTGTGGTAAAAGGTTCTTTATATCCAAAATTACATTCCTGATTTGGATATCATATATATCATATATATCCAGAATATACATGTATTTATAAAATCACATAATCATTTAGAGGAAAGAAATGAAATGCACCGTTCATGGAGACGGTAAGCTGTACGTACGCATGAACGCTACTTTCATTTCTATGTCGTATCAATGGAATTAAAACTATATGAGAGTTATGTATATTTTAATTCCAGAATTGTATTAATCATTTAGATGTATCATACATCATATATATCCATTATATATATGTAATTATAATAGTACATTACATTTGGGGATAAGAAATGAAATGCACCGTTCATGGAGACGGTAAGCCGTACGTACGCATGAACGCTACATTCATTTCTATATCATACTTTAATGGAAAGAAATAATAATCATATAGAGTTATATAATAATTCCAGTATATCATCATATATAATAACATTAAATCCATCCTTTATACGTCCCACATATGGCATTAACGAATCATATCACTTTGAGGGGGCGGTAGTCCGCACTTCGTATAATGAAAATATCGCGTATACCCATAATGGAAGCCAAAAAGGTAAGACACAAATGAAAAATACAGAAGCCTAAGTAAAACATAAACATATTATATATCATATATAAAATTGTGACATCATAATGGCCACCTTTGAAGGTGTTAAATGAGTATTGAACAATCATCGTTTCGGGAGGGAGAATTTCGCAATCCATGGAAACCATATGTTCTTTAACTATTTGATGTAGTTGTGTGAGAGTGTATCTCGAATAAATCTTAAAAAAACATCCTAGTATATTTAAGATACTGGTTTTGTTACAAAAGAAGTAAATAAAAAGAGTTTAGGGGGTTGTAGAAGAAAAATAAAACAAATGAAAATGAGAGAATGAATTACCTTTAAAAGTGTAACTCTTTTTGATTTGAGCCTAAAGGCTTCCTTTGAAAGGATTCTTCAAAAAGGGAATCCTCTAGGATGTGGGGAGGGATGTGGAGAGAGTAAATGGGAAGGGGTTGGCAGAGCCAAAGGCTTGAGGAGTGTGTGAAATGAGGTAGAGGTGGGGGCCTTTTATAAGAGGAGAGGAGGGGCACTTTTGGAACGTAAGAAAAATATTACTTTATTTGAAAATGTGTTTCGGTTTTAAAAGGTCCCTCATTGATATAATTTGTGGATAAGGTGATACGGGATCGAAATCCACCCATCCAATAAGTTTTAGACATGTGTAGGTCATAGAGTTTACATTATCTTCTCATTTTATTTAAATCGTCAGATAATGATGTCACTGTTGCATCATTATGATGTCATAAATAATTTAATTTATTTAATGTCTAAAAATTATAAAAAAACTACTATGATGTAGGAATTCTTTTTATCTTTCCAATGACTATTTATAACAAAACATCCGACTTGTATAACCCCACATAAAAATTGTTTTAGTAAAACATATCATGTTTGTGTCATTTTTACATTTACATTAAATAAAAAGTTATTTATGTCATTTCCCAACCAAAGTGGCTCCATGGGGTCCCCAAGTTGACCCATGGCTTTTCTTGGTCGTCCATTACACATCCAATGAGGTTAGGACATGTGTCAAGTTCATTTAATATTATTAAAACATTATTTCTACCTTAAACTACACTAATTACCTCTAATCGCGATTAATGAAAGAAAGTTACTATTCACCAAAAAATTATTTTCATCCCATTGAACCACATTTTACATACTAATGAAAACCATGTATGTAGGATTTTCAAAATTCAATACACAATAGTGGTAAACTTTCATTTAACTGAAAAATCAGTTTTCTTGATTATCACTTAGTGGTTTCACTATTCATCAAAAATTAAAGTTTTTCAGAAAAATACCAAAACGTCACCCTAAGCTATATTTGATATTCCGAATTCAAAAATGAAGTCAGTTTTAAAAAATTCAAAACATATTAGTCAGATTAATTAATTTAATAATTAATTCCTGCTGTCAGAGCAAATAGCGTGATTTTATAAAACAATAAGTATCAAAAGATTGCCACTAGTTTAAGTCTGATTTCAAAGTGAAATTAATTCCAAAGACCAATATTGGATTTAATGGTAAAAATATTTTCTAATTTCACTTTAAAACCAGTTCAAAATATTATCTAATCATATAAATAAATTATATGAAAAAGAGGTTTTGAATTAAAACACAACATTTTACACTATTTATTAAAAATGAACTATATCGGAAAAATACCAAAAAATTACACAAAGTAAAATTTGATGTCCCGATTCGTAATAAGAGTTTTATTAGTTCCAAAAGAATGTATAAGAGTGATCAAAACTATATTTAATGACAGTTCTACATTAAAATGCGATAAGTGAACCTTTAGTAAAAACTAGGGCATAAACGCCTAAAATTGAATTCTTTACGTATTTCAAGCCTTTAGCTTTTATTGGATAAATATAAAAACATTTAAAAACATATATAATCATATTTTAGTTATTTACATCCATTCCCGCCAATACAACAGCTACATGTTAACTACCATTTAAAATAATATTATTTTATTATTAGAGTGCAACGTATGATTCCCAAGAAACTCATTGTTGCGTGTTGGGTACGCCATAGAGCATAGCGTCCCCTTTAAAGTCATTTCAATATTTTATTCACAAATATGGATAAATATGAAATGTCATATTCTTTATTTACCTGGGGTGTTACATCCTTCCCCCCTTTTGGGAATTGCGTCCTCGCAATTTTAAAATTACGCTTGGAAACATCCTTGAAAGTCCCACATCGGAACAAGAGTCGGTAAAACAATCACTTCGAAATAAAGAAAGATAAGTACAGAGGTCACCCGAGTTAACCCATACTAGGATTCCATGTAGAAAAACATGGACATGGAAGGAAAAGCAAAGGGTCATGTTCTTGAGGGAGAGTGATAGTAAACATGTCTAGGAGAATGTTAACAATGAGAAAATCACAAACTTGTGATGGGTTAAACGGTATTTGATTCCCCAGTAGGAAAAGCTAATAGACAACATTTTCGTGTTAAGTTACTTTTTATTGAGGAATTTATTCATAAGGAAACAAAATCACTTATCATGTTGACTTTCAACTTTTACTATATTCCTTAATCAAACTCATATTTTTTCCAAAAGACGAGTATTTAGGGAGACTTGTTTGCATTAAGAGTACTGTAATCAATTTCTAGAGTATCACCTAATCCACAAAAGAGAACTATATACTTCCCATGTATTTTTACTTTAACCAAAACCAAAACCAAAAAGGCTAGTACAAGATCAGATAATCCAGAAATGGATAACCCTTTATAAAAAGAAAATCTATGCTTAATCTCCAAAATTGTGTCTAACAAAACCCAGAGTTCAACGAGGACCATCCGATAAACAACTTGTCCACAAAATTCTACAAAGTAAACCAATATAAGATTGAAACCCAAATATTTAAAGGATTTAGTCACATAGTCTTCCAAGTTAAATATTAACATTTATCTCCAAACAACATCAGTTGCTCCTAAAGTCTCGTATTGAAAAGTAATTAACCTAATCACATATCCTCCATGATAGGTTAATAATTTTCATAAATAACCCAAAATCAACTTACTCTTAATTCATAATATCATATAACTCGAAATAATCGGTCAAACTAACCAGGGACTTCACGTAGTCCAGTGGTAGGCGATAAATACCAGTCGCACTTTGGTTGTGGGTTCGATTCCCGCAACTTTGTCCGACACGACGGGTTGTCACACGGTCTGTGTGTTGTCCTTTTTCCAAAACTATATAATTTTTAAATCATTCCCCAAAATGAGATAAAATAATCAAAAATAATCATAACATATTTTAACCTCAAGTTTATCCCATGCCCTTCATTTTCCATCATATCATATAATAACCCATAATTACCTCAAAAGTAAGGATCATATAAACCCTAATGGTTACCTTAATAATTATTACCTGAATTTCCACATCGAGTTGGCCATCTCATACATGATGCATTAGAGAACTCACCAAGGTTGAAGTGATTGATCATGACTCCTTGATAGTTGGTTTAGAACAACTATGAGATTCCTCATTGAATCCCCCATCTCATCCAGTATCTTAATCAGAGAACCACCACAGTTTCCTTCAAACCCATTGTCACTTTCGTGCCTACAAGATCCAGCCATTTACTAAAACCAAAAAGGTCAGTGTGAGTATATCAACAAAACCATCATGTACTAATGAGGAAGGTAAACACTAAGATATACTTTCTCATTCACTTTACCTAAAACTAGGACTCTTTCTGAAATCCAAACCATAATGGTAATGTCACTTATGCTTAAAGAATACCCTAACTTCTAAAGTTATCTAAACCGACCTTTGATACCAACTATAAGGCCCCAGCCTTTAACCTTACTTAATATTGAATTAAATGAGTAATTCACATTGAGGATCTTTTCAGATTTAGATTTTTAGAGAATTAGGACAAAACTATTACATCTCAAAAGATTACAAATTAGTCACTTCTACTAAATCTCCCTAAAATAAAAACTCTTAAAAAGAAACATGTATAGTTCCATGTTTTAGGTATCATGACTCTCCCTTGATCCCATCCTTGGCCTTATTCCACTCTAAGTCCTGTGAAAAACATTTAAAAAACATGGGATGAGCATAAGAAGCTCAGTAAGGGATACACAAAGAATGAAAACTGTTAGTTTTTCAAAACAACAAGAAAACCATGATTACTTTATCAATGTAATACTTTTCACCTTCATGAAGTAGTAAAAACTCTTCACTGAAAAAAAAGTATCATTACATACCTTTTTTAACCAAAGGATTACCATAAAACCCATATAAAGAAAACATAACATATATAAAGGTAACTTGGGACATAAACATACTTAAGTGGAATAACAATATGGTCAACTTCCACACATATCACTTAATGGAATAGCCATACAGCCAATTTCCATACATACTTAATGGAATAGCCATACGGCCGTCTTCCATACCCAATGCATTGGAGGTTATAACATAACCACCCGTCCTCGTATTCACGGCACCACCCGTCATATGGTTTATAATGTAACCACCCATTAAAATGTCCAAGTACCAATATAAAACCATAATACATAAAACCAATATAAAGGAATGATTACATTTACACATCACAATATATCATAATAGAATCCTTTATCAAAACCTTTTTCAAAACCATTTAAAACATTTAATAAAGAGATTTTTGAATCAAAGTGTCTCGTACCACCTTGAAGCTTAAAATTTTGAACCATTAATATCCATATTAACAAATCCTTAAAACCATTTTGAAAACATGGATATTAATATGAACAAATAATTAAAACATTTAAAATGTCATTTTTGTTAAAGGGGTTTAACCAAAATTAGAGACACTTGAATACAATAATTGAGGAATAAAATTTAGTCAGAACATTATAATATCATGAGAATAAATGGATTCATGATATAATACTCCAAAGGACAGTATATACACCATATAAGAGTGAATTGGTGCATAACAACAATGAACCCTCAATAGAAGTGTCAAATGTGATGAAATCCCTTATAAAGAAGGTATCCTTAAATTAAGGACAAATCAATCTCAAAAATATGTGTGACAAATATAAATACACCCAATATAAGTGGATATTAAGTTTAAAACAATAAATGGTCATTCACACATATTCAATGGATGACATATTCAATGACTACATGTTGAACCCAAAGAAATTGAAATTGGGTTAAAAAGTTCCCTTGACAGCCTAATGGCATCACATAAAAATGAGTTGATGAGAGATAAAAAGTGTATCTCATCACTTGGACATCAAATTTACATCAATAAGGATATATGAGAACATATCCCAACATAACAATATGTAAATTAAAAAACCCATAAAAATAAGTCTTTTAAAAAAGAGGAGGGTGAAAGGTTCCCTTACCGACTTGGGTGTCTTTCAAAACATACACCCCATGAAAGAAGGACAATATCTCATTGATGTAAATACTCATAAATGAAATTATATTACAAAATTATTAGAATAATGGGCAGGACATACACCACTCAATGGAATTTGTGGCAAATGTAGCATAAATCTCACGGGAATAAAAGTGAGATGAAAAATCCCTTACGAAAACTCTACAGCCTAACGACGCCACATAAAATATCCGAATATGGATTGATGATATCAAATAGGGTATCTCATCACATTACAATAAAATGTACAGCAATAGTAATATAATATAACATCCCCCATCATTACAAAGAGGAGCCTAAAATAAGTGACATAAAGGAGAGTACTTAAAAAGAAAGAGAGAGGTTAGATCTCTTACGAAAGTTCGGCAGCCTCACGGTGCCACTCGAAACTTCCAAAATGGATTGATGAGAGAGAATAGGGTCTCTCATCACATGAAAATAAAAATTACAGTAGGATTAATATAAAAGAACATCCCAATCATAAGAAATATGAGCTTAAAAGGAATGACATAAAAGAGTGTACTTAAAAAGAAAGAGAGGTGTAGGATCCCTTACCTAGGGTCCGACTTGACTCGATCATTCTTTAACGTCCTGAATAATAAACATGAGTTAATTTCTACTTGATTAAGAGCCTTTTCAAGCTTATTATTCCTTTTATATCACTTATTTCCATGTTATAAAAATTATGTAATCATTAAGTTAATAATGATTGTTTTGTCGATATTTGGTTCTTAAGTAGAAAGTGGACTTCATACAATTACATGTTGTTCGTGTGGTCAATGGTTCTTTATATCCAAAATGACATTACTGATTTGGATATCATATATATCATATATATCAATCATATACATGTATTTATAAAATCACATAATCATTTAGAGGAAAGAAATGAAATGCACCGTTCATGGAGACGGTAAGCCGTACGTACGCATGAACGCTACTTTCATTTCTAGGTCGTATTAATGGAATTAAAACTATATGATAGGTATGTATATTTTAATTCCAGAATTATATTAATCATTTAGATGTATCATACATCATATATATCCATTATATATATGTACTTATAATAGTACATTACATTTGGGGATAAGAAATGAAATTCACCGTTCATGGAGACGGTAAGCCGTACGTACGCATGAACGCTACTTTCATTTCTATCTCATACTTTAATGGAAAGAAATAATAATGATATAGAGGTATATAATAATTCCAGTATAACATCATATATAATAACATTAAATCCATCCTTTATACGTCCCACGTATGGCATTAACGAATCATATCACTTTGAGGGGGCGGTAGTCCGCACTTCCTAAAATGAAGATATCGCGTATACCCATAATGGAAGTCATAAAGGTAAGACACAAATGAAAACGACAGAAGAATAAGTAAAAAATAAACATATTATATATCATATATATAAATAGTGACATCATAATGGCCACCTTTGAAGGTGTTAAATGAGTATTGAACAATCATCGTTTCGGGAGGCAGAATTTCGCCATCCACGGAAACCATATGTTCATTAACCATTTTATGTAGTTGTGTGAGAGTGTAGCTCGAATAAATCTTATAACAACATCCTAGTATATTAAATATACTGTTTGTGTTACAAAATAAGTAAATAAAAAGAGTTTATGGGGTTGGAGAAGAAAAACAAAACAAATGAAAATGAGAGAATGAATTGCCTTTAAAAGTGTAACTCCTTTTGATTTGAGCCTAAAGGCTTCCTTTGAAAGGATTATTCCCAATGGGAATCCTCTAGGATGAGGGGAGGGATGTGGAGAGAGTAAATGGGCAGGGGTTGGCCGAGCCAAAGGCTTGAGGAGTGTGTGAAATGTGGTAGAGGTGGGGGCCTTTTATAAGAGGAGTGGAGGGGCACTTTTGGAAAGTAAGAAATATTACTTTATTTGAAAATGTGTTTCGGTTTTAAAAGGTCCCACATTGATATAATTCGTGGATAAGGTGATACGGGATCGAAATCCACCCATCCAATAAGTTTTAGACTTGTGTAGGTCATGGAGTTTACATTATCTTCTCATTTTATTTAAATCGTCAGATAATGATGTCATCGCTGCATCATTATAATGTCATAAATAATTTAATTTATTTAATGACTAAAAAGTATAAAACAATTACTATGAAGTATGAAATCTTTTTATCTTTCCAATGACTATTTATAACAAAACATCTGACTTCTATAACCCCACTTACAAATTTTTTTAGTAAAACATATCATGTTTGTGTCATTTTTACATTTACATTAAATAAAATGTTATTTATGTCATTTCCCATCAAAAGTGGCTCCATGGGGTCCCCAAGTTGACCCATGGCTTGTCTTGGTCGGCCATTACACATCCAATGAGTTTAGGACATGTTTCAAGTTCATTTCATATTATTAAAACATTATTTTTACCTTAAACTACACTAATTACCTCTAATCGCGATTAATGAATGAATGTTACTATTCACCAAAAAATTATTTTCATCCCATTGAACCACATTTTACATACTAATGACAACCATGTATGTAGGATTTTCAAAATTCAATACACAATAGTGGTAAACTTTCATTTAACTGAAAAATCAGTTTGCTTGATTATCACTTAGTGGTTTCACTATTCATCAAAAATTGGAGTTTTTCAGAAAAATACCAAAACTTTACCCTAAGCTATATTTGATATTCCGAATTCAAAAATGAAGTCTGTTTTAAAAAATTCAAAACATATTAGTCAGATTAATTAATTTAATAAATAATTCCTGCTGTCAGAGCAAATAGCGTGATTTTATAAAACAATATGTATCAAAATATTGACACTAGTTTAAGTCTGATTTCAAAGTGAAATTAATTCCAACGACCACTATTGGATTTAATGGTAAAAATATTTTCTAATTTCACTTTAAAACCAATTCAAAATATTATCTAATAATATAAATAAATTATATTAAAAGGTGGTTTTGAATTAAAACACAACATTTTACAGTATTCATTAAAAAATGATCTTTATTGGAAAAATACCAAAAAATGACATAATGTAAAATTTGATGTCCCGATTCTTAATAAGAGTTTTATTTGGTCCAAAAGAATTTATAAGAGTGATCAAAACTATATTTAATGACAGTTCTACATAAAAAGGCGATATGTGAACCTTTAGTAAAAACTAGGGCATATACGCCTAAAATTGAATTCTTTACGTATTTTAAGCCTTTAGCTTTTATTGGATAAATGTAAAAACATTTAAAAACATATATAATCATATTTTAATTATTTCTATCCATTCCCGCCAATACAACAGCTACATGTTAACTACCATTTAAAATAATATTATTTTATTATTAGAGTGCAACGTAAGATTCCCAAGAAACTCGTTGTTGCGTGTTGGGTACGCCATCGAGCATAGAGTCCCCTTTAAAGTCATTTCAATATTTTATTCACAAATATGGATAAATATGAAATGTCATATTCTTTATTTACCTGGGGTGTTACAACCATCCTTTTCTATTGTTCTACAGCTTCTGCTCTTTGGAACTATAATTTAGAACTTTTTTATTGCAGATGGATTATTTAACACTCTCTCATCCTACAAATAAAATGCTATGTGGAAATTGAAACCTCTCTGAAAATCACAAATATTTTCTAAGATATTATTGGAGATCCTCCCCATGTGATCTAGTATTATTGAAATAATATTATTCTTATAAATTCCTCATTTATTTTAAATTAATTCCGGATGCATATCCTCATTTATAATTTTGAAGCTACCTCGATTCAGAAGGATTGTTATGACAACTCTGTCAAATACTTTATGATTATTTGATATCTTCGTATTTATTACATATATCTTCATACTGTTCATAAAATTATTATGTTCTAAAAATCCCCTCTCATAAGATGGATTAATATTATTGTGGAAGATGCCTCTAAGGGAAATCTGAGTCCCTCGGGTTTTGGTTCTATCTTCAGTGACCATATTATAGAAATTCCCCTGTTGTTTCTATAGAATCTATGTAATTTCCTCATCCCTGGAATATGAAATGAAGAGTGTGATCAATGAATTTTTCATTTCTAAGAAATAGGGCTAGAACAATATTTGGATTGAATGTGATTTGAACACAATTATCAAGGCCATGTGTAATGGAGTGGTTCAACATTCGTGGCCACTTATAACCCATTGCATGAACTGTCTTCAATTTATCTTGGAGCTTAGTTACATTATCACTCATTCCATCTGTGAATCCAACAGGGTGCACATGGTCTTTATAATAAACGAGTTAACCAATACATATCCTATATGGTTAACATTCCTTATAATTTTCTTTCAATTTATGATAATGATTGTAAAAATGATTTAATCATTTAGACTTTTGTAATCGCTACATTTTTTATAATATTTTGTATCATGGTCCTTGACCAAGGAATCACCTCTAAAAAAATACAATATAAACTTATATATATTATAATATATATATATATATATATATATATATATTCAATATAAACATATATTTAAACATATATATGTGTGTGTATTATATATTTATATATACAGACACATAAAATATAAAATATAAACACACACATATAAGAATATATATATATATATATATATATATGTGTATATATATAACATAATACAATTAAATTTTACAAATTGTAATAGGTTAGTTTTTTGGGTGTTCATCTTGATGTAGTAGGTACTAGTTTTGATTTCTGGTGTCTGTGATTTCCCTTAAGGGGTTGGTTTTGTTGAGAGGGTGTGGGTTGAGATGGGGTGTTGGGAACCTCAAAGGAAAAGTCCTTACTATTCTAGGTAGAGGGAAAATGTAGAAGGAGGAATTTGAATTTGGATGGCAGGAATGGTTCCTGGGTCTGGTTGGTAGATGGAGCTTGGACGGAGCATGCAGTTGATAGAGGATCATGTAATGGAATAATAGATTTAGAAACATTTCTAGAAACAATATTAAATTATGTGTCGGTAAAAATTTACATCTATCAATGTCACTAATTTAGCAACATTTCAAACTAAAATTTGAATTTGAGGTGTCATCAAATAAATAAATTTAAAAGTTAGGAAAATTGATCTATGTTTAATTACCCTCATTTTTTAGAAAACTTGTTATATGAGGTGTAACTAAATAGCGATGTTTATTAAAGACAATACAATAGTTTCATTTGTAAACATCTCGCTTTTAGTGACTTTTATAAATGTAACCAATTAACATTGTTTATATACATATACAAATTAGCAACACCTAATTTTGTGTCATTTTTCTGAACATTGTTAAATGAATTAGTGACATTTAGAAATGCCAATAATTTGTGTTTTTTGTAGTGTGTGATTTCTTTAAATGCTTTTACAAAATTCCAAAACATTGATTACAAAAATAATTTCCAAACTATAATGATGTAATTTATTTAGTGGTGTGGGAATGCAACACGTTATGATATTTAATTACTATAATCTAGTTTGTGGTGAATATTAAACACAAAGTTGATATTAGATGAGAATTTAACACCCCAAGACATTATGATATATTTTATATGAAATAAATTTGATAACTTCAATATCTAGTAGTACATTAAATCCAGAGTCTTAATGGGCTATAATATAGTACATAACTATAACCTAATTGTTTAATTGGTGGGTATTAATATTACTAACTTAAATTTGGAAAATATTGTAATATTTTAATTAGATGTAATAATATAATCATTTAAAAGGAAAAAATGATTTCTAAACAGTAATATTTTTATTAGTAGTGGTTTAATCTCACTATGAAAAATAACTAATTTGTTTACAAATTTTATAATTTTTTTTATAATATAAATTTATTTTATGATATCAATTTTCAAACTTTTTTTATGGTGACTTTTTGGCATTGTTCGGAAATTTCACATTTTCATTAACAGTTATAAAATATTGATTCTTAATAACAACACTCAATTAATTTAAATAAATTACAAAGAAAATGTAAAATTTAAATTAATTTTAATGTTAAATTTGTGAAATTATTTAAGCCAATAACTAATTCTTTTAATTTTGTTCTATTTAATATCAAAATATAATTTTAAACCCATTTATTCTTATGAATCTTTTCTCTATGGAAACATACATTTTCATCGAATTACCATGTCAAATTTTTTATTTTATTTTTTCACCTATGTGAATTGAAGATTAAAAAATATATACCATAATTTGTATTAGAATAATTTATATTACTTAATATAGTAAACATATTTGTGGAAAATTATGAATTCAAAAAAAATAATTAATTTTAGTGATGCAGGTAAAAAATAATTTAATGAAAATACATAAAAATTTTATCTCCTAGGGATATGTAATTACCAATTATTGAGGAATTGTTCATTATAATATAATGAGTGTAGTATATATTGTTAAAAAACTCCATATATGTCATATCACCCACAAATAAATGGTTATCCACACCCCCCCCCCCCCACACACAAACATCAACCATCCATATTCATATGTGTCACCCAATACATACCCAAATAACATATTTAATAAAATTAAAACATCCTAGTTAAATTTGTATGATCATAAAACTAACATCAAAAGGCTTTTCGTTCAAACATAAATAACATATTTAATGTTGTTTTAATATTATTTAACAAGATTTTTTTTCTTCTTCCACCTCAATAAAATATTACATAAACATTAAAAAATAACATACTAAATATCATAAATATACATAGATGTTATTATGTTAATTCAATGACCCATATAAATATTCTTTTCTATCAAATGGGAAATGAGAAAGCCGATTTTGTGTATGGAAGACTAAAATCTCATAGGCGAATGCAATTATATTTCTATCACCACATTTCAAGGATAGATATAATGATTGATTTAAAAAATTTAAATTTTATTTATTATATTATTATAGTAACAAAATATTAATATCACATATACCTTCTTAAGTTACGTTTTATTTAAAATGTGATAGTGTTTTTTTTTGCAATCTAAACATACACCTCATGAAGAGATATGATTTTTTTATCTTATTATTAATGAAGAAGAAAATAATTAAAAATTTATTAAAAACATATGATATATATAATATTAATTTATCACCCACATCAATACCCATCAACAAATTAAAGAAATTAAAATCTATCTCTTGCGTATGTAAGGCCAATGATCTTCCTGAGGCGATCAAGTCCATTCTATGATCAAATTTAAATAATGATTATAAAATAGAATACAATAAAAATGATACATATAAAATTAATATTTTACTATAAATTATGAGAATATAAAATATTAACAAGAATAAAACATATATCGAAGAACCTGCATGGGAAAATAAGGGAAATAATAATCGAAAAAATGCAAATCATTAAATATTATGAACATACAGAAGGAAATAATTTATAGAGGGATAATATATGATTCTATAATATGTATAAGGGTCTATAATAAATTAATAATCATCTTAATAACATTTTATAGTAGGATAAATCACGTTCAATTGAATGTATGTGTGCTGTATAGGACATTGTCTTGCTTTCTCGTCATTGAGGCATATAGTAATGTTATGCATCTAATTTTTATTATATTTTGTATATAAAACCATTTATTAAATTATTATTTTTTAAACAACATGAATGATTTTATTTAATGTTTTAAATTTATTATTTTAATCAAATGTGATTTTACATCAAAATTACAATGTTTTAATGAACTAATAACTAAATTTCATTTCACTCGGTTACATTACATCTTCATTGAATTTGGAATTCATTGATTATGTAGGTAGAGGATATTATTTATATTATTCTATGTTTATATATTATAAGTGAATTTACCTTTAATTCATATAACAAATTAGTTCAATAATTCTAACTTCAACATTATGATCATTTTAAAGGTTTATTTCAATATCTCATTCTAATTACAACTATTTATTCATAAATATTTATTAGAGGAAATTATTTTCTAATTGAATAATAAAATAAAATAATTTTCATTTCTTATTTTAATTTATTATGTTCTCATGGAATATTACAATACTCCATTATTTTTTACTTAAAAATTTGATTTTCTTAAAAAATCCACTCTATTTTAGACTTTAGTAGAAATTCATTTTTCTTCCAGAACAACATTTTTTGAAATGTTTTAATGATTTTTTTTATCATTATCCATTGGATTTATTAATGTCATTTTTTTCATTTCAAAATTTTTTTTAATTTTTTTAATTGATTATTATTATCATTCTTTAAAAAATACCCTTTTGTATTTTAGAAAATATATCAACAAAATCCTTGCATTAACATATATGAAATTTGAAAATTTTCATATCATAAGTGCCATCTAATGTATTTATTATTCATATATATCTTTTAAATTTTACTTTTAATGAATATTATCTTTAAAATATTTTGTGTAAAAAGTATTTTTAAAATTATATATTCATATTAATAATGTTATTTTCGTTTATAATATTTTAAATTTTATATTATATTTTAATTTTATAATGAAATAAAAACATTATTGTAATTATGATAAACTTAGGATTTATTGTATTGATTCCATCATTATTATTTTATTGGGTGGTTCATGATCATTTTGACCCGGGAATGTTTTGAAATTATATTTGGTTTATTATTTTTTAATTCTAGAAATTTCCCATTAAAAATTCACATCACGTTCACCATTAGACATTAAATTTAACCGAAAGTATCTATAGATAACCCGTTTATACATATATTGTCTCATTAGATAAATTAATTGTTTATTATAAATTATATTATGTTGTAGGGAATTTGAACTTATCATTTTTAAAATATATTGTGTTTTTTATAGTAGAGGTATTATGACACCAAAGATCTTGACGTAAAATATTCATGATTTTTCATTAATTAGAATTATTTTATTATTATATTTGATATTTTCACTATGATATAATCCATGGATGAATCTCATTATCATTTTTTTCAATGTAATGAGTTCGTAGATATTTATATTTCCATATTGATTATAAATTATCTAATAATTATTGTGATATTTTTTAATGTACATATTTCATCAGTTGTTTACATTTCCTATATGAATATGATTATTAATTCATGATAGATTTTGGTTTACAAAAATACTCTTAAGAGTTTGTGGTTACACTTTTTATCATTACATGGAAATATATAGGTGTATTGTAAATGATATGAAAGGATATCCTAATTGGGAAAATGATATTCGGAAAAAAAAAATTGTATTTTTTTTATTCAAATGTACCATGGGAATCATGTATGTAAGTTATTTACCTATACTAATAAAAATTTCTATCCTTTGTGATTTTATCATTTGTATCTAGTGCTAAAGTAATAATGTGGACACCATCATTGGTTTACCGAGTTTGGGGAAAAACAATATTACTAAAAATAATGAATAGCAAATCAATATGATATTTGAGATATCTATTCATTCATATTTAAATTAGATAAATTTATTACATAATGATAAATCATTATTTTATGATGTTTTTTATCTTACTATTCTATAATACATGGAATCACATTTTTTCAAATATGGGTGGGATGGTGTTTAATTTTGGTGAACATATTCCATAAGTAGCTTTGATCTAAATTAAATCAAAATAATATTGTCTCAAAAATAACATCTATGTATTTTATGGAAAGTATTGGTATATCTAGAAACAATATCTAAATTTTCAAGGAAACCAAGGTTGTATAAATTAGTCTCCCACTATTACCAAAATAGTGCACTAACCATATATTACTGAAGTTCTATCACATTAAATAACATATTTGATGGCCTAGATGATTTCAAAAAAAAATTCTCAAACCATTCATCCATCATGTTCATAAAAATGTAATTTTCATCTATTGAAATTAAAACAATTACTTAAAAAAATTATTTAAAAGTAAAAATCTAGGAAATTTCATTTCTCCAAACCATTACATTTTCTCCTCCCCCTAAAAATCCCATCTAAGTATGTGTTTCATAAAATTAAATTTTAGTTAAAATATTAATATTCAATTGTAAATATCAATAAATATAAAAATAGAAATCCAATAATAAAATATAGTAATGTTAGTACATTATGCCTTATATTGTTATTGCATTATTTTGTTGGTTTCTAACCTCCATTTAAATTAAATTTTTATATCTTGAACCCTAATAATGTATACATATAATTTTACCGAATAAAACCCATGTATCCTCCTTAGAATAAAATGACATGATGTCAAAAATTACAATAAAATGGATCTATTTTATAATTTCTAATTCAATTTATATTTAATTAAAAAATAGTCCTTTCATAATAAGTACGCGAACATATACTATAATAAAAACATCAAGATCACAAGGTACGAAATAAAATAAAATCATTTATAAATATAATAATATATAAATAAATTAAAATAAAAAATTTATTTTACCCATATTAAAATAATGTATTATTCTATTTAGTTACTGAAATTATTTAATTGAATTTAGAATATATGATATACAAAAATAAAATTATATTCTTATCAAGAATAACTATAAATACTTTCTATAATGCATCATATAAAATAATTAGTATGATTTTATTTTTTTATAAACTATTTAAAACACTCAAGCATATATTAATTAAGTAGTTAATGGGAATGAATATAACCACCTATAAGGATATGATGACTCCACATTTCCTTCGACAACAATGAGATAAATAGTGGTAGATGGTAGTTTTATATCCCTCTATCATTAAATATTAAAAAATATATATGGTAGTCCCTTTATGAAGAAAGAAAAATTGACATGCACATTATATTATCCAAATTCACACAATAAGGGATGGTATATAGAAGAATGGAGGGATGTTTTGATAAATAACATTACCAAGAGTTTAGACATAAAATCTTTGGGGTGACCGCAATTGTGGAAGAATTCATGGAAAAGAATCTACCACTCTCCCATTACCAATAGTTGAAAACCAATATAAGGGGATGAGGAAAAATTTATTTCTTATTATGTCCAAATTTCGTCACTTGAAAAAATATAATTAATATAACTATAAGAATAAATTAGATGAATTTTAAATGAACTATACATATTTTTATTTCTTATCACTACTATATTTATATAAATAATAAATCAACAACTACTTTAATATCATAATATATTCCTTTATAATTATAGATAATATTGTTTTATAAATTTTCTAAATTCCAAATCATTGAGTCGCACACACACAAATGCACACACACATACACAGAAACACACAAAAACTCACACACACACACACAAACACACACACACATATATTTGTAATGTCACAAAATAAAATAATTGAAACACATCTTATAAATTTACAACAACAATAAACATAAAATAATTTTGCTATTATAAAATGAAAATTGAATATAAAAGGTCTAAATACATTTAGATATCATTAGATTAGGTTTCATTGAACAGAGGGGAGGCAAGTCGGTTCATCATTGTTAGTCAATAAATGATCTAACCATGTTGGACTCACTTTCTCACATGTCAAACAGTTCAGGTTTGACACAAATTGTTTCCCAAAATGATACCAAAGTAGTTCACCCATTATATGTCATAACAATTCTAACATTACAACGTTTAAATTTCATAATTTTATTAAAACAATCATGTGTATAAACAAATATATTCGGTGTGTTACACATAAATATTTGAAATATATCATATCAATAAACATATATCATATCTAGTGTATATTTAGACCACATATTATAATGATATCAAATATTGTGAAAATCTATCTTACAAAAACAAAATATATTAATATTCTACTCCTTTATTTTTATATAACAGGAGGGGGTCAATAAAATTTCTTCAGTTGGGCCATAAATATACTATACTAGGGGAATGCATATCTGAATCATTTCATGCAATGAAATTTATATTACATGAATAACATATAAAATACATATCATAGATACAAATTACCCACTACACCAATTATATTAATAAAATAATCCAATATCAAGTCTTCTCAAACACTTAATAATCCATGAAAAGGGAACCTGATCCATCACATAAGTACAAATTTGGCCCATGGGAGATAATTCAATCATCAAATAAATGATTAACACCAATGAAATACTGGGTATCATATCATTAAAAGTAAAACTGAATAAATCCAATGTTACCAAACATAGGAATTTTTAAATAAACAGTAACTACACACATTAAACTCATTCATCATATATCCATAGAAAAAAATATCAATTAACATATAAATAAAATAATTATTAATAATTGTAATTTAATATGATAATAAAAAATAAATATTTTTCTCACAAAAACACCAAAACTAATCCCTAGTTCCAATGAATCATGATCACAAAACAAGAGAAAATCACAGATTTATTCCAATATGAAAACATATTCACATTGTTTCAATTCAACTAGAATCCATCAAAAATATCATAGAACCAAATTATCAATGAAACAATTAGTTGGTAATATCTATTATTAATTATAAATATATAATTAATTCATTGATAAAAAGGATCTAAGAATGTGATAGAAAAGATTTAGATATATCATAATATTCCAATGGAGGGCCATTTGAAAACAAGAAAAAAAATATAATCAAGAGGAATAAAATAACATGAAAATAATCATCAATCCCTAAATTTTGTACAATTTAAGAGAATCAGTATTGGGAGTTGGTCACAAAACCTTCCACTATAATATATATTAACTAATGCCGTGTATTAGTTAAACCAACACAATTCAAATATAATATGAATGAATTATATCAACTATGGGGAGAAATAAAATGACACACCAAATATAAAAGATAGTAATTCAACCTAATAACTATGAAGGAATGTGTTAGTGAAAACATCCATATATTTTGAGGCCAATCAAATATGGTAGAATAAAGTTAATAACAATGGTTGCTAATAAACCATATTAGATAACAGAATTATTAAAAGAAGAATTCTCAATGATATGAACATATTTTTTTTATGAATACTAAAATAAAATGAGTTAAAAACATTTACATATAGATTCTAATAAAGCCTATATTCTAAAAAATATTGAACAAACACATTGATGAAGATATCAACATCTTCTCTAAATTATTTTTCACCCCATTTAGAAGTGATATAGAACAATGACTCTCATAAAAAACTAAATAATTTATCTCCAAGATGGGGGGATAAATTCCTAAAACATAGATGGTAGATGAAAATACATCATTTTCACATCAGTGATTCAAATAGACTATGGGGATATATAAATATCCAAAAAAATCATCACTAGAGCGTGATAAACACTATTTGAAACTTTAATGCCATCATGAAAGAATTTGAGTTAAAACCAGTAGTAAATATAGTTTGGGTGGGGAATTATTAATGAATATAAAACCACTAAAAGTGAATAATGGATAAAATTTGAAAAATAATGAATAATTTGTGACAAAAAATAATGTTGGAGATGAAGATTTAATAGCGGGGAGTATCATCGTCTGATTTGGAAATGGAAAAAATAAATAAAAGGGAAAAATGACATAGGTGTCTAATGAAAATAATATAATAGAAAAATTAGAAACATATAGTAGGGAATGAGTGGATTTTTCTTCGAATTTAATGTAATATGCGATTTTAATTCTATTCAGTTTAGATATTACTTTATTTTTATTATATAATTTTAGATTTACCATGTATTTTTCAGATACATTATGATTCTTGTTAACCATATTATATATAAATAATGATAAAATATTAGGATTAAAATTTATTTAAAAAACATAAATAATGCGTTTATAAAATTATAATATTATATTGAAATTATTTGTAACGTGCAAATTTTGACTTCTCATAAATCATAATATATAATTAGATAAGCTTACCAAACATAAGAAGAATACATGCATATCACAAGGTCATGTAAATTACATGAAATCAAAATATCATGTATAAAAACATTAAATAAACATGGGAATAATTTTTTTATTATTTAGATATTAGTAATATTATTTTCATTTTAATTATTGTGCAATTATTTTTAATATCTCACACATTATATAGACAATGTGGAATGGATTTTTTTCAAATTTGAGCCTGTGAATTTTATACCACATAAAATAATTGTTATCTTATCTAATATGTGCAACATAGATTCAATTGAATGAAGTGTTTATTACTACAAAAAATAAAATTATCATGATAATAACATATATTTATAATGAAGGGACATTTTTAAAAATGGATACGCTATTTTATATTATATTTAAGGATTAATGTATATTATAAGACATATTATTTTTTGGTTTTGGATAAATTATATAAATGAGGTGTAATAGTTTTTCATAATATCTTAAATGATAATCATATAATATTATATTATTATTCTAAAATATACTGAAAACCTGACTGATAAATTCATTAAAATACTTGTATTATGTAGAAATACATAGGACTTATAATATTCTAGGACTTGATTGGTTTCATTATCAACTGTATATGATTTAATACATAGAAACAAATTAAATAAAATCGTATATTTTTTATACATTTATGAATTTATAATTAATGATTTATATTATCCATATTTAAACCCGTATAATCCTTGATCACCTAATTTAATGATCCACATTAGAAGATATTTTTTTCTTTACACCCAAAATCATAATATTTTAATATAATAAAAACGTGTTTTTATATAGTGAATGTGTTGATTAATTATTATTTTTTGAAGAAACATGTTATATTGATAGAACATAAAGTGTGTTCTTTAGCTCTAGAAGAATGTTAAAAAACTATTGTATAATTTAATTTAATGAAATATCAATTAAAATGGAATAAATATGAATATTATAAGGATAAATGTATATTTTTTTGTTAAATTTACTAACAATTAAATGAGATAAAAAAATGACATAGGTAATAATTTGTAATCGGAAATACATTAGTAAGGAGTGGGATAGAAATTCATGTACTTGATATTAAAAATAAAGCACCATCATTATTCATTTTAAAAATGTAACATCATTACCCCAAAAACCAACAACTAAAAAATAATTCATAAATATCTATAATAATTTGAAACTACATTGTAATTAAATATTTATTTTTTAGTCAATTAAACTAGCATGTTTCAACTAATTTATAATTTATGATTGACCATAAAAATAAAAAATTTATTATTGAGTAGTGAGTAAAATTATATCATTTAATTTAATCTATGACATAGCTCAAATAATAGTTAATGTATTAACAGTATGAGTGAAATGGAAGATAAATTTTTGAATTTTGGTATTATTGGATACATGATTGAACACTCGATTTGTATTATTTTCCATTATCTAGAATTTTTTATTTATTAAATTATATTCGATTTTATGTTGAATAATAATTTCTATCATTAACAGAATGATGATATCATGATTGAATTATAACAATTCCTATAAGTGCTAAAATCATTAATTTGAGCAGGAATTATTATCCACATTAAAATTTTTATTTCATGATTGGAAAAACCCCAATATTGAACAAATTAAAACTGGCCTAAATAAGTATTGGACATGTGAATCCACTATTAAAATATTATAACATTAATGAGGGATAGATCTTAAAATTGAGAAAAATAATCATTGATCCTTGACACATTCATGATTGATACCGCTATCACCCACCCCTAGCCATGTTTCCCAATGAAGCTTACAATAATCTTACTTCTTAGTGGGAATCCCAGATGAATCCCATCATAAATTTTGAGATGATTTTAATGACCTTCTATGAAATGTTGAGCACTAAAATCACATGCAAGGGAATGGAAGTCAGAACATATATGATACCTTAATATTCTCCTCAATAGATAGAAACCATTTACTCCATATTTTTATGTGGCTAGTGATTTTATCTACCAATACATCGAAGTGGTGAATATGAATCCTCCTCCTCACAATAGGATATATAAGGTAATCTATGCGGAATGACATCATTTTCATACCTATGCTCGCATCTATTTTTTTCCCTGCATTTGTAAAAACCATTTTGATATGAACACACTTATTTTATTTAGTTTGATAAACTGTCTTCCCCACTTGTAATATATATCCCTGAGTTTTTGAATTCTGGAATGTTATGAATTTTGCCTTTTTGTAAAAATTCTTTGTCATTGGTGAAAAATATATGAAGGATTTCACTAGTAATTTTTATACCATAGTAATTCCCGATGTAGTTAAAAATAATTTCCACCCTATATATTTTCTAGGATTATCCTGAATAAAGGAAAATAGTATAGAAGATATAGGATCCCCATGCCTAAGGCCAGGATTTGATTTTATCAATAAAGTCATATTCCCCATGAAAGATATATCAACACAAAAGGAGCTAAAATCCCAGATGAACAGATCCACCACCCCTCTGGAGAATATCATACTATAAAACACGTAGTTGATGAAACTCCACTCCGTCTTTCCATATGATTTGTGCATATCAACGTTATCCACAATGTTGGAAGTTATTGGTTTTTTTAATGTCTTCCAAAATATCATGAACCATAAATATGGTTATTTGATTCGATTTTCCATTAATGAACCCATATTGGTTCTCCAATACCCATTGAGGAATACACAACATGAATCTTACAATAATAATGCTTTTAGAGACATTATAAGGAAAATTACACAGTATGATTGGCCTATAGTGGATTGGAAAATATTTAATCATCACTTTTGGAATGAGGATCATTGTTGATTCAGAAGCCACCGGGAGAAACGTCCCACCACAAAAACAAAATCATGAATTGTCATAGTAAGAATCCATTTCACCAGTTCCTAGAGTGTTATGTAATATGTATCAATAAAATCATCAGGTATGTTAAGACTATGAACATCCACCCATATCTCAGCCTCCTATGACATTATATCATATAATATTTTATTACCACTTGAATACACCATTGGTATAATGTCAAATAAATCAGATTGTTCACTCAGAATGATTTCTTACCTATAAGGATTATGGTCATCCACTAACCTTTTAAAATATTCATTGTCCATACCTCCCATGAAATCCACATCATTCATGAAGGATCTATATTCCATTCATATATTGGATGGTGAATGAATTCCTTATTTCATCAATTAATGCTTGAAAGATGGTTGAATTATTACCATTCATCCTTTATCCATGTCACAATAGACCTCACTCTAGATTTTTATTCTTGATCTAGGATGATTTACACTACCTAGTTCTTCATGTCCATCAATATGATAAAGCTACCATCATCCTTGTCGAGTTCTAGGTTCCCGTAAATGATTTAAATATTTTCTTTAATCCCATATAGATAGGTATAGTGTCTGGTCAAATTAATATACCATGTTTCAATATTGCCTTTGATTATTAACAATTTTTTGTGCAGACCTATAAATTTTCTTTCCAGCATGGGTTACATCCAGGACATTCAAACTGTTGTATGGAAGATATAATCTGATACACAATGGTTGTAATTATAGAAAATGTTTTTATCCATAAAAAATTGGTTGAGATGAATGAGAATATTGTCATTTTCAAAAGATTCTGGAACAAGATGCTCAACCCATGTGTTCATGAAGGAAGAAAGAACTTAATGGTTAGCGAAGTAGAAATGAAATCTTCACTGGCTTAGATTATTACCATTTTGGGTGTTACAGGAGATTAATTTTCCCCAATATTATCCCAAGTAATACAAGTTGTTTCAATAGGCATAGTATGTAAAATCATATTTATCCCCTCTAGGTTACACTCCATCACCCTTATTCTATGGTGGGTTGAGGATGAAATTAATATTTCCTCCTATGAACCAAGACGAATTCCATGGAAAAAAGATTATCTAATTCCTTCCAAAGATCTTATCATTACCTTTCCTCAAATTTGGTATAGAAAAAATAGAATAATAATACTTGCAGACCCAACAAGATCTTTAAGAAAATATATTGGCTAGATGGTCCAAAAAAATCCACCGATATGATGCTCTTAAAAAACTCATATGTGGTGATTGAATGGTTCACTATGAAGAAGACCAAAAGGCCATTTTTTATTGTGAAATTAGATATCCTAAAATATTTTTCATAGGTTTGGGTATCCCCACCACATAGGCCTTTGAATAGTGGAGTTACGATAGAGGGAAATTTTCGATATGCCTTTCATCCTGGCTATGGGAAATCCAAATGAAGAATGAAATCATTTGAAGAAGTGGACACCTGATTTGAGCCTATGATGATAGGGAATCTTTAGTATGACTACATGAAGAAAAATTGTTACATTTTTTCCAAGCCCTTGTACAATGACCACATGTAATAGTGGAGAGTGCAGAATCCTCCACGGGGGATTCATTTGAATCCTCAAGCGAGAACCCCACAATAGGGTTTTTTCAGTGATAAAAAATTCCTTTATTAGGAATTTAAGGGTGCTAATAATTAACCCGTTATTAAAAGGGGGTCCCATTTATCAACTCAAAAAAAATAGTTGGTAAAGGACCTTTTTATCAGTATTAATAATTACTAAAAAAAGTGGTTGTTTAAAATCATCAAAAAAAGGGATGATAAAAGTTTCTTTTATAATCATTGAGAAATTTAATAATTATTATAAATATAATCATTAAATTAGAGACCCCTTATTTAATATCATTTTACCCTCGCTTAACCTGACTGAGAAGACCTGGTAGCATGCTCAATGCCCCTACAAACACCTTTAACTGTTCGAGGTGCACCCACCCACCATTTAACAGTTACATTCCCCTACACCCACTCGTGCACCACTTCAACAGCTTGGATTCAATCTCTAAAACTCTCCCCTGGCCACTTGACCCATTACCACTCGTCCATCTTGTTTTGTTCTTTATTTAATGACAAATCTATGTATATATATTGTTATATTTATTCGTACATTAATATATATTTATACCAATATAAATATAGTTATATTAATATATATATATCTATTTAGTCATATTATATATAAATATAGTTATATTTTTTATACATATATTTACTAATATATTAATATATATTTATAAAATTAGTTTTATTAAAATTTATAAAATTTGTTTTTTTATGGGTGTTTATAAATAAAAAATATACATACATACATATATAAAACCTACATACAAATGTAAATATATTATTTATATGAGTATCTATAATTATAATTATACATATTAATATATATTAATATATATTATATATTAAGTTGTATATTCATATGTTTGAACGTATAGATAATAAATATAAGTTTGTTAATAATAACACACAATAATATATATATATATATAGACACTCACAAATTATATATGTATATAAATATTCATATATATTAATTTTAAATTAACTATATATGATAAGTCTTATATATTCAGAAATATAATTTATATGTAAATAACTTTAAGTATTTATTCCTAAAATTAATTTTTAATTTATGATTATATTAAAAATATTTTTATATATTTTTATATATTTGATTATAAAAAACATTACATTGTGAAAAAATTAAAAAATTTCAAATCAGTAATATTAAAAAAAATGTAATCCCTGATAATAAATTCATCCCAAAATGATAATATAAAAAATACCCCCAGATAAGAGGATTGAATTACAACAAATATTTAAAAAAATTGTTATCCCAACTAAAAACTATGTTTTTCAGGGATTCTACGACTTTTTTGGCCTAAAAATGTAACATAAGGTTCCCTTATCACCCCAGTATATAGATCTCATCACAATTTTCAAGTTCAAATGTTGTAGAGCTCAAATGGACACCAGGATATGTCAATTTGTTGTTTGAGTTACCTTTTCAACATATTCTACATATTTTATTTATTTTTTAAGTCGTCAAATTGTTATTAAATGAATAATTCATTATTAAAATAAGAAAATAATTAATTAATAACAATATTTTATAATATTTTATAATAAATTTTTTGTACATTTCATATATATTATTCTTAAATTTCAATTTATACTTTTCTAGAACATATTTAAACAAATATTTAAATCTATATCAAAATAAATATATTTATATATTAATATATTAACTTATTATTTTTAATGTTATTTTTTAAAATACACCCTTTAATAGTTCTAGTAAAAAAATCACTGATAATGACCCTCATTAATCAGTGAAAAATAAAAAAATCACTACAAAAGGGGTCCCTTTATTAAAATTAAACAAGAACTAAAAATGTGAGGGACATTTATTGATACTTTTTTATGCACTGATAATGGTACCCCCTTTATGTGAACTTTTTTTATCACTACTAAAGTGTGGCACTGTGAAACACCATTTTTGTAGTATTGAGAAATGTAATTAAGCAGTCATATAGAGCCAGGGGTTGGTAGAAAGTAAGAGCCAGATCAGACTTCCATCCTCTACTCGACCATTATGAATGAGATAAATGGATCCTTATTAACCTGAGAAGAAATAACGTGTGATCATACATGAAGAATAGAAACTAAAATACCCATTCCCTCGATGTTCTCTCTCCATGGAACATCACACAGAGTGGGGGAGTTCAGGCCGCTCAAAAAAACATGCATAGAAGACAATAAGTGTAAAATTACAAATTGTTGAAGGGGGGGAGATCAACAATGAACTGAACATGGGGTCCTAAAAACGCCGAAACATTCTATATTCACTCTTTCAATAGAAGGGACATTGTTTAAAGAAATAAAATAATAAGGCGAGAAATATATGTTGTAATATAAATATATATATAATAGTGGATTGATTTAAAAAATCCATATTTGAATACAATTATAATGATGTGTAAGTGAGGTAGATTTTTTTCACTTCAGAATGGGGAAATGTACCATCTATAAGTGGATATTTTTATATGTAATACATGAATGAAAAATATTAAATAATAATTACACGATGACTATTGGGTAATTAATGGCATATAATTTTCAAAAGCATGGATATGTTGTGTTTATGAGGGATGATAAAGATATAAATAATATGATTCACTCAATTGAGACAGATTACAATTAATACAATGTGGGTTTATATATATTATATATTTAGTTTTTTTGAATTATAGTGAATATGAAGATATTTTTCAATTTTAAAGGATCTTGGACATTTATAACAATATCACACAATACTAGAATTTTCATTTTGATGCAGTAGATAAATTTTTCAATATTGGGTACTTTCTTGAGTCATTACAGTTCATCAAGGTTTATAATTCCATTAAATAATTTTGTTTTTAGATTACATATTTTACATATATTATAATTAAATTATCACTTTATATGAATGTTCATAAATTTAATGGATTAATATATAATAAAAAATTACCTTTTTATGAATGAATGATTATCATTTCATATCATATTGAGATAATATTTATTCATTAATTCTATATTAATTCCTTTATAATGTATTAATCTATGAGGAACACATATATAGTCAATGATTTGTAGATGAGATTCATTGATATTTTTTTGCACAATATTTTCTGAAATAGTTTTATTTGTTAATATATATTTTTTTGGTCTGGAATATATGAAATAGGGTAGATAGTATCTGTTAGAAATATTGAGATAATTAATAATTACACACTAAATATTTCACCTTTTCAATATTTATTATTTATTTTTTAATGAAATATTATTTTAAATGAACCCTATATAGATATTAATTAATTATTCCCACTTCATTAGAATAATGAAATTATTTTTTATTCTATTTTTTCATTAAATATTTAATATGATATTCAGTGATTTATCAAATGATATGTTTTTCTTATTTGGGTTCATTGGTATTATTATTTCCATGTGTCATTAATATTATACATAAAAGATATTTTTTATAAGTAGATTTTTTTATGAATAGAAAATATAAATTATAATTTCTTATTGCTGTGAGAATAAAGGGTTACATGATCATAGGAAAATTGGTACATGTTCATAAACAACTCAAACTATTAACCATCCCTAATTGATGGTGATTAATCTATATCTTAGGGAAACAAAATGTATTTAAATAATAATGGTAAATATTGCCACGTTAATGACTTAATTTATTAGAAAATCTATGGGATAATTAATCTTCTATCTTTGATAAAAAAATACACAAGAATACAATGTGTAATTTTAACTGATCTATCCAAGAGTTATAGTCATACTCATATTTGATTTGTTTTGTGATGTTTTAACATTCAGAATATTTTAAGAGGGATTGAGATAATATTTTTCAAATATATTAATATAACATTATAATTTCCACAATCAAAATGTTAATAAGATATAGCATCGTAAAAAATATCTAATATTTTGGGGTATTTTCAATGGAAAAAGAATATAATTCCCCATTTGAAGACATTATTATGGAATTATACATCATTATATTGTTATATAGGATATCCATCCTAACTTATTAATACTATAAATTTTTTAAATGTAATTTATAAATATTATATTAGTATGTAGTATCTGAAAAAATTACCTAGAAATTCATATTTTATAAATATATTTTGGATTTAATGTACAATTATAGGAAATGATGATCTTAACTATGGGAATTCAAATCCCTGTATTGTTTTTTATTTTCAAGTTACATTTCAAATTTAGATTTTTTTTTAATATTTTCTTATTATTCCTTTTAAATAATCATATAATTATATACTTATTACAATTTTCAATTTGTTTTTTTATCATCTTTTTTAATTTTTTTTACATTAAAAATAAACCAATAAATTTTATTTAAATATCATAGGATTCAATCTATGATAAAAATGAGTGGAATATGGAATTTCACTAATAATGCGGGTGAAGGATTCCTATATACTACTGCTGTTTTAGGGAAATTTTTGGGGAATTCAGTTTTTGGTTATAATATTACTACATTGTTTTCGATTATCCAATGAAAAAACTATACACTATTTAAATTCATGTTTCCATGTACACCTATATAAATATAAAGACTTTTGATTTGATATTATAGATTTAACCTCTTTTATATGAATATAAACGATCATCATTGATATGGACTTATTTTTTTATCATAAGTTTGCTTTCTCACATACAATATCAATACCTCGTCTATATTATCCATTGTAATAATATTATAGACTTTATTTATATGAAATATAAATTTGTATTTATCTTATAACTTCCAATGTTGTCAAAATTAATCATATATTGAATAACCAATGAAAAATAGTAAACATAGTTGTAAAATTTAATAATTATTTTAGATGAATCCATACATCATGCTTATTGTGTAGGAATATCCAAAACATCTCTATAAATATTTGAAAATTTATATATGTTGGACACCAATAATTTTTAATAAAATTACATCTTTCTTTTGATAATTTTTATATCCTCAATGGTATAATTATTTTTATAAAGAATATTTTTTAACACCAAGATAGGAGTGGTTATTATTGATGTGTAAAAAAGGTAATCATGACATTCTGAATTAAATTTTATTTTTTCAGAATGAAAAAACAAGACAAATGTGAAAACTGGATCCCATAAGGAAATGATATAAGCATTTAAATATTTTCCCATAAAATTAATTATGTGATGAATAGATGAATATATTTTAGGGGGTGTGATAGTAAGATGGATTGAGAAATGTTTTATATAATGATAGGGGCTTCTTTATGAATCCATAAACTTCATATGAGGTCATTATCATTTTAAAACATGACCCAATGGAGTCCAATTATTACCATGGATTTTTCATAGTATCATATTGATTTATGGTAAGTGGATATTAGGTATCTTATACCAACATGGAGTTATGGTATACCCATTTTCATTCACTATAATTAATTGCTACAATTATGTGTCAATGATGATCATTTATTTTATGGAGTCACAATACAAACTAGGATGACCATTTAACAAATTTGATATCAAATAAACCCCAAAACACACAAATCAATGAATTTATGTTTAATAATTATTTTCTTTTGGATAAATTAAATCATGATATGGATGTTGCGGAATCATTTCCACATATTAGTGCCAAATATTATTATAAAGTGTACTTGTGGTATAACATGTAATATTTATCTTTTGTGGAATTGAATGAATATGATTATTTTTTCTCGAACATGTATAACCATTACAATAACCTCTTACATTACATCATGAAATTCATTCATGTAGAATATTTTGAGTAAATTTATATGGTCACTAAAAATATACTACAATATTTTTTTATGGAATCTACTAAACAACATAGGGGAATTGAATTTTATATGTTCTAGAGGGTCTCCACATATATATATCCCAAAAAATAGAACAAAATTAGATATAATTAAAAAAAATTCATACACTAAGAAAAAATATTCTATAGTTGGGTATTATTACACTATTTTTAAATGAAATTATTTTTTTGACCTCCTTCCGCCATAATGAGAACCATAACAATAAAATTCAATCAAGGAAAACTCCATAGAAAACAAAAATATTAAATTAGTTCATCCTGAATGTTTGTGAACCTTACATCCAATTATTCATTCAATTGATAATGTTCATAAAGAATATTGTGAGATATATAATGATACACCCTTGTTTTTTTATAGAAAATAATGTTTTATAGAATTACCATCATTAAAAATTGATCATAAATATGAATATAACTCCAATAATATTTATAATATATTTATTTGTAAATAAATTTATTCGATTAAATACGTTTTTGAATACACAATAGTGATATTTTTATGCACAATTTCATATTCAGCACATAACAATGAACGTGGACAAGCCATGCTATATATAAGCATTATAAGATATCTATAAATTGGATTGTATGAAAAATATTTAGTAATTTATGAAAAATATATAAATGCATTTCCAACACAATATAAATTATATATAACTATTTAGTAAATAATAACTCTTTTTTAGTAAAGTGATTTTATTATTTAAAAATATTTTATATTAAAAAATCAATTTTTTATATCAAATGGAAAATTCTAATAATAATTTTCCTTAAACATTTAGAAAAAATATTTGGAAATTTTCATTTCATTTTTTTAACCATAATATCAAAATTTATTTTTCATTAATGTTAGTTTCATTTAAAAAAATTAAATATTTTGTGAATAATAATAAAATTCAAATTTTTTCTATACAATATTTTCCCCATACAAAATTATTCATTTTTTATGCCCAAATATGTTTTCTAATATTTTATAAAGTTACATAATTATTATATATCTGTATTAAATATTATTAATTCATTATGAATAAACATTATATTATTTTTTTTATATGCCTGTTTTTATGTTGGAAAATTGAATTTTTTTAAAATTATATTTATGTTGATAATGATTCTTTATTTTAATTATTTAAAATAGTCTTATTGAAGAATGATTGAAATTGTTTTTGGGGATTATATATATATAAATTTTAAATGATATACAAACCAAAATTATTACAACACATTGACTGAATGTAAAATAATTATTTCTTTCAAAATACATTTATCCAAAACCTATTATTTCATCACATTTATCGGGTTTTTGAAAATTTTATTTTTTTTACATTTACAGGAATTATTTTTATAAATAATATAAATTATTTAAATCATCATTTCAAAATTATATTATCCTTATTTTTTAAATATTTTCTAAAAGGTTTCTTTTTTTCAAATATTAAAGAATAAACAATATTATTTAAAAACTACCATTTTAGTTAAAATATTTAAAAGTTAAAAATATATTTAAAATTTATTAAAAATATATATTATTTAAATTATAAATAAATTAATACAGTTTAATTCAATTTAATCATTTATATATTTTTCAGTAATATAAAACTATTTGAAATTTTCAAACATTTTCCCTTTAAAACAACAACTTTCTTGTTATGTATACAAGACTAGTTTTTAATTATATTTACACTTATATGAATTTAATTTTAAAAAATTTATTAATTTTTTTGAATAATTGTAATTTTATATTTAATTATTTTCACCTAATGTTTTTAACTATAATTATTAGTTAAAAGAGTTTATTTTAATCTTAGCGCTTATTGGTGAAATGATTTTACAGAGGGATAAAATAAAAAATAGAAGGGAAAATTAACTTCTAAAATAATAAAACACAAATTTTATTGGAAATATTTAGATAATATACCATATATGATACCTAATAAATCATTTTTTAACCTGGAGATATAAAAAAATGTGGGTGGAATTCATTATTTCAAGACATTACAAGTGGACCACTCAGCACACATAAAATATGACACCACATCTTCTACCCTATTAACACATTAAAAAATATTTTTTTCAATCATGAACTTCCAAAACAACATAACTACATTAATAACCTTATAATATAAGCATTATTGTGGTTTAAAATTCATACTTGGATGGTTTTGGTGATAACCTATGAATGATACCTGACGAAAAGATAATGTTCCTCAATGAGTGTATTTATTTAATTTCTTATTACTCAAAATTGAATCAATATTATTCAATAATTTCATTAAAACCCTTATATATTATATATTATGAATTTTATTATGTTAATTAAATAGAAAAATCATTCCACTATTCTATCAAATGGGATTTTAAATCATCATTTGTGTGTACGATGGACTTCCTCCTCGCGAAACAATGTATTTCTTTTTTCCGTCACCACCTCCCATATTTGGGTATTATTGTTGATTAATATTTTTTATTCTATAAGGATACAATATTAAAACTCTTATAGTAATAATATCATATATCACTTCTCAAATACAACACAGTACCAAATATATTTATGTTTCTCTTCTGTAAGGAAGAAGACAACCTCGTAAAATAATGTGATTCATTTTTCAACAATGCATTACATGGAAGTTAATAAGGGTAAAAATATTTAATATGTGATATATAAATGAATTATTTATGATATTGATTTATTTTTTTATCGTTATACAAATATAATATATGACATTGTTAATTATGTTTCATTCGCTAAATAAAAAATGATGACATCGTTCATGGATTTTTGCACTACCACCTACTTGAAGAGGTGTAATAATTTTTTTCACCACAATAAAACATATATATATTTATATAATTGTATATAATCAAATAAATTAGATTTTATGATATTATCAACATTTTATAAAGACAAAATTATACTAACATTCTTTCCATAATGATAATTGAAAATGAAAATGTTACCCATGCCTATGTACCACCTACCGTCCCCATGATCATAACATTAGTTCATTTATCATGTCCATATTTTCATATACATTTTAAAAGTATAATTTATTTATAAATATGATAATTATTTGATTATGATTAATCTTTATATTTTTAAATAATGATCACTTTGACAATTGTCAACCTACCTGAGTTGTTTTTTATGCATATGCCAAATAACAATGAATCATATGATGTAAATTTATGTAAAATAGTAATTTTATATAACATGATTTTTAGGGAAATAAAAATAATAATAAAATTGGAATATGATATAAATAATTTTACCAATTCGCATATTTTTATTTTCTTAGAAGGCAATCACACTCGTGATAAGTTAGACTCACACATAGGGTTTTCTCATCTCAGTTTTTTTCATTCAGATATATGTGACATTTTATTTTTTTTTGTTGTGTATATATATTATAGGATTTATTTTTATTATTTTTTAAAATAAATTTCTTTGAATTTACACATATATTTTAAGATAGATAATTCATGGGGTTTATAGTATCAATGTTACAAAAGTAGTGAGAGATTTTTTCCTAACTTGTCCTCTTTGAGGTGCATCATATTTGAAAAAACATTCATTTTTATGTTGGTTATATACTTAATATTTCAATTAGAATATCATTAATCTAGTCATTCTAATGAAAATATTTTTTTTATATTTAGCACCCCATTATTAGATAAGTACCGTGTTCTTAATTAATTTTGGTATGTTAAGTGTTTGTGAGAATTTTAGGAAGGGATTGGGGGACTTTTGGAATGTTTTTGGTGATTTTATAAAGGATAAAAATTTTATTTGGAAAAGTAAAATTTGTTATTCTTCTATAGGGAACTGTGAAATGTGATTTAGTGGGCTCAAGATAAGGTCATGGATTGGCACACATATTGTCTAAACCTCGTATCCACCATCGAGTAACACTTCTTTTTGGGATAGATGAGTTTCCCGGGTTTGAGCACTATTTTTCAAACCATGTGATCCAACCATGTGAGGTGATTCTTGTGGCATATAAATTTTCATGGATTGGAAATTGTTATTATATTATTTTTTATCTAATCATGTATGGCGAAAAGATAGATTCCAAAATTATAGATCAAACTCAGTTTTTCCACATAACCATAAACTTTTACATATATTTTGACCCTAAATTTCTTTCATTACTATTAATGGTGGTGAATAGTCATACCTCTAATCCAAGGTCAATTCATTGATTGTAATTACTTGTTTAATTCCATACTACTTGGTAAGTATATATCAATAGTTTTTTCATAGATTTCTTCTTCTTCTATCTCTTAAATTTAGTGATCTTGCCCATTTGGGATATATCTGTGATATTTTATAATATTACTGATGATATTTGGATATTTATATGTTAGGAAATTAAATATGAGGTGATTCTTTTTTCTTTTCTATCATGTTGTATGAATTTTTTTCGTTCTTCATTTTATCCATTGTTTCTGAGGTAGGTGGATTTACTCTCAACTACACTTATTATAACATGAAAGCTATATTTTGAATTTATTTAATTAAATGAAATTTATTGTGTAATTGATTGGGAAATTATTATATAATGAATATTTAGTGATGGTTTGGGGACTTTTGAAAACTATTTTTTGAGAAATGTGCTTTGTTTTTTATGTAAAAATGATGTTATGAAAATTTGGATTTGTTTTAAATATTTTAAATTGTTTGATGGTGATGTTTTCTATAAATTAAATGTTTTACTGAAATGGATTGAATTTTATGGGATGTATTTAGTTTTTCTCACTGTATTTCGTTTGTGTTCAGGTGCATTGGCAATAGATTAGGGAATGAAATTTCTACATCAAAAGTTATATGGATAATGCCATGACCCTTCTTATATAAATATGGTTCTCCATGTAACGGCTTGGTGAAAGGACGAATCACCATTCATGTGTATGGGGTGGACTATGGTTGCATTCATGGATGGATATGTAAATATGTTTAATGTATTGGATTCTTCTGAAATGGAAATTTGTTAAATGGTTTTTAGTATATGTCGGTTACATTCCATGGAAATGAATTTGGATTGAGAAAAATAAGGTATTGAATATTTTTTGTATTTAAATATAATCCTATTATAAATATTTAATATATAAAAGTTTATATTAATGTGGATACATGTTCTATCCTAGGGGCATGATTTGGAATGTCATTTTGGGATAACATACTTAGATTTATTATTTATCCCTACATGGGAACATTGCTGCAGTTGGGGACATTATTAATAAAGACACATGTAAAAGAAAATTATCTCATTCATTAATTTATTTTTGTGTTATTTTGTGTATTTCTTTTGAATTTTTGTCATATAGAATGTTCAGAACTATGATCTTTTTGACCTTATAGTCTTTTATTTATTTTTTTCTCTTATACTTGGTATTTAAATTAATGTTTTGTTTCCACATGGTTCATTGATATGGATAATGGTTGAAATTGGGTTTTTATATCCATTGATATACTTTTAGTTTTATAAAATGGTATCATGCATCATTTAGTGGTTAGTTGGTTATGGTGTGTTTGGTTTTTATGTTTTAGTTTCATAGGAAAAATTTTACAGTATTTTTATTGAATCCCTTGGAATTTATATCTAGAATTTGGAATCATGGGGATGTCCCTTAAGGCTAAGTAATATCCCACAACATTATCATGAAAATGAAGTGGGATTGGAGGATACAAATGGGGTGTATCATGGATGATCTACCATTCATTATGGAAAAATCATTATTACATTGTTGGTCATGTAGTTGGAAAATTCAGTATTGTTTAGTCTTGGATTTGGGATGGTAGTAAGGAGTGATATTTTTAGAACATGAAATATATAAAATAAAAATGTGTACCTATCTTTTTTTTTCTGAACATCACGTTAGTATGGATTTAGGTGTGTAATTGATTTAGAAATCTAATAGGACATGAAATAAAATTTTCATGGGTTTATCAGATGAAATTAGAATAATACAAATTTTTGGAATTTAAATCATACTTGGAGTGCATATTTCGTTTTCAGTAACGATTTTTCATTCCGTGTAGAATTTTAGATTTTGAATTGTATTTAAAAATTATACCAAATGTGATACCTTGAAAATGACATGAAATTTTTATTTTGAAAATGGTTTTATATTGAAAAGCATGGAAAAATATTCAAATATTTGAAGAAAAAAAATTATTGAATTTCATAAATACTTTTTGTGATAATTTTGATATGGTAAGATTGAAATTGATAAAACTTATCTTTATAGTGAATGGGACATATATATTTTTATTATATACAATGGAACTCAATAGGTTCCATAAAAACAAACCAGAATAATCTATTGAGAATGTGGTTGCACCTGATGCACAAGTGATCCAAAATTTATTTCAAATTATTGTTAATTATTTTCATGATGTTAATAAAGGAAACTGATTGGAATAACCAAGGAATGTGGATCAATCCATTCATTTCTAGAAGAATAAACCACCAAATATTTTAGGTGATTCATAACCAGAGATGTACATGGTGTTGATGATTATAATGAATTGAATTTTTTATTTACAGGGCACTTCAGTATAGTTAAAAGACTAGTTGGAAATGTATATTGTGGAATATATTTCATGCTTGTAGTAGGCTTTACCAGTTCAGTCTAACATGATCCATGTATTCTCATGGGAGGGGTTTGAATAATTCTTAAAAAATTAATTCCACCCTCACACATTCAGTATTTGTAGAAAAATAGAACATTTTTTAAATATGAAAATCTCTCAATGGTTGTGTATGCATATAAATTTAGTAATTTAGTATGGCTTTCACCTAGCATTAAGGCAAGAAATTCCTTGAAGGAATGAATATTCGAATTGGGGTTGATGAATGAGATTGTCCTAAATATTCGCTTTCTTTGTACAAAATATTCTATTGAGATTTTCAAAAGAGTGACAATGGATTAAAGAAACATTTTAGAAATAATGTGTAAAGGAAACATGTTGATAGCTATGGGAAACATTGGGAGGTTGAATTTTGAGAACAAGAAGAATTTGGATACCTATCTCTTTGATTGTGGGATGACTTATAACCAGATGGATAGATTGATGAATAATCCTCCAATACTAATGGTTATGTTTATATTTTATCAATGTGGTTTGTTCAACCACATGAAGAGAGTTTTTAAATGAATACCTAGTTCATTCCACATATTGAACCCTATGGGGTATCTTCAGAGCTATTATCTTAGTGCTCCAATGATGACTGTTTGAGACACATATTATTATAGTTTTATGAATGATGATGGGGTCAAGAAAATGTTAGAGGAGACTGAAATATAAATGTGTCTGCAACAATATTGTTGGCACATGTATTTGGAATAAAATCATATCAGTTGAAATGTTTGACCTTGGAATCAATGGAAGAGAACATGAATTATTGTTTTATATCATTTTATATCATATTATAGTTTTTTTTTGAACATTTTTTGGGTTTCCACCCACCATAGATGTAAAGTTCATAATTGATATCTTACTAGGGATCAATATTATTTACATTTTTCTTATCAGATATATCCAATATAGTTAATGAATTTAAAATTACTGTTAGAAGAGTTTGAATTAAATTTTTTCAATCGACATAGCATGTCTCTACGGGATGAACCTTTTTATTCATGGAAAATGCAGTTGTAACACTTTTTCACAATTTACATTATCTTATGCATAACCAATTTATGATAAATAATCCATGTTCACTAATATTCATTGAATATCTATTTAGTATATTGTGTGGATCTATTCATCAACTAAAATTTAACATCATTTAGGATATCACTATTGCTAGTTCAAAAGTTTTATTCTATATATATCCTTCTAAAGAATATATGGAAATTACGATTATGTTGTTATGCATTCTGATCATAAAAATCTATCAGTAGTATTCATGTAATATATCAATATGGTATTTCAGAGGTTTGTTGATTTTTTTTGGGTTTCTTGGATTACCTACTGGTGTACTCATGAAAGAGGGATGGGGCTGAGCAATACATGGTGATAGTGTTTGGAATCATTCATGATAATCAGTGATAAACCAAATTATCATAGAGTTTTTTTCAATATAGTACGTACATTTTATTTTCCATGATACCACTGAAAGAGGTGATTATGAAGATCAAGAATGTATAGATGAATTGATATGTTGGAAACAAACAATGAATGACTTATATATACTTAGTTTACATGGATTAAATCAGTATTATCAATTATTTTTTCCAATAATTTTCATGAATATATAATCTTAATTTAATTTTTAAAAGTATTATTCTTCCATTATAACCAAACAATGAATGTTACAATTATTTTAATGAGCTTAATTTCCTTTCATCAGCATTGATCGTGATTTTTTTCTAGAATTTGGATAAATATACTTTTGTTCTATGAAACATTATGATCAAAATTGGGATGTTTTCATGTATAGGGAGATCTTGTAGATTCTAATTCCTCAGGAAATTTAGTGTTTTATTAGAATAAATACCAAAACATGATTTTGAGTTAGATTATGTTGTCCATTCTTTGAAGACTTGTTTTCATTACCTCTTTGGTGATATATTTTTTATGTTTATTGATCGTAAGATAATGAATCATATTTTCTCAAAAAGGGATATGAATTTTAGACAAATAATATCAATGAATTATATCCAAATATTTTAATTTGAATAGATGAATACACTGGGTAAAGGAAATTCAATAGTTGATTTTTTAAGTATTAAGTCAAAATTTATTTAAAAAAAATGGGCTTTATATTAGATTTAATTGATGATGGTGATAACAAGCATTATTTTTTATAATGAAAGCTGTAGTGATGTTGTGGTTTTCATTCCAGTTTACTTTTTTCCTAATTTGGTGGATATAGTTAAATATTCACCAAAAACAAATTCAGAATGTTTTACTATGAGTTAAAAATCAATGTTGCAGAGATCATTATGGGATGTGTACATTTTGGGTGTTCAGTTTTGTAACGACCCAAAATTTCATTAATTTAAATCCCTCTTGATCTAATTAAATGTCTCTTTATGTAAAATTTTTATATAAAATTTCTACTTCTTTGGTTTTATGTTTTTTTTATTTTAAAATACTTTTTCGAATTCTGTCTCTTTCTAATATAGCAGTTGAACAGTGATCACATGATTTGTATTAATATAGGGCTTTAACAAGTCCAATTTACTCAGATAAAGGAAGAAATGGCCACATCAAATAGACGTGCCCCATATGAAGCCCATTTTTCACAGCATGGAAAGGAGTTTGCATCTTTGGGATTCTCTCTTCACCAAGACCAATCTGAGCCTAAATATGTTAAGCAAGAGCAGGACCGCCTATGAGAGAAGGGAAAGTTGATAGAGATTACCACCTGAGAAATGTTATCCAAGCCACCCAAGAGTCTGTCACCATCTCACACTTTATTCTTCAGACTTATGTGGATATTATAAGGGGTTATGTAATAGAACCCTAGTTCTTGTATAATTTACATTTATTTTTTACATAATAATGAATATACTATAATTTTATTGTTACCTTGTTAATAGTTTCTAAAGAAGAAATAGTATTTTATTTTAATGTTCAACATTGAAATATATTTGGATGAATTAATAGATTTTTCAATTAAATAATAATTTATTAAAATACTATTATTATTATTAAATTAATTTTTATTAAATATAAATGATTGTATAATTTTATGAATGCAATTGTATTTTTTATTAAAGTTTTAAAGCCATTTTTTGTCAAAACCCATGAATTTTTGATAAATGTCGGTTTTTACATTAAAAGTGAAAAGTAACATATATATAAAATAATATAGATAAAATGAAAATTATTTATGTAATCAGGAAGTCAAAATTATCCAATGTTGATTTTTTCATAATTTACTGAGATAGTAAAATTTCTGGGTAATAATTAAATACAGTTTAAATATATATTGTGTTTTATGAAATCATAATAACCCAATAGTGATGTAATAAAATACTATAAACATTATGTTCATCAACTATATGTTTTAAAAATAATATAATGTGATTTTGGGTTTGTTTGATTTATTTTACAAAGCGTTAGTGGACCCTTCAAGACTTAGTTAACATTTTGTTTTTTTAAATTGTTTTTTTGAGAGTGTGACCCCCTCAACATAAGCAACACCATTATTTTTAAGATGTTCAGAATTTGGCCTTATAAAATATTTTATTCCACTTCCCTTTTCCCAAAACCATGGGAAAAACCATGGGCTGCTTTGTGGTTTGGATTCATTTATTGTGTGGTCTCTGAAACCTAAATAATAAAGAATTACCTTACATTTTTTATATAAACCCACCCAAGATCCCACTACCTTATCAATAAAAGCCTTTATAGTTCGTCCAAAATCATCCCCCATATCTGTAGAATCCTCCAAATGTTCCCCAAGCTCCCAATAAGCCTCTCTCAAGCCTTTGGAAGCACACTTCCAAGTATAGATTTATTTCCATTATCATTTTTTCAAATATTCTTTTAATTGTTGTGACCTTTTAATTTCAATTATAAATATTTGGGTATTGTTTTGAACCACTACCATAATTCCCTCTTTATGTTTGAATGATGGGATACCCCTTTCACTCTCATCAAATGCCTCCCATTTTCACCTATTACTATTCCTAAATTCCGAATGTAATTTCTCTGTCCTCATTTACATTTAAGAAATTATTTTGTGTCATGAATATCAATTCAATTGCATTTGTTAGTACATGTATCTATATGACCCCCTTAATATCTATGTCATGTAAAGATTATGAGACACCCTTTTCTCTCTCATCAACCACTTTTACTAGTTCTTATGTCACACTGTTATGCTGCCGAAATTGCACATCACCTTTCCAAGACAAAGTCATTGTGTAGTGAATATCACACTCATTTCTCTATCAAGGGTATTCCCCATTATGCATATTTACATATTTTTTTAAATATTTTCATTGATTTATTCCACATTCATTTATCATGGAATAAAATATTACGTTGAATGATTCAATGTTTTATGATCTAGGTGGCACACTTATGTATGAAAATGAAATGTTTCAGAAGGGTGCACCCAGATATCACTCCAATGCATTGGATATAGTATAGTATCATGATGTGTCATGGTAAATGGGGTTTGAATCATTATAATTCTTGTGAAATCAGGTTTTCTCTTGTTTCATCTACAATGAGGGTTTACTCATTCTCCATGTGCAATAAGCCTTGGCTCGTGCTAATTCCATGTTAAGTGTTGTTGCCCCATTTCCATGTTATGATTATCATGATTTATCAGGACATTATGTTTATGATTCCCATGTGCTCTATTGATATTCCTATTATATAACATGTATTGTACACCTCATGTTATTCCATGATTATTCCGTTACTCGGCTTTATAGCTCACCCTTTTCTTATGCATGTCCTCTGGTTATCACATGCAATGCAAAGTAAGAGGGAATGTAGTGGTCATATAAAGAAAGTATTCAATAAAGACGTTGTATTTGATGTTTTATGTTATTATTTAATGATCCTAATACCCAAGGTCACTAGAAATCTCTATCTTCTATGTTTTATCTCGTAATTTTAATGTAATAAATTATGTTTAATTGTGTAATAAAAAGCAGGGTTGTCATATTTGGTATCATAGGATAGGTTGAGTAATTTTTGAGATTAATATTAGAAAACCCTAGTAAAGCCTTAGAGACAATATTAATTATAATAAAATCATCCATAATTTTTATTGAGTATTGAGTTAGTTTTTTATCATGAAAATACATCACGGTCTGGATACGAGAAGGTATAGGTGACTCTGGCACAGAAGTATATTAGGGGTAAAACCTAAAAACACTGCTTTCAGCTAGCCTTGAACATGAACTATTACATGAAAACTAGCCTTTCTTCACTCATGGTTACCCCTAAAATTCCTTTATGTGTTACCCCTAAAATTACTTTTATTCCAGCCAATGGCCGACAATTGGATAAATCGGGCTAACAACCGATGTGAAGATCAATGCGATGATTTTACTAATGGAATTCCCAATCAAATGGGAGCGGGAATCACAAACATTGTCACACTTCTCTCTCATCTAAATCAAGATTTGAATAGAAAAATTGGTCCAATGGAATGTTCAACCCCCCTTATGAAAGAACAAGTAGCTATCGAGAGCTTCATGAGACAATGGCCTCCTACAATTAATGGATCATCAAATCCCTCTATCGATAAACAATGGATCATGTCCATTGAAAATATCATGTTCATCCTTCAATATTTTGAACAAGAGAAGGTTCTCCTGGATACTTATCATTTGGATGGTGAAGATGATCAATGGTGGACGTTGATAAAAAATAAGAAACCAATGGAAGAGATTGAGGCATTGGAATGGAAGGATTTACAGAAGATGTTTTTTGATAATTATTTTCCATGCACCCTCCAGATTAAGATAGAATGTGACTTCCTTACCCACAGTAAAAAATATGACTAATATGTCGAAGCGTATGAGACAAACATCACAAGGCATCTGCGATATACATCTAGCTTTTCTGTTACCCCCAAATGCAAGGTTGACCGCTTATATGGTGGGATGAAACCTAGCCTACGGAAAGCGATGGTGATCTGTGACTTTGAAAGTTATGAGGAAATTGTCCAATGTTCCCTCATGGTCGAAATGGAGATCAGAGAATCTTAGGGGTATCATGGGGATATGAAGTGTAAGGTTGAATTCAATTATGGTAGTCCGATGGATAATTCCAACAATGTTAAGAAGATCCACCTTCCCAGTCTGCAATGGTGCAGAAAGAAGCACCCCAGAAATTGCCTGAAGGGGACAAGAAATTGCATTAGGTGTGGAATAGTAGGGAACATGGTAATTTAATATTTTCAAGAATGACATGTGTCTACGATAGAGTAGAGGAACGCTCTATTAGAACCTCAACGCATGGTTCATTGCTACAACTGAAATGAACCAGGGCATCGTTCAAATTAGTGCTTTGAGACAATGGTTTTTAGAGGAAACGAACAACCTCCAAGGCAGTAAGGAAAATATTTTTCTATCACTACAAATGAAGTGAACACTGATAATGAAGTGATGATAGGTTCGCTAGTTATTCATTCAATAATAGTGAACAAACTTTTTGATTAAGGTTCTATATATTATTTTATTTCTCAAATGTTTAGTATAACAATCCCAACGCCACCACAAATCATGAATGTGATGACATGGGTGAGTACAGGCAATGGGGAATTCATTGCATCCCATTAATATAACCCCTCCCATGTCATAATATGTGGATTATACTTCTCGGAGAACCTCATCATAATTCCACTGGTTTAATCTGATGCAATTCATGGTAGGGATTGGCTTTCAATATATAGAGCCAACATAAATTACCGTGGGAGGTAAATCACTCTCCATGTGGAGAATCGACCCCCACTACTTTATAAGTGCAAGGAAAAATATGAACCATCATTATGGCCATTATCTCAACTTTGGATATTACTTACCTATGATCACATGTATCAGGCTTTTATGATTGAGTCAATGGATGAAACCATCCTAGAAAACATGCCTATTGTGAGGGATTTCGCTGAAGTGTTTCTCATGGAATTTCCCGGTCTTCCTCCTATAAGAGATTTTTAATTATCACTGGATCTTACACATGGGGAATTCCCAATATCCATGACTCCGTATAGAATAGATGTTATGGAGTTTGAGGAGCTGGAGAATCATCTATAGAAGAATCTAGATAAAGGGTTTATAAACCCTAGTGCTTCACCATGGGGTGCACCAGTCCTCTTCTTCAAGAAAAGGAAGGTTCATTATGCCATTTCATCAATTATCATGAGACTAAAAAATAATTATAATGAACAAGTTTCCTCCCCCATGAATTTATGAATTGTTCGTTCAGCTACGTGGAGCACAATACTTCTCCCATGTGGATTTTCGGTCGGGATATTATCATGTAAGGTTGAAGAAGGATGATATCTCGAAGATTGATTTTTGTACAAGATACGGGCACTATGAATTTATACTAATTCCTTTCAGACTCACTAATGCACTAGAAATCTCCATGGACTGGATGAATAGAGACTTTAGAGATTACCTTGACAAATTTGTGGTAGGCTTTATAGATGATATTATGATATAATCCAAAACCATGTAGGATCTTGAAGAAAATCTAAGAACTACACTTCGGACCTTGCAGAAAGTGAATCTCTATGCAAAGTACAGAAATTTTTAGTTATAGTTGGATGAGGTCTCATTCTTGGGCTATATCATCACCTGCAATGAGATATCTGTTGGTCCATTCCAAAAAGATGCAATTGAGGGATGGCTGAGTCCAACGTCGGTAACATATATTTGTAGAGTCTTGTGGTTTGCTTGATATTATCGATGATTTGTGATAATACCTCATGATTTCCCAACCCTCTTACCACGCTAACTCAGAAGGGAGAACAATTTTCTTGGGGTGATGAATTTAAAGAACAATTTAAGTAGTTGAGAAGGATGATTATCACTACACCCGTGCTCACTTTAACAATAAGTGGAGAACTTTTTGTGGTATCCAGTGATTCATCGAAGAAGGGATAAGGATGTGTGTTGATGCAAAATAACAATGTCATTGCATGTGATTTGTAGAAATTGAATGATCATAAACACAACTATCTAACCCAAGACCTCGAGTTGGATGCAGTGATCTTTTCTTTGAAAATTTGGGGGAATTATCTCTTTTGGGGGAAGTGTGAAATGTATACGGACCACAAAATCCTAAAGTATATACTCACATAGAAATAGTATAAAATGCACCAACAAAGATGGTTAGAGGTGATCAAAGACTATGACTGCTCAGTCTATTACCACATTGGGAAAGCATACAAGGTGGATGATGCCCTAAGTAGAAAGGACCCAGCAATTCTATCATTGATGAGAATTGAAAAGGATAGAATCTTCTTCAATTTGATGATGATGGACCTGGGAATCATAAATAAGGGAACATCATAAACCCTTTCACAAATGATTTCTCAACTGTTGCTTTTGAAAATGTTGAAGGATTCTGAAAAGAATGATGTAGGAATTTGGGAAAAAGTGGAAGCTATCAAAAAAGGGAAATCCATAAAGATTAATGTTAATTAAGAAGGAATTGTGAGATTTTGGAAAAGACTATGTGTTCCATCAAGACTAGAGTAGAAGAATGAACTTTTGGATGAGGCAAATATTTTATGATTCTCAATTCAACAAGGAAACATAAATATGTATCGAGGTCTCCAAGAGCATTATTAGTGGGATAATATGATGCATGAGATCGCTAAATATACATCATTGTGCCTAATGTGTCATCAAGTGAAGGCAAAGTGGTAGACGCCTAAGGGTACGATGCTAGAATTTACCATACAAGAATGGAAATGGGAGAACATCACCATAGACTTTGTCACTGGACATCCGAAGACATCCAAAAGAAATAATGCAATCTAGGTTTTGGGGATCGTCTTACAAAGGTTGCACACTTCATTTCTATTTGGTAGGATTTCTCATTGGAACAACTGGCATGGATATATATCAATGAATTGGTAAGGATTCATGGAGTACCATTGTTTATTGTGTCTGATTGAGATCCATGATTCACCACAATGTTTTGGAAGTGTCTTTAACATGCTTTGAATACTAAACTAAACTTCAGTATGAACAATCATCCTCAAACTAATTGTAAATCCAAGTGGACTCTCCAAACAATTGAGGACATGTTGAGATCATGATCAATGGAATTTAATGAAGGGTCAGATCAACATCATCTTATGGTTGAGTTATCTTATAATAACATTTTCTAGTCGAGAATCCAAATGGCACCATATGAAGCCCTTTATTGGGAATGGTGCAGAACACTGGCGTGTTGGGATAAGGTCAGTGAGTGTAAGCATCATGGACCAGAAATGGTCGATGAAATGGTAGAGAAGGTGAAAACCATTCAGCAGCATATCAAGGCTACCCAGAGTCGACAGAAGAGTTATGCAGATAACCATCGACAATACATTGAGTTTGAAGTTGGATTCATTGTATTTCTACACATATATATATGGAATATGGTCCTGAGGATTGGAATGAAAGGGATGTTAAGTCCATGGTACATTAGTCCCTTTGAAATTCTTGATCGTATTGGGGTTGTGGCCAATCTACTAGCACATAAACCTACCATAGAGAAAGTACATTATGTCATTAATGTATCCCTCTTAAGGAAGTACATACCAGACCCCTCACATGTACTCTCTTCATAAGTGGTGTAGTTAGAGGATGATCCTTCTTATGAGGAGAAACCAGTGAAGATCTTATATTTTTGAGAAAAAGTTATGAAAAATAAGTGAATACCCCACCTCAAGGTGTTGAGCCAAAACCCCATGTTTGAAGAAACAACATTGGAATCAGAGGAAATTATGAAGCAGTGTTACCCACATCTATTTTAGGGTGGGAAAAGGAAAATTTGAGAACGAAAATTCTTATGGGGGGGAAGATTGTAACAACCCAAACATTGATTAATGGAAATACCTCTTGATCTAATTCAATGTCTCATTATGTAAAATTTTAATATAAAATTCCAACTTCTTTGATTTTATTTTTTTAGATTTTAAAATACTGTTATTAATTGTGACCATTGCTAATATATTTTTTGAAATGTGGTCATGTGATTAGAATAAATATAGGGCTTTAAAAATTCCAACTTACTCAGACAAATGAAGTGATGGCCTCATCCAGTACATGTGCCCCATACAAAGCCCATTTGTCAGAGATCGGAACAGAGGTTGTTTCTATGGGAATCGATCTAGGCGAAGCCCAAGTCAATCTTGAATTTTTTATGCTTGAGAGGGACCACTCAAGCAATGTTATCTAAGCCACCCTAAGAGTCTGTCACCATCACACACCTTACTCTTCGATCTTATGCGGGTGTTATAAGGGGTTATGTAACAATTCACTAGTACTTTGGTTATGGGCATTATTTTTTATATAATAATGAATATAAATAAATTATATTTTTACCTTGTAAATAGTTTTTTTAGAACAAAATGTATTTTTAGTTAATGATCAACTAAGAAATCTATTTTGAAGAATTAATGGATTTTTTAATTAAATAAGATTTTAATAAAATATTATTATTATCATCAAATTATTTTTTATTAAAATTACATGATTGTATAATTTTATGAATTGCAATTGTAATTTTTAATAAATTATGAAAGACTTTTTTTTTGAAAACACATGAATTTTCTATAAATGTCAGTTTTTAGTTTAAAGGATGCAATTAAAATATTTAGAAAATTACATAGATAAAATGAACATTAATTCTGGAATCATGATGTCGAAATTATCCAACGGTGAATTTTTCATAATTTTCTGAGATAGTCCAATTTTTGGTTAAGAATTAAACACCATTTAAATATATAATTTGTTTTATGACATCATAATGAACCCATAGTGATGTAATAGAATACTATAAACTTTATGTTCGGCCAATATATGTTTTACCATTAAAATAATATGATTTTTGGTTTGTTTGATTTACTTTACAAAGCTTTAGTGAACCCTTTAAGACTTATTAAATTATTTTTCTTTTTAAATTGTTTTCCTTGGGAGTGTGACTCACCTCTACATTAGAAACCACATTATTTTTAAAAAAACAGACTTTGGCCAAATAAAATTCTGTTTTCCACTTTCCTTTTCCAAAAACCATGGGCAAAAACCTTGGGAATTTTTGGGGTTTGGATTAGATTAATGTGAGGTGTCCCAAACTTAAATAATAACGAATTCCCTCACCATTCATATATAAACCTATAAAAGGTCCCACATCCTCCTCACTCAATGCCTTTGGAGTTCTTCCAACCTCTTCCCTACTCTCTCTATAATCCTTCCAAGGTTCCCCATGCTCCCATGAATCCTATCTCAAGCCTTTAGAAGCACACTTCCAAGCAAGGGTTGTTCTTCCATTCTCATTATTGTCCAATATTCCTTAAATTGTTATTCCCTTTAAAATTAAATTATAAATGTTGGGGGTATGGTTTTTCACCTCCCCCATACAACCCTCATTATATTTGAATAATTTCATTCCCCTTTCTCTCTCATTAAATTCATCCCATTTACACCCATTACTATGAAAAAATATTCAATGTAATTTCTCTCTCCTCATTTACATTCAAGAAATTCTTTTGTATCATGAATCTAAATTCCATTAAATTAATTGGTACATGTATCTATATTACCCCCTTTTTGTACATGTCATGTAAATATGATGAGACACCCCTTTCTCTCTCACGAACCTTTTTTATGAGTTCTTATGTCAAGTTGTTATGCTGCCAAAATTGAATCACACTTTTCCAAGCCAATGTGATTATGTAGTGAATACCATGCTCATTTCTCTATAAAATTTAGTCACATTTATGGACATTTAATTATTGTTTAAGGATTTTTATTTATGTCTTACACATTCGTTTATCATTGAAGAAAATATTATGTTTATTGATTCAATGTTTTTGATGCATGTGGAACACTTATGCATGAAATTAAATGTTTAAGAGGGGTGCGCCCTGATATATCTCTAATTCATGGGGTAAAGTATAGTATCATGATACATCATGTGTAATGGGTGTTGAATCATTCTAATTCAAGTGCAGTGATTTTTTACTCCTAATTTATGTGCAATGAGCATGTACTCATGCTCTATGTGCAATGATCCAGGTATCATGCTAATTCCATATTAAGTGTTGTTTCCACATTTCCATGTTATGATTATCATGACTTATCATTACCTTATGTTTATGCATCTCTTGTGCTCTATTGATATGCCTATTTTCTGACATGTATTGTACTCCTCATGTTATTCCATTATTATTCCCTTAAAGGGCTTTATAGATCACACTTTTCTTATGCATGTCCTCAGGTTATCCCGTGAAATGCTAAGTATGAGGTAATGTAGTAGTAATATAAAAGATGTTTTCAATAAATATGTTGTATTTCATGTTTTATGTCGTTAAGTAATGATCCTAATTTCCAATGAAACTATACCTCTCGATCTTTTATGTTGTATCAGGTAATTTTTTTAATAAATAATGATTAATTGTGTAATAAAAAGAAGGGTGGTCATAATATTTGTGGTTTCAAGATTATTTAGTGATACATATGAATTATTAGAAACAAATAATTTATACATACATCCATTTGAGATGGGATATTAATCCATGAATATAAATGATGTATAATAAAATAAAATTACATTTTTTTGGGTTGCTGTGAAGGGAAATTTGGTGAGTTTTTTATAGATAATTATCTTGTGAGATGGTTAAAGAAGAGAACCCATGACCATCAGGTATGTTTTAGTCATCACATATAACTTTTAATAAGTGAAATAAGATAGATATATATTCTAGGATAGGTCTCCTAACTATTATTTAGAAACATCATTCTATATGGGTGATAGAGGATTTTCTCAAAAAGTAGGCCCATTTGATATACATTTATGAAGCTCATATGGTTAAGGAATTGTATGAAATCTATATAAAAGAAATATTAAAGGGGCCTGGTGTGCCAATTTTGATATTATCAGAACTAGGTAAAAATTGTTATGAATAATTTCATGAAATCATTATAGAAATCCATGGGGACTCAGTTGACTTTGTGTATTTTGTATTACCCTCAGATTAATGGGAAATATTAAAGGATGATAAAAAAGTTGTATGAAATTATTTTGGATTATGTAATGGATTTTGGTGTCTCTTGAGAGGAGTTCATTGTGTTAGAATAGTTAATTATCAATAATAGTTATGAGGCCTTGATACATATGGATCCTTTAGAAATATTGTATCACAGTCCTTGGTTTTACCCCCTTTTTGGGAAGAAGTAGGTGATAATTCATAGGATGGGTTGATCCTTGTCCAAAAACAATGAATATAGTTTAGTTGTTTAGGAAAAAGATATAGATGGATCAGAGTCATTAGAAATCAAATGGGTATCATCATCGATGACTGCTGTCATTCAAGGTGAGTGATCATGTGTTTTTGAAAATCTCTCCAATTCATCGGAATCAACGTTTTGGAAATCATGGTATGTGATTTCCACAATACTAAGACCATTTGAGATTCATTAATGGGTTTGTGAGGTGGAATATTAGATTTATTTTATACTACTATTCATTGTATTGCATAATGTGATTCTAATATGTTATTTAACGAAGTATCATATTGTTCAGACCATGTGATTTAATGGGATCACATTTTACTAGATCCAGATGATTCATTGGTGCATATGATGATATTTATTCTTTATATGAATGAAAATTTCATGCATGAAAACTGAAATAGTATACTGTGGTTCCTTTGATGGCATGGTTAGTTTTGAGAATAAACAAGGTAATAATGAAGTATCTGTTCTAATAGGTTCCTAAACAGAGTCAGGTAAATGATGGGTTTACACTATATTGGGATAAAAATTCCTACATTGGGTGGAATATAAAACATTCAGTTTCCAGTAAGTACCACATTCGTTATGTATTTTATTTATGTGATTATTGTTAGTTAAATATTGGAGGTTTTAGGAGAGTTTTTAATTGTTTTGGGGATTTTATGGAGTTTGAGGGTCTGATAATGGTTAGCACCAACCAATAAACTTTGAAAGGGAACCATTAAAAGTAAATAAGTGGGATTAGGATATGTGCACAATGACACATGGTTTGGCCAAATCATGTAACCACCTATGAGTAACCATGATTTTTGGGATGGGTTTTTTTTTCATGGTTGGCACATGGATTTTAAATCTTTTTTAGAAAACTATGAAAGGTTATTCATGAGGTAGATTCATGTTCATGGTTAGCAGACTGTTTTTCTAAAAGTGTTTGAAAATCACATTCATGAAAAATTAATATTGGAATTTTTTTTACCTAACACAATTTATCTACATAAACCCTATTTTTCATGTATTATAACCCTATATCAATATTATATCCTTCCCATGGTTTTGGAGATTCTATTCATTGATTTAGGGGGGATCTGATAGAAACTCTTGGTGCATTGAAGGCCATATTTCTTGGTATGTCTCTATTCTTTATAGATTTTCAAAGATATAATATTTCTCCCTCTCATTGATTAATTTATCTAGTCTATTGAAAATATATCTATAATAGATTATTCCAATAAATATGAGATTTGGATATTTTTGTTTTAGGTAAAGATATTTATAGTGACGTTTTGGAGTTTCTATCACATTTTTAATGAAGTTGTTTTGTTCTTTGTTTTAACCATTGTTTCCAACTTCGGTGGCTTCAATCTCAAGTCCGCATTTGTGAAATATAATTATTGATTTAAAATTGTTTCAAATAATTGATATTTACTATCATATGGATGTTAAATTCATGGAAGAAACCCTATTTTTTGGTGGTTTATGAAATTTTTATAATTGGTTTATATGAAAAGTCAATTGTTTAAGGATTTTAAAAAGTGGATAATTTTGATTAATTGAAATTTTATGATGGTGGTGTTTTAAAAAAAATTATTAAAATTTTATGATATTATTGATTTTTCATTAGTTGTTTTCATAATGATTGATGTGTGTTCATGTGCATTTTAGACAGATAACGCTACGAGTTTTCCACCCATCCAATGTGACATGAAGAAGGGTATGAACTTGTGACCATCAAAATGGTTAACTATGTGAAGGATTTGTGAAAATATAAATCACCTCTTACATGTATAGATTGGTCCATGGATTCATTCATGGTACGATATGTGGATATGTGTAATGGAATATGTTAAGTCAAAATTGAAATTTGAGAAATGGATTTAACTAAATTTTTTTCTTTCTATGTATATTGATATGGTTTGGGAAACCTATTTTGTTATGTTAACTATTATATATTATTATATAAACATATTGAAATTTATTTAGATTATTTATCTTATATAAATTTTCTGACATTTTATATCTCAGTGGTGTGAGTAGGGAATTCATTTGGGGGAAACCTGCTAAGACTCATTATTTACCCATTTGTTATAGAATATTCTGTATTTTTATATATTTTTTATTTTGACATAGTTAATTGAATTTATCTAATTTATATTGTGAGTTTTAATTATTGTTTTAGTATGTATTTTGATGTTGGATCATGAAGTATGTTTGATGTTGTTGAGTTGGTGATCAGGGAGTCTTTATGTTTAGTTGGTTTTGCCTCCCTCTTTGTATTCTGATTCTAATTTTGTTTCAACATTGTACTGTGATATGGTTCATTTTTGTACATGCGTTTGATTATCATTTACTATACATATATTTGTATAATTTTTTAATGGAAAATTTAGTGGTTAGATGTTCATGGTGTGTTTGGATGGGGTTTTTTTATTTTCAATGTGAAATTAATCCCCTAATTATATTGAAGCACATAGAATTTGTTTCCATCCATTTTCATATAGGGGATGCTATGTAAGCACATGTAATATCCTATCACATTATCAATACAATGAGGAGGCGTTGGATTTTACAAATTTAATGACATTATTTCATTAGTATTATGATTCAAAGTTACCAATTCATTAAGAGTCATATTCATCACTCTCATCTTTTATCAATATTTTATTATAATTATTCTAAAAATAACGAGTTGTTATGATCCAAATCCCAAGAAAATAATGAATTTTATTATCCATTGGTTATTCATGTTATTTTAGTGAAATAGTCACACTGATTAATTTATTTTTAAATATAAATCATTGGAAAATTATTTTAAGAACATCCTACTTTATTTCTCTCTTAGGTTAGAAATCTATTTTCTTCCAAAACAATTATCTATATAAAAATACAAACTATTTTTATCCTTTATAAAATGATTAAATAATTTTAGTATTTAACTTTAAAAAATGATTTCAAATGAATATTTTCGAATATTTTTGAATAAGTATCTTTTCAAACCATTTTACTATGAAAAATAAATTTTCTTTATAATACGTACAAAATTCCCTTCTCGACATGATTTCCAATATTTATTTGATTCCATTACTAGTTTATAAGATTATTTTTAAATATAATTTTTTTGTAATTTTATTTAAATTCATAATTGTTTTAAAAAATTAATTAAAATAATATTCATAGTTATTTATATTATAAAAAGTTATTTCCAAAATGTAATGTATATTTTCATCAAGAATGTTTTTAAAGATATTTTATTGGTCTTTACATTCATTAATGTAAACAACCCTTTTTTAACATATTAGTCATTTGGTATATTATACAACGATACCATCCTCATTCATTCTCAACATATATTAATATTGTATCAAATATATTTTAATGGAACTCTACAATAGTTTAACAAAATTTCATGGAGATTAATATGGAACCTATTTCTATTAAATGGGTTATTCATGTATCAAAATAATTGACATGACACACATTTCACATACATGGGTTAATCAGGTAAAAAAATAAAGAATATTTCTATGATTTTTTTTGATGAAATATCTATCGCCATTATTTTGGTTATGGTTTATAGACATAGTATTTGATGGGGAGACCCAGATAGAGTTAGGTGATCCCATTAAAGAATATATGATGTGGTGACCTAGATAACACTAGGTGTGCTTGTTATATCTTATAGAATGGAGCATGAAAAAAATCATGGGGTGAGTATACTATATCTTAAGCGATGGGTGCACCCAAAACACAATCCAATGTATTAGGTAACATACATTTTGATGATTGGTATGATGAAAGGAGTTTCATGTGGGTGTATGATATGGATTATCATTTATCTAATTATTTCTGAAATAATCTTAACATCATTTATGATGAAAATGATCCATGATACCAACAATTTTTTTATTCTTAATATAGGTACGTAATGATATTTATGGTTATGATTTCTATCACATCGATAATGAATAATTATTTTTATGTCTTTTGAATTTTATAGGTTTTCATTTTTGATGGTCCAAGTATTGATTATAAGGTTTTCATTTATTGTTTTCACATCTATTTTAATTAGGTTTCCAATTTCATATGCACTTATTTTGATCACTGATAAAATTAAATTATTAATTTTTAGGTATACCCTTCAAGGATTTTGAGTTTAACCATGTCACATTTTCTTTTACCTAGAATATCAAGAAAAAATGTGTAATGAATTATGTTTAGCTGCTATTTATATAAATGATGATAGTGACTCATTGTGAAATTAAAAAATAGAGGTTATTTGAGAGAAATTGTTTTTTCAAAACATGTGAATTGTTAATATATGGGTTTATCCTAGTTATATGAAATAATAAACATAAAATAACTTTGGGAATGTATGTGATACAATTTTTCATTTTTATGAGGTAATGTTTGAATTTAAAAAATAATGTCACAATTATCGTATCAATTATAGAAATTTATAGTTATATTTTAAACACTAGATCTAAGACTGTGGGATTAGGGATTTTATTTTTTATATCAAATCAATGATTAGATGTATTTTGAGATTATTATGTTCTCATCTGTGTTTATCTTAAGGCTTATGAATTGCAAAATGTGTCTATAGGATTTTGGTTTATCATATTCAAACATTTAGATATCCAATTTAGTAATTTTATGCTATAATATTATCAACGTTATTAATTAATTTTTGGCTGACATTTAATTAAGTAGTTTAATTCATTAAACAAATGATAAAAATGTATTATTTTGGGAGGAATTGTTATTACTATTTTTTTAAAAGAAGGAAAACTTGAGGGATAAGTGAAATATTATAATATTTTCTACGAAAATGGAGCTTGTTTCTACAAATGATGAAAAAGGGTATAATGACAACCAATGGAATACATGAAGTTGTTTTTTATGAAATTTTATAGGTAAATATTATGTTATCTTCAAAAGAATATTGGATTTTAATTTAGGATTATTGGTTGATTTTTCATTGAAAAATATGTTATCAAATCCTTTTAATATTTTGGTTTGGAACATTGTCATCAAATGTGTTAATAATTTTAAGGATAATTATTTATATAAGGATACCTATATTAAAATTTGTTATTACTGTTAAATTTTATTGATTCAAGGATCATATTAACGGTTACTCATTTTCGAAATTAACTTACAATGTGATAAAAATTTTGTTTATGGATAATGTCTAAAGGAAGGAGGAATATGTTGTTTTTATTTTCCCAATAATAAGATCTTTTAAAAGATTATTTTAGTTCCCCATCCACTAAAAAACATCCTAAATATGAATCATTTTGATAGTAAGATTATATTTTGGAGGAAATTGATTAAATAATGAATCTATTCTAATCATGTTTGAGTATTTCTATATTCTCTTAGTCTCAATAGTTTGATAATTCATAAACCATAGGAGAAGGGCATGAAAAACAATTGAATCATGTTACCTACAATTATGACAAATAGATGACCTTTTTGATGCTCACATATTCAATATATAGAGGCCCTAAACATTACATTGATCATGAAATTACTTGTTATCAATGACCAAAATCACTATCATTAATTATTTACACTTTTCTATAATTCTAAATTATGTTATTATATTTGGAAACCTTTTGTGAGCATAGTAAGATCATTGAGAACTCAATCTTTAATTTTGGTGTGTTTAGGAACCAGGTTAATCAACCAAAAGAGATTTAATGGAATGAAATAAGGAAAAATAATAAATCTAAGGCCTCCATGATGGACATACAAGATTCTTCTAAAATGAAAAATGAACTATGGTAAAAAATATCACATAACATGGAACATTTAGGGGATTATTCAGGTAGGCCCTGTTGGATGTAGCTTAAGAAGAAGATACATCCACTAAGGAACATCACATCATAGAATAAATAAAAACTCTAGTTTTGGATAACAATAGGCTCTCCAATCAAGATACTGAGATGATAGAACATGGTATCTTCAATTTCTCTGATTAAGTATCATGATCAAATTAAATCCTAGGTAATGAATCATTCTCCGTGACCACAAGACATCGGATCCCCTATAGTAATATTAATTCGGGATCCACATCACTACTTCTAGGAAGTAACCAGATGTTTGAAAATTCACAAGTTACACTAGTTTGGAAGGACACAATGTCTCCACCTAAGCAAATACCATGAAATTATTTCAGCAGAAGCACCAAAACTATTCACAAGGCTGTTTGCATTGTGTTACATACTGAGATATATGTGGATTAATGCACCCTCAAGGATATAGACACTATCCAGATCTAGAGACCCTCCATCTTAAATCAAGCTTCTAGATAGTGTGTGAAGAATGAAGTCTACAGAAAGATAAAGGACTCAGGTGAACGTCACCTTTTTTTTATTTCAGTCATTCTTTAGATGGTTCACAAATTATTGGTAATATTGTTAGTATTGGAACTTCTAAAAACATGGTTACTAACCAGAATGATGATCAGGATGATGTTTTATTTAAAACACTGTGGATTCAAAACTAAATGTTTATTTAAATGACCCTCCAATGGATAATTATAAGGCATGTAATCCATCCATCCCTTCTGAAATACCATGAAGTAAGAAGACACCACCCACTATTAAAAATAAGAGTAATGAATCTGGTTCCAATATCATGAGGCCTATAAATCACAATTATAATCCTATAGAGGAATACACACTCTCAGTGGAGGGAACTAACCAAATGTAGGAAAATAATGTTCATGTTACCCCAGGTTTTAAGGAAACAATCTATATAACTATGTAGACATAGTTCCCTCTTACTCGATTAGTTTTGGAATTAAGCAAAACCAGATAACCTTCCCCTTTAATGTCACTTCTACATTTGGTGTAGAGAACAATTAGAAAAATCCATCAAATAATTGAAACATCCTACATCAGTACTTGCTATCTTCCAAAGTATTCAAGTACATCTTTAACTAATTTTATGAAACATTATAATGATGGTACTAAAATTATTTATAGAATTGTTAGTCTTGAGTAGCCTGGAAATTTTTTTTCTAACAAAAATGCTAATCTTATAGATGTCAGTAATAATAACTTTATGAATTCAAATCTGAATTACTAAATGAATGAAATTACCAAGGATAATTCTGAGTGATAAAATCAAAACTTCCCTCCTACCATCTTTGAATTAATTAAGAAATAGATCTCAAAAAAACAATTCCCAAATATTTAAAAGATCATCTAGAAATAATGGTTAGGGGAACAAAAAAAGGAGTCCTAACCCCAAAATCTCATTTAAATATAGATTATTTTTTGTAATTTTTTATGTCTTTCCAACTATAACACATATATTGATCTAAAAAGGATGGTTAACACTCATCAACCTATGCTATATTAAATTTTTTAGACAAAAATAAATTATTCTTTAAGTAATCTCAAATGTACCAGCATAGTTACTCTTTTATAGGAACAATAAAAATCACCTACAAAATAGAATCTATCTGAATTTTTTCAAACTATTCTGTACATAATGTTAGTATTTTCAATGCTTTCAAAACAAATTTAACATGAAATTTTAATATGGATGGTATAATTTTATTTTTCACAGTTATTTAAGCTAAGAATAGAATTCAAAAATATAGGTCTTTATAGAAGGACATTTTATGTCTTGGTTCTAATATTAATGCTCCTTGGTTTATTAAAGGAGACTTTTATTCTATACTCATCTCATGAAAAAAAATTGTCTATATCATGAAATTATTTCCACAAGAGATTATAAATCATCAATTGAAGTAAACACATAAATAAAATTAATCCCACTTGTGAAAAATTTATATGTCCTAGAAGGAATCAAAATAAGTTAGTTTCATCCAGGTTGGGTTGAACCTTCATGAATGACCCTTTTTTAAATAAATGTGACACTATCTCTATCACCACCCTTCACAGGAAAAACATTGACCATTAACCCATTATAGTCAATGATTCATTCAAAGTCATTAATCTGGTGTTACCATTCTGATTTAACAATGTGTGGTTTTATAATTTTGATTCGACTAATATCATAAATGAACTATTGGTCTTATATATCTCCCAAAAATGATTCCATTACCAGTATAATAAAATTAAAATAACCCAAACACACACTAATAGATTTGGGATACTCCAAAGCCAACCAAATTAACAATTATATCCTTCTTCTTGTGGCAGTCATCAATGAACTGAAAAACAATAATATTAGTTCATAATTCAACAATGATTCAAATCAAGAAATAAAACTTATTGTAAAACTCAACATTTTTCTATTATTTAATGAAAATAACATGAAAATATCTCTTAAAGATAATTGGATATCAAATGGTGACAAAAATAATATGTTTTATAACTATATTCAGATAATTAGGAAGGATTATAGACCACTAACCTTTTTATAATATTGGGAAATGATTCTAGAAAATAAAAAATACATTTCTCAACATATTGTATCTAACTTTGAATCCATCTTCAATGGTCTTGATAATAATAAAGACCTTCGTCCTGAGTTCATTCTGATGGTGGTCACTAATGAGGAAAAAAATTTCCTTCTCAAAAACCATCATTATCGTGAAATTAAAGATACTAACTTTAGATTGAATCATGATAGTGCTCTGGGCCTTGATGTTTTCAATAATAGCTTCTTCCAAAATTATTGGGATGTCCTACATGTTAATGTATCTATAAATATCAATCTTTTTTCCTTGATGGTTTGCTTCAACATGCTCTTAATTATTATTTTCATTATGTTATTCCAAAATTGGAAAATTCCTCTGAGAATAATTTGTTTAAACTAATTTCTATCATTAACACTATTTGTAAAATCATAAAAAAAATAATTGTCTAAAGAATTTCAACTATCATTGAAAAAATTATCTCATGAAATACATATGGATTTATAATTGTTAGATCCATACAATTCCATATCTGTCTTGACTTTGATTATATCAATAACATGAAAAATGTTAATAAGGGAAGTAATATTGATATTATATTGGGGATCAGAAATGATTTTGATACCATAGACTAGAGCATTATCATCAGGGTTCTTCAAGGTTTTGGTTTTTGTGATTGATTTTTTACTGTAATAAAAACCTTGTTCAATTGGAAAACTATTTACATATTATTAAATGGTTCATACAAGTTATATTTAAAATGAAACAAAGGTTTTAGGGAAGGTTTCCCCTCTCTTCCATTTTCTTCTCGATTATCAAAGACAATATTTTTCTCTTTCTCACCCATATGGTAGATAAAAATAAATAGAAACACATTCATTTTTAGAGGAACATAAATGATCCAACCCACCTGTTATATGCTGACGACATCATCCTTTTCCTTAAATGAGATATAAGAAACATTCTAAACCTCAAAAATACTCTCTCTCACTGTGAAGACGTTTCTAGACAAACCAATAGTTGGAACAAATCCTACATATTCTTCAGAATGAACATTCCTCTCAATAGGAAATGTAACATTATTAGTTACTTATGTCTAAAATATGTCTCTCTCACTTTTACTTATCATCGTGTTCCCATTTTTTCGAGCTAGACCCAAATCATGACACAATGCTACCATACTTTACCTTGTTAATAATCATCATTCTTCTTGGAATCAAAAATCACTATCTATTGTATGAAGGACAAGCCTGGTCAAATCCACTAATGTTTCCAATATTTTTTACACTATGATTGTCTATAAATTGTAGTTTAGTCTTATAAAATAAATTAAAACCTCACTAAAATATTTTATTTGGATTGGTAGCAATCTTGAATGAATACTTGTGACTGTACCCTAGTCAACCTATTATAATCCTATTGAGAAAGGTGGTGTCGACATTAAAAATCATAAGTACATTAATGAATCCCTTCAAGACAAACCCACATATAACCTTCTTCATAAAACATATAATTAGATTTCATTCATAAAAAATAGTTTTCCTGATAAACATGATAAGGTAAATTAACATAACATTTACTCTTCTATGTGGCCTACCATTAAAAAATATTTCTACAGTATTATGAATAATTTTCTATTGATATATTTCAGGGTTCCTCCCTGAATATCTAGTGGGGAAACTAGACTTGAATGACCTTATTTTTTTTATCCCTCCGGATCAAACCCCTAAGAGTACCAACATCTCATTTATGGATATGATAAAATCTCAACTTGAGAATCTTCCTAAATGGACATTGAATATCATTCATAAGTACTATTTCTTGAACACTGCTGATTTATTAATTTTTTATACTACTTAAACTAGATGGCTTAACTCAAAAATTATTATATTTATTATTTTCGAAATTATGAATATTATTTATGTTGGATAAAATATTTTAATAAGACTTAGATAAAGCCTTAATGATTCAATCCTATCTAGAATATTTCCAATAAAAGATTCCCACATATAGTTGCCTTCAACAATTTGGAATCCAACTCTATTCTAAATGAAATCCCTACATTCATCACTTATAATATGGTAAACATATTTTATTTTTATGATACTGCTACTGGTCATTGGAACTATATTGTTGACATTTTTTATTTTAGATGATTTATTATTGACTCAGTAACATATCAACTAATGAAATGAGAAGAAATGGAAGGTTCTAGTCCTATTAATAAGGTTTTACTTAATGAAATTACTATGATCCACCATGTGATATGGTAAGAATATAATTATATTATTCATGAAATTTTTTCATTCAATAAAAATGCATTAAGTTGCTGATCTGTATTGCCATACGTGAAGCTTCTTCAATGAAAAAGTGACATTGCAACAACACTATACAAGACGTTGGAATCATGTGACGTCATGAAATTAAGTGTAATTTCATCTATCCCCATCACACATTGAATGTTTTGTTCATAGATATTCTTCATTGAATGAATAAAGTAAATGTAGATAGTACCATTATTGGAAATATGGTCCCTACAGGATATGGTGATATCTTCATGAATCACTTCGGTCAGATCGTCAGATGCTTCAGGTGTATCTATGGGATCAACTTCACTCTTGAGGCTAAAATTACATGTTTGATGCATGATATTTCCTTCCCCATGCTCTTTGTATTAAAAAATCAATGGATTGAAAGTGATTCTACTACCATTGTGCATGAATTATGGAATATAATAACATATCTTTCTTGGTCGATTATTACCCATTAGATATCTTGGACCTATTTTCTTCCTCATATCATTTACATCATCACTCAGGCTTACCATAAAGAAAACATGGTTGAAGATGGTCTGGAAAACATTGGATTAAATCAAGGAATTACATAGTTTGATGATCTCCTTGTTTACCTTTTTATTTTTCATGAAAAATATTGTAATATGATTCCATATTTTAGATTCCTCAGAACACATTATTTTATAATATTTTTTCTTTGGTCTTTTAAGACTAAGTAATCATCTTTAAAAAAATCATAATTGGAAACCTAGTTTTGAATTAATCTATTTTAAAAGTTCACTTCCCATTTAATATTTTAAAATAAAATATTCTTAAAATTTTTTAAAATGTGTCTTTAAAAAATCTATTTTAAAATTTCCGTACATTAGTTATTAAGTTAATACTAAAATTCCAATGATGGAATCTTTTAAGGGGGATGTAACACACCATGATTTTTAATGAAGAAAATTATGTTTCATAGAATAAATGACACACAACACCAAATATAGATGATAAGTGATCTCCCCATGACTTTACAATATTTTTATATATTAAAAAATTAATTATCTTGAATATCTTTTGGAACATTAAACATTAATATTTTTATACTCGATAGCATCTTGAATATGCTACATTGAGCTTAAATGAGCCATGAAATATATAACATTTATAACATATAATCTAAATTGGTTAGTGTGAATAATATATATATCATAATAAATATAAATTAGTGACTCATTTTTAGTAAATAGTCAATCTATATATAGAAATGTTGTTTTATTATTGAAAAATATGTTTTCTTCAAACAAAAATTTTAATTACATGGAAAATATTTTATAACCAATTATTTTAATATTTCAAATATTTGTTTTATAAAATTAAGAGAAAATTATAAATATAAATTTAAATATTTACTTTTAGTGCAATTATATGAATTTTTAGAAAATATTTATCATTATTTAGAAGTAAAAAATACCAATTTTTTTAAAAATTATATTTTATTTTTAATTAATTATGTAATATAATTGAATCAATAAATATTTAAATTTTTTAAGTAATATATGTATTATTTTTTATAATTCAATCTACATAACTTCTATTTATTGATATTATATTTTTTTAGTAAATTATTGTTTTTTGGTTTCAAAAATTATTTTCGATAATAATGTTTTAATGTCCATAATGATCATAAATTTTAATTAATTAATATTATAATTAATGAGAAATTCATTAAATTAAATTGATATATTATATATCAAAAAAAGATTGTAGATATTCACACCATGATTGTTTTTGGACATATATTTAATATAAAAAAAACTTGTTCTGTGAAAATAAAATTCTTTAAAACACATTTGTTCGTTTCATCCATGCGTTTACATGTATATTAATTTTTTTCATCATTTCAATATTTTATTTTTCGAAAAAATATTAATTTTTCAAATCATATCAAAATTATATTTGGGTAATTAGTTTAATAATTTTATGAAATGTTTTATTCATTTCTGAATAGTGAGAGATACACAATTTTAAATGAAAAATGCCTTTCTGGTTAATTTATTTATAATTTTAAATTTTATTATATAATAATTTTACAGATAAATTATTTATATTATAAATTCATTAATACTATTTATGTCATTTGAATCATTTTATGATTATATATTTATATAAAAAATTTGTAAATATTTGAGGTTTTCACTTTAAAAACCATTCATCTCGTTGCTTAGGTGGGATTAATTTTAATTTTTTTTTAAATTAGAGGAATTGAATTTGGAATAATTGAATAAATATTGGGAATCATAATAATTTATTTTTTTAATATGTCAAAATTATTTTTTGACTGTAATTATTTGTAAACTTATTTAAAATGAATCGATGTGATTAATTTCAAAACGGTTTTAACGAGGGATTAAAAATTAATATTAATTTAAAAAATGATCTATAAGCTTTTAAAAAAATTATATAAATATTTTGACCAAATATCTTATAGTATCGACAATGGACTATTATTATGTCTGGGTAATGATAGAAAAAATCTATCTGTATTCACAAATTTAAAAATTTTAGTCTGCCACTAACCTCACATATAAAAAATCTTCAACTCTCCTATAGTCTTCACACAATAAATAAAAATTGGTAAAAAAAACCTATACAAATAACTTTAAATCATCACTCCAGCCATCACAGAAGCCCAATTTTTTATGATACCCATTCTAGGACTGCTTTGGTGTGATGGTAAAATGTTAACATGAATAAGTGGTAATATTCATCTGTAAGGGTTTTATTTTAATTATTCCTCTGACCCATTAAATTATTATTAGAAAATGATTATATAATAGACTTACTATATTAAATATATGGTTATTTTTTAGGATAATTTAATAACATACTTATTTTCCCTATTTCATAAAATGGGTTATGAAATCATCATTTGTGTGTATGGTGGACTACAACGTCCCAAAATGAAGTCATTCGTTTTTTAGTTACCACCTATCATTTTTAGGTATGATTTTGAGTATAATGATTATATAAGATATTTGAAACAAAATAAAACACATGGAGTAATTATATCATATATAACCTTTTAAAATTTAATATCCTAGGGGATATGATAATGTCGCTCATGTGTACGGTAGACTACTACCTCAAAAATGTGATAGGATTCCTTTTAACTAAATAGTAAATTAGATTTTGTAAGGGTAAATATCATTAATATATTTAATATTATTGAAAAATATATGATATTAATTACATATATTTCATTATGTAAATTTTCTATATCATTTTATTTTGAAAAATTCATTCACTTAAAAATGAAAATGCAGTTCGTAGACATAGGGACTACATTCTCCTCGAAGAGATGTGATTCTTTTTTATTCAAAACATCACAACAATGATATATATAAGTATATATAATTAAATTACAAGGTATTTATGATATTATGATTATTTTTATTGATATTTTGTTACTTAATTTCATTATATGATGATAATTGAAAAATGAAAACATTACCCAATTGTGTATGTGACCTACCGTCTCCACTATAATAATGTTACATCATTTGTGATAAAAATAACTCAGGATGGATTTTAAAAGATATTATTAATTTTTAAATATTATAATTATTTCATTATTATTATTATGGATATTTTTAAACAATCACCACATTGACAATAGTTGTCCTACTGAAGTCTTTTTTGACAAATGAGCCAAATATAATCAAAACAACCGACATAAACATAAGTGATTATTTAATTTATATAGAATGGTAGTAAGTTAAATAGTACTAGTAATAATCTTGAAAAAGGATTTCATTAACTTCAAAAACTAACATAAGTTTATTTTTTTTATTATAAAGGCACACATGACAATTCAGACAAAAGATAAGGGTTTTATTCTCTCAAACTAATTTTTGTGAGATATATACTACTAATATTAATTGTGTGGGGTAAATATTTTACATTAATTAATTGTATTTATATATTAATTAAATTTATCGGTATTTTAATCAAAAAAAATTTTATCTCACTTTCATATTGTTTATGATTTCAAATTCACCAACATGGAAAATCATGTTTTTATCAATTTCCCTTCATTGAGACATTTGATATGTTATACACCAATCTTCATTCATGACGTGTATATAATTCCTAATAGACATATTATATAATTAATTACCTTATTTTCATGAAAATATATATTTCATTAAATTATATTATTTCATTCAATTATATTATTTTATGTAGACTATTATACAATGTTACCAAAGTGGATAGAGTCATAGGTTATAATCCCATCGTTTATTGTGATTATTGTGTATTATGCATGTAATGATGAGATATTGTTATCAATATCTATAAAATTACATTTTCTTAATTATCCTAGGGTTATTAAATATATGTTCATGTAATATTAAAATTTTTATGTCATTTTACATAAAATATTTGAGAAATGATTTTAAGTAAATCATTCATCATGTATCTATTATATCAGAAATATATTTTCCTCCAAAAAAAATTATTATTTTTAATATTTTTTAAATCATTTAATATATAATGTTGTAAGGATTGGGTTTTTTAAGAAAATAAAATGTATTCTTCTTTTCTCTTTATAATCAAGGATCTTTTCCAATTTTTTTATCACGAAAAAGAAATGATCATTAACACATGTATAGAATTAACCACTGATCAGATAGTCATTTTATTGAGGATTAGGTTTCAATTTTAATGGATTATTATTAAATATTTCATTATAATATTTAATGCTTTAGTCATTAAAATTTTTTCTCAACAAAAATGATTTTAAAATTGTGTTATGTTATAAAATGTGATATCCATAATGTTATAGAAAATTTCTTCTAGAATGTTTTAATGATAATTTTATGTTATTTACATTCTTCAATAGAATAAAAACTTGTTATTTTTTATTCTCCATTTGGGATATTTTTTAATTACATGATTCTCATTATTTCTCTGGATGGATTAATATTTTTCAAATAGGTTGTTATAGAACCACTCAACGAGTTAATATTGTTTCAATGAGATTATTATGGAACCAATTTCTCTTCCATGAGTTAACAATGATTCAAAAATATTGACATAAAAATAATTTTATTTACATGGGTTATGTAGGTCATAAAATAATAATGATTAATTTTTTGAGTATTATAATGAATGATATATGAATATTAATCAGGATGTGGTGATTGGACATCTTACAAATTTTGAGGAAAATATAGAATTTGGTGATCCCATTACAACATATATGATGACGTAGACCAGATAGTGTCGGGTGAGGCAGTTATATATTTTATGATGCGGTGGCCCAGATGGAACTAAGAGATCCCATTATAGCTTAATGACAGGTGCGCCTATAATGATCACTAATACATTGTCTAGTATAAACTATATTGAGAGTAAACACAGATTGTGTAACCAAAGGTTTTTTCTAAAGGATTTAAATGGGTTCTAGTTGTTTTCAACCCAGGTTTATAATGTGATATGAAGAAATTCTTTACATGATACAAAAGGATTTTATTATTCTTTTTATGGGATTATAATTTATATTACTGGTGTGATTTATATCACATGACTCGTGATTATTGATCCTTATAACATATTCCTTTTCCATGTATTCTAATTTTATGATGTAATAGTTGATAGGTATGATATATATTTTTGATTCAGTCAAATAATCTGAATATGTCATCATACCCTTATAGATTGTTATTTTCAGGGACGACATTAAATTATATATTATTATATTTATCCTAACAATTCATTGACCTTTCTCTATGTATGTTTTATTGTACCATGTATATAATGACATGATGTTTAACAAATTATGTCTACAAGGTATTTTATATGTACAACGATGATTACTTAAAGTGAAATAAAAATGTGGGTTCAAGTGTGTGAAACTATAATTTAGTGACATGTGAATTGTTTTTTAGTATTTATTCCTAATTCAACATAACCCTAAACTTAAGGGTTCATTGGGAATGAATGTGATCAGATTTTCAATTTTCAGGTTGTATGTATTGAATAAAAAGATTTTTTCACAATTATTGGTTTCAATTTCTGAAATTTTTAATTTATTTTTTTAGCACTGGATTTGGTAGTATAGTTATTATTCTCTTTAACATCATCATTATATTCTACAAGTGTGAAATAACCCATGATGAATGATAAATCATGTATTCTATTGGTAAATGGATGTTACACTATTAGGATTTCAATGAATGTTTCTCTATCACAACTACTCTATCTCACATAACATTCCCACAACAAACAAACACCATTCCACCTAATCACTAAGAAAATAGTTGAATTATCCACCCTTATTTATCGTAATATATAAATGGGTTTCCAATTTATAGTTTTATCAAATTAATATTTTATGGTTCACAACCCCACTGAGTCTATTCTCTATTCCCTATTGAGTAACTGATGGTTAAAATATAACAAAAAATTGCACATAAGGAAAATGTCCAGAAGAGCCATCGTTTGGTACCTATATTACAAATGTTAAATCATAGTTATATTACATGAACAATTCCTAGTAATATGACCATAATAACAAGGAATTTTTGATTTAGGACACATTAACATTAAATGAATTTTATTATCCTTGTATGCCAAAAAATAAATTCCACATCAAAAATCATGGTTGAAAAATAAATATTGTTAAAAAAAGTGTTCATAATTATTAAATTTAAGACGAAGGTTAACAGAAGTGTTTCTTGGCTGTATTGAATGAATAAACCTAAAATTTATTTGTGATTCATTATCAATGAAATAAGACACTTCATGATATGGTCCCTCCTCCCATACACTGAATATTTTTCTGAAATTAAAATATTCATTATAAGAACGAGCTAGAATCCTAACACAATAATATTCCTCCATAGAAAAATGAATAGTGAGTGAAAACAACCAGGGGAAAATAAATAGTGAACTCATTATGATATAATTTACAATTGAATCATACATATTGTAAATGATATATTATGTTTTATAAAATAGTAATGAATATCATATTTATGCTTTTATCTTTTTATCTTTCCTGTCATATAAAAAAAAGGATCCATCCCTAAATACATCATCATGAATGAATTCATCCTGTAGGATTTGGGATCTGACTCATCAACTTCAATTCTAATGAAATTATAGCTGGTGGATTCACAGACATATTCCTCGGTAGAAATGACTACTGTAGCCCCTCATTCTTAATAGATTTTTTCATACACATACTGAGGATTAATTTTTTTTAAACCTTGGTTCATGATTAGAACATATAAATTTCTACAGAATTTATATGGAATGATCATGAATTTCATCTTGAGATGATTCACTATCATTCGTCCTATCAAATAAATTCTAGAGGGAGAGAAGTGTCCCATTTCTCCAAAATATATCACTTCAAATGTTCAGAAAAAAGTAATGTAAGAGTATCCATCTTTATCTTAGAAAGGTATAATACAATTTTCACAATATCCATATTTCCTCATAGGATCCCCCTTGGATTGATCATATAATCAATGGTCATCATGACTATTGATCGACCATAATGAATTAGGATTATATACATGATTTTGTAACTATTTTAGGCAATTGGATTATTTTAACTAGGGAACCACACAGGTCGAATCATTGATAATTATTTGGATATACAAGACCAAGAGTAGGATAATATAAAATATTCCACCAACATATATATCTTGCATTTGGTTATAATTATTGTGACAGTGTAAAAATTTGAAATCATTATCGACATGTAGTCACATATTTTACATGAGACCCATGGTATCATTTTAAGGACATGAATTTACAATTTCTTAATTTATGACACATTTAATTTATTTATTTTCATTTATGATATTTTTTTATGATTATATAGTTCTAAAATATATAATGTCACAAAACTTCTATGGTAGGTCACAAAACAATGTGACCTTTTCACCATGGTCACCTTAAGATATAGACACCATGTCACAATGGGTGTAAGTGAGAAAATAATGTTTATATTCTATAATTGTGAGCCTGAATTTGATGGGTATCCTAATGGGTCAACATTTTTTGTTGAGAATTGTAACACTATGATGAGACCAAGGGAGTGGAGATTTGAATTTTTTTATTTAGGGGCAGGGGACTCATCATGAATAGTTTAATTCATACTATGATTTTTGTTGAAGTTTGGTCTTCCCAATACATAATCATGTTAGTTATATATAATATTTATATTCAATTTTTTCACAGATAAATTATCAACCCCTACCACCTCTTTACATCCAATAAATTGACTTGGATTCTTTCAACAATCAGTCTCCCCAGATTTATGAATCCATGGTGGATACATTGTTGTTATAAGGTACACATTCAATGTAAGGCATTTTACCTGAATTATTTTTTAATCCTATCATATTAATTCTCATTATCCAATATATTTTTCACAATAATGGTCATATTGTGATAGGGTTTCAGGTATCATTATTTTTATCTTTGGGTTTCATTGTATTTGGGCATGATATCATCATCTTAAATAATATTACTTTTTTATCTTATTGAATCAAACAATATTTAAATTGAATCATTGATATCTAGTGTGCAACATTATAAATTTATTATTTTAATAATATATATTTTTCCATTAGATAAGTAATTCATTAGCAGTTAAAATTTTTATTTTAATGTTAATCCTATTGACTTCATTTTTTTCCTATTCATTTTTCTAAAATCATAGATCAAATCATGGTTTTTTAAAAATTTAACGGTTTAAATTTTTAATTAGAAAATTTATTTATCTATTGGTGTTTGATGAAATCTCAATAGTGATTTCTCAATGAAATTTTCAAAATATATTATATAAATAACTATTTCATGAGACATAAAGGATTCACAAAACGATTTCTAATCAAACCCTCCATAGAGATTATTTTATATAAAAAATGTATTTTATAATCTATTGCTGGTGGAATTTAGAAATAAGGGTATATTATGTCTAAATTCCATTTTCAAAAAATTATTTAAATGTTTATATTATATTCTTACAACATTAATATAATTCTCTAAGATTATTTTTGTATTTTAATATAATATGATATTTCATGAGATTTTATTCCTTGTTAAATTTTTATATTCACATGAAGGGTTGTATCATATAATGGGGTTGGAATATGAGGCTCGAGTTTATTATTTTTTAATTGGGAATATTTATAGACCTAAAAATATATATACATAATATATGTATATAAAATTGGTTTCTAGTTAACATTATTTTTATGGTAAACTATTAATTGGAGTTAGAGAGTTGGCGAAATGGTTACTTCAAGAGTTCAGATTAAAAATCGACAGGTTACCCTTATTTAGATTATGCTCATATGAGGGTATTCAATCCTTTTGAGGATTACATAAAATTGATTTCATAGTGTAACTATTTTTTATTATCATGTGTCATTCATATTATGTATCATATATTGTCTTCATCTAAGAAAGTATCTAGTATGAATTATGTTATTCCCCATAGTGATTGTCATCGATTACATGTATGTTTTTGTTTTGGGGTATCATACATTGACTACATGATTATATTCTTTATTTTGATTAGAATCATTCTTAAATTAAAATATTATTCCCCAAAACATGGTTTCAACTTTTAATGGAAAATGGCCATGTTTATATAATCCAAATTCATTCTATTTTTAATTTTTGAATGTATTTTAATGAAATATTGAAAAAATAACTAATTTTTTAAAAGTAATTTATCTTTAAAGTGGTCATTTGAAAATAATCGTGTATTAAATATAAATAAAAAGGTTTATTTTTTTGAAATACATGGTAACATTTATTAAATATAATGTTTTTTGTTTTTTGTTTTTTGTTTTATTTTTGAGTGGTTATGGTTCAATTTTTCACTACATTTTTTCAAAAATATATTTTCTAAAAATTTATTAACATGATTTGTTATTATATGTAAAAAAAAATATATATATAAATCCTTAAAATATATCTCACTATACAATAAAATAATTTTTCTCAAATAGAAATGTGAAATACTACATGGTAGGATACATTATGGAATGTTTAGATGACACTATACATACCCAAATTATGAAAAATATAGTATGTATTAAACATTATTTCACTATTAATTACGTACAATTAATCATAATAAATCCCACAGGATCTATAATTATATTGTCATTTAGAATTATGTACATTAAATAGCAACACAATCTAAGGAATACATCCTCGTTATTGAGAGCATCATTAACATTCTAATATTATTCCATAGTTCTAAAACTAAATTGGAATACACGGGGATAAACATTAGAAAAGCATTAGCTAAAAATCCTTGTAAGGGAATAAGAATATGTTAACACGATGACAGTATAACAATCTATTTAATAGTCATATCAATGTGAAATAAAATATGTGTGAATCCAAAACACGAAAAATGAGGCATAATATACATTGATAATGAAAAGGAGACTCAAAATTTGTGGCAAAAAACGTTATAAATGGAATCATAAATATTGTTCAAGGATAACCAAAAAGGCATCATGAAGAAAAAATTCAAGTGACAGATTAGGTTCACTCTTTAATACCATACATTATGTCTCTTGAGAATAAAACTATACACAATTCATTTGTGTGCTATAAAAATTAGGGCACACCAGTCACTTCCATTTCATTCAAATCCATAATTGTGGTACATATATCATACATCATGGAGTCATTGATCATCTTATTTTATAACAAGATAAATTTTTGTGGATTTTATAGATTTATTAATAAAATAAAATATGTATATTTAAATTAATGTAAACACCCTTGATATGAAATATGTATGAGAATTCACTAAAAAATTATTTGGGTTGAAAAATCATGGTGAAATTTTTGATTCATACCAGTGGAGTGAAAATGATAATGGGAGGTCATAATGAATGTTAAAGTGTTATATAATTATTTATAAATTAAAATGGTAGAATGGGAGATATGGTAGGATATATTTCAACATTAATAAATGTATATAGAAGGAATAAGATAATGATGATTCATAGATATGGAGGATAAATAGAGGTTCCATTACTAAATTTAGGCATGGTAACAACACTGGTTAATGATATAATGAGATGGGATAAATGTAATATAATTATTCGATAACAAATTGTGCATTATAGAGATTATAGTAATTACATGAAAAAATAACCAATTGAGATAAAAAAGGATAAATATAGAGAAGGTTCTTTAATAGAAATGATAATAGAGAAATATCTTTCTTTAATAATATGATTACCAATGATTTGTGGGTTATTATTGAGATATTGGGGGAAAATTTGGGAAGAATTATTAGATGGGAGATAAATTGAAGGACATGATCAAACAAATTTTTAGTGGAGCTGAATGGGATAATTTTTATGTTTATATATAAAAGGATATGGGAGTTCGTTATTATTTCAAAAACATAGGTTTTGGACTCTATATAAAAAATTAATCAAAAAGAAAGGACATATCATTTTTTGGCCATGGATTTTATAATAGATTATTTTTTTTAATTATTATAAAATTACAAGGGAAGTAATTATTAAAATATTACCCTTTGTGATGTGAAGGTGAGTCAATCTCATAATGAAATGATTTTAAAACCATAAAATATATTATATGTTTTGGAGGATTCATAAAGTATTTATAAATTTATTCATATAAAAGAAAAAAAAATTATTTTAAAGTGAAAAATTATATTCTTTCATGTATTCCTTTTATAATATTTAGTAATTCATTTTTGGGTCATGATGCTGTCATAATACACACAGTATATTTATACAGTGTTTAATATTTACAAAAAATTTAAATATCTCCAAATAAAAAAAATTAATCATAAGACAATTTCAATGATATAGTTAAAACATATTACACATTTAATCAAATTAATTTTTAAATATATGATTTTTCCCTCTTATAATTGAATCGAAATTAATTTTGAAATGCTATGTGTTTTGACAATTATTGTTTTCAGACTGTCAAAGAAATTACATTTGACATCATCCAAATTATATGATAATTTTATTTAATAATAATTATTTTATAATAATATTTTATGAAAATTTATTTTATCATAAAAATATATTTATTCATGTAGATAATCATCTTAATTGGAGTTTAATATTAATTAAAATTTAACTCTTGTTTTACTACATCAAAATCAAAATCAATTATAATGTAACTATAATAAGAGAAAAATATAACTATTCTTCTTTTGAATATATATCTTTTCATATTATTATAGAATTCATAAATATCCCATTAATGAAATGATAAATTCGATAATGGTATGGTTTGATATGGTGAGACTTTTATGGGGTGGTTCAATATACATGGTTTGGGTTGTGGACTTTATGAGATAGAAATTATCATGTAAACGGTTTCAATCATGTTTGAGTTGTTGGATCTATGTAAATACAAAACACCAATTTCTAGGAAATGGTTTCTTAATTAATTATATGTTCATGATTAGAATAAATTGATATAAAAAAGAAATTAATGTTTTAGTAGTTATGGAAAACTAGATAAAAATAATAAGGTAAAAATTAAAACTTGAAATGAAATACTACAAATAAATTACATTAACAACATCCATAACTCAATGTTTATCCTTTCATGTCATTCATAATAAATGTCTTCATGTCCATGGAAAATTAAACATAATAAAGTGGTGATCTAAATTGTTCATTAAGGTTAAGAATTAAAGTGTAAGATATCATAAACATATAAATTATTCATGGCGAAGAAACAAAAAAAATGCCTCTAAAATTATCCTAGAACACATTATGGTAGGAATATGATTTGAATAAATAAATCCACAACAAATAATAGTAATTGGTATTATACCAATAAAATAACATCATTAATATTAAATTAGGAGTTTCATAATATTGAAAAGAAAAATGGGTATTATCATAACTATATTGTCAAGGCATCAAGTCGAGACCATAAATAACCATTTTGTTAAAGCTTTATGATAAGTCCATTGTTTTTATCATGAGACCAACTGATGAATCTATGGGATATAATGGGCTCCACCAATCACATAATAATCCAAATTAATTCTTCATATTAATGGGGATAAAAATTATAAAATTACACATTCAAATTGAGAATAACATATAAAATGTATATAACTTTCCCTAAACAATAACTATATGCACTAACCATTCAGAGTAAATTGGCGAATGGTATTACGATTGACCACCCACAATATAAATAATTTAAAATCATTAAATTATATATGGTAGATGAAATCATAATTTATTAATCCTAATAATACATAATAATAAACAAATGTGTTGAAATATATGAGGATACTCTTATAAAATAATCGAGCTATTCTAGAGATAAATACTCTATTACTTATAAAATAAGTGGTATAATTGTAAAATATACTTGGAAAATTAGATTTTAAAGAAGATTATATTTTCATAATAAAATGATTTATTTTATGAAGATAATTTTTGATAAAACATATTATTCATTTCCCGTGAAAATATGTAAGAGTTGTAGTAATTTCCTTCAATCAGGATTTTATTTCGAGAATAATATTGGAAAGATTTTTTTAGAACATATGACTCCTCATAAATGAAATTAGTATAGTGATTGGTAAACATATATATATAATTCAGACATAATTATTTAGAGGTCCATATGAATAAATATTAATTTAATTGAGTTATGTATAGAAAAATAGTAACCTGAATGAAAACGGAGGTTCTGGTAGAAAAATGTTAATGTAAGACGGAGGGTGTTCTTCACTTGATCATATTTTCATAAATAACAAAATTAAATTCATTAGTTAATATTAACAAGGAAAATTTTTCATTTAGTAAATTTTTTATAAGATTAATTTGTTCATCCATGCCCATCTGGATTGGTCATAGTGGTTCAATTTTATGTTTTTGCGGTGTTTTCGTCCCTAGTATTCATGACGAGTTTTCTTATAAACATATAAGGATACAAATGTAAGATGAGAATCGTTTTCTGTAATTCATTTTATATTTTATTTTTTACCATCCTGATTATTACATAGTTAGAAAATTCATTTTGTTATTGGGAGTGAATTTGAATCATTATATAAAACATTACTGATATTTGTTTGGGTTAATTTGTTGTTTTGGATCACAACGTACCCATCTTTATTTATAAAATAATATCTGTGAAAAAAACATTAAATAACGTTAAATATGTTATTATACATATATTACAGTTTGTTTCGACCATCAAATATGTATCATGACCAAAATTGAAGAGGGTAGTAGGAATTGAAAACCCGTCGTCAATGAATATGATAAATTGACAAATCTCGGATTGTGTTTTCATTTCTACTATAAGAGATTGGTAAAGGAGAAATGATGATGAATTATTGAATTTTAATTACAAAATTATAGTACATGTACGATGCTGGAGTTATCATAACAATGTTTTAATATGAGGTTAGGAATGAAATAGAAAATATAGAAACTTGAAATAAAATAAATTAAAAGAGGAATTTGCCTCTTCATGTTATCTTCCGGTAGAGCATCTTTTGGGGAGTAGTTTTGGCCTTTTTATGACACCAAGGACGGTTGGATGTGGGTGAGGATCTTGGGAAGATATTTTAGAAGAATTTATAGAGTTCACAAGGATTGAGTGGAGTGATGATAAGAGGGAGTGAGTGGGTTTTTTATAGTTGGGGAGTGAGGTTATTTTTATATATATTATTCATTATTTTTTTATTTACCTCAAGATAAATAATAATGTTTATTTATTTTCCCCATATTAGATGTAAATGAATTTGAGTCTGAACAGAGTGTGATTACATCAACCATGATTATTAGAACGGACAATTAAATTGATAATGTATATATATGGTAAATTACTGTATTTTTCTATTCATAAAAAATTTCATGTACTTCAGAAAAAACAAAAAATTCACCTAAACCATTATTAGATGTGTATAATTAAAAAATTATCACCATTTATTGACAAAAATTTCCTAAATAAATGTAATTGATTTTGTAAAAAATATCATAATTTTTTTAAAAAAAATTACAATGTTAAACTATAATTCATTTAATATCACCTTGAAATATTAATCAAGTTCAAATTGTCTTATATCCTTAAGATAGTAAAATAATAACACTTTTTACTATTTATTAGGGTCATACTACTATTCATAATAATATTCAAAAGGGTATGTTACTATTCACAAAAAATTTTGTTTGTCTTGCCAAACTATAAATATCTTACTGATCAGAATTGTGTATATTATTTTTTTGAAATTCAAATCAGATACTAGGAAAAATCATGTTTACATTCCAGGTTATAATAAAATGGTGAATTCTAGAGACTAAATGATTCATGAATTAAATATTAAATTTATTTATATATCCATGTGGTTTCACATTCCCCCTTACAAACATTTTGTAATAAATATTACAATAATGTTTCATCACAAAAATATTTTTTAAGTTCTTCATCAGAATATCCTCAGTCTCCCAAGTTTCATCATCAATTCTTTGAATTTTACAAAGCATCATTACTATTTGTGTCATCTGATTCCCCGATACTTGTTCCTAAATGTCTGTAGTGTAGGTAGGCTCTTCACAATAATATTAGTGAGGTTCAAATTCATACCTTTAGAAATTATGACATGTATTGGGTCTGGAATGTGCTTTCTGAACAATGGGACATGGAACACATTGTGTATTTATATAGGAAAAGAGGAATTTCAAAATGATAATACATAGCTCTAACTCTCTCTAGAATATCACAATAGGAAATTTACCTAGGGATTAGTTTCCCTTCCTTCACAAATCATATAACACCCTTCCATGGAGATACATTTATGAAAACATGATCCTCCACTTGTAATGCCAAATCCTTCCTTAGATTATCATCTTATCACTTTTGACTATTTTGAGATGATTTGATATGGGTTTGAATAGTCTTCACCTTCACTATTTTTTCTTCCACATGATCTAGGCCCAAAATCTTCATTTCATAGACTTCATCCCAAAATTTTGGTGTACAACATCTCTTTTCATATTGTACTTCATATGGTTCCATTTGAATGATTTAATTTACACTACTATTGTAGGAAAACACCACCAAAAGTAAATACTGATCCCACAAACATTAAAAATAATGTGACCGAGGATCTCAACAAGTCCTCTAATGTTTGGGGAATCCTTTTTTATTTATAATCAGTTTGAGGGTGATAATAAGCAATCAATTGTAGCTTAGTATTCAGAGATTTCTAAAGACTTTTCAAGAATTTTGATGTAAATCAAGGATTGTGACTAGAAAATATTGAATCTATTTATCCTGGATTTTAATTAGATAAATCATAAATCAATCGTAGGGTATATATTTTCATTATTTTTATATCAATTATCTCTCTATTGTAAATGTACATCCATATAGATCCATGATTGTTTTTATCAAAACTAATAGCCCCCCATAGGGAAACACTAGTGAAATTAAATTCATTATCACTCAATTAAAATAGTTTCTTTTTTAGTTATATTAATATTATATTGTCCATTATATAAGGATTATATGATATAGGTTTTTACAAAGAATAAAATCATCTGGGAAATGAACTTCGGTTTATGGAGGATTATCAGATAATTCCTCTATAGAAAGTCAATAATTTATTTCACGAATGGTAGACACTTGATTTGAATATTTCATTCCTCAGTCATAGATATCGAGTTCTTTTCATCCTGATAAATTGAATTTAGTAGATCTACAAAGGGATGATTGATAAGATAATAATTTGGTGATGCCTCAACCCTAATAATTAAGGATTCCACATTATTCTAAAAAATTGTATCTTCTTTCTTATTGTAATATATTTATTCATCACAATATTAAATAAAATCCTTTCCAAATATTATATCAAAGTCAATCACGTGTATGATGATAAAATCGGTAGATAAATAACATTCATACGCTATGTTATAGACTACATGACACATATTTTTTTAAATGATACTTTCTATAAGAGTTTTTACTGGAAAATCCCTTATTAAATTAAATATGAAATATTTAATTTTATTGAAAAAATAAAAACATATAAAATAAAGAGATGATACAAAATCAGTTAAATTATTGGATATTTTTTAGAAAACAATTATTGTACCTAACACCTCATCATTATGATCTTCAATATCTACAGATGTGATCGTATATGCTTGGCCTTTCTTCATTTTCCTTATTTGGGGAACATTTCCATGACACCTAGGAAAATAATTTTCACAATGTCACCTATCCTTTAAATAGTATAACTGAACATTTATTGAGTCATTATTTCCCTTAAAAATCCAAATATATGTGTCCTTCTTCACCCACATGTAACAAACACTCATACCTTTCAGGTAAGTACTAGGGTGTCTTTTCCCACAATTACCATACGGCGGAAGGTTAACCTTTCCCTTCTTCCACACTTCATTATCTTTTCCCTATTTTTTAGGGATCTAAATTCATTTATTTATATTAATTAAAATCATATTACATTGATAAATAATTTTCCATCAGGATAGCACATGATACTATATCTTCATATAATGGGAAAAATTGGGAGACTAGTGCCATTTAGGGGAATTCTTTTAGACCATAAAAGATTAAATCAATCACAATCATTATATTACATATGATGTCCCCAACATGACATGTTATCCTTTTGAAGTTATCTTCATAATTTTCAACATTCTCATCCTCTTATTTAATCAGATTCAGAAATAACCTTTCATATCTGCTCACTGTTCACAAGGAATGTATTTTTCAAAAAATATTTCATTAAAATCCATCCATTCCATTTCTATTATTTATTCCACCTCAATTGTATTTTTAATTAATTACCAACTCTAATATTCATATCCAAATAGATGTGAATATTCAATGATAACTTTATCTCATTCATTACATCCCAAAGTGAGAAATATCTTCCCTAATGATCTTATACACTACTCTCTTACGAATGGGTTAGTTTCCCCTTAAATGTTGGAGGCATTGGTCACATAAAAAGGTATAACATAACTCTTACATGTTGTGGATCCATATTCTCTATATTTTTAAGGTTATGTTTCATACAATAAGTCAATTCTTCCATTATAGTTATGATTTTTTCAGGTCTATTTTCAGAATGAGAGCAAAAATCATTATCTTACATCAGAGGGAAATCCCTACATGAGATACAAACTTCATGTTATTTCCATTACATAAAATATGCACCATTTGTAAATAAATTATGAAACATAATGTATAATATCAAAATAGAAAAATAATTATCATAAATTGAAATCATATACATAACTAATCTCCTAATCATAATCATTGTTTCTCTGAGAAAAAATTTACATTTAAATACTTTTTAATAGAGTTAAAATGAAATTTGAATTATCATATTAATATCCCCCAGGAGTGTCAAACTAGGGAATAGTTAGGCATGTTATCAGGTACTAGGATACCCTAGTTATAGACTATACTCTTTGTCATAGTTATTACTCCTTAGTATATCTGTTCCAGAATCATGTCCTCTTGTATAATCCAGACAAGTATGTATTTTAAATGATGATCCACATAATATATTCCCTTCCAAACATACATGATGTTTTGGTAGGATTATCATCACTTCCAATCTATGTTTTTGGCACTCTATTCTAGGTTTTCAAAATCTAGTTTCTATGTTTTCTACTAATTTTCCTCTAACACCAATTGTAAAGATGCAACCCTAGTGGGTCGTATCCTGTGCCTATTCATTATAATGAAATAACTAAAAAAAGTAATATCCATAAGGATTGTATATTTTCTTATTTATGAAAAACTTTATACAAACATAAGTGAAAACAAACAATTTTAACGTAAATAAAATATAAATTTTTTTTTGACAACATCCATAACTCCTATGTTTACCATGTATGCCATTCATAATATTCCTCTTCATGCACTAGGAAAATGTTTCATAAGAAAGGGGCAAGATCAAATGCTCCTTATTGTTATTTAATATAGTAGAAGATATAATAACCATATAAAATTAACATGGTGAATAATGAGAAATACATTCCTTTAAAATTAAACTTGAACACATTATGGGAGAAATAATAGCTGAATAAATAATTCCATAATAAAACATAAACATGGATATTCTAATAGTCCAATATACTCATTAAAATTATATTTCAAGTTTAATAATGATGGAATGAATAAATCAGGACATCATAACCATACCATCAATGCCTCATTCAATGAACATAAAAAACCATTTTGTCAAGGACTCATTCTGAGGCCATAGTTTGTCTCATAAGACAAACTAATGCACTGAGAGGATATAGTGGGCCCTACATTGCATAATAACTCTAATTAATTCCTCATATGTATTATAATAAATAAAAATATAATATAATTACATTTTTGAACAATCATCTGAATGGAAAATATCCTTTATCAAGCATTAAGAACAAACACTAACCATTCTGAGTAAATTGGTTAATGGTTTTAATATTGAAAATACATAGTCAAAATAATCATAAAACATTTAATTAAAAATGTTATATGAAATAATAAAATATTAATCCCAACAATACATAATAATGAAGAATATTGTGTAATTTTCCTAAGAGACTCTTATAAAATCATCATGTAATTATAGAGATAAATACTCATTTACTTTGGAAAGAAAACTTCTTTTGAAAAAATCATTGTTTAAAAACATAAGTGAAGTAAGATATTATTTTCATAACTAAATGAGTTATTTTATAAATATAATTTTTTCAAATTAAATATTATATATTACTCTTGAAAATTGTTTTGAATTTTGGAAATTCCCTTGATTCGAGCTTCTATTTTAGGACACAGACTTTAAGGTTCCATTTAAAACATATAACTCTCCATAATGAAATTAGGATTCTGGTTAATAAAAATATTTATAAAACTCAAACATAATTTATAAGGATTAAATATTAATAAATAATAATTTAATGCAGGCATGTAGAAATAAAAGAGTATCCTGATTGAAAATGGAGTTTTGGGTAGTAAACCCATACCTTAAGTCTGATGGTGTTCTTCACTTGATCATAGTGTCCTTGATAACAAAATGAAATTCATTAATTAATATATACAGACCCTATTATTTATTTGAATAATTTATAAAATCCATATTATGTTCATTTTTTTCCTTCTTGAAGGGTTTAAGATGTTCAATTTTATTGTTTCAGAGTGTTTTCTTCCTTGGTATTCACGAACTGTTTAAATATATTTATAAGGGTAAACATGTAACATGGGAATGGTTTTCTGAAATATGTGTTGTATTTTTTTTCAACATTTCTATGATTACTGGGTTATATAATTCATTTTGTTATTTTTAATGAATAAGAATCACTATATAAAACGTTAATGATAATAGTTTGGGTTAATTGGCAGATTTTTATCACAACAATATAATTTTGATTTAAAAATTCCAATAATATTTAAAAAAAATGATTCAATAAACCACAATATGTAATAATACATTTATTATAGTATGTTCCAATGATAATAATGGTATCATGACTAGGATTGATGATGATTATAGAAATTGAAAACCCGTTATCCTTGATTTTGATAAATTAACACAACTCTGATAGTGGGTTTATTTTTAATATTAAAGAAGGAGGAAAAGAGTTAGAATAAATTATTCAATTATCATAAAAAAATTATAGTAATTTTAATGGAAATGAGTTATCATAACATTTTTTTGAATGTAGGTGATGAACGGAAAAATAGAATGGAACTCGAAAAAAATTAAAAGGGGGATTTACCACATGAGGTTATATTTTTTGAGATCCTCTTTAGGGGAGATGTTTTGGATTTTTTATGAGTCCAATGGTGTATTGACAATAGGTAGTAGCTTGATATGATATTTTATTAGCTTTTATACAATCAAAAATGCTTTAGTGGATTGAAGATAAGTAGGAGTGAGGGGGTGTTTATAATTTAGGAGAGGTGTGGTTTTTGAATATCTTATTCATTACATTATTATTTATCTCAAGCCAATAAATAGTATTGATTCATGTGATCTATAATAGTAATTAGGGAATTTGAGTTATATCCATGTGTTATTAACCTAGACATTATTCTAGTAATATTGAAGATATCTTATAATTTATATATATGGTAAATTACATTATATTACTGTTTATAAAAAATTTATGTTTTTTAGAAAAATCCCAAAAAATTATCCAAATTATTTTTAGATATTTAGAATTCAGAATTGAAATACATTTTTTGGAAATAATTTTCGGAATATTTTTAACATATTTTTTAAATAGAATCATCATATATTCCAAAAATAACAATTTTAAAACTCTAATTTTCTTTATATCACCATGAAAATGTAATCAATATCTGATTATTATATAACTTTTAGAAAATAAAAATAATAATATGATTTACTATTTATAAAGTTCATATTACTATTTTAATGGTATGTTACTATTAAAAAAATCAAGTTTTCCTTATTAGACTCTAAATATCATACTAAAACCAACTGTTTATATTAGTTTTTCCAAATTTCAATCATATAGGTGGAAAAATTGTGGTTACTATCTAGGTTATAACAAAGTAGTGTTTTTTAGTGACTTAGTGATTCATTCATTCAATATAAAATTTATTTATAAATACTTTTTTTGTTACAATCTCATATTGGGTTTAGTTAGGGTAAAATCCCATTGATTCTATCCCGCAAGAAGCTCCAATAAATGGGGTTTGTAGGTTAAATTCTACTGGTTGAGGCCATCAATTCCATTTTTTGTACAATATTATTTCTCAAAAACCTATATTTATAATTATAATATTCTCACTATCCAATATCTATATTATCAATATTAAATATGCTTAACTATCTATTAAATTCAAAATGATATTATAAAACAAATGATGCTTATATGTTTTCTATATCTATATTATATAATAACACATTTAATTAAATAACAGGTGGAAGTTTGTTTTTAAATGTTCAGGTCATTTGAATCTTCCCCCTGTATAAATTTCACCATCAAAAGTATTTTTCCAACACTAATATAGATGAGGGTATATCAGTTTCATGACATTCTATGGATCCCATGTCGCTTTTTTAAACAAGTTTTATTCTCCATAGATGATTGACCTCGTGAATTGAATTATTTCATATAATTTTGTCTCTATAATATAATATTTTCACTAAATGAACGTCATATTAGAGATCATTATCCAATTTTACCCCCTTTTAACTACTTATATGTAATAGTCCAGGTATGTACATCCTCAAGAGGGGTACATAGAGTACAAAATATACCTGAGATTGGTTGGGTATGAGAGATAGTCAATAAGACACCAATACAATGTGGTCAACATTCTCAAAGGGATAAATTTAACATGGGCTAAGATTTCAATTAATCAAAAATCTCATTAATTTATTCCTTGGAGATTTATAGTGTAATGACTTGACTCTAACCTCAATATATAGGTCTCGTCAATGATTATCAACATTGTTCTTTTCTCGACTTTTTACAGCCTTAATGTGTTTCTGAATGGTCCTCACCTTTTCCATCATTTCCTCGACCATTTCAAGACCTATATATTTGTGTTCCACCACTTTATCCCAGAACACATGTGTTTAGCATGTCTTCTCATAATAGAATGCATAGAAGTTAATTTGGATTCTTATACTGAACATATTCGTGTATGTGATATTGGTTAGGGGAAGATATTGATCCCATACTCCATTGATGTAAATTGTGCCCACTCATAATATGTTGTCAAGTATCTATATACACATTTATGATTGGCCATCATTTTTATGGTGACAATGGATTAAAATTTTCAACATAATATTTAGAGGGTGTGGTAGAATCATCCAAAATATGTCGGTAAATATTTAATCACTATTCAATACAATATATAGTGGTGGTCCATGAATCATTACCACTTCTCTATTGTTTATCTATATAATTTCAATGAGTTATAATCCCTCTATGATTAAAATTAAGTGATAAATATGTTTATGATGATACAATAAAACCCATATATCAATATTTCTCATTGCTGTATTAGGAAAAGTGTTGAAATATTCCATTGTGAGGTTTTACCATTTCCATGTTTATATTGGAAATTGTTACATCATCCCATTGGATTTTCCATTTCCCCCTTAACATGATAAAATACAATAAATAATAATGTATAATTCACGATCTAATTTTTTATTTTGTCCCACAAATATTACACTTAAATATCTCAATAAATATTCTCGATTATTGGATGGAGAGAGAAGTTCGATCTATATGCCTCATCTAACAAATATTATTTTAACAAAGGGGTTTAGGGTACACATAGTCATGGAAAAAATATTATAATTCATTCTTCATTAATTTTGAATCTTCATGTTTTTTCATATTCTTATAGCATTCACATTCCACTAAATTTAAACAAAGCCTTTTTTGGAATCCTTTTTCTTCTGCAAAAGAGATGTTTGGGGGATCATTTTTTAAGGGATAGATGGCATTAATTCTTTTATGATTTCAATGTCCTTCAATACAATGTTTATGAATATCATATACTACTTAATTCTCATTAATATTTTTTTAATCCATTCATCCTACAAAATCTGCCACATTATATTCATTCCCGATATGGTAGTGGATTGTCAAATAAGAATCTGTAATCATCTCTAACCATCTTCCTTGGCCCATATTCATCTCTTTTTATCGGAATATAATATTCAGGTTCTTATGTTCTAGAATATTTCATTGCCCCCCCCCCTCTTAGAGAGATAATGTCTCTATTTTTCAATGCAAAAATCACTGTAGAAATCTCAAGATCATGCCTTAGGATGTTCTGTTCTAGATCCATAAATCTCTTTGAAGCATATTCTACCACCATTACATTAAAAAGTAACACAAAACCCAATGCCTTCTTTAAAGAATCACTATATATAATGAAAATTTCTCCACTTTGGGGGTTTTATAATTATGATTGCATTGATAATCCACTTTTTACCTCTATGAAGCAAACTCCACATTCACAGTTAATAAAAAAAGGCTCCCTACCAAGTATAAATTATTATAGTGTTGGGAAATCATGATAAAATTTATAAAAATCAATGATAATAACATGATAATTACCGAAATCCATGGATTTATATCAAATATGTTATCCAAACACATCCTTTAATATTTATGTCATTAAAGGTTATATATATATATATATATATCACATTACATGTAATAATATTTCACTTGAATGAGACATGAGTCAAAAATAAATCACAATTTCTTTTAATTTCCTAAAGCTTATCGTTCTATAAGGTATTTTTCACAGTTATTATTTCATCTTCATGACCCTCTTTTCTTTTGGAGTATATCAAAATTTCATCTATAAAGACTACAAAACATTTTTCTAGGTAATATCTAAATACTATAATTATCATATAATTGTTGATTTATAATAAAATAGTGAGCATTAATATGCTTACCAAGAACTCATAGTTCCCATACCATAAACAAAAATAGGACTTGGTGATATCATTATTCTTCACCATTTCATTATAATACAAAAACTGATGATCCATCATGGATAATTATTTAGTTCCATATAGATAATAAAAAATTCATCAATTCATAGAAGAGGATACATTTTGTTTATCATGATCATGTTGAGTTCATGATAATAAATGAAAAGGTTAATTTACCCATCCTTCTTCTTTATTTAGAGGATGGGTGAACCCCCAGGTAAAGAACATTCTCTTATAGAACCTTTATCCTCATTATCCCAAAGTTGTTTCTTCAGATCCTTATATTTCATAACAACCATTCTATATGGAGTCTTGTATAATGGAAACTCCTTAGGTACTAGATCCCATGAAAATTCAATATCTCAGCAAGGATTAAGATCAAACAATTTTTCTGGAAACACATCAATGTATTGCCTAATGATGTTCATGTCTTTTAGGATCATATTTTCCTTATAAATGACCATGTCATAGTAGTTCAAAAACAAAATTTAACGTAGATTTTTTTTCTTATTTTTGACATCAATTTTTAAGTGATGTATATAAAGTCGACGTAAAAAATATGATTTTCAATGCCGATTATTATAAAACCAATGCTGAAATTAAATTTTATTAAGGGTTACTTCATTGGTTTTATATAAAAATGACGCCAAAAACCCATCGAAATTGACATTAGGCATCAGTTATATAGAAAACGGGCACTGAAAGGTCAATTTTGACCGCGTTTCTGTGTCGGTTTAATCTAAAATCGATGAAGAAATGGGGTTTCATGCATTGGTTTTCTATATAACCGACGCCAAATCCCAGTCTAAATTGACCTTTCGACGTCGGTTTCCTATATAACCAACGCTGAAACCCAGTCGATATTGACCATCGGTGTTGGTTTTACAAAAAATCGACATGGAATGTAAATTTTGAGGGGTTAAGGTGTTTGTATTATAGAAAACTGACACTGAAACAGATTTATTTTTTAAACATTAGGTCGTCGGTTTTTTTAATAAACGACGCCGTAAAAAATTATGAAAAATCAAAAAATTAAACTTCTAAAAATATCGAATCACCTATACAAAATAATAAAATATACAGAAATATTCAAACAATATTTATCATTCAACAAAAACCTATAACGTACATCTACCATGCATAAGTAAAAAAAATATGAAATTGAATGTTAAAAAAAATTGAATTGACATACCTAAAATTTATGACAGGCTCATTGTTGGTTATTGATGAAGCATTCATTTGATTATTGGTAGGTTCAAACACCTAATATATCAAATGGGATAGTTTTTTGAACCCATATGTATTATTATTTATAAATATTAGAATATAGATACCTCAAATCCTAATCAAACTTAACAAATAATTCGTAAAAGTAGATCAAATATGGGTCATTTCAGAATGGGAATATGACTATGAATCATTAAATACCTATAATAATATTGAAAGATATGAAGTTAAAAAATAAAATAATAAGGCAGAAAATATAATAAAATAATACAACTAACCTTGTAAAAATTAGTAGTTTCCCCAATTGTGATTATCTCATACATGAATCGTAATATATAATAACCACAATCAACATTTTCATTTTAACGATGAAACTACAGTTATAAAACAAAAAATTGACAATAGATACAATATATAACTATAAATTAAGAAAAAAAAATATAATATAAAAACTAATTACATGTACTTATATATATTTGATTTTCTTTTGTTTCTTTAGTAAGATGTATTCTTTGTTAAATTGTATCCATGAACTGCATTTTCATATATATGAACTAATAATACATGTCTAAACAATGAAAATTAAACATATTGAGCTTATGAAAAATTTAAATAAAAAGTTACTAGATTAATATGGTGGAAAATGGTTTACTAACTGTTCTTAAAAAGGAGAAAAACCAATATAAGGTGCATTTACTTGGGAAAAATACACCTAATAACAAAAGTCCCCTATAATACAAAAAGATCTCACATAATGGAATTATAATGATTATTAGTTCATAATTATGTTTAATTTCTTACTTATCATGAAATGGAAAAACCATCATGTAATCCTTTCCTGTTATAATATTTCAGATATATATTGAACTCTATCATCATTCTTCACAGTTACGACTTCCATTGAAATGTACTCTGGATCTATAAATCTATAAATGCATGTTCATTAGTTTTGTAAAATAAGCATGTGTAGATTCATAAATTAAAACGAAAATACTGTTAGTCAATTTAAAACCATATTTTATTAATGAAATAATAATTAAAATGTCAATTTACATAGATGGTAAACAAATGCACCACACTCAGCCCGAGCTCTTCAAAATCAACTAAATGCATCATATCTTCTTTCTTTATTCTCAATTGGAAACTTCTTCCACATATATCAGGAATCATCGCAATCTCATAGATATAATTCATGGAATAAGAAGCCTGAGATAATATTTATAACCGAGAATAAATATTATAAGGTTCAAAAGACAACTATTCATGAACATTTTATTTCATTTGGGCAGTTTCTTTTGCTTTTAGATATTCTTATATAAGTTAAATGTATAAAATCATTACATGAAATTTTGCATCATTTGTAATTCATATTAACAAAATGCATGCCTCATATGAAATATAATGTAGAATATATTTGTCCAAGCTAAAAAATGGCACATACATTCTCCAACACAAGTGATCTCCTCAATAGGAAATAGTAGTAGAATAGTAAGATCTATAAGATCAAGTACTGATACTCTAACCTAACCCATCTACATAGGTTGATGATATATTGAGTCCCCCAAAAAACACACCCGTCCTAACACAACAATATGCACATGAGGATCTCCAACAGAAAACACACAATATAAGGCTTCATCTGAGCATGGAGGTCGAAGCACAAATTAACAGATGGGGAAAGGTAATCTGGGTGGGGTGGATGAGAAGAAAAAAATGAAAAAGGTATATTAGTGTTTATAATTTATAAAATATAATAATTGATGAAAATAAAATAATATACCACGAAAGACTGCATAGACGGGGCAGGATAAGCAGATGGTGCAGGGTAGTCTTTGTGAGGAGTCTGAGAAGGTTGAAAAATGAAATAGGTATATTAGTGTTTATAAATTATAAAATTGAATAATGGATGAAAATAAATTAATATACCTTGAAAGGGTGAACAGATGGGGCATGATAAGCAGATTGGGTCGGGTAGTCTGGATGAGGTGGCTGAGATGGCTGAAAAATGAAAAAGGTATGTTTGGGTTTATATATTATAAAATAGAATAATTAATGAAAATAATTAATATACCTCGAAAGGCTGCGTAGATGGGCCAGGGTAAGTAGGTGGGGTAGAGTAGTCTGGGTGATCATGCTGAGAAGACAGAAAGATGAATGAATTTATATTAGAGTTTATAATTTATAAAATAGAAAAATTAATGAAAAAAATTAATAAACCTCAAAATGCTGCACAGACGGGGCAGTGTTAGCAGGTGGGGAATAGTAGTCCAGGTGAACAGGCTGAGAAGGCATAAAAATGAAAAATCTATATTAGTGGTTATAAGTTATAAAAGAAAATAAATGATGACAAATAAATAATATACATGGGAAGGCTTCATTGACATGGAAAGGTAAGCATATTAGGTAGGGTAGTCCGGGTGAGTAGGCAGAAAAGGCTGAAAAAAGAAAATGTTATATTAGTGTTTATATTTAATAAAATAGAAAAATTGATGAAAAATAAATAATATACTTGAGAAATATACGCATACTGTGACTGTCATTCCATGTGTTCTAATAAATCATTTTTTACTACTATTTGAATTCGATCACCCATAGGCTGTTTCATATCTTTCAGCTGTTTTTTAAGGATTCTATTTTTGGGTCCCTTGATTGCTTACTCTTACCAAAAACCATCCAAATACTAACACCATCGTGATATCCTCTAACATGTCCAGGTTTTTCTACCTTTCCCAAATCAGTGGCTACGATGTCCATCATACCCTTGGGGATAAAAGAGCCATGTGTCTCGTGCTCTTGAGGTTCATCCTGAAATGAAAAATTAATAAGTTATATTAGTGTTTATAATTTACAAAATAGAAAAATTGGTAACAAATAGTTAATATATAATTAAAATTATATCATCCAATTTTTGAGATTCCTCTATAAGATACTTTTCATTTTTCTTTCTTCTTGCTTGTTTCCATTTCTCATGGCTAGTGGCAGGAGATGGAGGACCAAACTGGACCTCTTCTGAACCACTACTTGATAGAACTCTTCAAGCTTTAAATTTATATTCAATCATTTTCTGCTCCAAATTCGAATACCCTCTAAGTGATAAAGTATGAGGGTATATATTTCTCAACTGGATATCCTGATGATTTCTCCTAGAGGCCTATTATATAATAAAACTACAATGTAATAAGAAAAATATATCATAAAATTTAAAATATAAAATAATTACCGTACCTGGGATTTCTCTTCCTGAGGGCAGTCAACTTGTTTCTTCCATGTATCTTCATCTATAAATGGATACATAATACATGGGCTTTCAAACCATATCTTTCAAAAAAAATAATTTTTTGTCAATTTGGTTTTAAAATCTCTCCATCAAACCTCCGCTAATGAGTGATGTCTTTTCTTAATTTCTATGGTTTCCTCAAAATTGAATGTCATATGTAATTGACGAAATTTAATATGTCATTTAAAATATATAATATATATATAATGAGATAAAAGAAATAAATTCTGATATTTTACTATCACGGCCTCCAAAAGCTTTTGCTTCACCGACCGCTCCACTGACTTCCAATCAAGATGTAAAATACTAATCCTGCAATGACTATGCATCGCTATATAACTGACAGATTGAACTACATTTGGGCCAACAACATTATTATAATCATCAAAATGGATGTGTACATTGTCATTATCACAAGCAATTGATAGATTTGGGAAACGTGAAATACTATGTTTACTAACTTGAGAAATAGATTTTTGAGTAGTAACAGGAGAAGTATCCTCCGCTGGGGACGCATCAGTAGTCCAACATTTTTTTCAAATTAACAGTTTTATTTGATTAAATAAGTATATTTCTAATTATTTAGTAATATATAAAAATATTAATACCATGGTAACTTCTCCTCTCTATCTATATATAACATTTCTACTTGAAATTCAAATGAAATTTTGTGTACCTTCATATCATTAGAATACTAAATATTTAGAAACATCGAAGGAAAAAATAAGTAAGAAAAAAAGAGGTATGCATTTATAAGTTTCAAAAATGGAAACAAAATATAAATATTTACTAGAAAAATTAGGAGACTAATTTATTGTTTTATCAAATTCCTTCATCATGATCATTATGTACATCATGCATTATGTTTGTCTTGTAGTCATTGTAATTATCTGGAAACTGCGTAATAGATGAGGAAGGCTTGTGTAAATCAATAACATCATCAGCATCATCCTCATCACCCAAATGGTATCTTTTATCCTTGTAAAACAACTGAAAACTGATCATTCGATAGAATAATGACCCAAAATAATTGTTTTTCATGTGTCTCCATAATAAATGATTCCTCATTGTAATTAAATCTTTTCAAATCAACCATTTTAATCCCAATTCAACATGTTTCACACCCCTATTACTATCAACCCAATTACACTTAAAAATGGTGACTCAGAATTTAATATAATCAATTTCCCATTTGTCTTCAAGAACTCCAAAATGTGATGTCGATGTAGAAATTGGGTTTTTATCTTTGGACTCAAAAAATGCACTACTTCAGCAAAAACCATCACACCACTACTCTGAATGGTACTCTTTTCATCCATGTTTTTTGTGTAAAATTTGTATCCATTGATATAAAAACCTGACCATGTGATCACATTAAGAGATGGTCCCCCTACTAGCCACTTCAATGTTTCTGATGCAAATATATCTAGGGTGACATTCTCTTTAAACCATAATAAAAATGTCTTCTTATGCTAAATAATCACCCACATTTCGTTTCTTTTCTGATTTCATAACATTTATTCAGAAATATGTGAGGATATATAAGATTAAACCTCACATGTGTTGTTCAAAATGTATAAATGTGCATGCATCACTTCTTCACGTGGAATGAACATTACCTTTAATCCTAGAACCCCTCTACCTTCACTATCAACTATTATATGTAAAGATACAGGTAGACCAATATGCTCCACCTCAAATAAATAATCAGTATAGAACTCAATCACCTCTTCTAATACATATTTTTGAATAGTAGAGGCCTCTGTTCGATAATGATTATTAACATATCCTTTCAAAACATTCATATATCTTTCAAAAGGATACATCCATATTAAATAACACAAGCCCACATATTCTTATCCAACACACCAAATGAATCCGCAGATGAACCATTATATCATAAAATGTGGGTGGGAAATACATTTCTAGTTGATAAAGAATAAGAGTTGCTTCATTTCCCACACATCTAACAAATTTGGATCAACGACTATAACGACCCATACTTTACATACATTGTTAATACATCAAAATTGAAGCACACTTATTACAACATATGACAAGACCACAAAGGACCGTATAGGTATAGTGTCTTTAGAAACTGGGATACATAAACAACTGGTTCATAAATCTTCTACAGTGTCTCCCATTTATTTCATCATATCTAGGGTCCCTTTTAGCATATTCTACTTAATATCCATCTTCCTGACCTGGGTAAAAGAAAACATAAAAGGGTGAGCTCAAATGCTCAGCAAAGGCAAATAAAGGAAATAAAAATCATATCATATCTTTTTGAAAATCAAAACCTGCAAAAGAGATCATAAAATCTTAACATGGAATAAGTCATAGAAGTGAAAATGAGATCCCCATAATCATAACATAAAACTTGAAACTTTGGGGCATGCACACATAATCATGGAAAATCATTTCTTGTTAGTCATGACTCATTGCCAAGACTATCTTAGTGGACAAAGTCCCTTTCTGAACCGAGTCACCCTCGTTCCAGTCCTGTTTTACTAAACCGGTATAACCTACCATTCCAGCCATGTCTATCTCATGAGATATAAAATCTTTACCCAATGAATTTGAGGGAGATATAGGTCCCACCCATCTTATAATGAATCCTTTCTTATGTGTGCCACATAATCATAAATCATACATCATCGCATAACACATGTAACAAAAATGGGATTCTTGAAACATCATGACATCATAAAACAAATCATATAAGTTAAATGACTTCATAAAAATAATTCCCTCATAACATAATCAAATCAATGTAATTAAAGGGATAAAAACAGAACCCTTTATTATCTTAGATGGAAAATAATTTTGATAAAACACTTGAACTCCATTCTTGAGGAAAATATCCTTTCTTCTTCAAAAACACTTTTCTTTTCTTAACATGTCATACAATTATAAACTAAAAGAAGTTGATTAAAAATAAACTTGAGAACTTGTAAAGGAGGCTTCTTGGAAATAATGTTTTAAAAATCCATTCATGCCATATAAGTTTAAAGAAAACATTCTTCGTACTATTGTCGGAAAAGTCAAAAAGTACCTCGTACGAAAAACGACAAAAGATTCCTTTCATACATATTACTAAAAACTCACCGAAGGGTAAAAATGGATTTAAACAATTGTAGGTGGATGTAAATAATATTAAATATTGATGAAACATGGATGTGGATGATAAAATACACCCCAGTAATTACTTACGAATAAACAATCTCGGATAAAAATGAGATTGTGATATTTTCCCTTACCTTAGGTCCGATTTGCTTTGTACGTGTCCGAAGATCCTGTATAATGGTTTAAATAATGTTATTGACTTATTCAAGAATAATACATATTGATATGATATCATATATTGTCATATTCTTAGCTTCTTGTTAGTAATATTTCATTGTTACTTGTTACTCGGGTCTTTATTGCCTTTTGTTCTTATGCGTGTTTTGCCGAATAAATTCTTATTCTTATTTTAAGGATATAGATACCTTATATCCAGAATGGTATTAGTGTAACATATATCATATTTATTCATTAAATTCATTTATATAATTACTATGTAATGATGATCATGTGGAACGAGTCGCATCACATCGTGGAGACGGTATTCCGTACGTACGCACGAGTGATGATATCGTTCCTATGATCATGGAATTTTATTGGAGTATATATATATATTATTTCAGTATCAATATTACTTAATAATAATCATAAATAGTTACTTATTACACCATTATACCCATCCTTGTAAGGTGGCGGTGGAGAATAGATTACACCACCGCGTGGAGACGGTATTCCGTACATACGCACGCGTGGTGATTTCATTTTTCCGTAGGATGGATAGAAGGTGAATTAGGGTTGTTTCATATTTATAATAACATATCAGTATGTAAGTAATACTGATGTTATTACTTTATCATGAAACAACTAATGAAGAAGAAGTTGAAGAAGAAAGAAATTGAAAAGATCGGTAATGGATATTACCTCTTCTTTGGAACGCTTTTTTGAATCCTCCACTTAGGGAACTAAGATTGGTCTTTGAAGAAGACCAGGACCTCTAGGATTATTCTAGGGAAGTGGAGAGGAGAAAATGGCAGGGTTTGGCCGAGCTTGAGTGCTCAAATTGGTGTGAGGAGGAGGGGGGGGAGGTGCCCTTTTATAAGGGAGGAGAGGGGCACCTTAGGAATATCTCAAAATATTATTTTATATTAAAGTCAAAATCGGTTTATAATGGTTCCAAAGGGTCTTATTTCGAAGATAAAGTGGGGATGGGTCGAAATCCTATCAACCAATAGGATTCAGATATGTTTAGGATATTATTTTAACCTTATCAATTAGATTTAACTCTAAGTTAAATAATTTAACTTTTACCGTGTCTTTTTGTTTTCTTTCACTATATGGTTAATACACATACTATAACATGCCAAACGAACCCCAAATTGTTTATTATTAATATATATATCCTTATCTAAGTCATTTGGCCGAACCTTAGATTTTTAGGAATAAAATAACAATTAATAATATAATATTTGATTTAAAAACTATTTTGTGTCAATTTTGTCACTATTTGATATATGATTTTTGTGAAAGTCATAACAGGATTATATGTTCGAACCAAGTCGATTAAATCAACAATAATTTATCATAGTAACCTAGAAAATTAGTGGAATTCATAAAAAGTCTCAAATTACATTTATTTTTGTGTTTATAACATCAATTATGTCAATATTTCATTAATAAGATAATTACTGCATCATCATTGGGTCATAAATAAATTAAATTATTTAATGTCTAAAAATTATAAATAAAAAACCATTATGTAGGAAATATTTTTATCTTTCTAATAAATATTTATAGTAGAATTTATCTTATGTATAACTCCATATTAAAAATGATTTACTTATTAAACTCTGATTTAAACTATTTTAACCCTTCTTTAAATAAATTAATAATAAATGTCCTAATCTAATCCAAGTGGGCCTAAATGGTCATATTATATTCATAAGGTTGTTTTTGGTCGATTTAAACTTATCCAATAGAATTAGGACATGTGTTAGGGTAATAATAATATCATATTTACCCTTAGTTACCCTATTTACTATTAACCGCGTTAAAAAAAGTAAAAAGTTACTATTCACCAAAAAATTATTTTTATCTCATTGAACCACATTTTACATACTGATATCAACCATGTCTGTTGGATTTTCGAAATTTCATTCACAGGAGCGGTAAAATTATGTTTTATGAAAAATTCAGTTTTTAACCTACCACTTAGTGGTTTCACTATTCATCAAAAATTGAATGTTTTCAGAAAAATACAAAAATTTCACCCTAGGCTAATTTCGATATTCTGAATCCAAAAATGAAGTCCATTTTGAAAAATAAAATTTATAAAATTTTAAAAAGTGGTTATTACTATTCATAACGGCTAGTTTTAATAATATTTTAATAGCATATCGTTGTTTAGTGAAACTCTGTATTGCGTACGACGCAAGCTATCGAGGAAGGTCGTGATTGCGTGTAAAGTAATCCAAGCAAGTGTGTAGTGAAAGATTCCTTTGATGATATAAAAACAAAATATTACTCATAAAAATCTCGGGTGTTACATTCTACCCCCCTTAAAAAGAATTTCGCCCTCGAAATTCGTCACTTTGTAACAAACAGATGAGGATACTTCTCCCTCATCATATCCTCAAGCTCCCATGTAGCTTCTTCTAGTTGGTGGTTCCTCCATAAAACTTTCACCAATCGAGTGGTCTTGTTTCGTAGGACTTTTTCGCTACGATCCAGAATCTCTATCGGATGTTCTTCATAAGAAAGATCTTGCTCCAGCGGTACAACTTCTGAGCTGAGTACATGTGAAGGATCAGGTATGTACTTTCTCAGGAGAGATACATGGAACACATCGTGAACTTGAGAGAGATTCGGTGGAAGCGCCAATTGGTAAGCTACCTTCCCAACAGGATCCAGTATTTCGAAAGGACAGATATATCTAGGGCTCAACTTCCCCTTCTTTCCAAATCTCATAACCCTCTTCCAGGGAGATATTCGTAAGAACACTTTATCACCCACTTCAAACTCTAGGTCTTTTCTTCGGTTGTCGGCATAAATTTTCTGTCGACTATGAGCTGCTCTTATGTGTTGTTGAATAGATCTGACCTTTTCGGCCATTTCATCAACGAGATCAGGTCCTAATAGCTTTCTTTCCCCAACTTCATCCCAGCAAGTTGGAGTCCTGCATTTCTTTCTGTAGAGAGCTTCATAAGGAGCCATCTGAATACTGGAGTGAAAGCTATTATTATAAGAAAATTCCACCAAAGGTAGGTGTTGATCCCAACCTCCTTTGAAATCCATAGAGCAAGCTCTCAACATATCTTCTAGGGTTTGAATTGTTCTTTCGGACTGACCGTCTGTCTGGGGATGATAAGCAGTGCTGAAACTCAACTCTGTATCCAGAGTATGCTGAAGACTTCACCAGAACTTCGAGGTAAATCTCAGATCTCGATCAGATATAATAGAAAGTGGTACTCCATGCAATCTTACTACTTCCATTACATATATCCTGGCAAGCTGATCTAGAGAGAAATCCTCTCTAATAGCAATGAAGTGTGCAGACTTTGTAAGACGATCAACTATGACCCAGATAGCATTATTGCCTTTGGATGTTTTAGGAAGTCCTGTGAAAGAGTCTATAGTGATGTTTTCCCATTTCCATTCGGGTATGTGTAATGGTTGTAACATCCCCTTAGACTTTTGTCTCTCAGCTTTAACTAGTTGACAAACCAAGCATCGAGAGACATATTCAGAAACATCTCTTTTCATGCCATCCCACAAGAAGTACTCTTTCAGGTCCCTATACATCTTCGTGCTTCCAGGATGAATAGAGAATGATGAACTATGAGCCTTATCCAGCAGCTCCTTCTTTAATTCGGGGATGGGAGGAAGACAAACCCGATTCCTGAACTTTATTATACCATCACAATCAAGGTTGAATTCAGGAACATTTCTCACCTTCTTTTGTAACTCTACATCTTCTTTCTGTGCCTCTTTAATCATCACATGTATAGATGGTTGAACATTCATTTGAGAAAGATAAGATTTTTCCCCTTCTATTATAATTCCAAGATCCATCTTTTGTAAATCCATGATTATTGGATCTTTTGTGATTCTCATCATGGATAAACTAGCATGATCTTGTCGACTTAATGCATCTGCCACCTTGTTTGCTTTCCCAGGGTGGTAATGGATTGAGCAGTCGTAATCCTTAATCAGCTCCAACCATCTTCTTTGACGCATATTGAACTCCTTTTGTGTGAAAATTTACTTTAAACTTTTATGATCAGTATAAATATCACACCTTTCACCATAAAGGTAATGCCTCCAAATCTTTAATGCAAAGCTACCGCAGCTAACTCAAAATCATGTGTTGGGTAATTTTGCTCATGGATTTTCAACTGTCGTGAGGCATAAGCTATCACCATATCATTTTGCAAAAGAACACACCACAATCCCTTCTTGGATGCATCACTGTATATCAAAAACCTTTCTCCACTACAAGGTAGTGTGAGCACAGGTGCACTGGATAACCTTCTTTTCAACTCCTTGAAATTCTCTTCACATTTATCCGTCCAGACAAACTTAACTCCTTTCCGAGTCAACTTGGTGAGTGGATTAGATAATCGTGAAAAATCCTTTACAAAACGTCGATAATATCCAGCCAAACTAAGAAAACTTCGGATCTCAGTTACTGTTGTTGGTCTTGACCATCTTTCGATAACCTCTGTTTTTGTTGGATCCACAGATATCCCCTCTTTTGAGATTATGTGACCCAATAATGCAACTTTTTGAAGCCAAAATTCACACTTGGTAAATTTGGCATAAAGCTTCTCCTTTCTCAGGGTCTTCACTATAATTCTCAAGTGATCTTCATGCTCTTCCTTGATCTTTGAATAGACAAGAATATCGTCTATAAAGGCTACCACAAATTGATCAAGATAGTCTCTAAAGACTCTATTCATTAGATCCATGAAGATAGCAGGGGCATTAGTAAGATCAAATGGCATCACTATAAATTCATAGTGTCCATACCTTGTACGGAAAGCCGTCTTTGGTATATCCTCCCTTTTGACCCTTAATTGATGATACCCTGAATGAAGATCAATCTTGGAAAAGTATTGAGCTCCACGTAGTTGGTCAAATAAGTCATCAATGTGTGGGAGAGGATATTTGTTCTTGATAGTGATCTTGTTTTGTTCTCGATAATCAATGCAGAGTCTCATTGATCCATCTTTATTCTTAACAAATAGAACAGGTGCTCCCTAAGGTGATGCACTAGGGCGTATGAATCCCTTATCAAGATTCTCTTGGAGTTGCTTCTTCAATTCCTACAACTCAGTTGGGGCCATTCTATAAGGTGTCTTTGAAATAGGCAAAGCACCCGGTATGAGTTCTATTGAAAACTCAACTTCACGATTTGGTGGAAGACCCGGTAATTCCTCCGGAAATACATCATCAAACTCCCGTACAATGGGAATATTCTTAATCGTGAGTTTCTCACCAACCATTTGAGATAAATAACCTTCATTTAGTGGAATCAATACCCATAAGATGGAAGAAATTTCCACTGGAAGGTTATGTTCATCCTTGCATTGATAGAAAATCGTAGATTGATCTGGAATATGAAATGTGACTTCCCTTATTTGTCAATTGATATGAGATCCATGTAGAGAAAGCCAATCCATGCCAAGAATCACATCAAATTCCACTAAAGGAAGGATCAAAAGATTTGCAAGAAGCACTTTCCCACAAACTTCGATCGGAGAAGAATTATAAACATTTGATGCGACTGTTGTGCCATTAGGTGTTGTCACAGCTAACTCAACATCTAATTGTTGAGGTAGTACGGTGATACCCTTAGAAAATATTTCAGAAATAAAAGAGTGGGTGGATCTAGAATCAAATAAAACATTTGCTACTTTAGAGTGGATGGTAAGTGTACCTTTCACCACTTCGTTATCATACTCCACATCGCTAATAGAAATTGCATGTGACTTTCCTTTGTCTTTAGCCTTAAGATTTTGTTGACGTCGACCATCATCATAAACCCTTGGATTTGGGCATTGATTGGCATAATGCCCCATCTCCTTGCACTTGAAACATTGAAGTGTAGTAGGTTCATTCTGTGTATCCCTTCCTTTTTTTGCGTCATTAGAAATCTTCTTCCCATTATCACGACATTCAAATGCCCGATGACCTTACTTTCCACATTTAAAACATTTACTTGTCCCTTTAAGAGAACTCCCTCCATGTTTCTTTCCACACTTTGAGCATAAGGGAAAGCTCATCTTCTTTTCAGTGTGCTCTTTAGATTTTCCTTTGAATTCCATCTTCCTCTTCTTATCAAACCCATGTGACTGATGGGTTACTCCAATCTCCATCTCGACTTTGAGAGCACATCGAACGATTTCCTCGTAGCTATTGAAGTCCCTTATGGCTAACGCCCTTCGAAGACTTGGTTTTAAGCCACTAAAGAATCGATCGATCTTACTCTCAGGTTGGATAATAATACCAGAAGCGTACCTTGCAAGTCTTGTAAAATTTGCTTCATAGGTACCAACAGATTCATCATCCCTCTGCTTCAGTTCAAGAAACTCTTTCTCCATCTTTGTTCGGAGAATACGAGGGAAGTACTTATTGAAAAATAAGTTCTTGAACTCGTCCCATTCCATAGACTCAATTTCATCCCTTTGCCTCGTATTCATAATAAGATTCCACCATTTATCAGCATCTCCTTCCAAACGATACACTGCTAGGATGACTTTATCATGCTCAGAACATTGAAGAACTGAAAATATCTTTTCAGTAGTACTAATCCATTGTTCAGCAACTAATGGATCAGTAGACCCACTGAAAGAAGGTGGACGCTGCCTCATGAAGGATTCAACAGAATGTTGCTCCTTCCTTTGCTCGTTTGGAAGTCCTGCATGATTCATAGCTTGAGAAAGTTGTGTTATCATCGCTACAAGATTTTGCATTCCAGCTCCCATACCGTTTGGTTTCTCAGGGGGACAATCATTTCATTGCCCATCGCATTCTGCATTAACACGGTTCCTTCGGGTTCTAGCCATTGACTAAAACAAAGAAGAATAGTGTGAGCAACACTAATTATAATAGGAAAACCACATCATTCAAGAATAAAATTTTCATGCTTAAGGTCTTATCCTAGGGTATTCATGGCCATTTCTAAAACACTAAGATTGTGTTCTATGCTTAGACTTATCCTTAGGGTTCTTACTAAGACTTTCACATCCTAGTTTCCAAAGGATGACTATACCTTTCCTCTAATACCAACTATAACGACCTATACTTTACATACATTGTTAATACTTCAAAATTGAAGCACACTTATTACAACATATGACAAAACCACAAAGGACCGTATAGGTATAGTGTCTTTAGAAACTGGGAAACATAAACAACTGGTTCATAAATCTTCTACAGTGTCTCCCATTTATTTCATCATATCTAGGGTCCCTTTTAGCATATTCTACTTAATTTCCATCTTCCTGACCTGGGGAAAAGAAAACATAAAAGGGTGAGTTGAAATGCTCAGAAAGGGCAAATAAAGGAAATAAAAATCATATCATATCTTTTTGAAAATCAAAACCTGCAAAAGAGATCATAAAATCTTAACATGGAATAAGTCATAGAAGTGAAAATGAGATCCCCATAATCATAACATAAAACATGAAACTTTGTGGCATGCACACATAATCATGGAAAATCATTTCATGTTAGTCATGACTCATTGCCAAGACTATCTTAGTGGAAAAAGTCCCTTTCTGAACCGAGTCACCCTCGTTCCAATCCTGTTTTACAGAACCGGTATAACCTACCGTTCCAGCCATGTCTATCTCATGAGATATAAAATCTTTACCCAATGCATTGGAAGGAGATATAGGTCCCACCCATCTTATAATGAATCCTTTCTTATGTGTGCCACATAATCATAAATCATACATCATCGCATAACACATGTAACAAAAATGGGATTCTTAAAACATCATGACATCATAAAACAAATCATATAAGGTAAATGACTTCATAAAAATAATTCCCTCATAACATAATCAAATCAATGTAATTAGAGGGATAAAAACAGAACCCTTTATTATCTTAGATGGAAAACAATTTTGATAAAACACTTGAACTCCATTCTTGAGGAAAAATATCCTTTCTTCTTCAAAAACACTTTTCTTTTCTTAACATGTCATACAATTATAAACTAAAAGATGTTGATTAAAAATAAACTTGAGAACTTGTAAAGGAGGATTCTTGGAAATAATGTTTTAAAAATCCATTCATGTCGTATAAGTTAAAAAAAACATTCTGCATACTTTTGTCGGAAAAGTCAAAAAGTACCTCGTACGAAAAACGACAAAAGATTCCTTTCATTTATATTACTAAAAACTCACTGAAGGGTAAAAATGGATTTAAACAATTGTAGGTGGATGTAAATAATATTAAATATTGATGAAACATGGATGTGGATGATAAAATACACCCCAGTAATTACTTACGAATAAAAAATCTCCGATAAAAATGAGATTGTGATATTTTCCCTTACCTTAGGTCCGATTTGCTTTGTACGTGTCCGAAGATCCTGTATAATGGTTTAAATAATGTTATTGACTTATTCAAGAATAATACATATTGATATGATATCATATATTGTCATATTCTTAGCTTCTTGTTAGTAATATTTCATTGTTACTTGTTACTCGGGTCTTTATTTCCTTTTGTTCTTATGCGTGTTTTGCCGAATAAATTCTTATTCTTATTTTAAGGTTATAGATACCTTATATCCAGAATGGTATTAGTGTAACATATATCATATTTATTCATTAAATTCATTTATATAATTACTATGTAATGATGATCATGTGGAACGAGTCGCATCACATCGTGGAGACAGTATTCCGTACGTACGCACGAGTGATGATATCGTTCCTATGATCATGGAATTTTATTGGAGTATATATATATATTATTTAAGTATCAATATTACTTAATAATAATCATAAATAGTTACTTATTACACCATTATACCCATCCTTGTAAGGTGGTGGTGGAAAATAGATTACACCACGGCGTGGAGACGGTATTCCGTACGTACGCACGCGCGGTGATTTCATTTTTCCGTAGGATGGATAGAAGGTGAATTAGGGTTGTTTCATATTTATAATAACATATCAGTATGTAAGTAATACTGATGTTATTACTTTATCATGAAACAACTAAAGAAGAAGAAGTTGAAGAAGAAATAAATTGAAAAGATCGGTAATGGATATTACCTCTTCTTTGGAACGCTTCTTTGAATCCTCCACTTAGGGAACTAAGATTGGTCTTTGAAGAAGACCAGGACCTCTAGGATTTTTCTAGGGAAGTTGAGAGGAGAAAATGGAAGGGTTTGGCCGAGCTTGAGTGCTCAAATTGGTGTGAGGAGGAGGGGGAGGAGGTGCCCTTTTATAAGGGAGGAGAGGGGCACCTTAGGAATATCTCAAAATATTATTTTATATTAAAGTCAAAATCGGTTTATAATGGTTCCAAATGGTCTTATTTCGAATCTAAAGTGGGGATGGGTCGAAATCCTATCAACCAATAGGATTTAGAAAAGTTTAGGATATTATTTTAACCTTATCAATTAGATTTAACTCTAAGTTAAATAATTTAACTTTTAGTGTGTCTTTTTGTTTTCTTTCACTATATGGTTAATACACTTACTATAACATGCCAAACGAACCACAAATTGTTGATTATTAATATATATATCCTTATCGAAGTCATTTGGCCGAACCTTAGATTTTTAGGAATAAAATAACAATTAATAATATAATATTTTATTTAAAAACTATTTTGTGTCAATTTTGACACTATATGATATATGATTTTTGTGAAAGTCATAACAGGATTATATGTTCGAACCAAGTTGCTTAAATCAACCCTAATATATCATAGTAACCTAGAAAATTAGTGGAATTAATAAAAAGTCTCAAATTACATTTATTTTGGTGTTTATAACATCAATTATGTCAATATTTCATTAATAAGATAATTACTGCATCATCATTGTGTCATAAATAAATTAAATTATTTAATGTCTAAAAATTATAAATAAAATACCATTATGTAGGAAATATTTTTATCTTTCTGATGAATATTTATAGTCGAATTTATCTTATGTATAACCCCATATTAAAAATGATTTACTTATTAAACATTGATTTTAACTATTTTAACCCTTCTTTAAATAAATTAATAATAAATGTCCTAATCTAATCCATGTGGGCCTAAATGGTCATATGTTATTCATAAGGTTGTTTTTGGTCGAATTACACTTATCCAATAGAATTAGGACATGTGTTAGGGTAATAATAATATCATATTTACCCTTAGTTACCCTATTTACTATTAACCGCGGTAAAAAAAGTAAAAAGTTACTATTCACCAAAAAATTATTTTTATCTCATTGAACAACATTTTACTTACTGATATCAACCGTGTCTGTCGGATTTTCGAAATTCCATTCATAGAAGCGGAAAAATTAAGTTTTATGAAAAATTCAGTTTTTAACCTACCACTTAGTGGTTTCACTATTCATCAAAAATTGAAAGTTTTTAGAAAAATACCAAAATTTCACCCTAGGCTAATTTCGATATTCTGAATCCAAAAATGAAGTCCATTTTGAAAAATAAAATTTATAAAATTTCAAAAAGTGGTTATTACTGTTCATAACGGCTAGTTTTAATAATATTTTAATAGCATATCGTTGTTTAGTGAAACTCGGTATTGCATACGACGCAAGCTATAGAGGAAGGTCGTGATTGCGTGTAAAGTAATCCAAGCAAGTGTGTAGTGAATGATTCGTTTGATGATATAAAAACAAAATATTACTCATAAGAATCTCGGGTGTTACAACGACTTTGTTAAAAATATATTTGAAAAAATTACATAACATGATGATAATATTTCTGATATCTATCGTCAATATACCACGCATTGGTATCGTTAGTATTTGTTTCATCAACACATGGAAATAATGAGACATCATACAAATTAATTTTCAATCCTTCAATGACACAAAATTATTGAAAATTGAAGAAAAACCATAGAGTACTTTAATACCATGAAGACACTGACAAAAATTCATCTTTTCAATCTTGGTTAATGTGTGACAAGCCGGTGGTAAATATGTTATGTTTCCTATCACAATGAGAGCTAACTCCAAACTTACTCTCATTAATATCAAGTCCAATATAGCATTCAATCCATCTTTTGTTTTTCATTTTATGTCTAATAATGTTCCAATCAAACTATCACATAGGTTTTTCTCAACATACCTAAAATCAATATATGGTTTATCTAAAAAAATTTCCAATAATGTTTTACGGAAAAAAATAGACGGCTTCTTCCATATATGATTTTAAAAACCAGAACATCATCTCTTTCAAAATGTCGAATCAATATCATTCAGACTGTCTTAGTATTCTTTAACTGAAAATGGTCAAGGGGGAAGGTTGTATTCTTGTAAACCATTAAATTATTTTTTTAATATACAATAAGGACGATCAATTCAAAAAAATCTTTGATGTCCCATATACACTGTCTTTCTTCACATCATTAATAGATAATATGAAGATTGTTCTTCAAAAATTGGACATGATTTAGGTCTCTTAACACTATATCCATATAAGTTTCCATATGCAGGAAAATCTTTTATTATGATCATTATCATAGCATGAAAAATAAAATACTCTTTCTTGTATTCATCGAAAACATTAACACCTTCCTCCCAAAGTAGTTTCAAATCATCAATCATTGATGAAAGATACACATCAATATCATTTCCCTATTGTTTTGGTCTAGAAATCATCATGCTAATCAAAACATATTTTATCATTATACATAGATTTTGGGGAATGTTGTAAATTACTTGAAAAATGGGCCCTAAAATATGTCGGCTACTCAGGATCTGATATGGATTCATTTCATCAGTACACAATCACATTCTGATATTTCAAACTTCACTTCCAAAATCATGATTTTTTTTCAAAACTCTTCCACTGTGGTGAATCGACAAGGTGACGTATGTTACCATCAAAGATGCTCTCATCTAAATGTAATTATAACCTCTTTTGATCAATTGAATTTGAAAATAGACACATCAAACGAGGAATTATTAGAAGTTACTGAATTTCTTTTGCAGAAGTTTTGACTATGGTGCCTAAAAATGAATCAGAATTGAATTATCTGAAATGTATGCAAAAAATATTGGATGATATCATTGGAAGGTACAAAATTTATTTTTCATGACATTAGATGACATCACCTTAGAATGAATCTGAGTTGACTTTCCCATCTATCTTATAGCGTGATGTCCCAGATGTAGGAAAAAATGATAAATATTAATTTTCTTTCCTATACAGTACACAATCATTGGGGACGCATCTATCTTTTTATATCGCAATCCCATTGGGAATAATATTTTATTTGCCCCATAATTATAATTTTGAAGACACTTTCCTTGTAGAAGTATCTATCTTAAAAGAAAAAGTAATCTGGAAAACTTTTATCACTCAACCAATTTTTTTATTTAAGTTAACTAAACTAAAAACATTTGATAACACTGTATATTTACTACAACCTAGGAATAATGGTTTCTCAGAATCTCCATAAAATCATTCAAACATTGGTGTTTTTTTGATGGTTTCAACACCTAAGTCATGGATTAATTCTTCAATATGATCCTCTTCCTCAATAAGAATATCTTCATCAACAATGGATGTTGAATTTTCTGTTTTTTCACCATGCTAGATCCAACATGCATAATTAAGGGTAAAACCATAACAAATGAAATGATCCATGATTTATCTAGAGTTTAACATTCTAATATTTACACACTTCACACATGAATAAAAAATAAAATCAATGTTATAAAGATGATGGTTAGCGAATTCCAAAAAATTATCAACTCCTTTTTCATATTCACTATTGGTTCTTCGTAGATGAATACAATTAAAATCCATCAAATACCTGATATCATAATATATATAGTGAATATATTAAAACATATAATAATTTAAATATCTATAATATAATTTGTAAAAAAACACCTTTAATAAAAACTATTGATAATCAGATAAAAAACAACAAATATGAAACACATTTACAAATAGTAAACATTTTATTTTAATATTATATACATGTGTATTATATTGATATTATAATTTAACTATGATATAATTTTTATGAAACATATTAGTTCATTTTACATAGTTTTGGCATTATTTCGATGTTGTGTGTGGCAAAAGTATTTAAGAGTGAATTAATTTAAATGATATAGTAAGTGGATTGGGTGAAATTTGATTGGAGTTAATATAAAAAAGATGCAATTTGTTGACAGGATATTTAAGAATGTTTGTTGACAGAATATTTAACTATTTCCTAACACACTAAAATAAAATATGAAATGATAATTAATGATAATCAATAAGAAAATGTATTGATAAATAATATATCTACAAAATGAAAAAGAACATACCAAATTTGAAGTTTAACCCGAATGTAGATCCTTAATCAAAACTGTGTTCCACATAATGACATAGATAAAAAACGCTGAAAAATATATACCATTAATGATAATACTAAAAAATAATAATGATAAACAACAACTAAATTCAAACCATCATTAAAAGCCATGTAAAATTCAATTATGAAAGAATAAATAAAAAATAGAAGATAAATCAAGAGGGATAACCATGAATGAAAACCGAAAATCATGAAGATTGAATAAAACCGTCAAAGATGGTCATCCAGGACCACAAATAGGGCTTTGAATGTCGTCCTGAGTCAAAAGCCCCGCCGTAGGTTTCAATTTCGAATATCGAACAAAATGAGGGTTTTGTGACCCTGATAGATTTTAATAGACTTTGGGCATCAGTTTTTAGAAAAACGGATGCCGAAAATTAAAAAAAATCATTCGGCATTGGTATTTCATAAAATTGATGTCGATAATCCCCTTTTTTGGCGTCAGTTTTCACCAAATTTGATGCTGAAAATATCCATGTTCTTAATTTCAGCATTGGTTTTGGAGAAAACCGATGAAGAAAATTGGATTCAAGGCATGGGTTTTCCTGAAAACCGATGCCAATTTTTTATCGGCGTCAATTTTCCTAAAAATCAATGATGACTTTTTTTTCAACAATAGGTTATAAAAAACTGACATGTAATATCATCGAATAGTTTTTGGTGTTGGTTTTACTGAAATTTGACGCCAAAAATTTCCCGCACATACTATTGGCATCGGTTTATAAAAAACCGATATTATTACGTCAAGGTTAAATCTCATATTTCCACTAGTGTGAGCTATATATTCATACTCATATGACAATAATATCAATTATTGGGATGTTGGTGATATATACAATTCATCCTTCTCCTTGAACTAGTATAAAATCATAGGATAATTCAAAATACAGAGTGTGGTTTCGTTCTCATTAAAATTTAGGTAGGATCAATATAAGTAAATCTAATTATTTCACAGAATTGCATAAATTTTTTATAATGAGAGTATCATAAGGTTAACTAGGTTGTTCATACCATAAATTTTTTTAGTGGAGGATTTATGTACTTGGGATTTTGTAATTTCCTCATTTTCCATTTTCACTATCGATCTACTTCCATGCATTGTGGTTGTGTTTTAATAGTTCTACAAAAATTGTGTTATATGATGTAATCTGTGAAACTATAGATGATAACCCTACATATAAATATTTTTTATTTTTTTATAAAAATATACACGATTCAAAAATTAGTTAGGTAGGATAATTTTCAAATAATAAATGTATAAATGATAATTAATAACAATAAATAGATATCTTATAAATGAAATTACATCCATATCATATTATTTTCAAGGTTTCAATCTATGTTATTCATAATATATTTTCTAAGAGATACACACATGTGATTTTTCATTCCATTAATAACGGTTCATAATGATATTATAAATATAAAAATGATTATCCTCTAGTTGTGTCCAATTAGGATAGGTACACTGACTATTATTATGAACCAGCTCTCGATTGAGTCTAGCCCAATTATTTTTTTAGGGTTTTCTCTAAGTAAATATGATTTAGATCCGCATGCACTTATAGTATACAGAAAGGGAATTCATTTCATGGATTACAATCACTCTATACTTGTGAAAAAAATTTGCAATGTATTACTGTATTTATTCTCATCCATAAGGATTTCTCTAGAGTTTTATTATATTAATCCCAAAAATAAATAAAAAATTATTTTACATTGACATGGATGACCCAACTAATTATTACACATTAATTGATGATTTTTACATAATATTACATAATATACAACCTATATGATTGTGAAATAGTTTTTAAAATTTAAGCACATTAAAAAAGCACATAAAACATGGAATACATCACCATTACTAAAAAAATATTTAACAAGACCATATTTTTTCAAAGTACTTAAAACTACATAGGATAAACTGGAGAAATATATATGAAATGGGAGAGCTATAAATCCTAGTATAGGAATATGGAAAGAATAAAATAAAGATGGTGTAATATATTTCAGAATAGGAAGATTAAAAATATATTAAATGTGTTGGAATCATAAACATAAATAATGAGGCCGGATAAAACCTGATAATGTATTGATAACATGTGATAATATGGAGAAACATTAAACATGGAATCATAAACATATGCCAAGGATTTGGGATAAGAAATCATGATGTAAAAATTCCCATGACGGATTAGGTTCACTGCCAAATCTATTACATGATTTCTAACGAGACTAATACAATATCCAATTCATTGGATCATAATATAACTCTTGGAGCCCAAGTCACTTTCAATTCATTCACATTCATATTTGTACCTTATAGATCCAACCACATAGAATCATATATCATAAATTTTTCATACATTATATAGTTGACTGAAAAAAATTACCCCCTAATAAATGAATTATATGGTCATAAAGGTGATGACACTTGTTAGGAAATAGGTATCTGTATTCACTATTAAATTTTTTAGTATGAAAAATTGAGCCAATGTATCGCAACATAAAAGGGGACTAATATTTTTCATTGGATGGAATAATTACAGTGAATGGGGTCTATAATAATTTATAAACATAGGGTTAGTAAGGGTGATATGTTTGAATATAAAGAATGATTAGAAAATCTATATAATATATATTAGATAATAATGAATCTTGAATGAGGAGGAGAAACAGAGGATCCAGTATGAAATTTCATCTTGGAGAAAACATAGGTAAATGAAATAATGAGATGGGATAATTGAAATATAATTATTTTAGAATGAATTGGGTTGTATAGGGATAGTTATAAAGAAATGAAAATATAAACAATTGATAATCCAATGACCAATTACAGAGAAGGATCTTGAATGGAAATTGGAATATAAAAATCAATTACCCTGAGAGTTTGATTCGAAATGATTAAGTGGATCTTCTTGAGAACCTGGGGCAAAATTGGGAGGAATCTTCAGAGAGGATGGAATATTAATTCAGTTATCTATGAATTTTTAGTGGATTTTAATTGGATATTTGGTTGGTTTATGTATGAAAATATATTTAAGTTCCTTATTATTTCTTCATGATATGTTTTAGACTCTATATAATTACCCAATCCAAACCATAAATCAGCCTACTGTTTTTCCAGTTTTTACATCTAATGTGGAGTTTTTTATATTATTTTATATGTAAAATGGCCTAAATTATTCCAATAAAACCATTCGTGATGTGTAGGATTATCAAGATGTTTAGTAAGGTTTTTTAAACCTTAAAATATATTATTGGTTTTGCAGGATTCATGGTGGATTTATAAAACTAATAAAAAAATAACAATCATATCAATTGAATGTAAATGTGTATCTTTGGTAAGGAATACCTTTTATATTATTTATTATATTATTTTTTTGTCATAATGATGTCCTAATATTCTTGTTATATTTATACCATAATTAAAATTTATCCTAAAATTTTCTTATCTAAAAAAACTATGAAAAACTCACCATAGGAATGATTTATGTCCTTATTCCAAAAATTATATACATTCTATAAAAATTATTACCTTAATATATGAATTTTATCTATTAAATTTAAATTGAAATTTATTGAGAAATGATGGATTTTTATTCAGTAATAGTTTTTGAAACATTATAAAATATTTAGATGAATTCATTAAAATTATATTATATTTAAATTTAATAAATATACTTAAATAATAATAGTTTATTAAAAATAAAGTATTTAAAAATTCCATGAATTCGTCAAAGTAAATTTCTTAATTGGAATTGAATATTAATTGAAACATCAATTTTTGTTTTATTGAATCAAAATCAAAATAAATTTTAATGTAAAAATACTAAGATAGGAATATACCCATTAATTTTATTTAAAATATAAATTTTCATATTGTTATGTAATTGATATAAATCCCATCATTATACTAGAAAATTTTTTAATGTTAAGGTGTGTTAAGGTGGAACATTCATGTAGTGGTTCGACATACATGGTTTGGTTTGTGATCTCGCTAAGCTTAAAAATATCATATAAATGGATTCACTTGTAATTAAGTGGTCAGTTGTCATATTAGAATCGATCAAGGAAAAATCCAACCCTCTCAATCTTTGATAAATGGGTGTCATATGGTGGGATCCAACATATTAATTCCATGACTTCCTTGGTCAATTGCAATTGTATTTATCAAATATAGATATTTATATTGATCATATCATCATTGTTCAAAGGGTGTATTATCAACAGAAAAGTTTCAGAAAAGTATGATAAATTCTATATATCATCATAAAACCAAATAAGTTCATGTTTTTTCAATATATATAATATATAATAACATGTATAATTAAATATCACGGGGAATTTTTTTTATAAATGTTCATTTTTCTAAATAATGTATTTTTATATGTAGTGATTTTAATTATCTTATGTAGTATTAATAGGTTTTATTGATCTTAGGAGATACCATGATATAATCCAAATCATGATGGATGTGAAAGGTGAATGATGTTTTCTAGGTGTATGGTTGATGAAAGTTGTAGTGTTTTTTATACTTTGGGATATGAAATTCTGAATCATCCTATATAGTTCCACATCATCCAATTACATATCAAATATTCCTTTCATATAATGGAATAATTCAAATTTTTTAAAATAAACATAATCATTGGTAATGTCTATTTTAGAGTGTATTTTAATTTTTTTATTCCATGTTTTGATGTTTCTTATCATAAAATTTTATATTCATCATGTATGATGTTCTGTCATCTAGAATGGTCAATGCATAAATCCTAAAAAACTATCTTATTTCAATTTATATTTATCATTTTAAATCACTACATAGTATAATAAGGTTTTTTCGAGTATTATTTCCTAGCATATAGTGATATCATAATTCCATGAGGCCTTTTCGTGAGTCAAACTAGATTACAGGTCAGGGTGTCATGGGATAGTTTATCTCATTATTCCAAAGAAAACCCAACGATATGTTGTAGTAATATATTTGAAATTTACTAAGGATAACACTCTAGATACTCTATGAAGCACTAAAAATACAATTCCTATAGAGTACATCATATTGGAACCCTTGTAAAAGGTTTGTCCTTAGATTAAAGATGCATCAACCACTTAGGTACTTCCCAAAAAAGTTGCTAACAGAAAAATGACAATGGATGCTTTCTACATGGTCATATTTATATATATATTTATGTACGACATCCATAGAGGCTTCATTATAATAGACCTAAAAAATCAAATGACTACAAGACTTTGAGGATCATCAAAATGTGGAACATCATTAAATAATCTGAATGGTCCTCCTCCAGATACTAATTTGGGAAGTACACTAGGTTGTGAAATGAACAACATTAAGGGAGTTATTACCCATACAAATTAATAATAATTTAGTGAATAATGATGTCCTCAACATAAATTCCATGAATTCAAAGTGAAAATAGAGTTTATAATTTTACATCTGGTCCTAAGTAATAAACACTAGTTCACTGAGTTAGTCAGTTACATAAAATCAAGCACACCATTTCATACTCCAATATTTTCTGAATAGAAGTGAGGGTCTAATATTGATCATGGAGAGACTATAACCACTTTATAAAATTGAAAAAAACCTAATAAAAATATCCAAATGATAAAACTAAAATAGAAAAATTTAGTTATTGTATATTGACCAAAATAAGAAATTAACTATCCAAACTAAACACTAGATAGGTAATACCAAATGTGTGTTATTATTCAATATGAAAATACTAAAACAAATAATGATACTATAAAATCACAAGGGGGTCATAACACAACGTTTGCTTCCATATTCCATGCTTCATCCCAACTCAATAATCTAACATAGGGATATTTCACTTATCCTATCCTAAAAACATGATATCTATTTACGTTCTAATCAGCTAGCCTGAGTGTGGTTTGAGTAAAACTGAGTAGCAAAAAAAATATAATGGAATCTATAAAAATGTAATGTCAACAATAGATAAGAAATTTTATAAGTAATAATGTTCGATGCATAAGTAAACAGTTATCACAGTTCAATTATTCTCTAATTAGGCCACATAACCCCATGGGTTCGCAACGACACCCAAATCATAATACCAACTTCCTCTAATGTAGGAATCTGAATATTTTAACATATTTATGTAATGATTCCTTATAACACAGGCACTTTAATTTTCTATTTCATTTCAATTCATATTATGGACAAATGGAAATGTATTCCAATGATATCATTTTCACCTAGAATGACTTGGCTAAGAGCCCTTGGGTATTTGAAGTACAAATCCCTGACTAAAAATAAATATATCATTCAATCCCATAAGTGGGATTTTGAATCATTAGTCTGTGTCCCACACTCATTATTCACTATGGGATTTTTATTCCGCCGAGCATGTCCCACAAAAATTTATCAATCAATTCATCACTCTGATATTTAATGCAGCATACTATATTCCACAATAATTTATCAATAAATTAAAGCATGTGAGATTTGATGGAGCAGACCATGTCTCAAATACATTTATCAGTAAATTCATTATTAGGGTATTTTGATGTAGTTTACCATTACCACACATGTATATCACAATATCGAATATCATAATATCACATATATACTAATATCACATATATCACATCAATATTGTTTAATTCAAATTAACCCTCCATTCAAAATTTCATAAGAATTATTATTTAAGAAACCATCTCATTATTCAAATGTTTAATTCATTATTAAACACATTAATGAACAATGAAATAATTAATTTATTAATTAACTATTTTCGTAATTTAAATTCAATAATCACAACTATCCCTTAACTAATTCCACAATTAATTGGCTCAATGCCGCAATCACAAAAATTAACTAATTAATTCATTCATTAATTAATTCAATTCCAAAATCACATCAGTCCATTATTTAAAAAAGTAATTAATATATTAAATTCTAACTTGAAAATAACAAAAAATTCTGTTAATTAAATGAAAACATAATTAATCTAATTCAATAAAATTTCACTATAAATATATCCTATTAATTTATTAGAAAATTAATTATTTCAATTCATCCATAAAATTCACCTAATTTACCAGAACTGTTAACAAATTAAAATTTAATCCAATAAATTAAATTATCAATGCAATTTCCTAGCAATTTATGTTAATATTCTAAAAATTACATACACATAATTAATTAAAGTCTAATGTATTGTTATTTAGAACACTGACCCCATATCATGGACCTGTGATCACCTGATGGAGCTCCCCCCCAATTGAAATGGATAATCCAAACTAATGAGGAAAAATGAGATCTTGAATCAAATCCCAAAACGTTTTTGAAATGGATATATAAATATATAATAGACCTAAAAGCACTAAAAATAGATGAAATATATTCAGTTGTTATCCTTATAGAGAGACAGAAGAGGGAGATATATATAAAGAGATAGAGAGGGAGATATATATATATATATATATATATATATATATATTTAATGGGAATGAAATCACATACATGGATTGGTGAAGATATATCAAGGGAAAATCAATTATACATGAATTATGGTTGAAAGGGCATAGAATCTATCTGAGAGCATCATAAAACAAGGGTAAATGATTATTTGTTGAGCTATGGAATTTGGGGATATAAGGCGAACGTTTGGGATTTAATTAATAATTATTAGAGGTTTAAAATCTTGTAGGCATGGTTTTGTTCTTTGGGAACATGGTTTCCCCTACACATTCTCCATAATTGTGTTCTACAACATGTGGTATTTCACGGTTAAAAACAAGAGGAAACATGGTTTGACTAACTGGGTTCCAAATATGTATTTCCCTATAATCATGGGTTACACAATTTTCCCGTGAAGGGAACATGGTTTTGATATACCATGCACCAATCATGAACTACCAAAAATGTCTCAAAAATACAAATTACCACCTAAATGTCCAAAAAAATTAAAACACAAAAAATGATATAATAAAATAATGGAGAACTTGTGCCTGAAAATGAGATTGATACATATCTATAAATGTTCAATATTTTACAATAACCCCACATTATAAAATCTGATCCTTAATCTATACTCCCAATCATTTCAATGATTCTATGTAAAATTTATTGGGCCAATAAGACTACATATTTTCTTCTCCCTCCCATGTTTGATCCTAAAATCGACCATGTTTCTAAAATACGATAACTATCATGATGATATTTTCCAAAAAAAAAACTCATTTCGATCATCACGCATATCAGATGATCATTAAAACACAAATCTATCTCAATCTCAACATAATCCCTATTGATCACATGATAAGGGTCTCAATGATACCTATGAGGTTTTTAAACAAGAAAAAAATGAATTCATAACACTATCTTTCCATGGATGATCCAATTTATATGTCACTAACTTGATTCTCTCTATAACCTCAAAATTTCTCCATCAAACATGGGTTCTAACTTTCCATATCTCTATATCCTGTTGTGACTCATTCTAGGAGATACCCAAAGGAAAACACTACGACCCTATTTAGAATCTATGATTCTTCTACATATATCATTATATGACTTCTATCTAATCTGATTTGTGTCAAAAATTAATGAATTAGGTAAAATTGATCGAATGTATCTTGCATGAGACTTCGGTCCAAACATCTCTAGCTCACTAGCCTTGATCCAGCATAGAGGTGATCTAAATGGCCTATGATAATGTTCTATGTATGGTTCCATTTAATAATTTCCTAATATCTCTTATTATAGTGGAGTACCACCAGAGATATGTTCTTCTCCCAAGACCCACCGATTTTTAGGACAAAAACCCAAAGCATATCATATGGAACCGATAAAATATTTTCAGAATTGCCATCTATATATTGGTTTAATTTCTTACATTGTAAACCTTTTAAACCAAGATCTTTCTATATGCTCTGATAAAAATGAAAATTAAAAAAGAGAGTTGTGGTATGAACCAATTGATCGTGAAACCCCATGCATATGGACTATTTATCGAACGTACAAAACTCACATCTTTTACAAATATAAATTATCCCATATAGGAATGAAATGTTACACATTCTTCATTCAATCTATAGTAACACAAATAGCTTAATTTATTTGAGGAATCATCATGATTCCCATAAAATAATAAATGGTAACATTTCCCCCAAACATTCTTTAATGGGAAATGATTTTAGTAAAATATATTGTCCTTGATGTTCATCCTTCACCTGTTGATACGTATAGTGTTCTGTCGTGATCCTTATAATCACCATTTCATGCCCAGCAACAGAAACAATCATAAATGGCCATAATAATTTTAGTTAACATGAAATTAAACACCCACTTTAATGTATAAAATTCACAAATCATATATTATTTCAGGCGTATAAGAACATTAAAACAATTCCTGACAGAGATGACCTTGTCATTGTCTATGGTCTAATATGAAGGCGACTCCCAACAATCAATGATTTTCCTCAAGGATAAACATTCTTGATCCCAATAATTTTTATCCCTAATCAATCTCAAAAGTATATAATCTATTAAAACTAACATGAGAGTCATATTATCATGAATCATCAGAACTAGAGCATGTATGTCGGCTAGTAAATTCACCAAATTCTACACATAACTAAACTAATGAACAACATGACACTATGTTTTCCTAATTAATGAATCAAAAATACTATATGCCTTCCTAAGAATATATGTTAGGTCAATTTTGAATGACAACATATACTCAACCCATCCCAACTATCAGTGATTCAAATCTTGATGTAAAAATATATACATTAAGCTCATGTGATTTGTATACAAAATAAACTTCTCTCCCAATACATAATTCCATAAATATTTCAAATAATAATCAATAGTTAATATATTAAAGTCATCCATAGGGTAGTTTCATTCATGATCTCTTAATTAATGAGTCTCGTACACCACCACTCGATCTCCTAGCATCAATACTACGCTATGCCCTATCTGAGAAGCAACACAAAACAATGCATACTCCTCACCCAAATCTTGTAGAATAATATTTTTAAAATATTTAAACACTTATTAAACTCATTGATGTAATTCCTTCATGCTCCACAATAATCATACTCCATCAAATTCTTATTCATGCCTAAAAGAGGTACTAAAAAATTGGAAAATTCACATATGACTCTCTTATAATATCTAACTATCCCCATGATTCTATGGGTATTGAAATAATTCTCAGGATTCCCCCAAGAAATGTATGCCTAAAAATTTTCTCACTCCACTCACATGCCTAAATATGAGATTATTTTACCCATGAAGTGCATCGATCAATCCATACATGACACTAATATAGCTTGGAGTATAGGTGATGCACTCTCAGTGTAATCCGAATGATGTCAATGATGTTCGACATACTCTTCAATAGTCTTCAAGGGCACCAAGATATTATCCATGAATACAACAAAAAATATATTATGGTAGAGGAGTAAGATTATCATTATCAATTCCATAAACATTTTTGGTGCATTTGTCAACCCAAACAACATATCACTGAACTGATAAAGGCCACACCTTTTTTTAAAAGCATGCATTAGAATATAAGAATCTATTAATCCAAACTCATGATTCTATAACTTCATATTGATTAAGATAAGACAGAAGTTCCCCTCAACTGGTCAAAATGGTTATTGATATCTAGAGGATGATACTGGTTCATCACATATATCCAGTTCAGCATTGGGTAATCTACATAAGAGCAAATAATCCCATCAACCTCGATAAAAAAAACCAGAGAACATGAAGGAGATACAACATGAGGGATAAAAACCTTATACATAAACATTTAAAATTTATTTTTGATATCCTGATGCTATGCCATTTTATATTGTATAAAAAAACTCCATCATCCTCAAGAAAGAGTTCAATTGTATGCTCCACATATATTTTAGGTTGGATCCTAACGATGACATGGGGGAAAATCATGAAATATAAGAACTATAGGAGGAATTAAATCCATATTCAAAACCACAATATCTAAAAATGACTACGAACCTATGTTTTTGGCTCTCCTAATTTAAAAACATGCCCTACATGTCCTACCTGAATATCCCACACTATTCAATGAATGCAATTTTCTCCCTTATGAGATGTAAAAGTAAATTATCTATGGTAAAAATCGATGTGTTATTAGCACACTACTAACTAGTCTATTTCCACAATTAGGTAAGGTATTACCATTTTATGGATGTAATGATCCATGTAGAAATGATACTCCCCATCCTCGAAAGAATAATATTTTCACAAATAGATGACTCTCCACCTTACATCCAAATGTGTATTTATAATCTTCACCACAATCAATATCCCCACCTCTAGTCTCATAACATTAAAATGTTTTGAATATATAAAGTAATGAGAGACACATGTATCAAATAAGGCAATAAAAAGCATTGAAGAGTCCAAAATAGTTCCTTTAACAATCCTCAGGACAACCTCTCTATACACCAATGTAGGATTATTGGCATGTAACTATATAGATCTAATTCTATGTGATGATTTTTTAGTTCCCTAAGATGCACCACTCTACTTTTATGGATGCTATTTACTAGAAAACCCATGTCCACTACCTCTACTACCATATCCAATAGAACTCCAATTGAGAGAATGATATGGTGTAGAATATCCCGTTCCAATACTATGATTCCACCTATCTAATCCATCATTAATGGTCCTTCACGGATTCATTTAAAACCTCTATTAATGACCAATTTTTTCATAGGATCAACGCTCAATGTGTTGTTGGAATAATTATCTATAGAAGTGTTATGACACACCACAATGGTGATATTTCATTGGATCATGGTCCTTTGTAACTAACACCTATTTCTGGCCACTCTTCTTCCCACTACTATGTTTAAAATTCATATAATGACGCTTCTTGGATTATGAGGTCATACCTCCTGACCAACCAATAGAAACCAATTATCCTCCACTTGAAGACTCTTTTAGGTTTCCATCACAAATGAGATCCAAATTCACCACCTTTAAAAATATCTTCATCAAAAATATATTCACCTGGGACTTAATTTTATATTAAATCCCATACTAAAACCATTTTTACATTGTACTTTAATCCCACACCAATAATGTAACAATGTGCTAAAAATATATAAGTCACCCATCTTATTCCATCACAAACACAATCCCATGATTGAATCAAATGAACTAAACTTCCCTCTCATCCACCTCCAATGGCCTGAAGGCCTTTAGTTTTTTTGATTTCGATAATTCACCATTCAATGGGGAGGAAGAACCCTTACAAGGCCCATAGGCATAAGTATGACACAGCTCGTAGTCCCTTAAGGAATTAATTGCTCGTAGGCTTCCAACATTATATACAACCCAGACTAACTACTTTTAACGACAGCTTCCCAGCATCTTCATCGTGAAATCATCTCTCTACCTTTTCATGGTTTTTTGGATGGTCTTTGCTTTGCATGCATAGGATTGTCCAGATAAAAGTTTCCATTCTATATCATTCTTGAAATCGTTTTTTCATCAGCAATGGTGAATGCCCCTTGCTCATCCTCCACCTAGAACTTGCTTCTTGTAGGTTGTCTAGTTTTCATTTGTACTTAAGGTGTCCCGAAGGGCTGAAGTTGACATAAATTCCTTGATATGGACAGAATGCCTTACTTACCTGAACGCTCGGTAGTCCTAAAGGCCTTAAAGGACTTGGGGACTGAATTGGTGGCCTAATGTCCCAAACGTTGGAATATTCTCGGCTACTACAGTGCCAAACAACACCTACTATAGTACCTGCTACAGTGCTACAACATTGCATGTACATTAACAGCTAGATTACTTGTACGATACCCCTGGAAATTATTCCTCTACTTCTATTTGATCTTGGGACGCCTGGATGCAATGAAGGTGTCCTCGAAAACCAAGAGGAGGCTCATGTCCATAGCTTCCCTCTCCTATATTAGTAAATCTGGATAAAATTTTTCAATGAAAATATATTCAATGTCCTTGCACACCATGTATCCAGTTTTACATCATGAGTCTGGATGTCCCACCATTACTTATCATGACCATGTAACATGCATGCATCCAACATGAATCCCTTCATAGTAGAAGTCTCTAAGTGGAAAAGTATAGTATGGATAGACTCAATCCAAAACATAGCTTCCCTTATTCAACACACTATAGTAAATTTTGGCGGGTGATGCAACTTGAACTCCAATGCTATATTAGACATGCTTTTCAAAAAAATGATATGGATTTATTCCATGAATTTTATAAATCAAGAAAATTTCTCTTAGAACTTATCTCAGTCTTCCCCACCTAGCACTATTGGTGACTGACCTTCTAAAACTAGAGGATTATTTCCAGGAATAACCTCATGTCTTATTTCAACAAGTGGCCTAATGGAGGAATAAATATACAATTAATAAAACTCCATAGGACACATAAAATATCATTTACAAATTTAAAATAGATATATTTAATATAATCAATAACAAGTCATTCCCCTTGTTCCATCACCATATACTCAAAACCACAGTCATATCACTATACATAACCATCATATATCAACGTCATGGTTATTAATGTGTAAAATAATTCCAATTATTATTTTTTCTTGTTATAATGAATGATTCCATATTCCTTAAAAACATATTCCCTCATTTTCCATATTGAAATCAATTTTAAAACCGTTTGATTTATGTCACTAATGAATGGAAATACTTATCAACTCTTATAACATACCCAAAACCTGTTTTCACATGTGTGGCATAAAAATGATGCATGTAATAATAATTTATGAGTTCCCATAATGATTCATACATATTCAACAATCACTCCATTCCAGGCCACTATCAAATCTCATAAAAAACTCATAAAAATAAAAAGATCACATTACAAGTGCATCAATCATGGAGAAATAACACCAACTATAGCCACACACATCAATATTAAAAATCACACTAGGTGTACCAAGATTTTACTCTCATATATGGGTTAGATACTCCCATTCCAGATATATAGACCAAGGAACTAATCACCATATTATCATGTCATCATTTCCCCAATAATAATACAATTGAAGGGAAAACAAATCCATTCCTCTGATACTAAATTGTAACATCATGACATGGGTACCACAAACTGATGATATGAGAAAGTGGGTAAAATGAGGTCAATCATGCCTCCCCAAATTCTAGAGGCTTGAAGCTAACAACAAGGTACTAATATCGACCATAAGGAGACTATACCATTGTTATTAATGTTTTCCAACATCAAAAATATTTAAAAAATATCCTAATGATAATATCATAAGAAACCCAATCTAGTTTCAGATGATGATCAAAACTTGAAATACAATATCAAAACTAAATAATATATACGTAATACCAAATATTTGTCAACTGTAAAAATGAAATACCCAAAATAAAAGAAGAAACTATAAACTCTAAAGAGAATCCTAACACTTGGTCTAGTTAACTAATCCATGATATGTTCTAACTTATTCATCTATTGTAGGTCCCTTTCACTAATTTTATCTTGTACACATGGAATCTATTTCGGAAATGATCATGCATCAGTTGTAGGGTATGGGTATAACTCAGTAGGACACATGAATGGCTAAATCAAACTCAATTAAAAAATAGTTTTTTATTAGTATAAATAATAACGAACATTTCAAATGTAAATAGTTATCACATTTCATGTATTCAATAATCAATTCTTTATAGCACAAGATCATTCATTGTCAATTTCATTTAAATTAATATTGTTGAAAATTGGAACCATAGTATAACAGTATCATTTTGGTCCTATAAATAAATGGTTATACCCTGTCAGTAGTGGAAGCATTAGCTTGTGGACCACAAATCATATATCAATCAATCAAACAATGGTGATATTGAAGAAATAGTCTTTGTCCCACTCTCATTTATCACTATGGATTTTGGATGTACTAGACCATGTCCAACATAGATTTATCAATATATTAATCACAATGGGATTTTTATGAACCAGACCACATCTCCCACAAATTTAATAATCAATTCATCACTATGGCATTTAGATGCAATATACCCTGACCCAAAAACATCTATCACATATATCATCATATCACATATATCACAACTGTAACACCTCTCCCCTACCATATTGGCTTGATGAGGCGTTGAGGGTTACATGGCCTTAAGAGATGTCCCCAAGGTGCCAAAGGCTGGAAATAAATGCTGAGGGCTTCAAGAAAAAGTTGGGGAACAATTTTCCCTTAAGATAAATCCAACCAAATAGTCCATTTACAACAACTATATGATGCATGTTAATAAAATATCCCAGCATGTATTCATGTAATACAAAAATGTTGTTCCAAAATACATCCCAAAAAAATATAACTAGACATGTCTACACCACATCAGAATAAAAAGAGGAAAATAAACAACAAAACCCAACACAAGCCAAGACACACACTCCATGTCTCCACATGAGGTTCCATGCTCCAAGCTCCACCAAGACATCACAATGCACCACTAAAGGAAGGTGATTCCTTACCATTTCCCATTTAGTATACACAAAATCGGGAAAGACAGCAACGTTCCAAAGTAGGGGGTGAGTACTAAAACTCAGTAGGATTTCCCCTAATGACATCCCTACACACACTACTATGATAAAATCGTTAGCACATTCATATAAAACATATATATAAATAATCACAAGTGAAACAATTACCATAAACCAAACACATCCTTACCAATCCATATCACCCAGACCAAGAAACCAAGGGAAATCTAAACAACATTCCACAACCCATTTCATCATTATACAGTAGCACAACAATTTCCAACATTCCAAGAAATGCACAACAAACAACTAAAATGGTAAAGCTTCCGTCCAAACTGTTCACCCATTCACACCAAGAGGCACTTCTCATCCACTTATACATTGATGGTATCCCTTACGTGCACTGTCCAACCCCTTTGTATAGTGGTATTCTTCCACACGACATTCCAATCATGCCATAACCAAGCATATAACCCACCATGGTCACAATAACCTGCAATCAACCCATTCCGTTGCATATCAATCCACTTCAATAAATCACGCATTTATTGAAAATTATTTTCCATGCCAAACCACATTTCAATAAAATAACATCATTATTGAAAACCCTTTTCTATAAATCATTTTTACAAATCATACATAGCATCCCATTTTAAAATATCCATTTTAAAATCCACCACAAAAGCATTTCACCATAAAACCCCCCTTTTCCCAAAAATCTACAAATGGATTTCCAACAAATTTTTCCAATAAAAATACAATTAATTTCATTCCATCAATATTAATTGTAACAAAAAACCACTATCTATATCCAAGTGGAGTCGGGAGAGTAGCCATCTTGCTTTAGGGTTCTCGAGAAATCGACCCACAAGAAACCGCACATCAAATCTGGCGAACGAACCACCGAAACCTCTCTGGATCCCATCCACTATCACTCATATTCAGTAAAATAATATTCCAAGGCAACCACAAACCTAGATATAAAAAAATAAATTGTATATCTAGAAAACAAAGAAAGAGTGGGATGCAGATCTAAGGGAGTATAGAAGGAAACAAAGAGGAGAGACTTACTCAGGAAAATCCACCTTCAAATAAACTTTAAACCTCTTAGATTTTCATCCAAAACATGCGGGAGATCAACTCCAAACCATGAGAACCCAAAATCCCAAGTGAGGCTCGAGTGGGAGAACGTTCGGTGTGGAATGAGGCATTCCCAAGTGAACCAGAGTTTTAAAACCTTATTTTTAATTGGTATCATGGTTAGCCCACATGGTTTGGAAAACCATGCGCTAACTGTGCACATGCTAATGTCCCGAGAGGGGGGGTCTTCACAATTTCCTCGCATGGTTTGGAAAACCATGCACATGCCATGTGAAGGCTACTGTCTCCCCCTGCACGGTTTCTGGGAGCATCTGCACGGTTTCCACTAACTGTGCTCAAACCGTGCTGCCTATGAAAAGACTCCAAACTCATTCAAAACCATTTAAAACTCTACCAAACTCTTCCCAACTCATCTCATGCACTTTAAACACATAAAAATTCATAACAAAAGGCCTCATACCACAAACCGGGGTTACTACATTCTACCCACCAATGGACATTCAATCCTCGTAATTTAGTGAACCCAACATTTTCTGAAAGTGCTCAGTCCATTACTCGAACATCTCTTTCTCTAGATCCCAAGTTTCCTCTTGAATGTAATCATGTTCCAACAAAACACGAACTAAACTGATGCTTTTACCACGAAATACATTTTCTTTCCTATCCACAACCCACACTGGCACATGCAACAAAAAATCATCCAGTTCAATCTCAACATGATCCCATTGAATCTCATGGTCATCATCTGGCTGATACTTTTTCAACTACGACACATGAAACACATTGTGCACCGCACTGAACATAGGTGGAAAAGGAAAAAGATAAGACACCTCACCAAACCACTCAAAAATCACAAAAGTTCCAATATGCCTCAGAGATAACTTTCCATGATTCCCAAACCGATAATGTCCCAACCTAGGAGAGATCCTCAAGAAAACATGTTCACTCACATCGAATAACAACGGTCGTTGAAGATGATCTACATACGATTTCGGAACACATTGAGTTGTCTCTATTATCTTCCTAATCAAATTGATCTTCTCCATAGTCTCCTGGATAAGGCTCGGTCCAACCATCGAGGTCACGCCCTTTTCCACCCAACATAGTGGAGAATGAAACGACCTACAATACAATGCTTCAAACAGAGCCATATGTATGGATGCCGGATAACCGTTATTGTATGAAAACTCATCCAATGGAATTTGCTCATCCCACGAGCTACGAAAATCCATGTCACAAGCCTACATGATATCCTCCAATGATTGTATCATCCCCTAGGATTGACCATCCGTCTGATGGTGATACGTCAAGCCCATAGTCAATTGTGTCCCAAGGTATTGCTGCAAGTATTTCTAGAAACGATATGTAAACCTCAGATATCTATAGGATATAATCGAAAATAGAACACCATGACTCTTTACATCCTCCCAGATATATATTTTTGACTGATTCTCCACTGTATGAGATTCACCAATCAGGATGAAATGGTCCGACTTCGTAAGCTGATCCACTACCATCCAAATGGAATCTTGATTTCTGACCGGTCTTGGAAGTCCTGTGAAAAAATCCATCGCTATTTGCTCCCACTTCTAAACATGAATTGGTAAATACTGAAACATTTTTCCCCTTTGATGCTCTTACTTGACCTGTTTACTAGTCAAGCATCTCGAACCAAACTCAACCACTCTTTTTTTCATACCAGACCACCAAAACTATGCTTTCAATACTTTATACATTGTCTGAATTCCATGATAATTAGATCACATAGAAAGATTATATTCCCTGAGAAGATCATCTTGACAAGAAACTGGTACAACCATCTGATTCCAAAAACACAAAACTGAATCTCAATTCAAATCCCAACCATCAATAGTCTCCCTACCATTGAGTCTCGACCTCATAGTCACACACTCAGAATCAGATATCTTTGAATCTTTAACTAGGCCAACCAAGTCAAAAATCAACAAAACCAGAAAGAAGACCATTGTATCTACCTGTTCTTCACATTCCAACCGCATGTCAGTTATAACTGACATCAACTGCCACTGGTCTGATACCTGTTTCACCACCTGATAATATGATCTTCTACAAAATGCATCTTCCACTAAATTAACATTTCCGTATGTCTACAAAAAGTCAAAATAAAAAATCTAGAGATATGCCATCCTTCTCCTTTGCCTTAAGTTCAAATACCTTTATGAGAAAATGTGCTTCATGATCTTATGATCTGTATATACTGTGTATTTCTCTCCCATGAGATAATGACGCCACACATTCAAAGTATGGACCACTACTGCCAATTACAAATAATGATGTGTGTAGTAATTCTAATTCACCATCAACTATCATGAGCCATATGCAACCACATGATTCCCTTTCATGACAATGCACCCCAACCATGATACCAATGAATCACAATACACCTTGTACCATTTTCCTTATTCTCAAAAAAAATAAGATCGGTGCTGATGTAAGGAAAACCATTACCTCTCTGAAACACTGTTTACAATGTTCATTCTACTAGAGTGAAGCATTATTTCATGTCAAATATGTCATTGGTGAATCCAAAAGTGAAAAATCACGAAGAAAATATCGATAATACATAGCTATACTGAGAAAAATATGTACCTAAAATCAATTACATGGTGGTTACCACGAGATAATAGCCTCTATCTTTTCCGGATCCACTGAAACACCTCTTTCAGAAATCACATGGTCATGAAAACGAACTTCCAATATCCAAAAGTCACACATTGAAAATTTGGAATACAATCGTTGATCCTTCAAGATCATCAGCACTATCTCAAAGTACTTCTCGTGCTCCACCCGTGTCTTTGAATACACCGATATATAGTCTACAAACACCACCACAATGGAATCTGGATATCTCTAAAATATCTGATTCATTAATTCCAAGAATACCACCACCGTATTCATTAGACCAAAGGGTGTAACCACATATTCATAATGGTGACATCTACTTCTGAAAGCTGTTTTAGGAATATCGTATTTCCTCACCCACAATTGTTGAAATCCCTACCTCAGGTAGATCTTGAAGAACCACTGGGATCCCCTTAACAAGTTGAACAAATAATAAATTCTTGGAAGTGTATATATGTTCTTTATCGTAACATGGTTAAGTCTACGATAATCAAAACAAAGCCTCAATGTTCCATCGACCTTTTTCACAAACAACACCGGAACTGCCCATGGGGACATGCTAGGTTAGACAAACCCTTTGTTTTCTAACTCTTCCAACTTGACATTCAATTCTCAAATTTCATTATGGGCCATCTGATAAGACAGATGTGAGATTGGACTGATACGCATAAATAGATAAATCTTAAACTCCACTTCTCTTATAGAAGGTAACCCAGATAATTCTTGTGGGAAAACATCGCTGAACTGATCCACCACAGCCAGAAGAACACTCTGATCAACACCCATTATCGATTCCAATGATAAAACCTCCATCGAATACGGTAACATTCCCACTGCTGGTGCTACTAAACCTGTTGCACCCTTCCTTTCATGCCTCTCTCCTCTAAGGAGATGTCTAACGCTATCATGTGTTGTGAAAGCCATTGTCCTTGCATTATAGTTCATGTGGGCCTTAAACACCACCATCCAATCTATTCCCAGGATTACATCATACCCATCCATCTCAAGCACTATGAAATTCCATGTTATCTCAGCCTCTCCCACAATAATACTACATGCTATACACAATAAGGCTTGCCACTCTCTTCGACCCATAGGTGTTTGATGTTTCAAAACTGAAGGCATCATTTCTCCCCTTAAACCCAGCAACTCAACCATACGTGCATCAATAAAAGAGTGTGAAGTACCTGTATAAAAAAAACACTTGCATCAAGGTAGTATTAGAAAGAATAGTTCCTCACACCATGGATGGTCCTGACTGATCATCCTCCATAACCATCTCAGCTCTGAAAAATGTCTTTGTGGGAACACTTTTCACTTTTTTTCTTTGTTGGGGTGTCGTGGTATTGTGAGAATCACCATGACCCCCTTTACTCTGCTGACGTGGGGTGTGCTGCTCTCCCCATACCGTCGAATAATATGACATCTATGATCCCTAAGGAGTGTCATGCACACCCGACCATAGATTATATCGACAATAACACTACAGTTTCCCCATATTATTACAATTATGACTTTCTCGTGGTTGTGTCGTACAATCCCTCTTGATGGTGCTCATAGAACCACGTTGAAAACATCCCAGCATGCTATGGGGCATAAGAGGAATATTCATCAAACATGCCATCATATTATTTGTCATTACCACACCCTAGGAATATGATTCCCCCCTTCTCATGATCCCAGTGTAAGAGTTCCCACTATTCCCCATGAGTACCACCATGCATCCTCTGCCTGGAGCTCCCAACAAATCCCGCTCAGCCATCACGGCTTGATTCACCATCTCTGTGTAATCATCTATACACATCACCACTATCCTGGAATGAATTACTTACCATAACCTTGCTTCAAATATCCTTACCTTCTACGATGTGCTACCCTCCCCTTGGGTGAAAACCACACTATGTTCATAAACCAAACTGCATAGTCTGTCACAGACATATGCTCTTGCTTCAATCAGAAGAAATCAATCGTGTGCTGAATTATAAACATATGTGGGTAGAATTGTTTATTAAACAACTCCTCAATGCCTTCCCACATCATTTCTTAGTCTACTCCATCTTGAACCGCCAATTCCCACCACTGAAAGGCAAGATCTTCTAATATATATGTGGCCAACTTCACTTTCAACTCTATTGGTGTTCCCAAGAAACTAATGAACTTGTTCATTCTATACAACCATGATTATTCTCTCTCTGGATCTGAATCACCCTTGAAGATTGGTGGATTCTATTTTTGAAACTGAACCGCATGGTCCACATGCCTTGGTTCATCCATTTTATTTCAACTATCCATAGCTTCGAAAGATTGCACTATGCTTTCCACTACCTGCTGGTTCACCTGAGGCTCAGGTGCTACCACATTCTCAGCAGCCTCCTCTGGTTGGTCTCTATGATGCCTAATCAGTTCCATTTATATCAACAGAAAACAAAAAACCATGAGTCTCACTTCGTTAGACATTATGAATTCCTATTTCAATCAAATTACACAACACTATCGCACAAGTCTTTCTACAAGTTCACATTTTCCATGTTTCACAATTTTTAAAACCAAACAATTTTAAAAATACCATATTTATTCACATTAAAATATAACACATTAATATCAAACCATAAATCAGTGTACCCCAATGAAAAATGAATCCTATTGGGAAGACATCTCTACCATGCATTCCATGCTCATCTCATTTGCTACACCCAGGACTATGAGATATCCAAAGCCTATAAGTGTCTCCAAAACACTTATGTACCCAACTACCTGGTAACTTGAATTACATAATAAGAGGGTTAGATACATCCATTTATGATAAATATTCCATGTTTCAACATTCCTATACCTTGATACCATCTTGAATCATGGAATATACCACAAAGAATGTCAACACCAAAACCAAGGATCAACACCAATTATCGAACAACTACGCTCACTTGAAGGCTATGGACTGAACAAAATGACACCACTTGTCTTCAGGAGGAGGTGAGGGTAACATGGCCTTAGGAGATGTTCTAAAGTCTCCAAAGGCTGGAAATAAATGTCGAGGGCTTCAAGAAAAAGTTGGGGAATGATTTTCCCTTAAGGAAAAACAAACCATACAGTCCTTAAAATACTACTACATGTTGTATGTCAATAAAATATCCCAGCATGTATTCTCAAAATACTACCTTGTTGTTCCACAATACATACCAAAACCAATACATCTTGGAGTGTCTACACCACATTAGAGTAAAAAGTAGAAACTAAACAACAAAACCCAACACAAGCCAAGACACACACTCCATGTCTCCACACCAAGCTCTATACTCCATGCTCCACCCATACATCATGATGCACCACTAAAAGAGTGTGATGCCTTACCCTTTCCAATCTCACAAAACACAACATATGAAAAGACACCAATGTTCAAATGAAGTGGGTGAGTACTAAATCTCAGTTGGATTTTCCCAAATGACTTCCCTACACATTCCACCAGGATAAACCCGTTAGCACATTCATATAAAACAATTTATATAAATAATCACAGGTGTAAACATTACCATAATCCAAACATATCCTTATCAATCCATCTTACCCAAACCAATAAACCAGGGGAAATCAAAACAACATGACACAAGCCATTTCTTCATTTACACACAGGAACAACAATTTCAAAATCCCCAAGCAATGCACAACAAACAACCAAAATAGTGGAGGTTCTGTCCAACCGGTTCACCCATTCACATCAAGTTGCACTTCCCATCCACTTATTCTTTGATGGTGGCCCTTACGTCCACAATCCATACCATTTTTATAGTGGCACTTCTCACCACATCCAAAAAACATATGAATCCATCCATAACCAATCATAAAACCCACCATGGCCGCAACATCATGCAATCAACAAATTCTGCTGCATATCAATCCACATCAATAAATCATCCATTTATTGAACATAATTTTCCATGAAAAACCACATTTCAATAAAACAACCCCTTTATTGGAAACCCTATTCCATCAATAATTATCAAAAATCATCCATATAATCCCATTTTAAAATCTCCATTTTAAAATCCGTAACAAAAGAATTTCACAATAACAACCCCTTTTTCCCAATAATCCCAAAATTGATTTCCAACCAACTTATCCCATCAAAACACCATTAAGTTCAATCCGAAAAAATTAATTGTAACCAAAAACCACAATCTCTAACCAATTGGAGTCGAAAGAGAAGCCATCTACCTTTAGGTTTCTCATGAAATTGACCCACAAGAAACCGCACCTCAAATCCGGAAAACGCACCACTGAAACCTCTCTAGATTCATTATCCTAACATTAATAATCCATAAAATCATCATCAAAGGAAACCAAACCAACAGATATACAAACAAAAAGTGTAGATATTAAAAACCAAGAAATAGAGGGATGTAGGTCTAGTGGAAAACACAAGGAAAAAAATAAGAGTGACTTACTCGGGAGAAACCACGTTCAAATCACCTTGAAACCTATTCAATTTTCTTCCAAAAAATTTAGGAGATCACCCTCAACCACTGAGAACCCCAAATACCGAGTGAGGCTCTAGTGGGAAAAGTTTTAGAGAGGAATGAGGCAAGCCTGAATGAACCCATATTTTAAAACCCTATTTGCATGTAGTCGCACGGTTATCCCGCACGGTTGTGGAAAAACGCGCGCTAACCATGAACATGCTACTGTCTCAAGATGGAGGGTCCGCCGAATGTAGTACCCTCAGTTTGAGGTATGTCTCCTATGGTGATGAATTTATATGTGTTTAAAGTGCATGGGATGAGTTGGGAATATGTTGGAAGTGTTTGGAATGGGTTTGACTGAGTTTGGAGGCTTTTCATAGGGAGCACGGTTTGAGCACAGTTTGTGGAAACCGTGCGGATGCTCCAGAAAACCGTGCAGGGGGAGATAGTAGCATTCAAACATCCTACAAATGGTTTGACCAACCATATGAGAAAACCATGTAGACACCCCCCCCCCACTCTTGAGATAGTAGCATGTACACGGTTAGCACACAGTTTTCCAAACCATGCGGGCTAATTGTGCGACCACAAAAAAAATTGGTTTTTAAAACCCGAGTTCACTTGGGAACGCCTCATTCCTCTCCAAAAATTCTCCCACATGATCCTCACTCGAGATTATGGGTTATCAGGGGTTTAGGGTGATCACCCACCCGTTTTGGAAGCAAATAGAAGAGGTTTCAATGTGATTTGAAGCTGGTTTCTCCCCGGTAAGTCGCTACTCATGGTTTCCTTGTGTTTTCCTATAGATCTACATCCCTCTAATTATTGGGTTTCTAGATAAAAACTTTTTTTCTCTATATATATGTTTTTGTTTTCCTTGGATGATGATTTTAAGGCTTATGAATGTTAGGAGAAGGGATCTAGAGAGGTTTCGGTGGTGCATTCGCCAGATTTGAGGTGTGGTTGCTTGTGGGTCGATTTCATGGGCTCCCAAAAGGCAGGTGGCTTCCATATCAACTCCACTTGGTTAGAGAAAGTGGTTTATGGTTACAATTAATTTGGATTTCTTGAAATTAATTGTGTTTAGATGTGCAAAGTTGGTTGGAAATCCATTTGTGGATTTTTGGGAAAAAGGGGGTGTTATGGTGAAAATATTTTGTTGTGGATTTTAAAATGTATATTTTAAAATGGGATGATATAGTTGATTTGTGAAAATGATTGATGGAAAAGGTTTTTCAATAAAGTGGTTGTTTTATTGAAATGTGGTTTTTTATGGAATATAATTTTCCATAAATGGGTGATTTATTTAAGTGGATTGATATGCAACTAAATTGGTTGATTACATGTTGCTGTGACCTTGGTGGGTTATATGCTTGGTTATGGCTTGATTTGAATGTTTTGTGGATGTGGATATATGTAACACTATAAAAAGAGGATGGATAGTGGATAGAAGGGCCACCATCAATTGATTAGTGGACAGGAGGTTCTACTTGGTGTGAATGGGTGAACGGGTTGGATGGAAGCTCCACCATTGTGGTTATTTGTTGTGCATTGCATGGCATTTTTGAAATTGTTGTGATAGTGTGTAAATTATGAAATAGCTTGTGGGATGTTTTTTGGATTTCCATTGGTTTCTTGGTTTGGGTGAGATAGCTTGGAAAAGATGTGTTTGTTTTACTGTAATGGATGCACTTGTGATTATATATATAAACTATTTTATATGAATGTAATAACAGTTTAATCATAGTGGCGTGTGTAGGGAAGTCATTTGGGGAAATCCTACTGAGTTTTAGTACTCTCCCCCTACATTGGAACGTTGGTGTCTTTGCATATGTTGTGTATCGTGACATGGGAAAAGGTAAGGAATCACCCTACTTTAGTGGTGCATGTCTAGGTGGAGCATGGAGGATAGAGATTGGTGTGGAGACATGGAGTGCGTGTCTTGGCTTGTGTTGGGTTTTGTTTTTTATTTTGTGCATTATACTCTGATATAGTGTTGACATATCTATTTTTTTTGTTTTTGGGATGTATTGTGGAACAACATGGTTGTCTTTTGAGAATACATGCTGGGATATTTTTTTGACATGCATCATATAGTGGCTGTTAATGGACTATTTGGTTGGTTTTGTCTTAAGGGAAAATCAATCCCCAACCTATTCTTGAAGCCCTCGCCATTTATTTCTTGCCTTTCACGCCTTGGGAACATCGCTTAAGGCCAAGTAACCATCACCGCCTCCACAATCCAATGAGTTAGGGGTGAGGTGTTACAACAATAATCATGTTTAATAAACATTAGTACCCTTATAAAGGTTTTATAAAAAACATGGTGTAACCAAAAATCCCGTAAATTAAATTGTTATTTAAATAATACACACTTTTATTTACCAATCATATAATTCATTAATTAAATTTTCATTTAATTAATTCAATTACCAAAATAATAAATATACATTAATTAATTAATTAATTAATTAAATTTCACAATAACTAAAATAATTTAATTAATTCAATAATTACTTAATTCAATTCCATAATCCTTACATTCCATTAATTAATTATAAAATTAATAAATCCCAATCAAATTTTATAATGAAAACAATTTTCAGTAATTAATTATAAAGTTAATTAATCTAATTAAATTCAATTTCAAAATCCATATATCCTATTAATTATTTCCATAATTATTTAATTCAGTTCTACCATTCAGTTTCCCCAACTAATTCATATCATTAAAACATGGTAAATAAAATAAAAAAACCCAAATATGAATTTAGTTTCCAAATAATAGTGACTTCAATTCTTGAAATTGAATACACATTATTTATTCAATATTATGGGATTTTAATTTATACCACCCACCTCTAATCGACAATGCATGATATCCCAACATAATTCCACCAAATTGAAATTGATTTTTCAGACCCAATATGAATAATGTGATCCTTATTTAAATCTGATAAAAAATATTAAATAGATCATTGTACAACAAACCTAGATCTAAATGAACCACCAATATTATAAAACAATTTTTTTTTTCAGAAATGAGGTATTGGAGACATGGATATCTAATCGAGAAGAAACTACATTCTTGGAAATGTGAAGATCCATCAATTGATCTCGGATTCGCAATGAATGTATATTTAAATGGATTATAATCTATCGAGGAGCCTCAAAAATTTGAAGAAAACAATTATTCTCTAATAAATGGTGTTTGGACATTTAATATGTGTATTCCCGATTTTTTTTTAAATAAACGATTTTAAAATCTCATACTCGTGATTTGCAGCTCGGGGTGATCAGTTTCCCTTAACCATGTGCTTCCCCTAGGGGTGTCCCATGGTTAATATAAAAAGGGTATAGTCTTCGAGTAATGATAATATAATTTTTTACTCACCCTCTATGTTTGGTATCATGGTTTCCTCGGTTAGGGAGCATGGTCTGAAAAAACCATTCAATAACTAGTCACTACCCAAAATACCATTAAAAATGTAAAATTGTCTCCCAAACATACCCAAAACAAAACCCAAAAATAATAAACTCAAATAACGGAAAAAATAATACCTAAAAACTGGACATAGACATCTCTATAAAATTTTGTGATCTTTCACGTCCCTATGTATACAATTGATAGATTGGAAATCTAGGAGGTCCTATATAATGTTACTTTTTTTTACAATTTCTCTAGAAGTCAATCACAAGGTATATATTATTGGTGCCCCAATAGACAAGTGTTATTACTATAATATTTATCCTCCACCAAGTGGTAAATATGAAATCAATGACCATTGAGGAACCCTCTATAGTAGTATCATAAATTATGATCTTGGTGGTCCTCACATAATAGTTAATATGAAATTAATGTCCCTAGTGTTCATCCTCGTGGAACATGTACTACCCAACCAAGATTGATCACCATGATATGGGGTGAATTAGTGGTTACTTTTTTACAAATTAATTTATATAAATTTCACCTCTAGTACATGTTATGATTCTAGATCGACATATTGATATCCTGTAGTCTAACCTTGTGTGATGAATTAATATGAGAGAGTACAACACAATGTATATATAAGATTCAATACCAATAAATTTCAATGAAATTTTGGTTATTCCCCCAACAAGTATTATACATCAAAATATAATATATGAATACAATGTATATGGTAGAAATTTGTAATATTCTCCAGCAGTTGATCTACTAGTTTCGCTTGTTTTTATACCCCAAAAGCCTATAATTAGTTGGTTTGTTAGAAACCCAACACTATCTTCTCTTCTATCCTTTCAAGAATTGTTGGAAAATATTTCCTCGAATCTATTTAGTAAGTAGTTAGAACACCCACTCACCAATAGTTTTGAAACATATATTTTTGATTCCAATATTGTAAGGAAAATGAATACCCATGATGTCTTCAGCAACACTTGAAGTAAATCATAAACCATGAGTGTATTGGATCTCATTCCCTCATGAAAAAAAAATCAATTACATTAATCAATTAATGTAATAAACCTAATGTCTCTGAAACTCATTAACAATAACTGTTCAATGATCTAATTATAAAAATTTTATGAATTCATAAATGTAACTATATTCTCTTGTATGTAATGTTTGGTTCCAGTAACCTTAAAATATGAACTTTATGGAATGACTAGATGCTCCTCAGTCAAATTATCAAAAACTTAATCTTACAACATCATATATATTCCATGATTTAATTTACTTTGTTTAACTAAAGAAATAATTTCTCAATATTATTTTGTAAATTATTAAAATGACACAATTTAAAAAAATCAACCTCTATATTCCCATCTCAAATGATTTATATTGTCAATATTATTGAATGGATATCTCAATTGTAGATCAATAAACATTATTTTCATATCTGTAAAATATAATTCAAAATTTATACACAAATATTCCTATTCACATCTATGTTTCATTGCACATAGTCATATAATGTTCATTTCAACATCCTTCCAAACTATCTATATAATATACAATAAGAATAAAGGAGTAGTGTAATAATATGTGAGAATAAAAAAAACTAAGAATCACGTAAGTGGTCAACTAGAATGTGACATACACAATTACTCTATTTCGGTTATGCTCCATATATGAATTCATGAAACACAATTTGAATTATTTTTTGAGTACATATTATTGTATTTATGTAGTTACAACAATGTTTAATTAGAATAAAACATCATCTAAATTGATAATTTCATAGAAATTAACATAAAAATTTTCTTCTTCAATAAAATTAAATTGTTATTTGAATAATTCAACTAGAGAAAAATATATGATTCCATTCATGATGAGAAAATTCCTTAAATAATTCATAAACATTACAGATGTACTATCTGAGTATATATAGGTACAAAAAAGTGGTTATCACACTATCTTGCATGAAAATAAACATAACAATTTTTTATGCATCCCTAGAAAACACATAGCCTCTCTAGAAATAGTTTTTCTGTACATATTGAATCATCACATATCATTTTCAAAAATATCTATTTTCATCATATTTTTTCATCGCCATAAAATATATGGTTATATTTTGATTTTAAATTTCATTTCAAATAAAACAATCATTTTAAATTAATAAAACTGGAATCATATATTAATTTTTTTTAAAAAAGTTAATGGTAGCATTACATAGGGTCTCTTGTGTAAACATTAACCTTCACAACATGTGAAATTTTTAGTATTTTTTTCATTATGAATGAACACCTACATCATTGAATTGTATTTTATATGATATGAAATTCACCAGGAATTATAGTTTTCATTCCATATTAATGATTCATATGGATTCTCACCACAAAAATATACCAAATATCTGCCTTCATATGTTGTAATTCAAATATAGATTCTTTTCATCATTTTTTTATCCCCAAATGATATTAGGTGGGAAAAAATGTGTTCGCAGTTTATTGATTGATCATTTTTATACCATATGTGTCTTATAATATTCATTATTGAAAACATTTCTACATATGTGTAGAAATACTTAGTTAATTGAATTACACAATTCTATCAAGGATCACAGGACATCATATTTTGTTTTATACTATATGTGGTTGATCAACATGCATACCTTATTCCCTAAAACATTCATACATAGTATGAAGAAGATTATTATCCACATTGACTAAATAGTTTGGGTGAAATAAATCAGACCGATGACATTTTATCTCTATTTTTCAAATAGAGTTACAGTATTCTCAGAAGATCAAATCCCACAATGATTCCCTCATGCATCTTGTTTATTCTATATAAGAAATGTCCTCCCCTAAAATGGCCGAATTAAATTATTAGGGTCCACATAGTATTCTTAATAGAACCAACCCAAACCATATCTTCTTCAATAATGCCTCCAAACATAGTTTAACAACAACTTATCTCACATTTCCTTCTATGTGTGTGTGACCATGCATCCTATTTATCGATGCTATCATGGTTAGACAAGGATTGATCTACCCTCCTATGTAGTAGCTAGTTTTCCCAATCACCTGGTTGGGTGGTTGGTTGAATTTTTTTGTAAGAGATATAATTATATAACCATAAATTCCATAATTAAATCATATGATCCAAATCATACTAAAATTCTATTCATGTAAAATTATAAATATATTTCACCATGTACTTCTACAAATTAAAAATCCTCATTCAATTTGTTTTCATGGAATCTTCACTTCATCATCCAATAAGATATCTTTCATGGTATTCGACTATTATTATGCATCCTAATAATGTTTGAATACTATTTAATATATTTTCAATCCATATATCATGTCTTTTAAATTTATGATTAGTTCAAAGAAACATCAAAATTAATATTGGGAAAAAGTATCATTCATCCTTTATTAAAAAACACTAATTACTAGATGAATTAATATTAAATAATATAACATAAATAATCCAATTAAATTAGTAAAAAAGTCATTATACATTATTTATTAATGACACCTCTAATAGAAAATGTCTTAGAAAATGTTCGTTTACCATTAATAATTTTCTATAATATCATTGATGATATGCATGGAAATCACCACATATAAACACTGAGAATTACTCATGAATGACATAAAATGACACCATTTGAGTCTATAAAAATTATTCAGACATCACAACTATATATAAACTCACCCAAAACAAATTGAAATATAATTTAAAACAAATTCAACAAATATTTTATTAAATTTCAACCATCATATTTTTTCAATATATTATCATATAAAAATATCCATATTTGGTTTAAAATTATCCTACGTATTCTAAATCAATGAATAAATCTTATGTAGGGGTCTTCTCAAATAATCATTATCCTAAAAAACATTACCTCCTCCCGTAATAGATGATTTATTGAACAATTACTAGAGATTAATGATATCAAATTGATCTATTATAAATGATCATTTTGTTTTTCAACTCATGGTCTACGTTGGAAAACCCAATGTAGAAAAAGATCATGGTATAAAAAAATTTATACGATCTTAATATAATACTATTCATGTAAAATCATGCTAAAAAATTTTATTTCTCAAATAGGTTCTATATAAAGATAAATTCTTTTAAAAGAAACTTATAACCTCAACACATCTCATAAAAAACATCAAAATTGATTTTTAAAAGTTAGGGCACTCCCCCATTTACCATGATTGGATTTCCCAAAAATCATAATTTATTTGATAATACAATACAATAAATAATAAATGGATGATATTTTGATTGGAATACGTCTATCTTTAGTTATACCATTCATTCCATAAAACCCCATATTAATATTAATATGTATTTGTTGCATCCTTTATTAACATGGCTTCCACTCAAAGGAAAAACACAAATTATTCATTATTGTGTGTGCGTTAATGTCATTACTTCAATATAATTCAATATAATAACACTAAAATATTCAATTAATTATGTTGTTATCTAATTTGATAGGTTCCACAACTTCACCAAGAATTATTTGAATCAATTTCTCTACTTTAGAGTACCAAATATAAGATCAAACCACAATTGTATCATCTGCATTATTAATGTAGAGTACGTTTTTACAATCACTACTTATTATATTATCCCCTATTATATTTCATCACCTTTTATTCAAAACATTATATGAAAAATTATTATACACAAAAATATAAGGGAATAAGATTTATATACATGTTCATCAATTTTAATAATATGATGAGATAGTTTTCTCAACCAAGTTGCTCCTCTTTTTATGACCTTCATAATAACACATCCAATTATAAAATCTTATTTATACTTTTGTAAAATGGATCCCAACCCCATACACATCACATTGTGTTCTATAGTTCATCATTCATTTTTTTCAAATCCTCAGCATCTTCTGATGTAAGATATTTTATTGTCATGGATTCTTCTTTTCATGGAAATATGGTTAATCATCCTATTTCATTGTGTCTATCTTTATCACACCCATCATATTGAACTTATAAAATAAATGATATGTCCTTTATTTAAAACTTCTCATGAAAATATTGTTCTCTATGTAGAATATTCATTATAAATTTATCATTACCTTTTTATTTTTCTCCATTTATCCTTTTCAATTTCACTAAATCACCTAGATAAATCATAAGAATGTCATTGGAAATTTTGACAGCTTGTTTATAATTTCAAAAATAGAATTATATGTGTCCCTTTCTTAAGATCATTATTATTATATGTATAACTCATGGCTATCATACTGGAAATTATTTTTATTTTATTATTCATATGAATTATGACCAAGGATTACTTCTGGTGAATCTTAATGGAAGTAATTTAATAGCCAATTTCATATTGGTATCATCCCAATTTAATTTTTTATTTATAATTTGGTATTCTTTACATATTTTTAATCATATTTTATGTGATATACATGTATCACTTTTGTGACCATATATAATAAAAACAACATTTACATTGTAATGAAAATCCAATTTCCTAGAATGAGACACATATTTCATAGTATTTGAAATTTATTAATTATTATTCTCTTGATTTATCCCCCTAATATGAGATTAAATTTTTCCATAGTAGACAATGTATACTTCAAAAATTCAATTTAAAATCCTTGATTTTGTTGCAACATGATATTTATGGTCAAAACCTAGATTTCGTCCAACCTAACACATGAACTGACCAGTGGCATGCAATGAAGGGTATTCTTATCCCCCACATGATTTAAAATAGTTCATGGTCCTCATGTAACTCTATTTGGAATGTTTTATCCCTTTAAATAACTACAAATTAATGATAAACAATGTCATCACATCATAAGCTACATCTATTACACAGTTTATTAATATAAAACACTAAAATGCATAGTTATAAATTTATAATTTAAATGAAAACCCAAAATAAATAGAAGATGATGGGTCAACTAGAGAAAAATCCTCCATGTAAAACTTGTTTCAATTACCTCATGTCATAGCCATGAAAAACCAACCAAAAGAACCCACTATAACATTGAGCCACCACCACCATAATGAAAGGCATTTCTATTACATGATATATACAATACAAGATCAACATTCTCTCAAAAGAGTATATAGAGTGTGAGAAGACATTCCAAACAGGATACCACCATATTATTATAAGATACATGTTATAAGACAAATAAAAATTATATGTTATAAAAAGAAAAAGTAAAAAAAATATTAATATATTAATTGTTAGAGAAGAATAAATATTGGTCAATAATTTAAAATAGATTAATAATAAATCGCTAAATAACTAGGCTTATAAGAGTCCTAGGATCCTCAAACTCTCAATTATCAACCTCATGGATGAGAAGTCAACATTGATCCATGAATCCCCCATCAAATAAATTTATATAGTGTTTTTTTGTAATCCCCGTAAGGAGACTATATGACATCCCTACTAAACCACCTATATTATTAGACCTATTCCTCTCATCTAGATTTACATATTTCAATTTTATTTATCCCTTTCCAAAAAATTATAGCTTCATTAATTTAAAAATAAATCATTCACATTATCCAAAATGTCACGCATATGATCCTTATCCTTTTTAAGCACACACACTGAATAATAAATAAAAATAATTAATTTTAATTATAAAATTAATTTGATAATATTTATAGTGAGATAGAGCATATATTTAATGTTTAAAAATATTTAATCATTGAAATACCAAAATGTTCGCTTAAATATCCCCAAATTAGGTGGGAGTCCACCACTCGCACATATATGAGATACTATAAAGGAAAGTAAAAACCTAAATCTAGGAAAACTCAACCAAAGTAAAATATATTGATCCTTACATAGGTCGAGCTAAATACTAAAGTAAGGTGAACTCGTTAAGGAATGAAAAAATGGTGAAAATAATAGAGGAAAAAAGATATAGAAATACATGAAGATACATTGAAGATCTATGCCCCAAATCACCCAAAAAATGGGATCCTAATGTAGTTGATGAAGGAAGTTATGCTTGTAAAGGGATGGAGGGTAAAATATGATGTGATAGAAGGGTTAGTGTCATCATATTAAATAAGGGAAACATAAAAAATTCCAAAAAAAATTATTGATTTAGAAAGACATATTGTTTATCTGACGGGGGTACACACCCATGCACATACCCATCTGGCATAGACAGTGACACTATCTAAGGCATATGGTTAGTCTTAGAGTGCACCATTATTTATTACAATAACATGTGGTATGGATATCACCATTATATAAGGAGTATATTTGTAACTAGGTTGGCACATTATTTCCCCTAACCATGCTCAAACTCTTCACATCCATCTACCTGGTGAAAAAAACATCCATCATTCACAAAAATACATATAAGTCCTTAAATAAGGGTAATAAAATTAAAAAAATTATCAATACTTAAAAAACATCATTTATATGAAAATTAAAACCACATTTAAAACATTCCACCTAGTAATGTCAAATTAAAGTATAGTCACTGAATAATTGTGGGTATTTTTTCTCATCCCATTATTTTTATTTCAATGTTTCGTTTTCATCATTAAGATTCTTCCAAAATAACCAATCCAAATGTATGATTTTACTTTTAAGAACATTCAAATTTTAATCCAAAATCCTCACATGTTTCCCGAACATAATTAAATTTTATTTAAGCACTAACTCCACCCAATTTAACACAAGGGATGGATCCTGGTTATAATTTTCCAATTTTATGCATGGAACACATCATGTGTAATGGGCCGAACCTATCTGGTACATTACTTTGTTGATATGTGGTGTTGGAGGTGTTCCGGGAGGTCAAGTTGTCTTATCCCCAACACTTTGCCGAATTTCCAGTTCTGTGAACAGTGTTTCCAGAATGGTAACCCTCTAATGGTGCCCTTATAACGGTAGACTTGAACAGTGTTTCTAGAATCGTAACCTTTTAATGGTTACCTTATAACGGTATACTTGAACAGTGTTTCAAGAATGTTAACATTCTAACGGTGACCTTATAACGGTAGACTTGAACAGTGTTTCCAGAATGGTAACCATCTAACGGTGACCTTATAACGGTAGACTTGAATAGTGTTTCCAGAAAGGTAACCTTCTAATGGTGACTTTATAACGGTATAATTGAATAGTGTTTCCAGAACGGTAACCTTCTAACGGTGACCTTATAACGGTAGATTTGAACAACGTTTCCAGAACGGTAACCTTTTAACAGTGACCTTATAATGGTAAACTTGAACAGTGTTTCCAGAACGATAACCTTTTAACGGTGACCTTATAACAGTAGACTTGAATAGTGTTTCCAGAATGGTAACCTTCTAACGGTGACCATCTAACAGTAAACTTGAACAGTGTTTCCAGAACGGTGAGGTCTAACGATGACCTTTTCTTTCCTTTTCCAAATTTTGTGTATGTGCACAGTGATTCCAGCTTCCAACAGTTTCGCCCCTTTGATGTTTCCATTGATGCAAAATAAATTTAATGCTTTATTTTAAGGACTCTTAAGGCCAATTCAAATTCCATAGATCGTATATTAATTATTCTTATGGCTCGGGATGTTTTACTTGGTCAAACCGTGTGGGTTAATGTGATCCACATTTAATGTGGAATTAAACGTATCTTAAATTGTCGCCCCATTAAATCATTAAAAAGGGACCAGATATCATTCTCTCTTGTTCTTCCTCTTTTTTATCATCTATGAGACGCTAGAACCTTTAAATCCTTCATGTAGGTGTTTCACAATCAAACATTACTCCAAGGATTGGTTCTGCTCTATTTTGATGCAACTGAGCTGTATCGATCAATCATCCATAAAAGGTATGTTGTAGCATCTCTCATTAGGGGTTATTATTCTTCTGTTCTCCCTTACATATTATATCATGTAATATCCATGCTTATAATGGGTTTTTCTTAGGATTTGGTTGGTGCTGTCGTACCGTGGCATCCTCCGGTGGATGTAGTTGTCGCAAGAGAATGATTGTGATACATTGTGTGGATAAAGAACGTCAAGAATTGTTGAGGTAGGGGTTTCGTGGCTTCTCTAATTGTATATGTGAAATCATATAATTACCACGATTTAGTCCTTTGGATCATAATGAAATTGACCTAATTAAATACATGAACCAGATTTAATTAATTGGTTTGATTGCATGTTGTTGCTTTGTACTATAATAACTGTTTTCCTCATGTTTTGCTAGATATAGTGATATCTATGCTTACTTTGATTATTTGTTTGTTATTTATGGAAATTGATAAAGAACTTAAATACGGAATTAATTGATAATTAATTGGCTAAAGATAAAGAGGCATGTGATTGAATCTGGTTGTTTTTGTTGTTGTAGTTGTTCTAATTTGATGATAATCGAATTGGCATAGTAAGCATGTTATATATTTTGTGATAGCATACAAATTAGTTTTTATGAAATTGGAACCTATGGATTGAATCTGATAATTCAATATGGACTAATGAATCGCTAGTTTGATAATTTCAAGAAGTGTTCTGAGTAGCCCTCTTGTTTGTTAAAGGGCCAAGAGCCCATGGTTGTGTTTGTTGTTTTCCTACTGATTGTGTTGTGATTTGATTTTGGAGGGGTGTTGTGATATGTGGAGGCATGGAGGCCTTGTGGTTGTGCCAGCGGATGATTCCTAGAGTGGTGAGGTGCATTAGTTTATGCATGTGGGTGTCGGGGAGGAATCCAAGGGTGATGGAGTATGATGGATGTGGTTGTTGGATGCTTGTGGATTCTTTGAATGTTTACCTACTTTGCTTTTCCCCAATGCTCAAGGCAGCTGGTCTTTCTTACACTTCTTCCGAAGGAGGCGAAGATGTGCGGGGTATGCCATGTGCTTTCCGTGTTTAGCCTCTCGAGGGAGAATGGGTCTATGCTCTTTCTATAGGCGGAAAAGACTCGATCGGTAGTATATCTACTCACCATGTTGATCCTCCTTTGTGTTTAGTATCATAGGATGCTTTTCTAGAATGCCTGGGGATATGAGAAAGTAATTTTGTAATGAAAGTTTGATTAAATGGTGAAAATCCATGGGGATGGAGATACTAGAATTTAAAGATGATGTGAATCTTAAAAGGATTAGTAGATATTGAATGTGATCCCAATTCAGTTTAATGTAGAATTGTTCATAGTTAATTAATGTTTAAATAATTAATTAACATACAGTGGAACTGATAAAATGAAAATGGAGTAATCTAATAAAACTCTACAAATTTTTGTGTGCTTATAGTATACCAAGTCGTAGAAGTAATAGCCTGGAGTCTGAGAGACGTTAACTGTAGTTGTATCTAAGACTAGGTAATTTCCATATTGTGGATGTGAGATATATATATATTCTGTAATTTTTGTGTTTCTATAAGCTAATCCACCCTGTCGGTAAAGGAAACTAACACCCCAGAGATTCTGATCCCTGGGGTGTGTTTTCCCCTACATTTTGGTGGGAGGACGAATGTCTGACTACCCCCTTTGGCCCCACTCTCTTCTCTTGGTAGATACATGTGCCAACATTCACAAAAGATAGTTTCCCCGTATAAGTTTGTAGAGGGATGTAATGTCTTGTGGTTATTTCACACACATATATTCTGGATATAGTATCCTATGAACTAATATAGGTGTAACATGTATAGGCTGTGAAGGATTGAGGGTCCCTACTTGGTGTATTGGCTATAATTTCTTGAGGTATAATACCAGATGTATGATACACGTTATGCAGGTTGTGGTGGCTCTCGGAAGTTACCCGATTACTTTTGGTTGTGAGGATTGTGTGGTGCGTATACCAGGTGTCTGTGGGAAAGCCTTTGGAGAGAGATGCACATGACGTATGTCATTGGGGAAAAGTGGAAAACCAGTGGGGAATTAGTAGCGGGGTACCCTTGATATTCTTTACTATATGCTATATTCTTGTTTGTGTTACTTGGTGAGTGTAGCCATGGTGACGTTGGGAACATAGTTCACCTGTTTAGTTGACGAGTTAGTTTCACTTGTTGTTCACTGTTCATTACCATGCTTTCTTTACTTTTTCATGAGAGGCTTGGAGATGATCCTAATGAGTATACTGTTATACTCACCCTATGTATATATATACTGTTTTCAAGTCACTTGGAGCAGGTTGGAAATCAAGCTTGTTACTACTACCTTGGGGTTGGAGGAGCTGTTCGGGCTTGTGGTCGCTGCCGTTTTACTTTCTAATGGGTAAATTTAGTTTTCCCTTTCAGTTTTAGTACTTTTTCATGACATTACATATGTTCAATTGAGTTTTATTTTATATTTCCATTCTGAGTGGAGTTTGTTGGAGTCTATTCTATCTCTCTCTTCTGCATGTGTTCTCTTAGAGGGTAATGCCCCCCATTTTTGTGTTTATTATACTCTCAGTGCTATTCTCCAACCCGGGGCCTACTAGTGGCAGGAATCGGGGGTCAATATCTCTCTTCCCACATTATCGGCCCAGGAGGGGTACATTTGTGGGGAGGGTGTCGTGACAGAGTTATATCAGAGGTCTGGTTGAGGGATAGGATGGAGGTTGTAGTTAGGAATAGGTGAGGATTCATGGGATGCTAGGGCAACAATGTCATTCATGTTTATCATGTGGGGTAAACACTGGAGACTGGAAAAGACATAGGCTTTTAGGGCCCCCTATGATCTGTTGAATGTACCTTTATGTTTATGATGGCTACTAAACAAAGTGGTACTGGTTGCAGGGTAGTGACCTAAGAAAGGATCATGCATTATTCTTATTTGCACCTATATTTGAATGAGTAGTCCTTGGGATTGGTTAACCAAAATTATTAAAATAAAACAATTAATATATTAATGCTGATTCTTCTATATTCCTGGCTTAGGAGCTCTAACAGTTTTTATTTTACAGGTATGGTGCCAGGTCGGCGTCCTCGTCAGGGTTGCGCAAAAGATGTCCAATAGGTTGTTCTAGTAGATCGCCGCCAGGTATAGGTTGTCGAAGATTGCACTTGGAGGAAGACACTCTGAGAGTTTCAGCGATAGTGTCTACATATGTACGAGGGATCCTTCAGATTCAGTCACCGAAGACTGGTTGGAGGAGGTTGATATAGGATTCAGTTCGATTCATGCTCGGAAGGAACACTAGGTGTCCTAGGTTGTGACGATGCTACATGGTACAGCGAGGTAGTGGTGGTTCTTGTTCCTCGAGGATCGTGAGGAGTCAGTGATCTCATGGGAGGAGTTTCAAGACAAGTTTAGTGTCGAGTTTCATTCTTCGACTGTGAAGGAGTCCATTCGACAGGAGCTTCGTAGCCTTCGACAGGGTAGATCTACTGTTCGAGAGTTTGGAATCCATTTCAGGAACCTTTTACGATATGTTTCAGACATGTTACCAAAAGAGGATGCCAGTGCAAGACATTTCTAGGAGGGTTTGCATCTAGAGATCCAGCGTCAGGTCAAACCATTTATGTTAAAGACATATATTCAGGTGTTGGCGATGGTAGAGGTTGTTGAGTAGACTTTAACTAGGACCGGATAGTCACGAGAGGGTAATCGTCATGGTTCCTCACGAGGAAAAGCTGTGGTCCAGGGATCCCAGTTTTCAGGGCAGAAGTGTTTCCGTTCACCTAGTGGTAGGTCCCAGCCCTTCCCATCTCAATTATCCGGAGGCAGAAACTATCAGGCCTATGCCATAGGATCAAGGGCTTTTTTTTATTGTGGTGGCCTTGGTCATCAGTATCGGGAGTGCCCAAATTTTCCAAACATTCATCAAGCATCGGGCGCTCTGCTCTAGGTTCCTCCGTTTAGGCAGTTCCAGTCGAGGCAACAGCAGTAGGTTACAGATATAGATCACTAGGGGGTAGATGGAGCAGACAGAGGACAACCCCATGACACTCCCTATCTTCAGAGAGCAGAACGCGGTCGTGTTTGTGGCCGTCCTTAGGGTCAGAGAGGCCGTAGATTAGGTCGTGGTTAGCTTCATGCTCTTGCATTGCCAGCCCCAGGCAAGCCAGATATCGTTCGAGGTACCCTTTTTTTGTTTTCTACCATGGTGTATGCCTTGTTTGATTCAGGAGAAACACACTCCTTCATATCACCTACTCTTTTCCATGATTTAGAACATGAGGTAGAGAGGCTTCCAGTGCCCTTGGTGTTAACTACGCAAGTTGGAGGTCAAGCCGACTTGTTTGAAGTATGTCGAGTCTGTGAGATAGTATTGTGGAAACACCTCTCTTGTGGAGATTTACTATGTTTACGAATACAACCATATGATGTCATCCTCGGTATGGATAGGTTATATCTGGTTCAGGCTATTGTTGATTGATATAGGAAGAAGGGCGTTTTATTTGATTAAGATGGAGATAAAGTGGTGTTTGTTAGTGGGAGAGATCCTCATTTGAGTCATAGACGAGCTCAATCCTTATCATCCATGATGGCTGAGATGATGCTGAGTTCTTCAGTGGTTCAGCAGTTGGTGTTTTCTAGGGTCGTAGAGGAGTACCCAGATGTCTTTTCCAGAAGAGGTTGTAATGTTACGCCCTCGACGAGAGATCATGTTTGAGATCGAGCTACAGCCAGGAGCATCTCCTATATCTATGTCTCCATGTAGGATGGACCCTTATGAGTTACGAGAGCTACGTATATAGCTTGATGGTATGTTGCAGTGTGGTTTTGTTCGGCCAAGTGTGTCACCATGGGGTGCACCAGTTTTGTTTGTGAAAAAGGCTAACGGCAGTTTGCGGTTGTGCACTGATTATCGTCAATTAAGCAAAGTGACATTAAAAAAACTGCTATCCTCTCCCGCGGATTGATGACTTATTCGATCAACTGAAGTGTGCAAGTTCGTTTTCAAAGATGAACTTGCTGTATGGATATCATAAGATGCATGTAAAGGATGAGGATATCTTGAAGACTGCTTTCCGTTGTCGTCATGGGAATTGTGAGTTTGTTGAAATGCCATTCGGTGTGACGATTACTCTAGCTGTTTTCATGGGGTTGATGAATGCTGCCTTCCATGAATTCCTGGACAAGTTTGTTGTGGTTTTCATCGATGACATCCTTGTGTACTCCGCATCTAAAGAGGAGCATGCAAAGCATCTAGGAGCTATTTTAGGAGTTCTTCACCAACATCAGTAGTTTGAGAAGTTGTTGAAGTGTGAGTTTTGGGCTCAAGGAGTTTGTTTCATGGGGAATTTTGTGTCCCAACAGGGAGTAGATGTGGATTCGTCGAAGATAGAAGTAGTGTTGTCTTGGGAAGCCCCCAAGACCGTGTCAGAGGTGCGAAGTTTCCTTGGCCTCGCAGGATATTATAGGAGGTTTGTAGCCAATTTCCCTCGAGTTGCGACTCCTCTAATAGCTTTGAACAAGAAGGATCAAGCGTTCATATGGACTGATCAGTGCCAGGAATCATTTGAGTATCTAATGTAGAAGTTGGTGAGTGCTTTATTCATTTTTCTTTTAGTGGAGGAAGTCCAGATTGATGTTTTCTGTGATGCTTCACATCTGGGGCTAGGCTGTGTTCTCATGCAGCAGAGGTCAGTTGTTTCTTATGGGTCTTAGCAGTTTCATCCCCTTGAATGCAACTATGACACCCATGATCTTGAGTTGGCAGCCGTGGAGTTTTCTCTGATGTTGTGGAGTCATTACCTCATTGGTGAGCACTTTGTGGTTTTCACTGATCAGGAGAGATTAAGGTATGTATTCCCCCAATGTGACATGAACTTGCAGCAATGATGGTTGATATAGTTCTTGTAGGAATTCGACTTTGAAATATTGTATACACTTGGAATAGAGAATGTTGTAGATGATGAACTGAGCCGAAAGTCACGTAATGATGTTGTGCATGAATCTAGTGATTCCTGGATAGTGATGGATGAGTTATCAGCTTTGCATCTTGATATGGGATAAGTTGGGGGTAGTGGTTGTCTTTTCCAGATGATGGTTCATTCATCCCTGATGTAGAAGGTGGAAGAGTATCAGTTTGGTGATCTAGAGGTGGATGTTTGGAGAGACAGATTTGTTTGTGTTGAGGCACCTGATCGTTGGACGGAGGATGAACAACACCGAGTGTTGTATCATGGAAGGATTTTGTTCCCTTTGAGACATGTGAGACTGTTCTCCGAGAGATCCATAGTTCCCTCTTGGCAGTACATCCTAGTGTGACAAAGATGTACCATTCCTTGAGGAGTCAGCTTTGGTGTCCTGGGCTGAAGCGTGCGGTTGCAGAGTGTGTGCCTTGGTGTTTAGTTATCTAGAAAGTGAAGGCCGAACACCGTGTTCCTGGTGGTCTTCTCCAGCAATTAGATATTCCTCTGTAGAAGTGGGAAGACATCTCAATGGACTTTGTTACAGGTTTACCTCAAGCTCCGTGAGGACATGATGCTATATGTGTGGTAGTGGATCGTTTAACAAAATCGGCCCACTTCATAGCGATCATGGAGTCGAGCTCAGTGTAAGTTTTGTCGAGGAAGTATCTGGAGGAGGTGGTGAGACTTCATGGAGTACCTAGGACGATCATTTCTGATCGAGACACTCGTTTTACCTCCAGGGTGTGAAGAGGTCTCCATCATGATTTTGGCTCTCAACTACGCCTTAGCACTGCTTTTCATCCTCAAACGGATGGTTAGAAAGAGCGAAAGATCCAGACTCTTGAAGATATGTTGTGCTCTTGTGTTATTGACTTAGGCGGTTCATGGATGAAGCACTTGCCTTTGGTAGAGTCCTCTTACAATAATATTTTTCACTCTACCATCGTTATGGCATCGTTTGAGGCCTTGTATGGCCGGCCATGCCGTTCTCCGTTGTGCTGGAATGGGGTCGGAGAGTCAGAAATTCTCGGACCAGAACTAGTGCAGAATACAATAGAGAGGGTTCAGGTGATTCATGAGAGGATAACGACCGTGCAAGATCGTCAGAAATCATATGCTGATCAAATAGGGAGACCCTTAGAGTTTAATGTTGTGGATCATGTGTTTCTGAAGGTGACTCCCCATAGTGGGAAGCAAAGGTTGGTCGTGGAAGTAATCTTTCTCTCGAGTTTTTTTTGCCTTTCGAGGTGTTAGCTAGTGTTGGAGTTGTGGTGTATCGAGTTGAACTTCGCCCTCAGATGAGTCAGATACATGATGTTTTCCTAGTATCACAGCTCCATCATTATCTTCATGATGAATCTTGTGTCATCGATTCGGCTGAGATCGATATTGGTGATGATGCAACCTTCGAGGAGCAACCTTTGGAGATCCAAGACTGCAAGGAGAAGGTGTTGCGTGTATGTTCTATCCCATTAGTTCGTGTCTTGTGGAGACACGGTGGCATGAAGGAGAATACCTGGGAATGTGAGTCACAGATGCGTGTCCAGTACCCAGAGCTGTTTTAAGTTGTTGTGTTGTGTTTTATTTATGTTCCTTTGATATGATGTTATGATTGAATTTTTTGGATATGGATTGTTTGTTCCCATACTCTCGGATGTCGTAGTTTTTTTCCAGCTTTCGAATGACTCATGGTGGTTTTCCCCTGAGAGGTATCTTATGGGGTGGTTGTTTGGACCCCTCTTTTCTTCTAGGTTGGTTTTTAATTCTCAAGGATGAGAATGTTTTGAGAGGTTTCTAATGTAATGGCACAGACCTCTCTGGTCCATTACTTTGTTGAAATGTGGTGTTGGAGGTGTTCCGAGAAGTCACGGTGACTTATCCCCAACACTTTTCCAAATTTCCAGTTCTATGAACAGTGTTTCCAAAACTGTAACCTTCTAACGGTGACCTTATAACGGTAGACTAGAATAGTGTTTCCAGAATGGTAACCTTCTAACGGTGACCTTTTAACCATAGACTTGATCTGTGTTTCCAGAACGGTAACCTTCTAACTGTTACCTTATAACGGTAGACTTGAACAGTGTTTCTGGAACTGTAACCTTCTAACGGTGACCTTATAACGGTAGAATTTAATAGTGTTTCCAGAATGGTACCCTTCTAAGAGTGACCTTATAACGGTATACTTGAACAGTGTTTCTAGAACGGTAACCTTTTAATGGTGACCTTATAACAGTAGACTTGAATAGTGTTTCCAGAACAGTAACCTTCTAACAGTGACCTTATAATGGTAGACTTGAAAAGTGTTTCCACAATGATAACCTTCTAACGGTGACCTTATAACGGTAGAATTGAACAGTGTTTCCAAAATGGTAACGATGAGGTCTAACTGTGACTTTATATTTCCTTTCCCAAATTTTGAGTATGTGAACAGTGTTTCCATCTTCCTACAGTTTCGCCCCTTTGACGTTTCCATTGACGTAAAATACATTTAAATCCTTATTTTAAGGACTCTTAAAGCCGATTCAAATTCCATAAATCCTATATTAATTATTCATATGGCTCAAGATGTTTTACTTGGTCTAAATGCGTGGGTTAATGCGATCCGCTTTTAATGGGTAATTAAACGTATCTTAAACTATCTCCCCATTAAATCTTCAAAAAGGGAAGAGATATCATTCTCCATTTTTCTTCCTCTTTGTTGTCAGCTATGAGACGGTAGAACCTTTAAATCTGTCCTGTAAGAATTTCACAATCAATCATTACTCCTAGGACGAGTTCTGCTCTGTTTTAATGTAACCGAGCTACATTGATCATTCTTCCATATAATGTATGTTGTACCATCATTCATTAGGAGTTAATCTTCTCCTGTTCTCCCTTTCATATTATAGAATTTAATATCCATGCTTATAATGGGTTTTTCTTGGGGTGTGGTTGGTGTTTTCGTACCGTGGCATCCTCTGGTGGATGCAGTTGGATTGTGACCCGTTTTGTGGATAAAGAACATCAAGAATTATTGAGGAATGGGATTCGTGGCTTCTATAATTGTATATTTGCAATCGTAGAATTAGCATGATTTAGCCCTTTAGATCATAATGAAATTGACCTTATTAAATACGTGTACTGGATTTAATGAATTGGTTTGATCGCATGTTGTTTCTTTGTAACATGATAACGGTTTGCCTCATGTTTTGCTAGATAGAGTGAAATCTATGAATACTTTGATTAGTTATTCGTTCTTGAGGGAAATTGATAAATAACGTAAAGCTGTAATTAATTGATAATTAATTGGATAATGATTAAAAGGCATGTGAATGAATACGGTTGTTGTCGTTGTTGTAGTTGTTCTAATTTGATGATAATTTAATTGGAATAGTAAGCATGTAAAATCTTTTGTGATAGCTTACTAATTATTTTTTCTGAAATTGGAACCTACGGATTGAATCTGTTAATTCAATATGGACTAAAGAATCACATGTTTGATAATTTCTAAAAGGGTTCTGAGTTACCCTCTTGTTTTTTAAAGTGCCAAGAGCATATGGTTGTGTTTTTTTTCCTACTACTTGTGTTGTGATGTGACCCTGGAGGGGTGTTGTGATATGTGGAGGCATGGAGGCCTTGTGGTTGTTGTAGCGGATGACACCTAGAGTGGCGTGTTGCATTAGTTTATGCATGTGGGTGTCGGGGAGGACACCAGGGGTGATGGAATGGGATGGATGTGGTTGCAGGATGCTTGTAGATTCTTTTCATGTTTACGTGCTTTGCTTTTCCCCACTACTCAAGGCACCTGTTCTTGCTTACCCTTCTTCTGAAGGAGGAGAAGATGTGCGTGGTATGCCACATGCTTTCCGTGTTTATCTTCTCGACGGAGAATGAGTATATGCTCTTTCTATAGGCAGAAAATACTCAACGGGTAGTATATCTACTCACCGTGTTGAGCCTCCTTTGTGTATAGCAGCATAAGATGCTTTTATAGAATGCCTGGGAATATGGTAAAGAAATTCTGTAATGAATGTTTGATTAAAAGGTGAAAATCCATGGGGATGGAGATACGAAAATTTAAAGGTGATGTGAATCTTAAAAAGAGCAGTTGATTTTGAATGTGATGCCAATTCAGTTTAATGTGGAATTGTTCATGGTTAATTAATGTTTAAATAATTAATTAACGTACAATGGAAATGGTAAAATGAGAATGGAGTAATCTAATAAAACTCTTCAAATGATTGTGTGCTTATAGGATACATAGTTTTAGAAGTAGCAGCCTGGAGTTTGAGAGAAGTTTACAACAGTTGTATCTAATACTAGGTAATTCCCATAGTGTGGATGTGAGTTATATATATTTTTTGTACTTTTTTTTGTTTCTATAAGATTCTCCACCCTGTTGGAAAGGGCAACTGACACCCCGGGGATTCTGAGCCCTGGGGGGGGGTGTTTTCCCCAACATTCTAGTGGGAGGACGAATGGATGAGTACCCCCTTTGGCCCGCTCTCTTCTCTTCGTAGATAAATGTGCCAACAGGCACAACAGTTAGTCTCCACGTATATGTGTGTAGAGGGATGTAATGGATTGTGGTTATTTCACACACATATATTATAGAAATTGTATCCTATGGAATACTATAGGTGTAATGTGTATAGGCTGTGATGGCTTGAGGATCCCTACTTGGTGTATGGGCTATAATGGTTTGAGGTATAATACTCGATGTACGATACACGTTATGAGGGTTGTGGTGGCTCTCGGAACTTAATCGGTTACTTTTGGTTGTGAGGATCGTGTGGTTCTTCGCCCAGGTGTCTGCAGGAAAGCCTTTTTGGTGCAAGAGGTGAAGATTGTGAAGCTTAGCCAAGGTGTCTGTGGGCATGCCTTTGGAGAGAGATACACATGACGTATGTCCTTGGGGAAAAGTGGCAAACTAGGGGGGAAGTAGTAGCGGGGTACCCCTGATGTTATTTACTATATGCTATATTCTTTTATGCGTTACATGGTGAGTGTATCCATGGTGAGGTTGGGAATATAGTATACATGTTTAGGTGATGAGTTAGTTTCAATTGTTGTTCACTAGGATTTAGCATGCTTTCTTTACTTTTTCGCGAGAGGCTTGGGGAGGATCCTACTGAGTATACTGTTATACTCACCCTATGTATATATAAACTGTTTTCAGGTCACTTGGAGCAGGTTGGAGATAAATCTGGTTACTACTAGACTGTGGTTGGAGGTGCTGTTCAGGCATGTGGTCGCTGCTATTTTACATTCTTTTGGGTACTTTTAGTTTTCCATTTCAGCTGTAGTACTTTTTCATGACATTCCATATGTGCACTTGAGTTTTCTATTATATTTTAGTTCTGAGTTGGAGTTGGTTGGAGTCTATTGTATCTCTCTCTTCTGCATGTGTTCTCATTGAGGGTAATGCCTCCCATTTGTGTGTTTATTATACCCTCGCTGATAGTCACCAACCCGAGGCCTACTAGATGCGGGACTCAGGGGTTATTATCTCTATTCTCTCATTGTCGGCCCAGGAGGGGTACACTTTGTGGGGAGGGGGTCATGACATCATGAATCCCTATTAATAGGGAAATAAATCTAATAGGTTTTCCTTGCATAAAATTATTTTAATAATATCAAAATATATCACATACCTCAATGTATGCCTTCCCTATATATGATGATGTTGATAAAACAAGAGGGGTGCTACCATTAAAATCACTTAGTCACCCACTCTGAACACCAATGCTTAGCACTATTGATCATCATAGTATATATCATTTATATTATATGTAAAAAAATAGTATCAACAATCAATCTGTATTATAAATTTTTTCAAACGCTCTGTCCTAGGAAATAATCATTTCTCAATTTTGACATGCTTATGGTTGACTGGAATAGAAATCAAAAAGACCCTCAAATGGATAATTTTTAATCAAGTTTTGGAATCTTCTAATATATGAAAATTCTACCTATCCCAATTTCTAGTCATGTGGTCCTATAAAATTCCAAAAAATCATAGAGGATATCATCGAAAACAATATTTTATCACTACATCAAACATAAAATTTTGATAGTGGTATGTCATATGATGTTTAAACTATGACCCCATTTCTTTCTTTAATACATCCCAAAACCAAGAGGTGAAGAGGTGGTCACTATATGAAACAATATCTTATTACACAACATGAATCCTCAAGAATATCCTAAACATAAAACCAGCACTACTCATCAACCTTGGTCAAATACTAATCTAAATGAAATTGGAGGATGAGGTCAGATGATCTATAAAACACAAATCATGTTCCTTCCCCATGGTGTATTGGGAATGAAAATGATAATGTTCATGTGGACCTTATTCGAATTACATGGAATAATGGGGAGTGTACAAAGAAATCATAATTCCTTATGGTGCATTGGATTAAAATTTTTACAAGTATATCATCAAGAAATAAATTTAGATATATTAATTATCTTACTCGACCAAAAAAACATGCATCAAAAATCATTAAACACCTGTTGGACTCAAGATGAATGACCCACTATGATTTATTACGATCGTATGTCAAAAAAATTTAAATGCTACTAACATCATGAAATGGACCTTTAAAAATTAATTCCCTCAGTAGATAATGGGAAATCATTGGGTACATTTGCACCATGTAAAAACATCATGGAACAATGGAAAAAATTTATTATTATGATTATCTTCCTAAAAATATCAATAAGAGAGGGAGTCAACCAGATACTAGAAAAAATGTCCCTCCACTACATTCATTGGTTTCAAGGTTCATGTAGGAAAAAATACCAATTAGTTTAAATTCATCACTGGACTCCATTACATCATTAATTGTAATTTTTATTCATGTAGAACCACCCCCACATATCCATTTCATAGGGTGTAGAATATTTCAAAGTCAAACCCCTATGGATTCTCAATCCATGAGTTATTCCTCTGATTCAAATCCTATTGGGATAAAAGTAAGACAAACCATTTTAGTTAGAGTAAAATATTAATTTCATCCCAAATGGAGAGTAATTATTTGTTTTCAAACCATGAATTATTTATTATAGTTCTTGGTCATTGGTTAGACAATTTTATTCAATTGATAGAGATAGAATGATCCATTCACCACCACATAGAATCATTCATCATTACACACCTAGGAAACATACCTAGAGCATCCCAATAAACCCTATATCGCCTTCCTGGTTACATAAAAATCATAATCGAGGTGATGATCAACCACCAATTTTGTTCTTCAAAATACACATATAATTCAAGGCTTCAATTAGTTGATTTCACATTTTAGGTTAGCATGGTCAAGGGAAAATGGTAATTAGAAAATTCCTAGAAATTCCCTCTATAATAACCTATCTGGACTATAAATCTCCTAATCATGAATACATTTCATGGTTTCTCTCATGAAATCAATACTCTTAGGTTATCGGGTTCCACTGAAACTCCATGAAATGAGATCACGTGTCCAATAAAAATGACATATCAATACCATATGGTACACTATGGGATCTTGTGATAAGTTTTTTGATCTTAAAGGTTTCATATGAATGTTATTAGGTTTTTCCCAAGTTCTTACTACTTTTTAAAATCGGCAAAAAAATTTTAAACAAATCTACAATAGAAAAGTCAATGTACTAGTTGAACACTAAATTTTGAAGGTCCATAAAATCCACTAGTGAATTTATCAATAAGAAAAGAATTACCAAATAAAAAAAATTATTTTTCATTATTTGTATTAATATTTGAGGAATTTCTTCCTCTCTAATCTAGACATGATGATACTCAGTGTAAAAGTCAATCATTCAAAGCCACCTTCCCCACTTCATCTGGTCAAAGATATCGTCAATATATTTCAATGTATATTTATTCATGATTGTGACCCCCTTTAACTTATAGTAATAGATACCCAACTATAGGGATCCAACATCAATTTTTACAGGAATCATAGGATTTTCCATGGTGAGAAACTCATCAAAATAATTCATTTGGATTTGAAATTGTCTGACAATATCAGAAATTCCATTCATTTTTTAGGCGACATAATATATTAGTAAGGATATATCGGCTATGTTCTCATCACAATATTGATTACATACTAAACATCTTGTTATATTGGAAATCCTAAAAATTACTCAAAAATAATAGATGTTTACTCATAATCTACAGGAGGAAAATCATTCTGGGAACCTCTACCATCATCACCCAACACAATATAAGAGACCAAGAAATCAAGGGTTCATAACATTTGAAGTGCAGGTATGTCTCACCCTAATCAATGATCTAATTCCCCTTTTATAACTTGGGTTCCCCATTGGGTGCCAAAAAATTTACCCATGGTAGAAAACCATAGATTTGAGCCTTATAATGAACCATCCAATCCATTTCATGGATCACATCAAAAAATTCTATTTCCATACCAATAAATTCCCACTCAGATTAATTCACGAAAGGATTTTGAATTCAAGGTGAACATCTATAATGATGTTCCCTATTCATTTCAAGTGATGTTACCAAATCCCTAGATTAAAGAATATGAATAATTTTTAAATTCAACAGTTCGAAAAGACATTCTGAAATAAAGGTATACAAAGCACATATATCAAACAATGCGATTTCTATAGACAATACAATAGAAACTATATTGTGAATAGTCACAGGTCTTACATCTGATTCCTCTAGTGAAAATTCAATATCATGAAGGTGATTCGTTTTTTTTTCAATTCATAATGTAGACTAAAGACTTATGGATCTTAATTATATTGACTCTACCAATAAGAGGATCCACCCATTCCAGCGCATCCAATTGGCCTAGATTTCTTAAACCTTGATGCAAAAAAATGATTTGAAAAATCTATCCGTTTTTTGGTGATTACACCAGTTTGATTCAACAACACACTATTATAGAAACATTCCAAGTGACCCACATGGCCACAATGATGGCAGGGATTAGGTGGAAGTTGGAATACTACTCGTACGTGCATCGACCATCCACACTAGAAGCACCCAACTTACCCACCACTACTGGTTACAGATGAGGATTATTATGATGGGTAGACTAAGGTAACACATCCCTTATTCTTCTGTTCTTCATATTTCATTTTTTTCTCAAATGTCCCACCTCATCCCTGGAGGATAGGTAGTATAATTCTATATAAGTATGTTTTAACTTACCTCACATGTTTAACCATGTGATCGTAATCATCCACCATAGAATATGACTTCATCTTATATAGGAAAACCAAAGACTGAATATACGACTACAACACCATTTGAAACTAATGAGTCTTCAATTAATAATTGGAAACCATATCATTTATGAAAGAGACCAATTTTTAATAAATATTGGCATACAACAACATTGTCAGACACCCTTTTGGAGATACAGAAACATCTTGGACATGTAAAGGGAAATGGTATCATGGAAAAAATCATATTAAATACATCTAGGAAATCATTATAGTTTATATTCCCTTCAATTATAGCCTAAACTATAGGTTCCAACAACTAGTGGATTCGAAATCCCAATATAAATGATAAAAATTTTACATTGTCCTCCTTCAATGTCGTGAGATGCCTAAATATCCCATTGAAAATTTATATTAAAACATTGACATTCTAGGGGTATGTTCTACTAAAAAGGGAATGGTGTTTGTTCCCAAGGATACCCTAGGCTTAATATTTTTCTAAAACTAGCTCGATTTTCCTTGTATGAGCATGTCCAGTTCTCACTCACAGATCTAATGCACGTACAACCTAATCCTCTATATCTACTAATCTTTGATCAAATATTGAGGTATAATTATCTTTTTCTTCTTCTTGAGGCTGCATATGAGCCCTATGTGTATATTTGGTGGTACACCATTCAAAAAAACAAAAGGAAATATTATACAAAACTTCCTTATAAAATCAACAAAATACATGTTTATAAATCCCAATGAATAAAATAAATCTAATAAACAAAAACTAAAGTACCACTCAACCTTACAACAGTTTCCATGAGCAGTTGGTAGCCTATGCATCACTCCAAGTAGATGCATCAAACCCAATACTAAACATCACATGGTGACCCAAAGTTTGTCATGGGGTGTATTGGCTTGACACCAAACTAATTACAATTTCCAAACACCAAGATATTTTGAGGTGTAGTCTATCTAGACATTCCCAAATAACATAACTAATCAAACAAGAAACCCATCACTATAATAGAGTTTTTTTTCACAAACCAGCTTCAGATTCCATCCATCATGCCTATTGATCCTGCTAGTGGCATGTAAAAAATGACATGCATGATCCCATTGGATAGAAACATGTTATTGGGATTCCTATATATCATTTGGGAATGGATAATCCCATTAAATAACTAAATAATAGTGAAAACAAAATTTAATCACATTATAAATAACATCCACTACCTAGGAGATCAAAGAATCAAAACAATAATGAGTTAAACATATAGTGAATACAATGAATCCCAAAATAATCTAAACGGGGAGGGGACCAACAAATCAATAAAACATTCAAACAGTATGTGGGTGAACCTCCTCATGCAATGACCACCAACACCTTCCGAAAAGTAACTACTAACTCGAGGAACCACCACCACCACCAAAGGTCCTATATTTACATGAGGAATATAAAATATGTTCTATATACACCGTAAGGTTCATATAGTGTTTGATATAACATTCCCAGTTGGATAACACAATATGATTCAATGGAAATATACTATAATAAAAATAAACGTCATGGTTTAAAAAGATAAATTGAATAAAATAATAATTAAAACATGATTATTTACAAAATAAGAAAGACCATCTTGAATTAAACAAAAATGGATAACAAAGCAAATGAAACCTAATAAATCGCTATATAACTAGTACAGTTGAGATCCTAGGATCTCTGTACTCTTGATGAAAAATGTCAAGGATGAAAAAGTTATACTCATGCCACCAATCCACGCCAAATACTTGTTTTTAAATTTTTTATAATACTTTTATAGAGTCTAGTCCTCAGCCCAACTAACCCACAAATCATACTGTACCTAGTCTTATCAAATAGATACTCAAATTACAAGGTGACTTAACACTTTTATAAACCATAGAACATCATTCATTCACAAACCACGCCATTAAATAATAAACATGCCACATCCAAGAGGTTAAGGCTTTTTAAAAACACAAAGACATACTAATAATTCCTAATCAATAAATTGTACACACACGAAAACAACATTGAACATGATTTAGAATGATATAAATAATATCTAAAATTTAGACCAAATTCTATAAACAGATACACCTAACCTTCCAATGAAATATCCAACAATTAGGGTGGAAACCAAAAAAACCACCATGAAGAGAAACAATAAACTCCTGATCACACACATGCCAGCATGATCCAATCCAATAAAGATATAATAAACCATATATAGGTCAATATAACTGATGTAGAAAAGAGAAATACACAATGAATGAAAAAAAGGACTGAAATATGAGAGGGGATAAGGAGAGGAGTGTCTCAATTGATGATTCCATGATGATCCAATCTCAAAATCACAAAAGAATGTGACCCCACAGTTGTAGAAAATGAAGGGTGGAGTGTCTATGGATGGAGGGTCAAATGAGGAGAGATATTGGGGTTTGGGTCTTGAAATAAATGGATAGAATAGATATAAATTCAATAAATTTAATGATATTTCATGCCACATGGTGTGGTCTTATGTCTTTTTGACCTTGTTCCAACCACGAGGCACCTCAGTCCATGATGAAATGAGGTCATATGGTTTCCCTATAGGGGCACCTGTAATGACCCAAAATTTTATCAATGAAAATCCCAATATTATAATTATTATATATATTATAAATAATATAAACATCATATAGATAACATACGAAAGACATTATAAAATAAGAATGAATGAAATTAGATGTATTTATATAGGTTAAGGAAGATATATCAATGGAATTGTAACATGACATTTGGAGTAGTAATGTGACACTTATAAACAGTAAACCAAAAAAATATAATAGTAATTATGAAATTATAATAAAATTTATCCATCATATAAATAAAATTATGATATATTTTTATTATAATCGAAGTAAATAAATTTTTGAAAAATGTAAAATCAAGAATTGATATTTTTTGAAACATAATTGATTCATTACAATTTCATCACTATTATAATGAATTAAAATAAAATATAATTTCGTAAAATATATTCATGAATTAATAAATTTTTCTTATTATTAGAAAAAACTTTTATGAAACCTTAATTAAATTTTTTAATGTGTTGTAAAATCTCTTAGAAATTTTAATTTGTTATTTTTCAAATAAATGATAATTTTATTTAAAAATCAAATTTATCATATTTAGTAAATTATTTTAGATAAATTGATTTCTATTTTGAATTATAGTTGTTGAAAAATGGTTTGGGTGAATTCTGTGGATTTTTCTAATATACATGAATTTTGGTGAATGTTAAAATACAAAAATTTACAGTATATATACATTATAAGTTAAATACATTATTATCTTAGTCATTACTGATCTAGGAACCAAAATATCAAACTCCCCCCAATTAGGTATATATATTTATTTGTAATTCTCAAAATTTTTATATTCATAAAGAAAAAGAATAAACAAATGAATAAAATAATTTTAAAACACCCCACTCTTCTAGTATAATTGAAACCCCTTACCACATATTATCCTGACAAATCTAAATCATTGAGAAATAACCAAATTCTTCTAAATTATCTTACCCAAACCCTCAAATATTTCAAAAAGACTTTTTTCAAAAAAAATAAAATATTCGATCCCTATAAAGAAGGTCTCAAGAAGAAGTGATCAAGAGGTAAAATCCTATCTATAATCTTTAATTTCATTTCATGTTATTTTATTAATCTATTCTTTCCTACCATCAACTCACCCAAAATGTATGATAAATATCTTACCTTACATATAATATAATTATATAATTCTATGTAATAATCCATCATATCTTTTATCCCCTCTGTTTTTGAACTAAAAATGAAAATTCATATGCAATGTGTAAAATTCGAATATTCAATGATGACTATGTTTTCAATTTCCATTCCCTCCATAAATACTGATCATATAGAAAAATTTGTTGTCAAAGAATTTATAATATATGTATCACATCCAATTTAAATTGGTGGAACCATTTTTTATAAAAAATTATTAATTAATAAAACCAAACTAGTTTGTGATGATCAAAAAACTGCCAAAATAATCAAAATGATTATGAATAACATCTTATATAATAATTCATACTCAAAAAAATTATAAAATAACTTATATTACCATTTGAAATTCATTATGATAATTAATAACATATAACTCCATCTTATGACATGTATTCACATTTTACTTGACTTTCAATATATGTATACAATTAACTTATTATGAAAACAAAGGAAATGAATGCTACTAAATGATGAAATTGTGTCTTATAACTCATTAAAAGGGACATAAAAGAACATAATAAAATTATAAAAAAAATTATAAACATTTCTTATTAAATTTTTTAATGAATTTAATTTTATTATTCAGGACACTGAGATCATATGGAAAAAAATTTTTACATAAGGTATGGGTTTCATTCCGAACCTCAGTTTTTTCCACTGTCTAACACTTCCTCTCTCCCTTCCTTAATATAACTCTAATTAATTTTAATTTACTTATTATAAATTCAATTTAAATGTTTGAAACTCATGTATACAGATTAGATCATCCTTATTTGACATGGGAATACATGTTTAAAAAGGATCCCTTCTCAAATCATCCCTACAACTAAGACTGATTAAAGGGAGCATCCCTGTATCTTACCAAAATTTAAGTACACTAGATAATATAAATTAAGTAAAAAAATTATTAAATTAATCAATGTATTTTGAATGAATGTCTTTTTTTCATTTTTGGTTTTATACAAACAATATTTTCATTCATATTTTATATTTTATTGAAAATATTCCCATAACCCATATAAAAATGATTAATTAAAAATGTTTCTTATAAACTATTTTTATATTCTTTGACATCCATTTTATGTCAGATGTCATGATCTATTCCATTTTTATGTTTTTAATGTTCATTAATGATATAAATCTATTCTTGCAAGGGTACTATTTTGATATTCTCTTTCGATATTCCATTGACATTATTATGATACCTAATACTATACATGGGTAACCCTTATTTTTAAATTTGATTCTTTAAGTATTATTATTTATGAGGAATACATATTAATAAACCTCTTATGATTGTTTCACCCAGATATTTCACCAATGCATTAAGTTATGTTTAGTCTAATGATAATTTTTGTGCAACTGTCCTGGTGGGTTTCATTCACTCCTGCTATATATGAAATGGTTTTAGTGGTTAGACATGAATCATGCATAAATTAAAATGATCATGGTAATTAGACATGACACATGATCCTCCATGTGAAATGATCCTTGACTCAAGCTTATATCATTTGTTATTTTGTCTCCACAATAATATGATTCCATGATTATATAATCTCATGATCTATATGTTATGATTCAATATGATTATGCATGTTCCCTAACTTTTTATATAATCTTTCTGTTATTTCTAACCGATGTGTTATACTTTATTATTTTATTTATTCCCTTATTATTCTTTTTTCTCTCTTCCTTTTTCCCCATATTATCATATTAATATGTAAGTGCTCAAATGATTTTAGGATTTAATTATGGATATTAAAAGAATGTGGTTCTTATATTGGTTTATTTTTTTTAAATTTTATGTAACTAATAATCCAACGACACTAGAATTTGTATTCCTTCATTTTTAGTTAATGTATAAATATACCTTAAATTATTTAATAATATTTATAAAAGTATAGGGTCACTATAGTTGGTATCAGAGTATGGCCTATACATTTTTAGATATTAGGACTAGAGAACATTAGTAAGAAATATATGGAAAATTATATCACCATGGTTAACCTAGATTGTATCATAGAGATTCAAAAGGTAAGATATAATTTTACATCACATGTTAAAAAATATAGGTTAAAAGTGTTTTTATATTTTTATTATATATGTATTCAAGACCATATAATTATAACTTTTTATTCAAAAGTTATAACCTGGATAAATCAAGTCAACAATCAATGTGATAGGAAATGTGATGATTACTCTAACTAAATAACAACTATGATAAGAATTGGTGTTTGAAACTACATGATAGTACATTATCAATGAGAAAATGTTATAAATAAAAACATGAATCATGTTGAATTGACTCCTTCTATAGTTTATGATAATGTTTTGGTCAAATCCTTTATAAGGAAATGGACTCCAATGTTTAGTGGTTCTTCAGATCACCTCCACATTAAACAAGGGATTAACTCCATTGGAAAGATATTCTATATCCTTCAGTGCATAGAAAAAGAGATATTTCTGTTGGAAGTCTATCGTTTTGATGGGGAATCATATTAGTGTTGTAAACTAACACATAACACAATGTATAAGGAGGAAATTTAATCCATGGAATCAGAATATTTCAAGACAATATATTTCAAAAACCATTTCCTTGGAACCTACTTCTTATGATGAAAAAGGATGTTCCTCGAACTGAAGAAAATTGAAGATGAGTCAATCAATTCACATGAATATAACCTCAACAGGCATGCATTATACATCATCTGCTTTGTCATGAACAGAAAAAATCCATGTTGATTTCTTATTTAGCCTAAAAATTCTAATTCAATGAAATGTATTCGATGTTTGTGACAATGATAATAATAAATATATTGTCTCTTATTCCCTTGGGGTTCAAATGAAGATAAGAAAATATGAGTTTTCTCATGGGCCTGATGATAATTTGTTTAAAAAGGAGTATAATATGCTATTATGTTTAGTTATATCCAATTGTGGAAGGAAAACCCTACATCATGCATGTCAAAATTGTGGGAATAATTAGCCTGGTAATTATCTATATTTAACAATGAAATAAATCCAATGTAGAATAATGGGGAATCTATCTAATAACTACCAAATGTATGTAAATAATCCCCTGAATTTGGAATAATAATGTAATGTTAAAATCAACACTCTGCCTATAATGGAGTGGTAAAATTACAAGGAATATGGGAATTATGAAATAAATTTCACTAAGGTAAGGGGTTTTGGGGAAAATCAATAACTTACAAGGAATCATGGAAGGTCGTATGCTATCAATATTACTATGGTAGATCCCAACAATGATGTGTTGATAGGTACCCTAGTTTTTCATTAAATAATAGTGAACATACTATTTGATTCTAGTTTTAGATATTCTTTCCTATCATTCATGTTTAGTAGCACCATTAATACTCCACATCAATAAATGGACATTGAGATACCTATGAAAATAGAAACTGGGTAAATTATTCCATCCATTTTATAAAATTCCTCCCTATTTAATGATTTTTTACTGAACATACATGAAAATATTGTCTTAATTTCTTTGGTTGAGTTTGATGCTAATATGGTTAGTGAATTTCTATCTTTATACAAAGACAACATCAAATGTCAGGAAATGGATATCACATTTCACATACCATTGAATCCTCTATATTCAATACACTTTTATGGATAAAAATGAATCTACATTAGAATAATCTTCTCATCTATGGATATCATTTCCTTATGACTAAGAATATCTATCTTAAATGATTGACAAAATGTTTATAATTACAATCAAATTCATTCCAATTGTGAGGGATTATGATAATTCATTCCACATATATTTTCCTTGTATTCCACTTTAACATGATGATGCGTTCTCAATGAAACATATATATGGATCTATGCCTATATCAATGACCCCTTATATAATGAATAAATTTGAGCTAGAAGAATAGAAGATGCAGTTACAGGAGAATATAGAAAAGGGTTCTATATGCCCAAGTGTTTCACAATTGGGTGTTCCCATAATCTTTGTTAAGAATAAAGATGCATAAATGCCCATCAATATCTATAATAATGTGATAAAAAAATGAAATAAGCAATAAATATAATCATTTATGGATAAATTAATTTTTGATCATCTAATTGGGGCAAGTTATTTCTTTAAGCTGGACCTTCAGATGGGATATCACAAATTAACGGTGAAGAATGAATGTGTTCACATGAATTCCTTTTTAATAACATATGGAAAGAATTATTTCATAGTTTTTTTATTTCGAACCAATAATGATAAAACAATATTCGGGGACTTAATGAATAGTTTCTTTAGGGATTAACCCATCAAATTTGTGTTTGTCATTATCGATGATATTCTGATATACATTAAAATATTTGATGAGAAAGATGAGTATATAAATACTATTCGGAATTATTTGATAAGGGATAAAATCTAGGAAATTTATAGTAAATTTTAGTTCATTATAGAAGAATGGTCATGCTTTGGCCATGTGACCACTGACAAAGGAATATTTGTCGACCCTTTCATGACAAATGCATTTGATGAGCAGCCTAGTCCAACAATTATATTGGGAATTCAATGTTTCATTGGTCTATCTGGGAATTGATGATGAATTTTGAAGACATATCATGATTTTAAAACTCAATAACCAAGCTGAACCAGAAGGGAGTGATGTTTTTCTGGACTAGTGTATTTGAATATTGCTTCAAACAATTAAAAAAGAGGCTTATCACTAAAAATGTGGGAACACTACTAACAAACAGGGACATATTTGTTTTGAAAAATGATTCTTCAAAGAAGTTATATAAGTTTATACTAATGAAACATGAGAATTTGAATGTATATTCATCGAGGGAGTTGAAAATTAATGAGAAAAAAATATCATATGCTTGATTTGGTGCTCGCATCTGTGATTTTTGCATTGAAAATATGGTGGCATTATCTCTGTGTGGAGAAGATATATATATATATATATATACTAATCATAAGATCCACAAATATATATTTACATACAAGGATATTAATATGATCTTAAAAATATGATAATATCTCATTAGAGGTTATGATTTCTCAATCCACTACCATTTTTTAAAGAGAATATGGTAGTATATTCATTAAGTATAAAGAATCACAAATATTTATCAATAGAGAGAATTGAGAAGGATACAATCTTCTCAAAACCTAAAAAGAAGTACCTGGGTACTTTTAAACAAGGAACACCACTAATAATTTTTCCAATGTTTTATTAACCATCACTCATATAGAGAATAAATGATTATCAATGAAATTATGTAGAAAATCAGAAAAATGATGAATCTATCAGTAAACATAAATCATTATAGTTAAATTGGTATATGTAGGATTTGTGTTATTTGGGTCATGGTTATGTGTACCATCCAAAATTGCTATAAAACAAAATATTCTAAATGGCACACATAGATCAACCTTCTCTATTCGCCGAGGGAGCACAATGATGTATCAGGACATCTGAGATAACTATTTGGGATATAATATAAAGAAGAATATCTCCGAAAATATATAAAATTTCTTAGTATGTCAGTAGATTAAGTATAAATGAAAAATAATATGGGGATGATGGAACCATTTCTCCTTCTAACACAGAAATGGGAGAACATCACCATGGACTTTTTCATCAGACATGTAAAGATATCAAAACCACGAAATGATATATGGGATGTTTTGGATCATCTCACAATGAAATATATCTATATATAGATTTTAGGGGACATCTACTAGGAAAACATTAAATGAATATACAATTGAGAAGTTTTAAGATTTCATGGAGTACCATTATCGATTGTATATGATTGCGATCTAATATTCACATGGAAATTATGGTAATGTCTCAAACATGCTCTAAATATTTAGATGAACATAGGTATGGCCTATCATCCAAAATCTAATTGAAAATATGAGTATACAATTCATACACTGGAATAAATATTGAAAAAAATGTTTTGTAGACTTTAGTGGAGGATGGGTTCAACATCTACCTCTTTTTAAATTCAAATACAACAACCATTTCCACTCTAAAATCTAAATGGATCCATATAAATCCCTATATGGGACATGATATAGAACACTATATTGTTGTTATTATTTTGGTTAACCAAATCATCTAGTACATGAAGTGGTCCCTGAAATGGTATTAATGGTGATAAAATTTCATTAGCATATCCAAGAAGTCCAAATTTATTAGAACTGTTATACAACCAATCGTTAACAATACCTATAGTTTAAGGTTAGAGACATGGTATCCCTCCACATATCTCTACAAAAGTTGACCATGACTTTTGGGATGAAAGGAACGATAAGTCCCATTTACATATTCACCTTCGCTTTTTTTAATAGTGTTAATGATATGGTATATCATCTAACACATCCACCTACCATGTGTCAAGTAGACGATGTATCTAGTTCTTCCCTCTTGAAGAATTCCACACTAGACCTCTCACATTTATTAAATAAATAGGAGGAATAGTTGGAATGAGTTATATTTTTTGAGGAGGAGCTAGTGAATTTCATGGATCATTGAAAAACATTTCTACACAGGAAGACCACTCACCGGGTAAAAGTACATTCCTATTACCTTATGTATGAATAGGCAACACGGTAATAGGAGAAAGTGTTGTAGAAGAATAACCCACTCCTATTTTGATTATGAAGTGAAATTTTAAGGGTGTAATTTTATATGGGGGATTAATGTAATGACCCGTGATTTTATCAAAGAAAATTAACTTCTTATAACTGTGTTATATTTTATAAATAACATTAATATTCCATAAATAACACAATACAATCACTGTAAATGATGAAAGGATGAAGTAATAGGTATTTCTATAAGTTACAGATCCAATTCAAATTGAATTTTTACATGATCTGTGGGATGGTAATGTGACCCTTATGAATAGTAAACCAAAAAAATATATTAGTAATCACACCATTGAATGTATAACAAATATATTTCATCTTATAAATGAATATATGATATAATTTTATCATAGTGTAATTAAATAAATTTTTTGATAATGTTAAAATAAATTTTTTTATATTTCTGAAAAATAATTGTCTAAATAAAATTTTATCATTGTTATGATTATTTTAGAGAAAATTAATTTTCATAAAATACGTTCCTGAATTATTTTTTAATATTATAATATAATTTTATGAGACATTAATTAATTTGTAAATGTGTTGTAAAATCAGTTATAATTTAAAAATAAGTATTTTCCCAATTGAAGATGGATTTTTTTTAATTAAATTTATCATATTTATGAAATTATTTCATTAAATTTGTTTCATTTTTTAATTCAACACATCAAAAAATGGTTTAGGTGAATTTTTTTCTAAAATTACGGATTATTTGTGGAATTGTAAAATATGATAATTTACATTATATATCATTTATAACATAACTGAAGTATTGCATGAGACATTTCTGATGTGAGAAAAATAATATAGAAATAACAATCATAATTTTCATATATTGATCGGTAATTTACAAAAAAATTCCTCGTTTGAGGAAAAAAATAAAGTAATGAAACTATTAATGAGAAAACACTTCTCTCCTCCCTTTTATATACAACTAATCATAAATTATTTTCCACAAACCTATCAGAAATTCTTACATATCAAAATTATTGTGAAATATAATACCAATTCTCATATAACTAAAGAAATTTGTCTCAACAATACACTAAAACCAAGCCCTTTAAGGAGATTCTCATTAAGAATGATTCAATGGGTGAAATTCTCTTTTTTTTTTAATTTCTTTTCACGTTATGTTATTTTATTATTCCATCCACCGCACCCCTCAAATAAATGGTATGATTACAAAGATATTATACATATAATAGAGTTGTATTATTCTAATTGAATAATCCATTATCATTTCATTCCCTTCTCCTCTTGTACTAAGAATGAAAATGTTGTCTGTGATGTATAGATTTATCACATTCAAGGATGATAATGTTTTCATCTTCTATTACCATATTCTGTACTAATAATAAACTTATATTTTTGATTAATACATATTATTATATATGCATTGAAAACTATTTATGTTCATGGAACCATTTTATATTCATAAATTAAAATAATAAAACAAAACTAGTTAGTAAGGATTGAAAACCCACCAAAATAATCTAAACGATTTTCACAAACATCTTATATTATGATTCATACTGACCCAAAATTTTCAAATATATTACATACTTATTTAGTATTCTTACTATTGCTTAATAATATATAACATTAATTCTATATATCCATTCTCATATTAAATGACTTTTCTAACTTATATACAATTAATCAATCAAGAAAACCAATGAAAGGAACAGACCAAACGATAAAATTATATCTAATAAATCATGAAAAGATCCATAAATGAACATAATAGAAATATAATAAATAATATAAAATTATTAATGGTTCTTAATTAAAAAATTTATGCAATTTTTTTTATTATCCATGAAATTATGTTCAAATATAGAACACTTTTACAAATAATGTATGTGTTTCTTTTTGAACCTCCATTTATCAATTCAGGTGACACATTCTCTCACATTAACCAAATTTAACACTTATTTATTATATATAAAATTCTTAAAAATTATTTTCAAATTTTCCAAAATCATGTTACCATATAATATCATCCTTATTTTATGGGAAAATATATGTTTTTAAATGGTTCCCTTCCCAAAGCATTCTGAAAAACAGTCCTGATTAAAGGGAACCTCCCAATTTGTTGCCCATTTTAATGTTCACTCAATAATATATTTTAACCCACCATTATTTTAATGATATAACTCATATTATCATGAAAATATATCTTGGTTCATTTTATTTTCATACAAACAATTAATTGTTTTTTATTTTATGAAATTTTGAAAATTGCCCCACAAAACATACTAAAATGTTTTTTTCCTAATGTTTCAAAAAGAATTTAAATCATGTTATATCTTCAATTTGACATCATATATAATGATATATTATGATTTCACCACATTAATTTATTTTTATAATTTAAATCCATTTTTTCATGTACACCATTATGATATTGACTTCTGATATGACTTTTGACATTATTATTATAACCAAATCATTCAACGGGTAACCATTATGTGTATGATTAATAACTTGTGTATGATTCGTTATGTGAAATTCATATTAATTAATATGTGATGATGGGTGTACCCAAATATAACTCAAATTCATTGAAATTTTTTTAGTCTCATGGGACATCATGTGCAATGGTCATAGTGGCTAGCCTTGCCTCGTGCTCCGTATACAACGATCTAGGGTTTCTGCCTTGATGCATGCCCCGTGTGAAATATTATTAGTGGGTAGCAATGACTTGTGATCATCCATGTGAATGGATCCATGACTCATGCACATGTCATTATTAATTTTGGTACCATATTAGTATGATTCCGTGATTACATAATCCCATGTACTATATGTTATGCATCTATATGATTATTCCCATTCCATGCATTTTTTAGGTCATTATGTTGTTCCTTATGTCTCATGTGATATTATTTATTATTTGGTTTATTCTAATAATATTTATTTTATCTCAGCCATTTTAATGTATCCCCCAGGTTATCATATGCTGATGTAAGGGCACAAATGGTGTTAGGATCTCATTATGACGATTATGTAAAAGTTGTTTTCATTTTTGTTTATTATTTTTCAGTTTTATATACATAATACTCCAAATAAACATGAATTTATTATCCTTGTATTTTATTTAGTAATTTATTACGGGTAAATTTCTGTAAAAATAAGTGGTAAAGGTTGGGGTCCCTGTTGCAAAGGCACATGCAGCTAATTTTGCTTCTATGATAGTGCCATTGTCTTGGTCATAAATTTTATTGGAGAGGTACACAAACTAATGTTTTAGGATATGCATATTTTACAGTGACACATTTGAAGTCACACAGTTTTCACTCAGTTTGTGGATCGTTTCCCTTAACCATGCACCAATTATTTACCTCTGTCTTTTCTATCCAAAACCTCCATTTTTTCAAATAAACCCCTAAAAAAATTTAATAATGTTAATATAATAGAAACAACTCAAAATACCTCAAGGGAAAATCACGAATGTGACAACCAATATTCTTCCAAAATCTGTGGTCTTCAGTTATTTTCTACAAACTATCCTGAATTTATGTCACAATTTATTTTGTTTCTCTTCACTAAATGTTAGTATTTTTTTAGGGGAACCATCACTTATCCAAATTATTTTATCCACCATTGAAATGGTAATTTTAATTTTCAATATATAATATTGTATATTTTTATATAAATTTTTGGTAAAAATTCACATTACGTAGAGAAATATTTAGATAAATAATTAAATTGATATATGGATGTTAACTTTTTATTCACTTGTACATTGAAAGAATCATTCTTTGATTTTATGATACCGTTTCTATATGACATATACTAATTTTTTATATAAAGTATATTAAATATTACGAAGTATATATATATATTTTTTAAGTATCAACATAATCCTTTTCATGAATGAAAAAATTAAATTCCATTTCAACACATCTCATATTAATGGAAATATTTTGAATTTTTATAAATGTAATTATATATTCATAGTCCATAATCATGTTTTCAACACCCACATCATTATCTAAAAACATTTCCTATAATGCTCTTCATAGGATAAGAAAAGCCTATATACCCATAGCCTTCCTTAGAAAGGGAAATCAAATTATGGAAAATGATGAAGACATAGCCAACTTCCTTATCTCTCACTTTCAAGATATCATCAATGGGGATAATATTGTTAAATATTTAAGACCTGATATCATTCCAAATCTATTTACTGAGGAAGACAACTTTATAGTTAACATCATACCCTTTGACCATGAAATTAAAGACAACATTTTCAGCCTTACGTCAGATAGTGCTCCTAGACCCGACGATTTTATTAATGGATTATATCAATAACATTGGGATATCTTGCAGATAGACGTTTTCTGTTTGGTCAAAACATTCTTATCCAGAGGCATTCTTCCACACGGTCTGAACTCTCAATTCCTTATGCTTATTCCCAAATTTGAAAATTCCGATGAGATTCAAAACATTAGACCTATTTCTCTCATCAAAACTTTATTTAAAATCAACACAAAACAAATCTCTAATAGAATGAACTCAAAATGAAATAAAATAATCTCCTGGAATCAATTTGGCTTCATAAAAGGAAGATCTATACAAGAATGCATTTTCCTTGCCTATGAAATTACAAATCTTCTTAATAAAAAAGTAGAGGTGGAAATGTATCTATTAAGATGGATATCACTAAAACCTTTGATACCATTGATTGTAACATTATATACAAAGATCATTCACACTTCGGCTTTAATAATATTTTTATAAATCGAATAAAGGTTTTATTCAACTCGGTTCACATTTCCATTCTTTTATATGGTTCTCCTAGAGGTTACTTTAAGTGCACCAAAGGTGTCAGGAAAGGGGACCCTTTCTCTGTGATTCTTTTTTCCACTGGAGAAGACTATTTTAGTAGGCTCATATCCCTAGAGGCTAATAAACGATCCCTTAAATCTATTTTATCCTCTAGGAATGTTAATGCTCCCACACATCTCCTTCATGCAGATGAAATTATTCTATTTACTCAGGGTGACAAAAGAAATATTATCAATCATAAAGATATTCTTTTACACTACCAAGATATTTCTGTCTAGAACATTAATTGGAATAAATGCTCCATCTTTTTTAGAAAAAAGTTCCCCATGGACCAGAAAACATACATTTCTAATATTCTAGGCATCAATGAGGGCACATTTCCCTTTATGTACCTAGGAGTGCCTATTTTTTTTGGGTAGGCCTAAGGCCAATAATTTCTCCCACATTGTGGATAATACCCTTCGTCTCATATCCTCATGGAAAGGGAAGACCCTTTCTATGGCTGGAAGGATCTGTTTGGTCAAATCTACGATTGTTTCAAAACTAGTCTACTCTATGATGGTTTATAAATGGCCTAAAAGTATTTTAAATCACATTAATAATGCTATTAAAAACATTGTTTGGACTGGGAACATTTCAGAGAGAAAGATTATGACCATCCCTTGGACCACTTGTTGCAAACCGGTTGACAAAGGGGGGATTGACATCATTAACATTGCTAAATTCAACGAGGCCCTTCAAGCCAGACTTACTTGGAACATCATTCATAATACCATTACCTCTATGGATTTCCTAAGGGATCGCTTCTAGGAAAAACTCAAATTCAATTACTCTTTCTCTCTAAAATCATATTTATGGCCCTCCATCAAAATATATTTCATCTTCATCATGACCAATTCTAGATGGATTTCCAGCAATGAATCTAAACTAAAATTTTGGCTTGATAATTGGAATGGTGCTCCCTAGATCTCTCTGTTAGAAAATAACTATGACACTCTGAATCTCCATGATACCATTGATTCGATCCAAACTTCTTCAATCATTTCCCTTCCAAATAATATAATAAAAATTATAGACAATTACCACTATACTTCAACTAAGGATTTCATTCTTTGGGAACCTACTCATAATGGAGTATTGAACTCCAAAGCTTTTTATAAACACCATTTCCATAATGTTGATATCCACTACACTTGGGTTGCTAACATTAATAAAGCCTAGATTAAACCTTCTATATTTACTCTTATCTGGTGCATTGCTCATCATAAAATACCCCATGATAATTGTTTGAAAAATGCATGGATTTACCTCTGTTCAAAATGTTGTATGTGCAATCTGCATAGGGAAGACATTAACAATATTTTTCTCTCATGTGATACTGCTTATTCCCATTGGGACTATATTCTTGACATGTTTGAATGAAGGTGGATTTCTCTTGATAGCATTAATATAAAGATTTAAAGATGCACAGAGTGGACTACCTCTAAGCAAATCAAAAACCTTTGGATCAAAGCTGTTGCAGAACATGTTTACGTCATCTGGTATGGAAGAAAAGATTTGATTTTTTGTACTAATTCTTTCATAATAAATGCCGGTAGAATGAAAATTTTAATGGCCATTCAAGATGCAGATTCAATCATAAAAGACACTTGTTGTTCTTCGGTCAGATCCTTTGAAATTCTCAGGCATGTCGTGGTCAAGGTGAACTATCCTTATCCCCATTATTCAATTGAAGTTTTCTGGACCCCCCTCTTCCAGGATGGATCAAAATAACTATGGATGGAACATCCAAAGGCAATCCGGGACCCGCAGGTTATGGAGCTCCTTTCATAAATCACATGGACCAGGTTCTTGGATGTTTCTATGGATCATACGGGCTCTCTACTTCTCTTGAATCTGAGATAATGAGTGTTATACACGCCATATCTTTTTCTATAATGCACAATTGGAACAATATATGTATTGAGAGTGATTCTACGACAATCATACAAGAAATCTGGAACGGCACCACTCGGCTCGCATGGCCTCTCACTTCCTGATGGACAGAATGCTTAAACTCTATGGTTGGCCTCAACTTCATCACCACACACATATATCGGGAAGGCAACCGTATTGCGGACGCACATGAAAAATACTGTCCGTATCCATGAGCGTCTTTGGATAGATGACCATCCCTCTTATCTCATTCCCATCTATGTTAGGGATTTCTATAAAATCCCCTACATCAGACTCATGTAATCCTCTCTTTCTCTCCCCCCTTATTTTTATTAATAAAAGCTCCTTCTACCTAAAAAAATCTATATCATTTGACTTGGTTTTTGTGAGTGATGAATTTTCAATACATCATTCTTATTAAATCCACAAATTCTTCAAATTATACTTTGAAATGTGCTTTATCAAAACCAACTCACTTTATAGAAACAAAAATATAATTAATCAATTCATTGAGAAAATTCATCAAATTTTATTCGAATTTAAAATGAACACCGAAATTTGATTCATTAAAAATATATATTGAAATTTATTCCTTAGATTAATTATAACCAAAAGGATAATTACTACTTATACAACTCTAATTATCTTTAGTTATTCAATTTTTATATCACCCTTTTCATATTATGTTTTTTAGATCATGGAAGACATCAATATATTTTTATCCTCGAGAGTAACATTCATTTTCCCCATTTAAAATACTCGTACACTTTGATTTTTTTTCAAATCATAACACCAGGTAAAAAAACCAGGGATATCTATTGGATCATTAAAGAGAATTAATTCATTGTAATAGTTGTAGTTCCACAAAGATGAATGAATACATAGAGGGGGTGAGGTGTAAATCTGTGGATTATATTTAATAAATTTTTCCTTTTTAATTTAAACGCTTGATCTTGCTAAAGATCATGATCCACTCAATGTTATCTCATAGTCTCACATTGTATCATTAAGTAATTGGAGAGAATAACTTATTATATTTTCTAGGTTTATTACAATTACCTAGTACTTGGTTGGTTTGATACCCAACCAGTATTGTCTATGTAATTTTTAAGAAAATTGAGAAACCTCATCCCCATGATTATTTTGTAACTAGTTGGATGACCTATTTAAATGATCCTTATTTATGAATCTATTTATATACATATAGTAAAATACATTTAATCATCTGGTTTAATACAAAACATGAAATAAACCTTTCCCCATGAGTGTAATATATTTATGTCACTCACATAAAACATCATGAACATCAATTAATTCTTGTACTATGATTATTGGTCTTGAAACACTTTCACACTAAAAGAAGCATGATAACATTATTCTTAATTTACTAAAAACTATGAACCGGCTGTCTTCTCAAAAACGTATATTCTAGATTCAGTATAATAAACATCTACACATTAGTGAATTGTCTATTTTACTCATTCAGATTTTTAGGAATGTATTATTGTTTCTTAATATGAAGTCAACATCTAAATTAAATTTGTATTGGTGGTTAAAATAAATACAAAATTTAATTTTCTTATAGATTAAATATCCAAAACTCAGAATAATCCATCATCTTATTCTCAACACAAATACATCATGTAATCATGAGTGTTTAATAGAATTATCAATTTTTATTCTATGACCATTACTTGATTCTTTTCAAAATATAATTCAAATAGTGTGTCAAAATATTCATATAAACATAAAATGATTGTAGGGTTTCATACAAGACATGTATCATACTATTTTATCACTTCTTTCATACCAATATAACTAATTTCTACATCATATTGCACTTAATCTTCCTTTTCATGTTATATTAATCCAAATGTATGTGAATTGACTCTAATGCAATACAATTGAGTATAGAATAAAAAATAATAATTATCTCATATTATTTCTCAACTTCTTTAATGACTCCCATTTTTATTCTTGAATAACCATGTCAATAATTTTTCATGCACGAAACACTGAATTAATGAAATTACACCAAATTGTAATTAGAATATAACTCTATACATATAACACTTAAAATATAAATTTACATCAAATAATATTATTATCTATTAAATGTATAGTGTGTTTGGAGGAACTCAACTCAAGGAAAATGTTATTATCCTCTCTTTATGAAAAAACTTTTCCTAAAATCATTGATCACATTTATCCAAGTTTGTTCCATGTATTTATTAAAATCATAATATAGGATAACATGTGATCATCCCATAAATTAATCATAAGAATTTAATTATTTGTGATTTCATAAAAACATGTCACCACTCTTTACAAATGCATTTACCTATGTATACTCAGTCACTAAAATAAATATCTAACGTATAATTATTTGAAATTAATATTATTCATAGATATAAATTTCATGGATGATTACTTTTATTATGCCTTTTCATCAAATACTCTTCCATCAACCTAACATAAAAAAAATAATTCATACCATTTTAATCGCCAATCTTCTGGATGATACACATATGGTCACTTCGAAAAACTATAACCATAAAAGTATGTTAATGTTTTTCAATAAAAATTATTCATCATAAAATAACTCCACCATTATCACATATACGTTCATATGATATGAAAAAATAATGTAATTTTGATTTGTAAGAGGTATTCATGACCACATACTAAAATCCCTATAATCGAAATTAAAATATAATCCCCTATTTTTTATAATACTCAATCTATTATTTTTACTCATTTAAAAGATATCCTAATGATATTAGGAGGAAAAAACTCATTCATAGTTATATAATAGTTCTACCTTATAGAATATACATCCACTAAATATCCTCAATACAAATCATTCTTATAGTTTTTATAAGTCCATACACAAAAGATTTCCAAAATTGTATAATGTTTCATATGTCTGCCATGGTTTTTGTTACCATATGCAGTCACTCAGCATGAAAACCTCATTCATATAATCCCTCATACAAGATATAAAGAAGTCAATCACCGTCATTTATTGGATAATATTATTTCTATGGATCAGATGAGATAAATTATATCTTTATGTTTTTAGTGAATTAATAGTGTCCACAATGTATCACATACGACGTTGATAATCAAATATGGCGTAGATACTCTTTAAAAAAACAATCCCCAATGATTTTTAGAACTATGTACCAGGGTCCAACCAAGATTCTTAATTGTAGTAATACATATTGGATCCTTTTTCAATGTGTTACCCCACAAAGTGGGTTCACTCTAATGGTAACTAACACATTCATGTGTAGGCTCCAAATAATCATCTCTATATACGATTATATGGTTGGTGGAGGGTTAATTATTACAACTATGGTGTGGCCCCATGCCCCGTTCAGCTAGTTAGGTAACTGGAAGTGTTTTTGGGTTCCACATAGAATTATATAAGTGTAAATTCCATCATATAAACATAAGATCCAAAAAAATATCAAATTGAAATCACATTAAAATATTAATAAATGTTACCATCATCATATTCAAATTAAAACCCCCAATGAAATTAAATTTATTTTTCTATTTTATATTTAGATCCTCATACACTAATAGATATTTCATGGCCTTTGTATATTCATCAAAAAAAATAGATGGAAAATTGTTAAAAAAAAATTCACTCTTCATCACATGTATCATCAAATGATCTTATTTTTTTAAAAAAAGTATAGGTAAATTATTGTCCCATATAATGAAATTTTGAATGGATAATAGTGGGTTTAATTGAGTTCCAAAAAAATAATTACCAAAAACATCCAAATTCTGGTACAAACTTTTATATATTTTTCCAAAATATTAATTTCTTGTGGAAATAAAACCTATAAGGAAATAGATCGATCATAGAAGAATTATAGTGTTTCCGGGAACCTAAATATCCTAGTACACTCCAACAACACTATACTCAATGAGTTTAGTTCTTTTTACAATCACAGATTTTTACTACGGGATCCCAATTGACTATAATAATAAGTCAGTAAATAAAATAGTCCAAGATAATTCAACATGGATCTTCATTTACAAGACCTACTCGCAGTCTCAAAAAAAAAATTACACTACGTGTTAACAAAAAACAAGTAACAAAAACATTGAGATAAATTATTATGGAATAAAATGACAAGAATAAACTGATAAGAGATGAATTTTTTCTTTGAGAGAAAGATAAACATTATGTCCAACCGTATACAATATTTTAGGAAATTAATAAAACTGGTAATAAAAAATGATAATTTTCCATTTGATATTTTCTATGTATATTTATTCAAGGAATGATCATTTTTATTTAATGTTACATTCATATATTCATGTTCATCACCTGGTATATTCTTTTTATATGTTTGGGTATCATTTAGTGGCCAATTTTTACTTTTTATATCTCATTTTGGACATAATATCTAGAAAAACCTCATGGTGGAATGAACCACAGATTTTGAATCCTGATAAGATATAATATATAAGGTATGCATTCATTCTTCCTAAATATAGAGGTTTTCGTTTACGATATAGATATAATAAAACTTTTTGTTAATCAGGTATTTCCATTCATCCAAAGATATGGACAAATCTACCAAACCTTAAATGGATAATTTTATTTATGAGGCACAAAAATATCATGAAATTATTAATTTGGATATTTCTTATGTAAAAAATTGAAATTTTTCAAATCCTATATCATCATATGATATTAAACATGAAATAAAATTCATCAAATAATAGCTTCTCAATATAAATCATATGATAAAACTTCCCACTGTATTATTGGTAAGATAAATTGACATAAATATTAAATAAGAAAACTCATCAGATTATGATTACATCAAATATGTTTGATACATCATTTTAACAACATCTCAAAAAAAAATTAGAATTTTTTTTACTATTGTCCTTTTAGAGGATAATATTTTCTTATTTTCATTCTTAATAAGGAATCTATCATGATCAACCAGAAAATGTTCTCTTCATAAGATAATATTATTTCATATCTATATAAACATTCGACAAATTATGATTCTAAATAGATACAATATATTTTTTTATTCTCATAAGATAAAATTCGTTTAATAACTGTGTAAGATAACTACTTTTCACAAATACAATCTAAAACACTTATTACTAACATGATAGTATAAATGTAGGGATTTTTCAAATCACCAAAAAAAATATATATTATGATATGTTGAAATAAAATAATATGTACAACAATCTGCCCCTTTTAATGATGGCAAAATACATGATATGAATCAAATGGTTCAAAAAAATAATTAAATTAGACTTTTAAAATGATAAGAGTTATGTTAAATCTCAGACTAATGAATTTCTCTATGAAACTCATCCATATTCTCCAATTATATATATAATCACTTATTTAATTATTGAATGATTTATTTTAAAAACCCTCTATCTTTCAACTTCTGATATATTAGTGTTAAATTTAATTTTCCCACTTATATTATTTGTAGTTAGAAAAATGGACATAAATTTTTGTAATATATATATCTCTTTTAGTATAATAAGATAACATTAATTTTTAAAAAAAAATGACCAATTAATGGGATTGAAATTAATTATGGTGATTAAGGAATAATTAATCTTAATATGGGACTAAAACCTAATAGTATGCACCAAAATGACTGAGATACTTGTTCAACAAACATTCTTTGTTATGAATTACACCATATACTATAATGGTTCAAATTTAAATATTATTTCAACAATATTAAAAGTGTGTTCCCTATATTAATGGTTAATTATGGAAAGGATGAAAATTTAACATTTTTTACTTTTAACATTTATTAAACATTGATATATGTAAAAGAAACATTCTATTTTTGGTTATTAATAACCATTTAAAACATAAATTTTTTATTTTATTCATTACAATATGTCATTAAATTTTATTTATTATTTAGTAACCTAAAATACATAAGATACTCCAATGTAATGATTATTTAGTTAATAATTTAAAGAAATAATAAAAACTATAAATATTAAATGTGAAGTAAATTAATGGAAAATTTTCTTATAATAATTTTTTATATGAATATATCATGTTAAAACACTGTGAAATGAATATATATTATTTTGTAAATAATTTTTATATTTAAAAAATTAAAATCAAATAGAAAATGTCATAATTCAAATTAATGTTATATTACAATAAATGATAATTTATTAAATGCTTTTAATTTAAAAAAATACTTATTTATGATGAGTGATATGTATGTATACATAAATACTACAAATGTTATATTAATAGACAAAACTATTTTTATAATAAACTTATTTACCCATAGTTGTAAAAACATTTTTAGCATGGTCCAGTTGTAATCACTGTTTTTTCACCTCACATGTGCTTGATTGAAATTTAATTTCAAATAAACATGTGATTTTACATTTTATAAATTATTTATCATATTTATAATTTAGTACCTCAAAGTTATAAAAAATCTATCTTTAATTTTTCTTTAACTTTTAAACTACATATGTTAGAAAAATAGTGTCTTTAATAAAACCAAAGTGATAAAATGAGGGAAATGTAAAAGTTGAAGAACAAAATTATTAAAAAGAACAAATTTTTTGGGGTGGAGGAAAATATATACCATTAATCACATCAAATACATTATTTTTCTATTTTTCTGGAACATTAGATATGTTATACCTCCCATTAATGAATTCTATTTGGTATTTAAGAGAGTTTCACTCCCCATCCACTATAAAAATGAAATCACACACCCACTTCGTCACACCTATCAAACAATGTGGTTAAGAAAAGATCATCCAAATAAAATCCCCAAAATCCCTCCATGATCCTTTCAGTATCCCATTATAATAAATCAATCAAAGTAATTCCATTGGTGAAAAAACTAGTTACCCAATGATGATACATCACCCACCCTCATGCTCCCTTATCATATTTTCATTCTCCAACCCCTAATATTATATGATTATAAAACAAAAATGTAACACCCTGAGATTTTATGAAAAATATTCTTTTTAATTTCATTAATGTCTTGTGTTGTACGATACACCAAAAGGATTTTGTATAACACGCATCATTGACTTGTCTTTCATTACACGCAACCGCGACCTTCCTCGATAGTGTGTGTAGTACGCAATACCGAGTTTCACTAAACAACGATATGCTATTAAAATATTATTAAAACTAGCCATTATGAATAGTAATAACCACTTTTTGATATTTTGTAAATTTTATTTTTCAAAATGGACTTCATTTCTGGATTCGGAATATCGAAATTACTCTAGGGTGAAATTTTGGTACATTTCAGATAACTTTCATTTTCTGATGAATAGTGAAAATTACTAAATTTTAATTAAAAGCAACCTTTTTAATTGAAATAATTAATAGTGATAAATAATTAATTTGATTGGATTTAATGTATATTTATAATATGTTTTTACAATTTAATACAATTTTGGTTATTGGATGTAATTTCACATTTAAACCAGACATAAACAACTGTCAATCTTTTGATAGTTATTATCTCTTAAGAACACGCTATTTGTTTTGACGATGGGAATTAATTTTTAAATTAATTAATGCAACTGATATGTTTTGAATATGTTAAAATAGAAATCATTTTTTAATTCATAATATCAAATATAGCTTAGGCCTAATTTTTTGTATTTTTCTGGAAACTTTTATGTTTTGATGAATAGTGAAACCACTAAGTGGTAGTTAAAAAAATGAAATGAATTTTTCATAAAACTTAATATTACCGCTTCTGTGAGTGGAATTTCAAATATCCAAGAGACACGATTGATGTCAGTTAAAAAATGTGGTTCAATGAGATGAAAATAATTTTTGGTGAATAGTAACTTTTTACTTTTTTTTACCACGGTTAAAAGTAAATAGGTTAATTAAGGGTACAAATGATATTACTATTATCCTAACACATGTACTAATTATATTAGATAAGTTTAATTCGACCAAAAACAACCATAGGAATAAAATATGACCATTTAGGCCCACTTGGATTAGATTAGGACATTTATTATTAATTTATTTAAAGAAGGGTTAAAATAGTTAAAATCAATGTTTAATAAGAAAATCATTTTTAATATAGGGTTATACATAAGATAAATTCGACTATAAATATTCATTAGAAATATAAAAATATTTCCTACATAATGGTATTTTATTTGTAATTTTTAGACATTAAATAATTTAATTTATTTAAGACACAAAGATGATGCAGTAATTATCTTATTAATGAAATATTGACATAATTGATGCTATAAATACCCAAATAAATATACTTTAAGACTTTTTATGAATTAAAATAATTTTATAGGTTAATATGACATGTTATTATTGATTTAATTAACTTTTTTCGAACTAATAATTCTGTTATGATTTTCACAAAAATCAATTACCGAATATGTCAAAATTGACATAAAATTGTTTTTAAAAAATATATTATATTATTAATTGTTATTTTATTCCTAAAAATCTATGGTTCGGCCAAATGACATAGATAAGGTTGTATATATTAATAATAAACAACTTCGGGTTCGTTTGGCTTAACATAGTATGTTTAGTAACCATATAGTGTAAGAAAACAAAAAGACACTGTAAAAGTTAAATTATTTAACTTAGAGTTAAATCTAATTTATAAGGTTAAAATAATAACCAAAACTTTTCTAAATGCTATTGGATGAGATTATTTCGACCCATACCCACTTTAGCTTCGAAATAAGACCCTTTGGAACTATTATAAACCGAATTTTACCTTAATATAAAATAATATTTTGAGATTTTCCTAAGATGCCCCACTCCTCCCTTATAAAAGGGCACCTACTCCCTATCCTCCTCACACCAATTTGAGCATTCAAGCTCGGAAAACCCCTACCAAAATCTCCTCTCCACTTCCCTATTATCATCCTAGAGGTCCTGGTCTTCTTCAATAACCATCCTTAGTTCTTTATGTTGAGGTTATGTGAATGCGCGTCAAAAAGAGGTAATATCCATTACCGATCTTTTTCAATTTCTTTCTTCTTCATCATCTTCTTCTTTAGTTGTTTCATGATAAAGTAATAACATCATTATTTCTTATATAATGATATGTTATTATAAATGTGGAAAAACTCTAATTATCCTTCTATCCATCCTACGGAAAAAGGAAATCACCGCGCGTGCGTACATACGGAATACCGTCTCTACGCCGTGGTGTAATCTATTTTCCGCCACCACCTTAATTGGATGGGTATAATGGTTTAATGAGTAACTATATATGATTATTATAAAGTGATATTGATACTGAAATAGTATACATACACTTCAACACAATTCCACGACCATGGGAATGATATCATCACTCGTGCGTACGTACAGACTACCTTCTCCACGACGCGATGAGATTCATTCTCCTCATTAACCATTCATGAATGATTATAAAGTATATATAATGAATAATAATGAAATATATGACATGTTAAATCTACTGGATTTATTTATATATATATATATATGTATGTCATCTACTTACTTCCATTCAAGACAATAAGGAAAGGAAAACAGCGTTCATGCGTACGTACGGACTACCGTCTCCATGAACGGTGTGTTTCATTTCATTTATCTATCTATTATATATATATATATATACTGAATATATATGATATATAAATCAAGTTTTATATTCTGTAAGTATGTAAATCATGATATAAGTAATAATAATGTCATGAACAAAAAGTCCAAACACCTACGATAAATAAAACCATTTTACCCAAAACAATTCTTTAACATGAAATTTACAAAAGAACGGGTAATATAAAGTCATTAGTGAACCATATATGATATCATAACAATTAATATGATTCTTTAATAAGATAATGACATTATTTAAATCATTATACAGGAGATTCGGATACGTACAAAGTATATCAGACATAAGGTAAGGGAAATATCACAATCTCATTTTTATCCATGATTGTTTATACTTTGGTATTTACTGGGGTGTATTTTATCATCCACATCCATGTTTCCTCAATATGTAATATTATTTCCATCAGCCTACAATTGTTTAAATCCAATTTTACCCTTTGGTGAGTTTTTAGTAAAAGATATGAAAGGAATCTTTTGTAATTTTTCATATGAGGTACTTTTTGACTTTTCCGACAAAAGTACGAGATGAATGATTTTTTTAACTTATATGGAATGAATGGATTTTTAAAAAATTATTTCCAAGAAGATTCATTTACAAGTTTTCCTGTTTATTTTTAATCAACTTCTTTTATTTTAGAATTGTATGTCATGTTATGAAAGGAAAAGTGTTTTTGAAGCAGAAAGGATATTTTCCTCAAGAATGGAGTTCAAATGTTGTATCAAAATTATTTTCCATCTAAGATAATAAAGGGTTCTGTTTATATACCTATTATTACACTGATTTGATTATGTTGTGATGGAATTATATTTTTATGAATCCCTTTATCTTATATGAATTGTTTTATGATGTCACGATGTTTAAGATTCCCATTTTTGTTACATGGGTTATGCTATGCAGTTAGGTTTATGATTTTGTGGCACACATAAGAATGTTATCATTATGAGATGGGTGGGACCAATATCTCCCTCCAATGCATTGGGTAAAGATTTTATATCTCATGAGATAGACATGGCTGAAATGGTAGGTTATACCGGTTCAGTGAAACAAGACTGAAACGAGGGTGACTCGGTTCAGAAATGGACTTTGTCCACTAAGATATTCTTGGAAATGAGTCTTGACTAATAAGAAATGATTCTATATGATTATGTGTGTATGAAACAAAGTTTCATGTTTTAAGTTATGATTATTGGGATTACATTTGACTTCTATGATTTATACCATGTAATGATATTATGATCTCTTTTACAGTTTAAGATTTCCTAAAGTTATGTTCTTATGTATATGATGTGATTGATATTTCTTTTGTTTACCCTTACTGAGCATTTGAGCTCACCCTTTTGTATGTTTTATTTTCCCCAGGATATAAAGAATGTTTTTAGGTAAGAAAAAAAATGGGAGGATCTTTATGGGAGATGTTGAAGATCTTTCACCATGATTAGAAGATTATGTTCCGAGTTTCCAAAGACACTAAACTATTACGGTCCTTGTGTGTGTATTTTTGTTATGTAATAAGTATTCCGCAAAAGTAATGTAATGTCCTTGTACGTTAAGCTTTGGGTCTCTGCAGTTGGTATCGGAGGAAAGGTTTAATCAACTTTTGGAAACTTGGATGTGAAAACGTTAGTGAGATCTATAGAGATATTACTAAGGTATGTCTAGGTATGTCCCAAAGGATATGTATACGTATAGGATATATTCCTAGAACTATATTAACAATCATAGAATTTAACCTATGATGTTAGATATTAAGGGTACTCCCCATTTTACTATGTTGTTTTCCCTAGAATTATTTTTTCCTCTCACACTATTATTTTTGGGTTTTAGATGATGGATGGAACCCGAAGGAACCGTGTTGATCATTGTAATGGACAATGCAATGATTGTCCTCCTGAACAAACAAGTGTTATGGGATATGGAGTGAAAAATCATATTATTATACTTACACAAGCTATGAATCATTATGGACTTCCAAATGAGCAGAGAAGGGAACAATATTCTATTGAGTCCTTCATGAGGCAACGTCTACCTTCTTTAAGTGGGTCTTCTGATCCACTTTTTGCTGAACAATGGATCAGTACCACTAAAAGAATATTTTCAATTCTTCAATGTTCTGAACATGATAAAGTCATCTTAGCAGTATATCGTTTGGAAGGTGAAACTGATCAATGGTGATATCTTATCAAGAATACGAGGCCAAGAGATGATATTGAGTCCATGAAATGGGAAGATTTCAAGAACTTGTTTTTCAGTAAGAACTTCCCTCATATTCTTCGAACAAAGATGGAAAAAGAGTTTCTTGAGCTGAAGCAGAAGGAAGATGAATATGTTGTTATATACAAAGCGAATTTTACAAGACTTGCAACGTATGCATCTGGCATTATCATCCAGCCTGAAAGTAAAGTTGATCGATTTTTCAGTGGCTTAAAACCAAGTTTTGAAGGGCATTAGCTATAAGAGACTTCAGTAGCTATGAAGAAATTGTGCGTTGTGCTGTCAAGGTAGAAATGGAATTTGGTGTGACATATCCATCTCATGGTTTTGACAAGAAACGAAAGATGAAGTTCAAGGATAAATCTCAGAATAATAGTGAAAAGAAGATGAATGTTTCCTTATGCACAAAGTGTGGAAAAAATCATGGTGGATATTGTCTTAAAGGGACTATAAAATGTTTTAAGTTTGGAAAAGAAGGTCATCGAGCAGCTAAGTGTCGAAGTAATGGAAAAAGGGTTTCTAATGATGTGAATAAATCAAACACTGCAGAGAATGCACCACCAACACTTCAATGCATCATGTGAAAGGAAATGAGGCATTATGCTAATAAATTCCCTAATCCAAGGGTTAGTGATGATCGACATGAGCAACCACTTAAGGCAAGGGAAAAAAGGTAAGTAACATGCGATCATCATTGGTGATGTTGAATATGACAACGATGTGGTGGAATGATTAAGTGTTTATGTAATGGGATTCCAGAATAATTTTGTATATAGTATCGTGGAATATTGGAATATTTATGTTTTGGTCTATTATGGTCTTCAATAATTTTATGGCATCGGTATCCATGAAAAGTGATTGAAATAATTTTTTGGGAAGAAGATGATATGCACATAATGAAGGGATAAAGAGAATCTAATATGTTTGATAGTATTCATGAGCTCATGATTAATATAAGGAGTAAGTGATATCATGGTTTGAGTATATAGAATTTTGAGGATTTTGCTATATGGAAAGTGTTAACCTTTAACTGCATTAATGTTTTCACTATGGATCAATGGGTATTGATTTTTCAATAGAAAACATGATTAAGGCCTTCAAATGTTTTGAATGTGACCAACAAGACATATCTCATGATATACGGGGATCAACGATGGTATTAACATGCTCGTTATATGAACTCTTTGGTAATCATTTTCACTATAATATGAGATTGGACAGAAGTATTATGGATAATCCTAAAGATTGGAATGGATTATGTTGGACATAAGTTAGTATTGTTTAAGTATAGAAGTTTTTTCGATATTATTGATGGGATGTTATAGTAATATAGTTTTATAAAAAGGACAACATGCAGGATGGGGTACAACCCATCGTGTCGGACAAGGCTGTGGGTATCGAACCCACCACCGAAGTACGACTGGCCTTTATTGCCTACCACTAGTCTACAAGAAGTCCCTGGTTAGTTGAAACTAGTTTTGTTTTATTACGCGGTATGATATATGATGTATAAGTTCATTTTTGGAATCGTATACGATTAACTCCACCATAGATGGTCTTATGTATTTTTGATAACTTTTGTATCCATTTGTTTGAGACAGATGGAATGACCCATCATTCTATCACATGATCTGCTAACACTTCACGAATGACAAATCCAACTTCATTTCTTTAAGAGTTGAAGTAGAAATTGTCCAAAGAATGACCAACTGTGAGACTATACCAAAATCACGAAAGTATTTCTTCAAATTCCAATTTCATCAACTTTAGGGAAATGATATTGAAAACCGAAAATTTTGTCTTAGTGCTCTTATATCTGATGAATTAGATGGTAACTTAGATCGTCACAAAGTTATGGCTATGTGATTGCTGGATTTTCCATAGCCATGTTCTCTACCACTCTCCATCAGAACATGATGGTTAGATTTCTCTACCATATCCATATTTTCACCTATGTGGAAACCCAGTGATTAGTATATTTTGGTAGCCGTTATGTTTCATAATTTTTTTTAAAGATTGGTTTTGGTATTCCTTTTTACGATGTGGGTTTCTATTAAAAACACTTTCGAATAGTAAACCATTTATAACCCCGATGAATTTCGAGGGCGAAATTCATTTTAAGGGGGGTAGAATGTAACACCCCGAGATTTTATGAAAAATATTCTTTTTAATTTCATTAATGTCTTGTGTTGTACGCTACACCAAAAGGATCTTGCACAACATGCATCCTTGACTTGCCTTTCATTACACGCAATCGCGACCTTCCTCGATAGCGTGGGTAGTACGCAATACCGAGTTTCACTAAACAACGATATGCTATTAAAATATTACTAAAACTAGCCGTTATGAATAGTAATAACCACTTTTTGAAATTTTTTAAATTTTATTTTTCAAAATGGAATTCATTTCTGGATTTGGAATATCGAAATTAGCTTAGGGTGAAATTTTGGTACTTTTCGGATAACTTTCATTTTCTGATGAATAGTAAAAATTAATAAATTTTAATTAAAAACAACCTTTTTTAGTAGAAATAATTAATAGTGATAAATTATTAATTTGATTGGCTTTAAATTATATTTATAATATATTTTTACAATTTAATACAATGTTGGTTATTGGATGTAATTTCACATTTAAACCAGATATAAACAACTGTCAATCTTTTGATAGTTATTATCTCTTAAGAACACGCTATTTGTTTTGACGACGGGAATTAATTTTTAAATTAATTAATGCAACTGATATATTTTGAATTTAGTAAAATAGACATCATTTTTGAATTCATAATATCAAATATATCTTAGGCCTAATTTTTGGTTTTTTTCTGGAAACATTCATTTATTGATGAATAGTGAAACCACTAAGTGGTAGTTAAAAAAAATGAAATGAATTTTTCATAAAACTTAATTTTACCGAATCTGTGAGTGGAATTTTAAAATCCTAGAGACACGGTTGATGTCAGTAAAAAAATGTGGTTCAATGAGATGAAAATAATTTTTGGTGAATAGTAACTTTTTACTTTTTTTTCCACAGTTAAAAGTAAAAAGGTTAATTAAGGGTAAAAATGATATTACTATTATCCTAACACATGTACTAATTCTATTAGATAAGTGTAATTCGACCAAAATCAACCTTAGGAATAAAATATAACCATTTATGCCCACTTGGATTAGATTAGGACATTTATTATAAATTTATTTAAAGAAGGGTTAAAATAGGTAAAATCAATGTTTAATAAGAAAATCATATTTAATATAGGGTTATACATAAGATAAATTTGACTATAAATATTAATAGAAAGATAAAAATATTTACTACATAATGGTATATTATTTTTTATTTTTAGACATTATATAATTTAATTTATTTAAGACATAGTGATGATGTAGTAATTATCTTATTAATGAAATATTGACATAATTGATGCTATAAATAACCAAATAAATATAATTTAAGACTTTTAATAAATTAAAATAATTTTATAGTTTAATATGACATGTTAGTATTTATTTAATTAACTTTTCTCGAACTAATCATTCTGTTATCATTTTATCAAAAATCATTTACTAAATAGTGTCAAAATTGACATAAAATAGTATTTAAAACAAATATTATATTATTAATTGTTATTTTATCACTAAATATCTATGGTTCGGCCAAATGACTTAGATAAGGTTATATATATTAATAATAAACAACTTGGGGTTCGTTTTCCTTGATATAGTAAGTTTATTAACCATATAGTGTAAGAAAACAAAAATACACTGTAAAAGTTAAATTATTTAACTTAGAGATAAATCTAATTGATAAGGTTAAAATAATAACCAAAACTTGTCTAAATCTTATTGGATGAGATTATTTCGACCCATCCTCACTTTAGATTCGAAATAATACCCATTGGAACCATTATAAACCTAATTTGACCTTAATATAAAATAATATTTTGAGATTTTCCTAAGGTGCCCCTCTCCTCCCATATAAAAGGGCACCTCCTCCCTCTCCTCCTCACACAAATTTGAGCATTCATGCTCGGCCAACCCCTGCCGAAATATCTTATCCACTTCCCTAGTATCATCCTAGAGGTCCTGGTCCTCTTCAAAGACCATCCTTAGTTCTTTATGTGGAGTTTAAGTGAAGGCGCGTCAAAAAGAGGTAATATCCATTACTGATCTTTTTCAATTTCATTCTTCTACAACTTCTTCTTCTTTAGTTGTTTCATGATAAAGTAATAACATCAGTATTTCTTATATACTGATATGTTATTATAAATATGAAACAACTCTAATTGACCTTCTATCCATCCTACAGAAAAAGGAAATCACCGCGCGTGCGTACGTACGGAATACCGTCTCCACGCCGTGGTGTAATCTATTTTTGGCCTCGACCTTAATTGGATGGGTATAATGGTGTAATAAGTAACTATATATGATTATTATAAAGTGATATTTATACTAAAATAGTATACATACACTTCAACACAATTCCACGACCATGGGAATGATATCATCGCTCGTGCTTAAGTACGGACTACCGTCTCCACGACGCGATGAGATTCATTCTCCACATTAACCATTCATGAATGATTATAAAGTATATATAATGAATAATAATGAAATATATTACATGATAAATCTACTGGATTTATGTATATATATATGTATGTTATCTTCTTACTTCCATTCAAGACAATAAGGAAAGGAAAACAGCATTCATGCGTACGTACGGACTACCATCTCCATGAACGGTGTGTTTCATTTCATTTATCTATATATTATATATATATATATATATTCTGAATATATATGATATATAAATCATGTTTTATATTCTGGAAGTATGTAATTCATGATATATGTAATAATAATGTTAAGAACAACAAGTCCAAACACCTACGATAAATAAAATGACTTTACCCAAACACTTCTTTAACATAGAATTTACAAAAGAATGGGTAATATAAAGTCATAAGTGAACCATATATGATATCATAACGATGAATATGATTCTGTAATAAGTTAATGACATTATTTAAATCATTATACAGGAGGTTCGGATACGTACAAATCATATCAGACATAAGGTAAGCGAAATATCACAATCTCATTTTTATTCGAGATTGTTTATACTTTGGTATTTACAGGGGTGTATTTTATCATCCACATCCATGTTTCCTCAATATGTAATATTATTTCCATACACCTACAATTTTTTTTAATCCAATATTACCCTTCGGTGAGTTTTTAGTAAAAGATATGAAAGGAATCTTTTGTCGTTTTTCATAAGAGGTACTTTTTGACTTTTCCGACAAAAGTACGAGAAGAATGTTTATTTAACTTATACGACATGAATGGATTTTTAAAACATTATTTACAAGAAGATTCATTTACAAGTTTTAATGTTTCTTTTAAATCAACTTATTTTAGTTTAGAATTGTATGACATGTTAAGAAATAATACGTGTTTTTGAAGCAGAAAGTATATTTTCCTCAAGAATGGAGTTCAAATGTTTTATCAAAATTATTTTCCATATAAGATAATAAAGGGTTCTGTTTATATCCATATTATTACATTGATTTGATTATGTTGTGATGGAATTATATATTTATGAATCCCTTTATGTTATATGAATTGTTTTATGATGTCACGATGTTTAAGATTCCCATTTTTGTTACATGGGTTATGCTATGATGTATGGTTTCTGATTTTGTGGAACACATAAGAATGGTATCATTATGAGATGGGTGGGACCTATATATCCATCCAGTGAATTGGGTAAAGATTTTATATCTCATGAGATAGACATGGCTGAAATGGTAGGTTATACCGGTTTAGTGAAACAAGACTGAAATGAGGGTGACTCGGTTCAGAAATGAACTTTGTCCACTAAGATAGTCTTGGAAATGAGTCTTGACTAATAAGAAATGATTCTCTATGATTATGTGCATATTCCACAATGTTTCATGTTTTAAGTTATGATTATTGGGATTACATTTCACTTATATGATTTATACCATGTTATGATATTATGATCTCTTTTGCAGGTTAAGATTTCCAAAAGTTATGTTCTTATGTATATGATGAGATTGATATTTCATTTGGTTACACTTACTGAGCAATTGAGCTCACCCTTTTGTATGTTTTATTTTCCCCAGGACATAAAGAATGTTTTTAGGTAAGAAAAAAAAGGTGATGATCTTCATGGGAGATGTTGAATATCATTCACTATGATTAGAAGATTACGTTCCGAGTTTTTTCAAAGACACTAAACTATTACGGTCCTTGTGTGTGTGTTTTTGTTATATAATAAGTATTCCGCAAAAGTAATGTAATGTCATTGTACATCAAGCTTCGGGTCTCTACAAAAATTAATACTATAAATGAAATAAAATCTAAAGATTTTACATAAACCTATACACACATCCATCAAATGTGTATTATACATACTGTATATTTGTACGTTGAACTACTGCCTAACAAAACAATGATTGTTTATTCTTCATTACCACCTCTCATGGTGTGAATTATGATGGAAAATATGTTTATATATAATTTATATGATATTTATTGTATCTTTAATATTATATAAATATTTTAAAACACATATATTAATTATTTTAATTTTTTGTATATATGATAATTTCATTTGAGGAAGTGTGGACTACCGCCTCCTCAAAGCGATGTGATTCATTCACACATTAAATAGAATGAATTATGGATGGTTTTTGTAAACAGATATGACATTTAAGATATAATAATTCTTCATTAATAATTATTTATATACATATATATATATATACTTATTTTTCATTTATTCCATTTATTTCAATACGATAATATAACATAAATGTGTTAAGGCGTGCGTACAGCCTACCGTCACTATGAATAGTGTGTTCCATTTAATAATCTTATATTACATAAATTATTATAATATAAATATACTTATTATACATTATATTTATATAATTGTTTAAATTATAAAACTCATTTTCTATTTTAAAGGTCATATTTACAAAAAATGTATGACACATGTGAAGAAATGAATGTTACCCTAAGTAAAACTATAATAATGAATTGTTAATAGGCTGGTAATATAAATTCATAATAAAACAATATATGGTATTAGATATAAAAATTTGGTTATGTTATTAATTTATAATAAATATATATTTATTATATGGGAGATTCATCTTAGTATGATGAGAGTAAAGAAAAAAAGTAATTGAATTTCATCTCATATTTTATTTTTGTGGGATACATGCCCTATAAACAACTCATTTATTTTTTGTCATATATAGACATAACCTGAATATACTATATTAATATTATACTTATATTTATTGGTATTTACATATTTATTTTATTATATCTCTATCATGGTGTTTATGTTTTAAAAGTTTGAAAATTAGTAAATTATTTCAATCTCAAATTACCTTTTTTGAGACACAAACCATGTTATTCACGTATATTATTCAATAAAATTAATATAACACATTTTAAATGTTTTATAATTAATATAACTCTATTAATTATGTGTTAATAATCCTTTAATTTTTTACTCTCCATTATGATATTATTTAATGTAACAAAAATGGTAACAGTTTATAGCTAAAATCTCACTATTTATTAAGATTGATTATGTTTATGCTCTCATTAATTAAATATTATGATATATAAATCTATAATACTCATTATTTTTCTAAAAAATGATGATTCTTTTATATCCATGTAAATTTACAAAATCAATACTCCTTATTAAATAAAATGAAAAAGAATGTGTTTTTAAAAAGACTAATTTTACCACACTCTTAGTTAAGAAATATTTGTTCATTTAATACCATGTTTTATAAAAGGTTTACGAAATAATTATTCTATTATTATTTTATGATATAGAAGAGACAATTTTACCAAAATTGTTTATTAAAAGAAAAAGGTATTCTAAAATGGAATATTCTTGTTATTTTCAGGTTGATGTACTTTTCTAAGCTTTTTACGATGATGAAGGAAAGTTCATCATGTATGGATTTACCCACCATCATGACCATATTTCCCATGAATTTTAAATTACAATAATTAAATGTAAATTTGAGAAAAAATGTACATCCTTACTTAATATTCGTCAAATTTTCTTTGTTTTATTTTTTTAAAGTAAATGTTCTTTTAAAAATGTTTTATCATTTAAAAAAAATTTAAATGATTTTTAAAAAGTCCTTGATATATTTTTAAAGTATTTTTATCAAATAAATATATTTCAATTATTTAATTTTTTATGTTAAACTTTTTTAATCTACATTCAAGGATATCCATTTTTAAAATATTATTAATCATCATTTATTTGATTTTAAGAAAATGGTTTTTCAACATATTTTCAATATTTGTTTATAATTTTCAAAGGGTAAATTCTATGAAAAAATTATGATGCTCTAATTATATATTTCAAAATAGAATGTTTTTTGAAATGTTTTCAAATTTTTATTTTTTAGTTTTCACATTCTGTTTCTCGAAATTTCGTTTTAAAATATTTTATGTTCTAAATATCAATTTTTAAATATGAATAGATTTGTACCTAATTAAATGGTTACAAAATATAATTCGTTGTATTTTACTTCTATAATAAAACATTTTGTTGTTATTCATTCCCTTTTTATAAACGATTCAAATGTTTTATTCATATTATTTCTAAACTGGTTAATTATTTGATAGAATTATTCACATGAAAACATATTTTCTTCCATTGATTATATACCTTTCAAACCCACTTCTATTCATGGGATATAAATTGATTAATTAATAATAAAACCAATCCCTTTCCCATTGGTTATGATATCCTGAAATTTTTTGGACACCCATATTAATTCATGGGTTTTAATTTGGTGCTTATAGTACCCATATCTTTTTATGGGTCATGATATGGATAATTCTTTATTATATTATGGTACATGTATAAATGTTTTTTTATTAGATGGTAAAGACCTATATATCCCTATAATGAATTGGTTAATGGTATATATCCGAAGACATAATAAGGGTATTCATGTTTTCAGACATGATCTACTAAATGAAGATGAGGAAACCTGATCCATGATAAGGAAATGACTGCAGTTGGGGATGGTGGTGTGTCCTGTCTAGTAGGTGTAGTGAACTTAATGAAGGAATATAGGGAAACACAATCCATTTTGGGAAATGGAGAAACATAATACATTTATGAAAAATAACTATGACTGGGGACTGAGGGGTGTATTTCATAGTAATTGTAGTTCCCCTGATGATCCCTCATGTGTTCTAGCTATGTGTCTTGACTTATATTGACTAATATCAAATGTTTATGTATTACACAATACTATGTATTATTACAATGATATTATTTCATGGATTAGGTTGTTTATATCTTTACGATTCACATATTTTGAACATCCAAGAATTATTCCATGATTCATGATTTTGATCTTATGATATTTAGGTATGGTCATATAATGTAATGATCACATTCTAAGGCCCATATTACAATTATAATGCTTAGATGTATCCCTTTTTTACCCTAATTAATAATTTTAGATCTCCATTTTTTATGTTTCATTTACCTGTTTATTTAGATTTGTATTATGAATGTAATGTCTAAGAAGGGTTCTAGTCAATAAAAAACTAGTTGGAGATAATGTACCTCATTTACATTACAGTGTTTACATTTCCATGTTTCTACAGTCACTAAACAAATATCGTCTTTCGGAATCTGTTAATGTAATGTTTTATGTTTTATGATACAGTAATGTAATATCTATGTGCGGTATGTTTGTGTCATTATAATGGGTATTAGAGAAATTATTTTTTCAACCTTTTAAAACTAGGATAAAAAATATATAGTGATATCCCAAGTTATATTTATAAGGTTATGTATAGGTATTTCACTATGTATTGGTATAAATATGAGTTACCATTTTGTATAATATCTTAAAATTTTGGTAAATGGTAGAGTGATTGATTTACATCATATATATCCATATATGGACACTACATGTGGAATTCATTCTGGGATTGATGTATCTAGTCATACAACCTATGAAAAGTAGTGTCGGGCATAACTCAACAAAACATGGTAATGAAAATTGGCCTTACTGCGCACATAGATTGAAAATATTAGGGGATATGGTTTGTAAACTCACAATATATACACAAATCATCTTGAAGGATTTAAATGCATGTTTCCTATAAAAAATCTAGGTTAATCCTAAGGTGTGATTGATTAAGTAATGGGTCATTATTTAGACATACTATATGAATTTGTTTCTTGATTATGTGGTATTATTATATGATATGTGTTTCTTAGATAGTGTTTTGTAGTATTAATCAATGGATATAATTAGAAGGAACACCGTTTTAATTGATTGTTTCATAAGTGTAAAGTATAATAATTTTTAAAATCTATTTCCCAAGTGGAAATATTATAATGTGAATTATGATGGTCATATGAGTATCAGTTATTCTTCTAAAGATAAAGAGACACCAAATGAAATATGAATTGTAAGTGATGATCTTCAAGTATTGTTTATATTAATCATAAAAATCTTGATTATATTTATTTTTATAATCCTTACTTGAAGATTCATATATAATATTCTATGAAATATATATTGTTGAATATGTTGAAGAATCCATAGTAATTGTTTAAGATTATTGTTAAAAGAATAAATTATATAATTTTTTATATTCCATGAATATGTTCTATTAATTAGAAATTGTAATATTTTTTTAGTATAAGTATTCATTAATGATTTAAATGGGTATTTTGAATGGTAAAAAATATATATAAATGTAATATTTTAATTAAGGGGGGTAACCCATATTGAGGCCATGATGGTGGGAAAATGTTTCCTAGCCCGGATCACGAGAAGATTGATTTAGAAAAAGTAAAGTACATAGATCTGATTAACCTAGATATGATTATTGATTTTTCTATAAGGTGGTCTCTATCAACATAGATAATGATAACAACTACTTGGATAGAAGTAATATATACAATCACCTTTTGAATAAGGTAGGAGTCTTATATCCCAAATGTATTTATGTGAATTCCGGTCATTAGAATATTTCAAGAGAATACATCATGTAGGTATTTACATGATTGTAATGTGATAATCAAGAGCTACATTGTGATATATAGTTGATCAATTTTAATCATATTTTCATATTTTTTAATTTTTATAATTTTAACCGTTTATGCAATTATTAATCTAAACAACATATGACGTTTGAAAGATTAACATAGTATTTTACTACATGAGTATTTACACATATTAGATAACTATCTCAGATGATATTGTTTTGATGATAACTAAAGAGATATGGGATTACATATCATGTATCTCCTGTTCTTTTCGTTTATTATGAATTAAAAAAAATCAACTTACTTCATTGAGAAAGAGTTGAAGTTCAAATTGGTCATGACATAAACAAAAGGTGAGACTTAATTTATGAAATGAAATGAAATCAGGTGAGTATAAATTACCAGGAAAACTATTCAAATTTTGGAAAGGGATATTGAAAATGGATGTTTTATCATAGTACCTTTGTTTCCTATGAATCAAATAATCCATTATGTAAAAATTTATTTTAACCTTTGTTATTGGAAAAAATTATCATGAAAATATCCTCTATCATTATCCTCTAGAAACTGATAGTTACATCTCCCTTATTGGTTCATGTTTTCACTTTTAAAAAATTATCTTCTTTGTGGAAACAATATTCTATATTACATTGGGTCACCATTATGGTTCCAAAATTCATCTTAGCAGATTTTTTAGTGTTTAGATTTATGATGTGGTTTTATATGAATGAATCTATCAATTATTAAACATAAAAAAACGAATGAATTTTGGTGGTGAAATTAGTTTTAAGGGGGTAGAATGTAACACCCTTGGATTTCACATATGTATTTTTCTATATTAAAATTATATTTTAGATAAATTTCATTTCACCCATCACTCAAAAATGATTTTTTCTATTTTAATGAACTATGTTTCGATTTTTTTATGTGAAACATCATGTTAGCATTCACTGAATGTAAACTAACATTTACTGTTATCTATAAAGAACACTATGGATAACATACATTTCATGAAATATTTACATACCTTGATGTCTTTCATAACATGCAAGAAACAGTGTTACTAAAATATAATATCATTTTCAAAATATAATAATTTGATATAATCAGATATAACTTGCCAGTATGTTGGTGGTTATGAGTAATATATAATAACTTTTGATAATATACGGATTAATTTATTATTTAAAACTGCATTATAAATGAATATGAGATCCAGTTGAAAATAAAGGTGGTGTTTTTATAGAATTTTCATTATAGTTATAATGATATTTAATTAAAATTAAATAAATCAATTAAAATTAGTGTGTGATATTAATTAAATAAATATATGAAATATCAAATTATTTATTTTTAAAATTCATCTAATATATTTTATTAACATAATACAGAGAAAAACCCAATTTCACACATAAATACATGTATATTTAATAAAGAAGTTTTACCAATTTTTTATTGACCAATTATTATATTGAAATTAATTTTGGAAATTTAGTGAATTTTATTTCAAAAAATGAACCTAATTATTGAATTTAAAATGACTAAATGAGATTACAGTGTATTTTTTGTAATTTTGGAAGGAAATTATATTTTGATGAATAGTGAAAAATAATGTATTTTAAATAAAAAACCTCTTTTTTCTAAAATATAGTGATGTTAGAATATATTTTAAATTGGTTTATTGTGTCATAATAGATCAATTATAAATATATTAATCCAATTTTGGCCATTCGAATTATATTAATTTTAAAATTATTTATAAATACATATTAAAATTTTGGTCATTTTTAATATAAAAACCCACTTTCTGACCACATTTGTGGAATTAGAGTTAATAATAATTTTCAAAATTCTATTATTTTAAATTGAAAAATGAGAATACATGGTGGTAATAAATATAATCTTTGTGGTATAAAAATACAAACATTATTTTTACCAAAATTATTAGAGAATGTGATTAAAATTAATAACGAGCATTAAGGTAAAAATGAGATTAATGAAAGAATAAAACCTAATATGAATGAAAATAATGATTTAACCACTTATCCAAAGGACATTGTTTGTAAAAAAATATAACACACCCCTTAATGGATCTTAAAGTAAGGAAAACACATAGAGGGAACTTTTCTCATATTTAACCTTTATAAAAATTTTAGTATTGTAAAAAACATAATATTTTCGGTTAAAAATGTCCATTTGAAATATAAGTAGAATATTTTAGTCATTGTAATATATCAATAATTTGTAGATATAATTTAGTTACTTAAAATTCTTATGAAATGCCAATATAGTGATTATTTCATTAATATTTAACTAAAATAAATGATAGTATAAAATTTAAATATGAAATAAATTTATTATGTTTTTTCCTATTATTATTTTTTTAGATGAATATATCATGTTACACATATGTGAAATTAATATTTTTTAAATCCAATTTTTTAAATCTTTTAACATTAAAATCAAATAAATAATTTCAAATTTGACTTTACAGTTATTTTTCAATAAATTATATATTATTCAATGATTTAAAATTATTTAAAATACATTATTTGTTCAAGATATTTTGAAATTTTACTAAATATTAAATATTCTCTTTTAATGGATTAATGTATTTTTTTTAAATAAAAAATTGATGCATAGATTTTAAAAGAAAAATTGGTACAGTTTTGGTTTAAGAATTATTTTTGTGCATCATTTGCAACTTTTTTAAAATGAATTTCCAAAACAAATGACATTTTTTATTTTTTTAAATTATTTGTCACATTTATAGTCGATTTGATATATATTCTCAAATAAAATAACACTTTAATTTAGTTTTATTTGTTTAAACTACATTGGTTTGAAAACTAATATAGTATAACTATTGGAAAATTACAACCAACTTGGATTTGACTGACCAACATAAAATATTAACTCACATTATGCATCACAGTTAATACTTCCCATCCATTATTAATGTCATTATAGAGAGGAATGAATTCAATTACACCACATGTAAAATGGAATGAATTTACTTATAAATTACCCCAATAGTAAATTTAATGTCATTTATTAGGGTTTTCCTTCAACACATGGCTCTGCATAGATATTTTACATAGTCGGAACAAATAAATCGGTGTGTACTAAATGATTTCATTAATTTCAGACCAAATTTTTTGAAATTCATCTATTGGAAAGGATTTAATGAGGTCTTACCTTGGTGAGACTCCAAGAATTCTATATTTGTTCCCTTGGTTATTATCAGCTAGTAATTTTTTTGTTCCAAACTATTACTAAATATTTTTATTTAATCATTGAATGATGCACGATTACATGGAATTAAAAATATATTTCAAAACATATACAATTGTTGAGAATTTTACTCATCAAACCTCTTAGTAATTTATAATACTATATACTGATTTATACCCATTTTATTAGGGAAAACAACATCGGTATATAAGATATAGCCAAAATAATATTATTTATAGTTATCCTCATTTATGTAATTTTATTTACAAAATGTGTCGAAGATGTAAATTTAATGTTGTACAGAAATTAATATCCATGAACATCATTAGTTCAAAAGTCATTACTAGATTTGGTGTCCCTTAAAAACCTAATAGAAAATGAATAAAAAACAAATATTCATCAATGATGAAGATAATATACATGTTAAAAAATAATATCCCTTACCATTCATTTCAATTCCATGAAGCATGGAAATTGAAAATTGTGTCTTTCAAAAAACAATAATATATAATTATTTGGAAGATGGTCAACAAAAAAATTCATTGAAATTAAAAATCATTGTGTCAATGTGGTATATCCCCGCTTGAACTCATTCTACCACACATCATAACCTTTTATTTTTGGTACACTATATTGAAGTACAATGATCTTTTATTTTTAAGATTCATTTATACTAAAATTCCAATTGTAAGAACAGTATAACGATGAATTTTGTTACATTCAACATGAGTAGTTGTGATGGATTTTTGAGAAAATTTTACACATAATGCATTACCTTGATGTTTATGGGAATTTTGAAATAAAAAATTTCAATATTTCGTCACACACTAAAATATTAATCCCGGAATTATTCATATTACATTATTGATAACAACTGATTTCTATAAAACCCCTAGAAATAAGAATTGGGTGTTTAAGGACCATACTACACATAGATGGTAATATTAAATGAAGCTTATTTGATGATCAAAATGGATATAGAGTATATCATACCTACTACTAATAAATGTTTGTTCAATGAATACTTTTCATTGACTCGTGTTGTGCACACAATTCCATTCTATATATTTTAATTTTTAATGAAATTTTATACATTATATATCAAAAACTACATTGAATTAAATTCCAATATAAATTAAATAAGCCTGCATAGAACACTACTCTTCTCATATGAAATCAAATAACTATGTTATAGGTCCAAATTTTATGAAAATTAATTTTGTTGGTCTGATATTTCCTCAATGACCATGTATCCTTACATGAGATCCAAATCCATGTAAGCATAACTCATGTTTATCTGTCAATTATTAACCATTAACTACAATAAAATTTCCACACGGTCATGGAATACATATGTAATGAATCCTATTATTCCAAAATATACAATGTGATCTAGGATTCAAAAATATATCACTTTTGAAAATTTAATTCTCTATAAAACATCAAATCCATTATTTCACTTAAATTTTTATTACATATGTTTTATATTTTCATTTCATATCCTACAATATGATATAATGATTATATATTATCCCAAAAAATGATCCAAATTAGATCATAAAATATTTTTGGAACTACTTATGTATTTATAAAAGTAATTAAATTATGTGTTGTGAAATTTGGATATCTTATCATGAAACCAAATTCAAATTCCAAAATCAGATCAAATCCCCGTTTTGCCATTATTTTTTTTGGTGTTCACGTCATTTGGATTGGGTATTCGAATGACCCTACATTTGAAAGGAATCATTTTTTTATTTTTCTTATGACTTGATTAGATTCATGGTAGGTTATAATCCAATTAATATAAAAAACGAAGTGATGTATTTCATAATTTTTCCACTTATATAATCTGAACAAATAGCAATACAATTTTAATAAAAATTTCATTACATCATTTTTTTCAATCATTCATATTTTTTGACATATAGATTTTATATAAGTTGCATAGTATTTTATTCATTATCCACTAGATAATCAATATCTTATCGATATGTTTGTGAGTATTTGATATCATGTTTTCAATCCATTCCCTGATTTTTGGGTGGAATAATGTTTCTTAGTCATAAGAAACTAGACCACTAAAAATAATATATTAAAATAATAATATAAGGGGTTCATCAAGTAATGGTAGGATACATTGTGATATATTGAATACTTATTTTATCCCCAATCATAATATTCATTTCCATCAAACTCACAATCACTATCTAGAAAATTATGTTTACCAATTAATGTATGATGTTCCTCCATTAGCCCTTGATTTTAACGATAATTTCAAAAAACACCCTAAATACAATGTTTTTATTTAAAAAACAATTCATTAAAAATGGGAAACCTACCATGGAAATAGATATAAATTTCATAAATTTGAATCCCCTACCAGTTTAAGTGCTCTGTATTCAAATCACATAATTCTATACATGTATCCTTGATATGATACCATACTTTATGCATAACGTTACATTTGGATCATTTTGTAGGATAGATAATGATTCCTATGTCACTAAACATTATTCAATCAATAAATTCTCATCCACGTATTATCGTTTTTATTTCTCTATAAAATCACAATATGGGCCACTCAAGAATCACAATTTTTTATTAGATTTTGAATATTCTATTATAATTTACATACAATGTACCTTTTTAAAATAATTAAAATTAAAAATTCCATAGATAATATTGTAGAGTATATTTAATAATGATTGAACAATAGTTTTTATCCAAAATTCATATTTTATATATCCCATTTATAAAAATTATATCATCATGTTTTAATAATGAATTCAATAACCATGTAAACCACTTTCACCCTCTACATTATTATAGTGGAACCTACCATTTGACGTAAGGTAATGTTAAAACACATTATACTTTTTAATGGTATGGTAATGGAATCGCCTTATAACAAATTAGTTATTTTTCATCCAAGAATATTATATATCATATGACGATTTTAATGTTCAAGAAAATGATGTAATGATTTATATTTCATTTATCCACATTTCTAAATATATTGAAATGATTCAATATATTAAACCAGTAATTGGGTTTTTCATACTTCCCTCAGGGTGCAAACACTCTATTATTAAATTATCTAAACATCTCTATGATGTTCTGAATAACTTTATTAGGCCCCCAATTCATGATGGAATTTACATTCCCTTATTTCATTATATATTAAATATTCCATTAGATAATGAAATATGACCTTAATGATCAATAATATTTGATCAATCATAAATAGTATCTTCATTGATCTATATTTCAAGGCATTAAACTATGAATATAATTAGATATGGTACTCTTTATGTTTATAACATGAAAATAGAGTTCTGTTAAAATGTCCCTCCAACATATTCTAGTCCTACACCTTTAACTGAATCAGTAATATAAATATAAATATATATATATTATTAGAGGTATAAAGGACCAAATAATATCAGGAAGAATAACATCTATGTGTGTCATGATAAAAAACATAAACATTTATAATGAAAAATTCCCCTTTAATGAGTTTTTATAGAGGTAGAGAGTAAAATAGAATGAATTGAAGTTTTATGTAGACTACCATCATTCCCTATAATGATTCAATCCATTAATTATATTACTACATATGAAAATAATTGTGGGAGAATCAAATTATCTAGAATATATGGAGGTTGAGATAACATGTACATCATACACATTGACATAAACTCATGGTACCATATCCTTATTGATTATTCTTCATTCCATTAAAAACAATTTTAGGATTCAGATTCTTTCGAGTTATTCAGCCATTCAAATATGAATGTTATAAAAATTAGTTATAGTGATGGTATATGAGAAGCATATGCAACAAACCTACAGATTTCCATGATTTCATGTTCACATAGAGACTAAATTTCAAAGAATCGTTCAATATTTTTATCTCATATTATTGTGATAATATATTTGTCTTAAATATTTACCCTTCCTTATATCCATATCGTTGGAAAATTCATCATTATTATCATATGATTCTATATTTTCATAAATATACTCTTGTAGTTTTAGATTATAATTTTTAAAACACAGATATAATTAATATTTATATTTATTTAATAAATTATATATTACTCTTTTTGAGAATAATGGAATATTTGGGATAAATTGTTCAATAGAATGATTTTTTCCAAAAAATATACAGTGTATACATAATAAATTTCATTTCTTATCTACATAAAAATGGAGGAACTTTGGTAATTTGGGGACTCAATATAACTTTACGTAAAATAATGAAATTATAAATTTTATTTTACTACTAGTCATGTTGCCTAGAATCTCATAGTTGACTAATATGTGTTCTTTGTACATCAATGTTGTATTGAGGATTATCGAACCATATATATTCATCTTCATTGAATGGCAATAAACTCTTCCTGTTTGTTAAAAAAACTTCTTATATCATCTTCTATTTTATAGTAATTTTTTATTCTCATCCTATTGAATGTTAGTTGTGATAAATTTCCATTTTGAGATTTTTACATAGATATTTATTCATAAGATAAATATTTTTCACTGTTCATAATCTCAGTGTATTGAAATTTTTAAAGAGGCCTCATAGACTATATATTTAGGAAATGTTCTTTTTCTTCCTTTTATGAGGGACACATTGGAAATGATTATTCTCTCTCTAGATCAGTGGAGATAAAATTCATAGTAGTACGAATGTTATGTATATTAAGACAACTATAGCATTGCATTGTGAACAAATGGTAGTTCCTTTGTAGATTTATATAATGTACATTTATTTTGTTTTTTTAAATAACAATCTATATTTTATTACATCCATGATATAGTGAATAGTTTTATATGGAATATATTATTTTGGTATATCATATATTTGTTCCTATAGGAAACAATATACCTCACAATATAGTATATAAATGGAACTGCATTTACATGGCTCGTTATACATATAGATATCGACACAGATCCCCCATTTGAAATATATATTTAACTAAATACCTATAATAAAATCATTTCTATTACATCCTTCAATTTCATATTTGTCCATTCAATATGTGATCTGGAAAGTATATATGTTTTTATGTTGAATAAAAAATTTAGTGTGCTATGTTTTTTCATTGTAAAATTTAGTGAAATAAGATAATCATTTATGAAATCAATTTCTCTTTAATATATTCAATTAATAACACTTAACTCGAATATCAAACTTCATTATGGTGTCCATTTTCTATAATATTTAGGTGTTACAACCATATTTTTGGGATTCACTCCCTACAATGGATTATTCACCAAATACGCACAAAGTGAATTTTTATGTCTATATTGAATTAGTGAAGGGAATCCAAAATTTAAAAAATAAAAACTGATGTCGTTGTTGATTGTAAACGTATTGATATGTTATAAACACTAAATCCTATAATGATAAACATTTTTTATATAAAATATAACTTATATGATAAAACATGTCTGGAAAATATATCACGTGGATGGATCCTTTTTTCAGAATAAATCATAAATTTAGATGACACTATCTATTAAATGAATGAATTAAATTCATATAATAATAAATGAGTTAAAACCCTAGTTAAAATACCATTTCTATATATCATGATCCTATTAACATGCTTAGATATTTTTAATAATCCAAATGTTCTATTTATTAGATCTGGTAAGAAAACATGTTAGCATGAAATAAGGAATGATTTAAATAATAATTTTGAAAATATAATATTTACATTATAAGGGCCTAACCTTATTACATATATAATCATTAATTTATTAATGAAAAAACTTCCTTTTATATTTAGAATATTTTCATATTTAGAGCTTTAGATAATTGGGACAATTCATTCATAACATTAAACATTATTATATACTGGATTCCATAAAAAAGATTCTGTTTTTTTCAAAATATATATTATTAAAACATAACCAAGACTCCTTGAAAATTCATAAACATTTAACATGGCATATTTCCGTGTATTACAAATCCATTGACCTCTGAAATTATCTACTAACTTGTTATGTGCACAAAAGCGCATAATGAGATGGAAATGAAGGAATGATAACATTAGTCCATCAATACACATAACGTATGAAAATATTTACAAAGGAAATGATTATCACCCATATATACATACTTTTTCTAACATGATATTGACACAAGATCCACATAAAACATGAGATAATAAATATAATCTTAGAGGTATCCTGAGGCATTACTTACAAAATCTTGTAACAATTCTTGGCTACCTTATAATCAGAAACCCTCATGATTACCTTACTTTGTGTAACCATCGCAGTTACACATAGAGTAAACATACAGCCAGCCTCCAAAATACACATACACAATGAATTGGAGGGAGATATAGGACCCACCATTCATCATAAATAATTCCCAAAAACAATAACATGATCATACAACATGAATAATTTCATAAAAACATTTCTATAGAATTTCATAAAACTGAATTTAAAAAGAATATTTTTAAATAAAAGACCCTTATAAATATCATAAAAATGAAGAGATAATTAATTTAGTTGATGGGGTATGAATATAAAATATAAATACACATAATAAAACATAATATAAATAGAACCCATCACACAAAGAATTTAAATATCACATAAATAATGAAGTATATGGTTACCTGAAAAAGATTGAAATTAGGTTAAGAATTCCCTTACAAAAATTTGAACGCCTAACGACTATGCAACATTGTTATAAGAAATATAAAAAATATTGGGGAAAATGGTAACCCAACCTGAAATAAATTATAACATTGATTAGATCAAGAATAAGAAGGAAATAAGAACATGGTATGGAAGCTTTAAAGTTATACCACATAAAAGATAACTTGAATGGGAAAAGAATGAAATTGAAAATTTTCTAACCTTGTAGAGTAACTACAAGAACAAGATGGATGGGACCTTGGAACTTGAGTAAATATTGGGAGGACTACTATGAAGGTAACGAGTCTAGAGATTCATTGAAGATGAATTGGGAATGAAGTTAATGTAGGAATGTGTTGGTGTCTATAGGAAATGTAAGGGAATATTTTAATAATTTCCAAGGGACACCTCAAGAGTGATATTTGCAAAACCATGTGATTGCCCATGATATTTTCCCATGGTATAAGCCACATAAAACAGAACACATCTTATTAAACTATACACATCTCGACTAGATTTATGAAATCATTATCACATTATTAATTATGTCATTAACACACTGAAACTAAAAACAGTATTTTTTACTATTCACCGAAAAATCAACTATTTCAAAAAAATTACCACAATTAACACTAGACATTTATCAATGTGTAGATTTCAAAAATGAAGTCCATTTTTTTGAAAATAATTATCTATATATTTTAAATTTAATTTATATATGAAATCATACATAATTAATTAATTATTTCTGTAAAAACGGTAACAACATTTATATCAAATTGAAAAATTAATCATGATCTATTTACCTTAAAGCCTTAAGAAAATAAAGAAATAATAAAATTTACTATTCATTGGGGTCATATTACTATTCATATTACTATTCATAAGGATATGTTTCTATTTTCCAAAAAACATGTTGGTTACAATAGACTTTAAATAACATACTGAACACAATTATAGAAGAATGTTTCATGAAATTCAAAATAAAAGAGTGGAAAAGTTATGTTTTAAGGGCTAGTTAAATATATCTACTTAAAAACAAGTTCCATGCATTTCTATTTTTTTTATAAAAACATGGGGTGTTACATTATCCCCACCTTCTGGAAATTGTGTCCTCACAATTTTATTTTCTTATTAAACAACTGAGGGTATTTTTCCCTCATAGCATTTTATGAGTCTCATGTTTCTTTTTCAACTATTTGGTTTATCCACAAAACATTTACCAGGTGAATTACTTTATTACACATTACTTATTCCCTTCAATCAAGAATCTGAATTTTTTTCTCCTCATAACAAAGGTTCTCTTCTAGCTGACTTGCTCTTGGGCTCCAAACATGTATAAATCTGGAATAGACTTTCTCAACATCGAAACATGGAAAACATTGTGTACCTGAGAAAAACTCAGAGGAAAATCTATGAGGTATGCCAATGATCCACCATTCTCTATGATTTCAAAAGGAGCATTGAACCATGTACATAGCTTCCCTTTCATATCAAAACACATCACACTTTTCCAATGATATATTTTATGGAAAACTTGGTCACCTACCTCAAAACTGAAGAATTTCCATCTGTTATATGCATAACTTGCCTGCTCTAAGCTGTCCTCATGTTCTGGTGGATCATCCTCACTTTCTCAGCCACTTATTCTACTAATTATGGCCCCATCAAATTTGTTTCACCAACTTCATCCCAAAATGCATGAGTTTGACACCGCTTTTCATACAAGGCCTCAAAAGGTTCCATCTGAATTCTGGAATGAAAACTATTATTATAAGAAAAATCAACTAAAGAAAAATCAACTAAAGAAAAATATTTATCCCAACTTCCCCGATAGTCCATTGAACAAGCTCGATGCATATCCTCCAAAATTGAAATCATTCATTCTGACTTCACATCTAATTGAGGATAAAAAAATGTAATAAATTTAAAATTTGTGCCAAACGACTTCGGAAGTCCCATCCAAAATTTTGAAGTGAACATGGGATCTCAGTTAGATACAATGGAAATAAGAATTTCATGTTACCAGACAATCAATTTGAGGTATAATTCAGAATGTTGATCCAATGACATTGTAGATAAAATAGATAGAAAATGTGTAGATTTTTTCTTCCGATCAACAATACCCCAAATCACATTGTTACCTCGAGAAGTCACTGGTAGTCCTACCACAATATCCAAAGATACATTCTATCATTTTCACTCTGTAACTGGAAAAGGCTGGAGCATCCCCTTCAGTAACTACCGCTCTTCATTAACATGTTGATATGTCAGACATTTCATTGTAAAATTAGAAATATCTCTTTTCATTCCATCCCACCAATAATACCCCTGAAGGTCTTTGTACCTCTTCTTACTGCTAGTATGAACAAAAAATGGAGAACTATGATCTTCACAAAAAAAAATCTTTCTTCAACTGGGAATCACAAGGTACACATAGACTTTTAATAAATCTCAAAAAACTATCTTTATCCATATTAAATTCTGGAAACTTACCCATTTTATCCAATTCTACCTTTTTCTATAGCTCACGGTATTTTTTCAACAGTTTCATAATTCTGTCTGACAATTAAGACTTCACTAAAACCAAAAAAACAAGGGTATTTCCTGAAACAATGTCTTCTAATCCAATATTCATCAAATCATCTATCAATAAATCATGTTCAAAACATAGCATGGTTAATGATTCATGATGTTTCTAACATAAAACATATGCCACATTGTCTGCTTTTCCAAGATGGCAATTCATCATGTAGTCGTAATCCTTTATCAGTTCTAACCATCTTTTATACCTCATGTTTAATTTCTTCTAAGTGAATATATACCTTATAATTTTATAGTCATTATATATTTGACAATGGGTTCTGTATAAATGATGCCCTAAAATTTTCCAAGAAATAACCACATCTGCCAATTCCAAATCATGTGAGGGATAATTTAGCTCATGAGGTTTAAGTTGTCTCGAAGCATAGGTAATTACCTGACCATTCTGCATCAAAACAGAACCAAGTCCCTTCAAAGAAGAATCACTGTAGATGACAAACTCACCACTCTGATAAGGTAAGGCCAAAATTAGAGCATTCACCAATATCTTCTTCAGTTCCTGAAAAAAACATCAAATTCCATTATCCAAACAAATTTATGCCCTTTCTGTGTTAACTTTGTTATTTAGATAGATAACCATGAATTTTCCTTAACAAACCATTTGTAGTAACCTGCAAACCTAAGAAAACTATGAATCACTATAACATTTGTGGGTCTTGGCCGTTCATCAACTACTTTTTTTTGGCCGGATAAACTATTCTTCTATAATTATTTATAATTTTCCCAAGAAAAGAAATATGTTGCAGCCCAAAATCACACATGCTGAATTTTCCATATAGTTTCTTTTCTTTTAATGTTTTTAAAACAACACTTAAATGTTTTTTATGATCCTCATTATTTTTTGATAATAACAAAATTTCATCAACAAATACAACTAAAAACTTATCCAAGAACTCATGAAATACTCTATTCATAACATTCATGAATACAACAGGTGCATTATTTAATCCAAATGTCATAAAAAAAATTCATAATTACCATATATAGTATGAAATGGTATTTTGGGATTTCATCCTCCTTCACCTTCAATTGATGTTATCTAGATCTCAAGTCATTCATGGAAAAGTACAGATCTCCCTGGTTCTAATCAAACAAGTTATAAATATGAGGGAAAAAAATACTAGTTTTTAATAGTGATGTTATTGAAATCTCTATAATCAATGTCGGGTCTCATGGAATAATATTTCATTCTAAAAAACCGAACAAGAACTCCCCATGGTGAAGTGCAAGGAATAATGAAGACTTTTTCAAGCAGATCTTGAAATAGAATTTTCAATTCAAGATGTTCTATTGGAGCCATATGATATGGGGGTTTTGAAATTGGATTACCATTAGGAACTATGTCAATTGTGAATTTTACTTCTCGATTAGGTATGAAACTGGGAAACTCATCTGGGAAAACCTAAATGTATTAATTTACCACTGGTACATAAATAATTTGATTAGTTACCTTATGTTCAACAATATGAAAATGTTAACATTCATTTTAATATTTCAATATTTTCTCAGCTTCCTAATATTTTATCAACTTTATTTGTTTATTCTTGTATACAAACTGATAATCTTTCTGAAAACAACTTATTTATCTCTACAGTCAATTTTAACATGATAATCAGAAAGCCAGTCCATTCCCAGAATAACATCAAACTCGAATATGGGTAAAACAACGAGGTTTGTAGGTAATGTCCTTTCAAATACCACAATAGATTAATTATTATAATTCCTATTTGCTATAATATTTGCCCTTGTATTTTAACAACAAGTTCAAGTCTCATCTGTTGACATGATATTTACAATTTACCAGAAAATTTCTCAGATATGACAGAATGTGTAGACCATGTATCAAACAAAACTTTTTCAAAATCTGAGTGAACAAAAAAAGTACATGATAAAACTTCATAGGATGGTCTGACATCTGCTGTTGTAGTCGTAAAGGATATCACTACACCTTTCTACTTGTAGTTTGGATTCTTTTCATCATTAGAATCTCTCTTTGGGAAAGCATTTGCATAATAACCCATTTCACTACATTTAAAACACTTTATAGTCTTAGGATCATTCTCATTGCACTCTTGAGCCATGTGTCCAAAATTACTACATTTAAAACACTTACCAGTTTTTCTATGACATTCCCCAGGGTGTTTCTTCCCCCACATTTCACAAATTGGAAATTGGATTTTCATACCATCAAGTTTCTTTGGTTGATTCTTACACATTGCCTGCCAACTGTACCTCTTGTTCTCTTTGTTTCCAAAATGAACGTGATCCTCAGAAAACTACATTTATACCCTCTCAGTACATCTGACATGTTTCTCATAACTTTTGAATTCAGAGGAGTCCAACACCCTCCGATACCTTGGCTTCAATCCTGAGTAAAAGCCTTTGATTTTGCTATGAAGACCCAGAATAATATTTAGATCATACTTCTCCAGTTGGTTGATGTTTTTTTCATACACATCGACTGAATATTCCTCATTCTATTTCAATTCAAGTAATTGCTTCACTATTCTATGTCTCACAACCTTTTGAATGTATTTTTCAAGGAAAATACTTTTAAATTCATCCCACTATAAGGCATAAAAATCTTATCTACCCCTAATAATCCTTGTCATTGACCACCACTGATCAACTTCCACTTCAAAAATAATAATGAAAAGACATAACTTTGGATTTTCTGACTAAAAATTATATTTTATTAGGAAAGACACTTTTTAGGGAAAAGTGAGAAACTATAAGTTCCAAAAAAAAACCAAACATAGCTTCACAAAAAAACCAGAACCAATCTCTTCCAAGAAAAAGCAGTAACTGCTAGCTCAAAAGTAGGACCACTCAGTGATCCCATGAAAGCATGGTCCCTTCCGATGGAAAGCCATCCCTATGAATCAACCACATCCAAAATGACCTTCATAGGAAGTAGTAGTGTGCTCTAACCCGCCGGAGCCGATCCGACCCTCCAATATTTCAACCCACAACAACGATTGTCACTCAACAAAGCATTAGTTAGGGAAGAAATAAACAGAATCATTGAAAACAATCGATTTCTACAAGAATTCATATCCCTAAAAAGTTTCCAGGTTAAATTAGAGACCTTTAAAAGTGGATCCCCCTTATCAAATCTTCAGAAGAAGAGGTCAGCTTATTCCAGATCTTCATGTACTCCTCGAGTCTGATCAACCCCTTATTGAAACCTCCAACCAGAATCGTGTCTTGTTTGTCAACCCACAAATATTGTTCTTCAATAATGTCCAATTCCAGATTTCGGCCCATCATCTTGGACGCATCCTCTTCCGATTCATTGAGAAATAGAAGCTTCTCTATCACTACATCATCCAAACTTAGAACCAAGTCTGAGGAAGTTTCAGGATGCTCCAATGATTTTCGTGGACACCTGACCTCCTTGTCTAGTTTCTCAACCATTATATTCCTTGCTGACCGGGTACTCAAAGGAGGAGGTAAGGAGGAATAATCCTTCCTTCCCCGCCTTATCCTCTTACTCATGTTGCTTCTTGAACCAAGCTCTTCATCAGAAAACCTCCTACTGACCTCGATGATTTCTGTCTCCCCTCCACCGAGAGCACACTCTGGGTGAACATGCCCCATGGTCCGACCTCCCTGAGTGAGTCCATCGATACTCCTCCTGTTTTCTTTACCTTCCTCATCCACGGTAGATAGTTCCACTCTCGGAACCACTTCATTCAGTCCTTCATACCTTTGCTCAAGACGACAAGGGGGCTGGGTAGAAGAAACAACCCCTGGCCGAATTCAAGAGTCAAAACCCCCTAGAGGATGGTTTCCTAAGGAGGCAGCAGACATCACATCCTTCTCCCCTAAATTACGTTTCTTATTCTCCTTTCCCACTAGTGCTGGGAACCGGTTCAATGAGCATGGATACGCACTGACCAATTAAGTGCTGATCAGTAGGGGCTGCTCCACATCATCTGTATTTGTTGAATGGTCAAGACCGCGTCCCATGAATTGATGTCCACCACTGTTAGCATTATCGTGAGTCTGCAAAGTGGGTTCCACTGCCTCCGTACCAACATTAGTATCAAAGACATTATCCCTGAGATCATCCATGAGTCTGTTAAAAACACTAAACACCGAGGGGTGTTCACCCTGCTTTGATGTAGGAGCGGAGTGTTCAGCAATACTGAACCCATTTCCACTTGGCTCGTAGTCCCCTATCGAAATCCTTCCAGCCTTCACAGCATCGAATTTCTAGTGGCCATCACGTCGGTAGCAAGGCATGGTGTTACCCAGTCTATGGAAAACTGAACAAAAATCCATCCAATCATCGAAGATCACCGGCTTCTTGCATCGGATTTCCTTAGCTGGATCAATCCAGATTGTCTCCACCGGTGCTCTAGAGGTATCAACTTCCACGCACATCCTTGAGTTAATCGGGTGGCTAACTGAGGCTGTACGGGAATCAACACACAGGAAGCGTCCAACCATATTCCCCAACACATGCATGATCACTGGGTTTTGAAAGGAAAGGGGAAGCAAGGGAAAGCTATCCCAGACTAAAATGAAAGGGGAATCACAGTTCATATGAAAATAATAGGACCATCTGCATAAATGAAACTCATACCTTCCGCACTTCCTGGGAGCGAACGAAAACGCACGAAACATGTCCTCCGATGATGAGAAATGGACCATCGAACTCCGTTTATCCAGAAAACCAACAACCAACTGAAACTGAAGTCCCCAAGATTTGGAGACGAACCTGTCGAAATCGTCCACCGAAGGTCGAAACTTCCTGAATTGCGCAATCAAGGTTAGATCGAGGAGATTCTCAGCTTCCATGATCTCTCAAGCAGATACAGGGACCACGGGGTCACCGTTCTGAAAGCCATGATCCTTCTAGTCGATCTAAATCTCAGGGAATGGGGGATACAAATCAGGGTCAGAGAATCAGGTGAAACAATTCTGCATCGAATGCATGAGGATTTTTTCTCATAAAATGGTATACTACTATCTTGTTCTACTGTTGTACCTCTATTGGTTCTCTTTCATGGATTCCACCACCATCAATTTCCTGTGTTAGCTGATCCATTACTATCACAAATTTCTCTGTTCGAATCCCTACCATTCCAGGCTGTAGTTCTGGAAGGATGTCATTTTGTCGGTGCCTCTTCTCTTTAAAATCCATGTTTCTTCTGCAGACAACCATTATGAACCAACATATCATAGATGAAGCAAAATTTCAATCATTAAATTAAATAACATTACAAATTAAACATTTAGTGAAAATCATTTATGGAATTCTATTATAATCATCCTAACCCATAATGTTCTCTAAACCATCCTCTAATACCAACTATAAGAGACCGAACTTATTACATAAATAATCATGAATTAAGTGAAGAAAACACATACTTTTACAATAAGTATAATTTCATGTTTAGAGAATTAAATAATTTCGATAATACATTCATAACATTAAACAATATTACAGAGTGGATACCATAAAAACAATTTCTTTTTTTCAATAAAAAACATTAAAACTTAAAAATGACTCCGTGACAATTCGTTAACTATTAACATGGCTTCATTTCTTATCTTATAGATCCATAAACCTATAAAAATCCTTGAGAAACATGGGAGGATCACAAAATCCCAAAATGGGATGGAAATTAATGAAGGATCACATTAGTCCATAAATACTCATAACGTATGAAAACATTTACAAAGGACATGCTTGTCACCCATATATACTTACTTTGTGTAACATGAGATTGACCCAAGATTGACATAAAACATGAGAACATAAAAATAATAATAGATTTATCTTGGGGAATTTCATACATAATCTTGTAAAAATTCTTGGAAACCTTACAATCTTTAACCCTCATGGCTACCTTACTTTTTGTAACCATCGCAGTTACACTTCTAGCAACCATATGGGCGACCTACAACATACACATAACCAATGTATTGGAGGGAGATATAGGTCCCACCAATCATAAAATATAATTCCCAAGAACCAAACTATAATCATAAAACAAGAATAATTTCATAAAAACATTTCTTTGGAATTTCGTAAAACCTAATTTAAAAAGAGGATTTTTAAAGAAAAGACACTTATTAATTTCATACAAATCAAATGAGACTTAATTGGATTGATGGAGTATGTATATATACTATAAATAAACATAATAAAACCTAATATAAACATAACTGATCACACAAAAGATTTAAATATAACATAAATAATGATGTAGAAGGTTAACCAAATGAATGGAAATCTGGTTTAGAATTCCCTTACAAAAATTCGGCAGCCTAACAGCTAAGCCACATAGTTTTAAAAATTATTAAAATTAGAGGGGAAAGGGTAAACCATCCATAAATGATTCATAATATAGTGTATATTACGAGTTATAATGAAATTAGAACATGGTATGGAAATTTTAATGTCATACCACATAAAAGAGAACTTCAATGGGAAAAGAAAGAAATTGAGAATTTTCATACATTGTAGAGTAACTCTTAGAACATGAAGGTTTGGACTATGGGGGACTGAATAAACCATGGGAGGACTAATAGGACGATATGATGTCCAGATCTTCATTTAGGGGGAATTGGTAATGGCGTCAATGGAGTAAAGGGGTTGTATTTATAAGAAAAGTAATGGAATATTTAAATAATTTCGAAGGGACACCTCATCAGTGGTATTTGAAAAACCATGGGCTTTCGCATGGTATTTGACCATGGTATTAACCACTTGGAACATATCACATCTTATTTTAATATACATAGGTCATCCAGAATTATGAAATCATTATTACATCGTTAATGATGTCATTAACACACTGAAACTAAAAACTGTATTTTTTTACTATTAACTGAAAAATGAACTATTTCAGAAGAATTCCCAAAATTCACCTTAACCATTTATCGATGTTAAGATTTCAAAAATAAAGTCTATTTTTTAAAAATAATTTTCTAAATATTTTTAATATAATTTTTAATTAATTTTTAAATTAAATCACACTTCATTAAAAAATTAATTAATTAAATACTATACCTGCTTTTATATCACATTGAAAAACTAATCAAGATGGAATTATCTTAAATACTTAATAAAATAAAATAATAAACAGTTTACTATTTATTAGGATCATTTTACTATTCATATTACTATTCATCACGGTATGTTACTATTCACCAAAAAACAAGTTGATTCTAATAGAATCCAAATGACATACTAAACACAATTATAGATGGTAGTTTCTTGAAATTCAAAATATATAAGTGGAAAAGTTTTGTTTTAAAGGCTAGTTAAAAATATCTACTTAAAACCAAGTTCCATGCATTTCTATTTATTTTTAGAAAAACATATGGTGTTACATACATAACAATCATATATACAGAAATTTTTGCCGTTAAAATAACTAAGTGAAACTAATTTACTACATTATGAAATTTTTATACAACTACAATCATCGATGGGGGGAATGAAACACCACCATGTATCAAGAGTCCCAAGCCATCAGCAACACCATAATGGCTGGGGAAGGGTCTTCTTCATCCCAATCACTCTGATATTTCTTCGGCCCAAAAAATGTTCCCCCTAGGGTGTATTCAAATTAACTTATAGTAAAATATTCAATTCTAAATTCATAAAAATAAGAGACATAAAATTACTGATGATGGTATTCATATCATGTGGATTCAAACATAACTGACAACTATATTATCTAAATATTTGATCAGGTCATTCTTCCCTTCCACGGTGATATCCTATTCCAATAAGGTTTCATTAGCATCAAAAATATCATTATAAACTATACCACCAGGAACACTTCTTAATCTATCTTATATAATGTAGAGTACATGCTTGAAAAAAGACATGACCGTCCATGGAATGAACAATGGATTCAACTTCTTTTATTTGTTCCTTGATTTCATCATGTATATGTTCATATAAAATATTGATGTGAAGGGAGATTTCAAAAAAAATATTAAAAATCATCAACTATTGTAGAAACCCAAATTTAAATCATTGGTGAAATCCTCCCTAAATCCTACAACACATCCCTTAATAATAGGGACTTTGGGATAACAATGATATCCAGTTCAGAGTATAGTCCTTTAATTTAAATGGGTAGGAAATCATATCCCAATTTCATTCTAGTAATTTCCAAAACTAAGAGTTATCTTATTTTAATCATCATTAAATTAATTATATAAATCATTTCCATCACTATATCTAACTCACTATCACCCTCAAATGTAAATAATTCTTCGATATTGAAAACTACATCCATCATTATATCCTAGAAATATAACCAAATAATTATTTCAATCAATGAAATGAAATTATTATGGGAGAAATATATGAGAAAAAATGTAATATTAATTCAATATTATCTGATGGTATTAGTAATTAAATGTTTAATACTATCATTTGTAGATACTCATTTTAAGGAAAATGAGAAGGAGCCTGTAATTTCCATTCACTAATTTGAAAAAATTAAACAAATCCATAGGGAATAGGCACCTCATTGTTAGATTCCCCATTAATAAAAGTTGTAAATAAGTATACACAATGTGAAATTATAAATTGACATTATTTATCATGGTATGTTTTATTGTGTTTGATCATGGTAGATGGGCCACAATATAGTGTGATTAGGAAATTATTATAGAAATTTCACAACTCAAAAATATCATGTTTAAAAAATTATATATTTATGAAATAATAAATTATTTTATTATAATGATTTCACTATCCCTATACAATTTTTTTCTAATTTTAAAAAATTATACTCTTCAAATCATGCTACGATCCACCACCATAAGACTAATATGGGGACAATGTTAAGGATTAGATCCTCTCCCTTGTTGTATTTTCTTATGTGATTTTAGGACATGGAAATTACTATTAATTCAAAAATGAATCCTTTTAAAAAATCTAATTATACATTTATAATATGTCTCATGGTAATCAATACAATATATGTATAAAATAATTTGTGGCGTTCACCAATATTTTAAATTGTGAGGAATCCCAAAAACTATGTTTTGGGTTTACAATATGAACTATCTCTAATCCCTAATTATAATATATTTATTTTTCAATTATTATAAATTGTGAACCCAGGGGAACTTGATTTTTATAAATTGTGTATCATCATTGTATCCTCATATGAGGTTCATGAACATTTGATATACAAAAACTAGTCTCACAAATCACTAAAGGGGTTTATATGAAATGAATCAATGTCCTTCATCATATCAGAACATGATCATTTCAATAGATGCATTTCTAGTTGAAAAGTAATATTTTTATAGTCACACTTGTATTAGGGAATCCTATTTATTTTAATTATTTCAAATTTATTTTACAGATTTGTAGTATTTACACTTTATATGATCATTACATCATATATGTGCCTATTGTGGATTTCATTGGTATTGGGACCCCACTTACGAATCTAATTTGAGATAAAAATTTATTTTAGGTGAAAATTACTGTGAAATCAATATATTCTCACACACCCCCAATAAATTGGATCTATATTAAAATTTACTTAATTATGATAGCCCCCAATATGAAAATACAATATCTATTCCATACCATGGGTAAAGATCGCAATTGGAGTTTTATCCTTAATACTGATCTAATGTGGGCCTCTCTTTAATGGATTTGTTTTAGTGGATTTATAGAACCAATAAATTAGTTTCCTTAGTTATTGGCAGAGCAATTTGTCATATAACATAACCCACTACATTGAAAAACAACATTATAAATCACTTGGTTAATGATATGATATCAACATTAAGTTCATAATATTAAGTGAATTTTTTTACTAATATTCTAATTTTGAATAGGATTGAGAATAAAAATAATATAAACTAATCAAAATCAATAAAAATGTTATACCTCTATTACTGTGTATATCCTCAATCATTCCCCCATCAAATCTAAATGCATTATTTATTTATGAATGATATATTTATGGTTGGAATTTTCAAAGTTGGTGTCCATGCAAATAAATATTTTGTATAATTATCGAATAGATATTCTAAGATTAATTATATTATCAATACAAGAAATGATGTATTTTTTGAGTCAGTATAGAAAACAATGTTTAATGATCAAAAGGAACATTGAATCCATTATAATTATAAAATTATAAAGAAGAATAAAAAAGGTGAAATCATGATTCTATTTTATACTATTATTTCGAATCGATATATATTTTTTATTGTACAATTAGTTTGTATGATTATTTTAAAATTCATCATATTTTTTTGTATAATTTTGAATGAATTTTATGTAGAGGATAAATTTTTTATAATTAAGATGATTAAATTTATTTCAAGTATGTGATTTATTAAATGTTCACACCACCAATAAAAGAATCAAGAGTACACCAGGTAAGTATATTTATAAATTTAAAGATGAATTTATAATTTTGTTAATATTATTCAATAAAAAATTTCTATGAAGTAATATATTTTTCTACAAAATTCACTTTCATTATTATTTATTTGAAGTAATAGGGGAAATTAATTAATTCATATAAAAGAAAATTGACACATTATGAGATTGATTTTATATTTGGTTCTCAGAGGAATTATTTTTAATTGTATATGTAACCTATCCATGGATAAATGATTTAAGCATTTTTGGAATTCATAGTATTCCGGATTTATGCGATGAAAAGATAGAAGTTCTTTAGGATGATTGATATTCAATTGGAATGGAAAACATTGCTTGAAATAATGTGTTGTGTCCCATGTAGCCTCATAGATTTTATATGGTAACATAGAGTTGTTTGTATATAAGGTAGTCTCCCAGGAATAGCTACATGTATTTATTATAATCGATATAATTTCAGTTATAATAATTTACAAGAATCCTTATTTCATCATCGAGATCTTGCGGATGAATATTCCTTTTAGAAAACAATCTGATCACATAATACAATAAATATTTTCATTTATATGATGATAGTTTTTCATATTTTATAAAAGTATTTTCCAAAAAACTGACAAATATTTCCCAAACAAACATTTTTTTGAATTATAAAATTTCTAGAGACATAGATATTATGAGAACATTATTTTTTTGAGTAAATCATAGGAATCAATATATTTATAGTTTAATTCCATTATGTTGACTTTTAATTTAATTCCATAATTGGGGTATCCATAATTATGTTTTTTATGGATCGTTGACAAAACCATAAAAGAATATGATTTAAGAGTATATTTAATACCATGATTAGAATCACATGATTGAACTCATGTTACATAATCATAATGGGATTTATAGGTAATTATTATATAGTATATAGCCTTTATCACCATTTTTATGTGTGGACTCCATCCATAAACATATGGGTAATAAATTTTATATGATCAAAGGGATTCCAATAGTATATATTTCCATTCTTCTAATCGAATATTTCTACCAAAAAATTGATAAATAGTAATCCCATCCATACATGATATCCTTTATTTTTAGGAAAATAATAATTTTATCATACAATATGTTATTGGACTCCTTTCACCATATTTAAATCCAAGAAACCATGTTATATCTATTATTTTTTCAAAGCCTCCTAATTCATAACAGCTACTCACTATGACCACATATGTTCCATACTTCATTTCACATATTCTATTGAAAATGGGATTATATAATTATATGATAAATATCATATAGACATAAAGTCAACCTAAATATAAACACATATATATTAGATCATATTGATTATTAAACATATCATCCAAATTGAAACATCTATTTTAGTGTCTCTTGAAATTTATTATCTATGAGAACATATTTTACAATAATAACTATTCAATATCTCTCAAAAAGTATCCACTCATCGTATCCTTCAAGAAATAGAATACATACGAAGCCTCTACAAAACCACAAGAGTAGAAAAATAATAAATGGATGAGCTCATACACTCAATATGGGGTAATATATAGAGGATATCAATTTAATAATCATAATTAATTTTCAAGAAGATAATAGAGAAGTTTTCACATGGATAAATTGTCTTTAAGTAATACCCCCATGAGAAACAATATAGCAAGAATCATAATGATTTTTCTTATCCATAATACTAACACTCCAACCATAAAGACTGAGTTGGATTGTAAACAACCTCATTCAAGCCTCTCGGAAAACAAGAGGATACCAACTATAAGAAATGTGATATGTCCATCACTAGGAAGACTATAAATTTAGAATAATGTTTTTGGACACATAAAAATAACAAAAATGATAATAAATAAACAATGTAAAATGTGAAACTAAAATATTTCACACATGATAAATTAGTAATACTAAACATTTTTTCAATGTATATTATTTCATTATAATAAATTTAACATCTAACATCCCACTCAATCTCCATCCATTAATGTCAGTATCCTATTACTAAACCTTTTGAACAATATTCCAAATTTCATTCCCCTTTCCGGGATCCCAAGTCATTAAATCTAAAAAACATGGAAAATTACGAGAAAGGTGTGATTAAAATATTCATATGTATTGTAATAATTATCCATAATATTAATTCATAAAATATAAATGTTAATTAAATGAATTTAATCAATAAAAAACATAATAAATATATATTACATTAATTCAAATCAATTTTTAGGCCTTTATAGTTTGAATATACATTATTAGGAACCTTTTTTGGAGAAGAAAACTTTATTCATCACTATGTTGATGGAACGTCAGTAACCAACTTATCACATGCACCCTAATGGAAGAAAAAAATATTTGACACATTCCACTATATATGATTATAATTTTTCCGACCAACTCAATGCCGGATATAATCCTCTTTAGTGGATAACACCATGAATGCATTAAATATCTAATGATGACCAATGTATATGGAATAAATCATGAATTAATATCCCCAATCATATGGAACATCTCACAATCTAGAATACTATAATTACATACTGACACAATGTATAGAACATCCCAATTGAGTGGATAGCCACAAGAATCTGTCAAATATCAAATACTGACCAAATTGGCTGAACCTGCACACTTAATTGTAGAAGATAATATGGTAAGATATACTATAAAAATACATCTGGATAAATAAATACCTGGATATGAATGATAGTATAATGATCATCTTAATGCATATGAATGAAAAAAATAACATTTCAATGACACACAAAAACACATAATACAAACATTCCTTTTATATATGCTTATCAAGGGCAAAACTACAAATTGTCAACAAAACATATATCCCATGTAAAATATTCTCTTATATCAAGGAATTACCTACATAATGTTATCAAAATTGATTTCATGGATAATCAATGGTATCATCACCCTCAGAATGTTAGAACAAAAACTAGAACATGATAGAATGCCATGTAATATTAGGTTCTGTCAAAAAAACTGTACATTCATTTAGAAGAGGAAAAAATTCTCACTCAAAATTCATTGGGCTCCATGGTGCATGAAGGATGCTTCATTATAGAGGTGTACATTAGACACCACCACAACATAGGACAGATTTCCAAAATATAGAGGAGCATCATTATGAATCTTCATGTCCCTAGAAACATTTAAACAATATTGGAATGAGGATGAATAAGGGTGAACATGAAGCCATAGTTATCAAAAAATCTAAAACATGGAAATTTTTTACAAATGCTGAGGAACTAAAATGTGTAGTCAGTAGTTCAATTTAATGTTCCTAGAAAATATTTGATAAGAGGGGGGAAATTATATTCCCATTGTTAAATTCAATGTTAAACTCCCTCATTAATGACTAATTAATGATATGTAATAGATTCCCCAAATCAAGGATGAAAAAACAATATTTAAGTAAATTAAATCATAATGGATGAATTCATAGTTTCTACAAAAGTTATCTTAAAATGATATGGTGAATTATAAATAATTTTTTGTGACACATCATAGGAAAGCCTTCACAAATGAACCCCCACAACGAAGGATATGACTAAACCTCATTATTTACCTTCACTATAATGTATCCTCTTACTAAAATGACATGATATATAGTCTACAACACCAATATAGCATAGACACCAATTATATGGTGTGGGTATACCAGTTTTTGGTAGAATATTATAGATCATAGATTTAAGATTCTAATAGCTTCTATGTATCATTTAGATTTACCCAAAAAAGGAAATACTAAATAAAAATTATAGTATATAGGGATGTTAAGAATATATAAATTAATAAATTTTCAATAATTTATGATTTTTTCTTTATTAGAACATCCCTTCCTTGAGAAGTATCTCAAAAAGTCCTTCCCTAACTACCATAGATTGTAATAATATACATAAAAAATCTAGAAACCAAACAAGGAAATGATAAACATGCTCTATTGATAACCAATATATGAATGTATAAAAAAGTATCAAACATCTTACTATGGGGGGTTCCATTTTATTATCAATTGGATCTATAATAAATAAATATGATTGATTATTCACCACTCAATGACGTTAATGGGGATCATGACTCAACTAGTTCATTGACCACCATGGTTTCTTTACATACTATCATGGTTTTGACACATTTTCTACCAAACTAATTCCTAATGGCCAATAATAAAACCACATATGATTAATATATTTGAAACCTTGTTACAAGTCTTGAGAAAAATAGTTCATTTATTTCTGGAGTTTTCCATTATTTCATAGTTAAAGAATCTTTGATGATCTTCTCCATTATAGGGAGTGGACGAATCCATTCTCGAGACCATCTAATAATTCCCATCCTTGAATTAATCCTATAATTTTCTTTTCTTATTCTATAAATAAATAGTTGGGTAAGAAGTATTGAGGGCACGTGCTTTTCCACTTACAGTTAAATGAAGAGCATCTTGTATTATTTCCTCAATGAAAGTATATATCATCAATGTTTTACCAATAATTTAAAATTATTTTTTTTGATAAATTTTAATAAAAATTCAACCCATAATTGGTAATTGGATAATATCTGACAACATTGGACTTTAGTATCATTATCTACTAGTAGGGGAGAAAAGGAAATGAAAATGATGATGCATGATGAATTTGAAAACATATCCATCGCCCCATTTATGTGATCCAAAAACATTTGTGCATGATCTTGTTTCTAGGAACTTGGAACTAAATCGTTGAATCATGATACTTGATGTTTGTATAGGTCAATTTTTTTCATTTAACAACCATTAATTTACATACCACCATCTTCCATGTGAATTTTGATGAATAATGGTCTCATGTTTATAATATTTACCCTCTGCATACTCTAAATTTTATAAAATCTTCTAAATGTTCTAAAACTGAACCTTTACATCCCGATGAAGTGTAGTCCCATGGGAATATGAAAGATATTTGAGATATAATTCTCCAGCACAATTGATCAAGGTCATGGTGACTCCCTCACCAGAGATTGGAAAAATACATAAAATCACAATTGAATGGGTTTTACAGCAAAAATCACATATTCTGGTATAGGATTGTTCTTGTGGACATCATATCATTTTATGGGTTATGGAATGAGAGAATATTGGGCTTCCATAACTGGTTGTCTTATAAGGTGACTATCCGTTGAAAAATAAAATCCACAATATCATAAAAAACATGAGAATTTTTAACTTTTCATGTATGTCACACAAGTTTCTCATATGGATCTACCCATTACCTAAGATATACCTTCATAGAACTAACATTAGTCTTTATCCCAACACATTATTTATAATATCCATTTATATACTAATACTAAAATAATCTAATTTCAACAATATAATTATATACAATTTATACCATCACATTATCATGAAAACAATATATCACACATTTGAGAGTCTATATAAAATAAGATATAAACTACAACTAATTTAATTAATAAGCTATGATACAACCCAACAACATATTTTTATACATTAAATGTGATCCTGTGTTCCCAATATTGTTGTATAAATGAACTCTAAAACCCAAAAATCACATATAAACATTATATACATCACTTTATGTGAATTTAATCAATTTTAACATTAAAATAATATGTTATACACATTATAGAAACTCACAGGTTTACAATACAATCATGTGAATAAACTGAAAAAGGTCCCCTTATATAATAACCAAGAACTGAACTCTTCTCTAGACTATCCTAGGATAATGTAAAAAAGAAAATATAAGTTAGTGAATAATATATCCTCTAATATTCTTTTTAACATCATGAAATAAAAAAAGGGTTGAATCCATTATAAAATATGACATCAAGCATGATTCCCATTTACGAGTGGATTTTGAGTAGAAATGGTGGCATTTTTCAACCTTAAGAAAGACTGTACAAAATGAATCATGTCATTGGATAAAAATAATTATAGAAAAAAAAATGAATAACCACTATTAGGAATAGTTGTTAAATTTTGTACACATTATAAAATAAAAAATCGAACAAAAAAGGATCCATATATAGGTTGAGGAAGTATTAAAAGAAACAGTACACATCCATATCTAACTCTATATAGTAATGTCATCTTACTCCCACAGATGCTCAAATGTCTACCACTAGTCCCTTTCCTTTAACTAAAACTCTGGTCATGAAGTCAAAAATAACACCAAATATCTAGATTAGGGTGTGAGTACAATACTTTTTATGACACAAACTACAACCATTAATATCATTGTATAAATTTTAGTACAATATTCCATGAAAGTAAAATAGTTAAATATATATAACAAATATATCTTACTAATAAAAAAACATATACATGATTCTTGAAGACCTACTCTTCCTAATTCAACACCATGTTAGGAAAAGCATACATAATTCATAGCCATACGGATAGAAAATATGTAACTAGATGTTACATACTCGTCGATGGATACACCCAAAAGTGTGAGATATTTTAGTAGTTTCCATAGTATTAGTAAATTATGACCTAATGTATAGAATTTTCCTCTTGAGTAGATATCCTCAAGAATGCATCAAATCTCATATACTGGTGAAGTCTTATCAAATCCTATTAGAATGAAAAATCCCAATGATATGAAAAATCCCACTAAGATGAATACTCTAATTACATGAATAATCAGGTTTTATCACATCCCTATTTATAGGAATGAACCATGAATTCATCCAAATTATAATGATGTCCAAAAAAGAAAAAATACTTGTTAACCACAATATCTGGAAATAAAACATATACGATTCAAATACATATGACAGAAAAAACATAAGGCTATGAAAATTAGTATCAAAATCACCACATTCGATATTCTATAAAATGAATACATTAAGGCTACACAAACCGACCTCACATGATCAAGAACTTGAAATAGGGTTCTTTAGAAAATATATACACACTTGGAATTATTTTAATGAAAATTAAAAAAGTGATAACATGATGTAATTTCCTACATCGGATGGTAGAAAATAGGGAAGAGGAGTACATGGAGGAACTAAAACAGTGTAGGTGAAACAATAATGATGTGGTAATGAACCACTATAATGAATAATGTTTAACTAATACATTTATAAATGTGATTCTTGATCAGCTATGTTTAAGGGTGAGGTACATAACATGTATTCACGAAAGCCCTGTTATGTTTGTAAAAAATTATTAATTGGAGGATGGAAATGATATTTTCAAGGCTAAAACACCATGGTCAAAACCCCTCATTAGCACCCCAATATATATCAAAAATTGAACCCTCAAATAATGTAATAAATAAATACTTTATTATGCCTAATATTCAAGGACCGACTACATAGTAATGGTATAAACTATTTAAAAATGATGCGGAGAAGGCCCTATGGAATTTTCTAACACCCCAAGGCATACAATTCCCAATTTACACTCTACAATGAAGGCTATAATGAATATCCATTCATTTAATTCACTTCAGTGAAACCCCATTACAATATTTTATGGCCCAATACTCGAAAATCCACAATAAATTACCCACCATTGTTATTGATTTGTGCAACCTTTTTTGTATTAAATCCCATAAAAATCAAAACTAAACTTCTAATAGCCTCTCAATACCAATGGATTATAACAAAATAAGGATTAACTGAAACATAATAGGTTTGAGAACGTGGGAAACATTGCATAAAACATGGGAACAAATGTTTTGGTTTTTAAAAGAACTTATTTTTATGGAAAAATTATATAAATAATATTATACAAGAATATAAAAGATATTAATGTGTCTCAAAAAATATATGAAAATATAACATATATGATATTTCTCAGAAAATTTATTCATATCATTGTATATTAATATACCAACCAATGTCTCATTATATTGGGGAATGGATGACCAAACATATTCAATAATGTAAAATCGGATGAGATATAATGAATTAGAAAATATGTAGAGTGATAAAAAATAATAGGAACACCTTTAATGTATTGATAAGTCATGAATGATTGTTCCTTGTTAACATGACACCATTCGTTAATCAATCCTAGTGTATAAAACTAATGGGAAAGAAAATGTTTTATAAATGATTCTATAATATATAATTAAATTATCTTAACAATGAAATTTGATTGTTTTGTTAAGACATATACCACATGAAATATAATATACATTAAAGTATATATACATCTATAAAAAACATTAAAATATCATTTGAGTATCATGGGATCATTAGAGAAAATATCCATTACAATTTTGATAATATATATTTTAAATTTATGTAATATATAAATATGTTTTTTTGAATTAATGTTGAAAAATAAACAAAAATTACCTTGTAGAACAAATAAAATATTAATATAAAACATTATAATAGAAATAGTGTAAAACATCTGAACCATTTAAATATATGGAAAATGAAAAAAAATAGAATTAAAATATTTCATTTAAAAGGTGTAATATAACATAATATGAAATATAATGAAACACTAAGAAATAACTAATTTATGAATAATTATGTCCATAAAATAATGTGAAAATTAAAGAAAATGATGAAAATTATTCCTCTATTAAAATAAAATAATTGTATGGTACCTCAAAAATGCTTAATTTATTGTGAATTATAATCTAATGAGGGGAGAAATTGTAAGAATAATACTAAATTCCAAAAATTAATGAGTTCATATTAAAATAGAATGGGGTTTAGATAGAAATATAAAATTATTTAAAATTATTTCAATTTAATCATTGGAAATTTAAATTTAATGTTTTCATTATAATAGACATCTAAATTATCATGAGAATTAATAATATACTTTTATTCTGATATATTATTTTCTTGGGAAATTTGGGATTGAAGAAACCCAAAATTTTTATTAAATATAGTATAATGGGACAATATAACAATATATTTTATGTTGTGTATCAACTGGAAATAACTACTTATTATAAAAAGAATTAGATAAAAAATATATAATTATTAAAAGAATTTTTTAATATAGTATTTATGTTTTTTAAAAATGAATTTTTTCTAAAAATAGTGTTTCTATATTTTTGGTGGGAAATTATAAAAATATTTATTTATAATTTTATAAAATTTTACTGTAAAAATTATATCTTTTTTTAGAAATTAATATATAAAAATTATCATAGGCTATGTTTTTTTAATATTTTTGAAATGATTTATTATTTTGATTAATACTTAAATTTACAATTTTTTTTTGAAATAGGTCATTTTATTTATATAATTTTAAAATATCATCATTTTTCAAAATTTTATTTTTTAAAATGTAAATTTAGATCATTTATATTTTTAATAATCCAATTAAGGGGAACAGAATTATTATTTCTATTGGATTATGTTTCGAAAACATTTTTCTTTAGAAATCATTTTCCATGAAAACTACTCATCATTTCCGTTTTTCATTTTAATTTTAAAATTAAATTTTTATGATATTTTATTAAAAATTTATAAAATGGTTTCAAAATATAGAATCACCTCTCCCAAAAATATTAAGAATTCATCTATCATTTCTATTCACAATTAATAAAAAAATAAAAAAATGTGTTATTATAGATAAGGATAAAATGACATTATTGATGTGGTCATTCCTAAAGGGACATGTAATTTTTCCAATTAGTATTTTATAATTCCTTTTACATGGAAATATATTATCTTCAACCTATACAAAATTAAAATACGTTCCCATTTTAAAACACTTTTCATGTGAATTTCTATACTATAATGTAATAATATAAGAAAGCCCAAGTGTTTCCTCTCCCCCTTATAAGCATATATTTCCCCTTTATCTTATTTACAAAACATTTTGAAATATTTATTGACCAAATCCTATCCAATTATATATCTAAGTAACCTATAAATGAATTATTTATTTTTTTTAAAAAAATTCATTCCATTTGTACTTGTAAAAATATCTACATAAGGAATACCAAAATGGAATAAATTATCCAACACAAAATCTATCAAATTATCTCTTCTTACACTGGTCTATTTATACTATTAATATTAAAATAATATATTCTAAATATTTTTTACATTAAATGTTTGTTATGATCATTGAACCATCATTATTAACCCTCTTTCCCAACAAATGTTATGTGAACTTATTTACATTCTGTATATTTGGATTACCACCTCTATATAAATATACAATACATAATTAATTTATATATTTCTTGGATTGATATAATAATGAGATTTATATTAATATATAATATTTATGTTGTAATTATTATTTTGTAATTATAGTATAATATATATCATTCTTACATTCATATCCATTGAAAATTTATAATTTTTCTTATGCATAACTCTGGACTATGGGCTTTGTGAAATGATACTATTTTTTCATTTTATATTTTCAAGGATGATAATTGTGATACATGTAATTAATATTTATGATATATATGAGTTAATACTGTTTCAATAAAAGATATTTATTTTGTTCCTTTCTTTCTATCATCCATTAAAATTTAAAAATAATACTCATGGATACATTCTACCAACTATCTCCCCGAATTGTGTAATTCATTTTTATAACTATAATATTCTTTAATGAATATATATATTTATATGTAATTAATATATATTATTTTAATATCATGACTATAATTTATCATATTATAAAAACATTATCAATGTATAAATACGCAAACTAGCAAAACATAAATTCTCATGAGAAAATGAAAAATTAATCAGATTAAAACAATAATTTTAATAAGGATTTTTATATAAATCATTAAATAAATGTTATAAATATTTCATATATAACATTATAATTATTTAAAAAAATTTGGTATAAAATCAAAATTAAATTAATTTTATAGTATTAGCGGATAAAATTTATTCGAATCAATATAAAATTAAGGTATAAAATTTTGTATTTGTGTTTCACCAGGTATGAACATGTTCCTTATTAATTCATGTTTCTAAAGACAGAGAACAATTATTAATCTAATGTGGATTAAATTTTTATGAAATTAATATTCAATGATTATGATTTAATATCTATTTTTGAAAAGTAATGTTAGATGTTTTTCGTATCTAATAATGTTTAGTTAACTTTGGAAACTATGATGAATAAAATTTTATGATAGCCATCAAAATATTCCTATGTATTAGAGAAGGCAAAAATTTTAAGGTAAATAATGGAGTGTTTTTTCCTAGAACGAAATACTGAATGAGACACTAAAAGGGTACGTGGTTTTATCAAAATATCATCTTTGTTGAATAATCCTGTATAGAGTTTGCTGAGTATATATAGACTATCATTTTAGTGCCTTGTTAGTGCGACTATACTGTAAACCTATTTTCATAATCTAGAGGGATATTCATGGGTTAATTCACATTATCCTTATAAAACATTATATAATATTTATTGTTAATGATGTTCATAGACTACATAGGATAAACCTAATGGGTTATAGTCTGGATAGATTTTTTCATGCTTTAGATATCCTTGAATGTGTTTTCATGATTGATCACTCTGATCAAATATGTATATGTTCATTTTGAATATTATGGTTTTACTAAAGGAATTAATATATAATGATTACTTCTAGGTCATTACAATAATATTCAATTGTCCATGTATCTTATTCTATATTAGTTATTTTAATTCCTTTATGTCCTGAAAAAACTATTGAAATATTTATTCTAATGCCTAATTATTAATATTTCAGTTAGAAAAATAATTATTGATTTTATGATAATCATGTATGAAGTATAAAATTATTTTTTATTTAATGTTTTAGCCATATGATTCCTAAAAATATTATTATTCTACCTCTATTATAATTTAATGTTATGATATGAAAGGATTAATTTTTTTAAATAAATCATGTATCACATTCAAATGAATAGAATTCGGGTTTTATATTAAAAAACAACCTATGAACATATACTTTTATGATGATAAATATGAATATTTAATGAAAAATATATAAATTATATGTATATTGATTCGTATTAAAAAGGATACTTTATCTCTGATGGATTGGGACAAAAAACATTAATGATATTCCTATTATATGGGTGTTTGTTGATGATTTTCCTAGAAAAATATCTAAGTCATCTACCAAATCATTTAATTTAATTCTCAACAGAAATCATACCTGGTGAAACACCTATTTAAATAACACCATATATAAAGGAACCTATTGAGTTTCATGAATTGAAAAATAAACACTATGATAATTGTGACAAGAAATTTATCAACCTATGTGAGACACCATGGGGTGTACTAATTCTTTTTATAAGACTAAGGATCGATCAATGTTTCTCCTAAATTATTATTTGTAATAAAACAAGATCATAGTTAATAAAAATAATCTATTTTCCTATTTTTTTGACCAATTATGAAGATCTCAGTTTTTTAACAATATTTTTCTTCAATATAAATATTATAAATTTAGGGTCGATAGAGAAGACATAACCAATAATAAATTTTGTATGAGGTATAGAAACTACTTTTTTATAGTGATTCCATTTTTACTACTACATCCCATTCTATCATCATTTATTTGAATGAATAATGTCTTTAAATATTATGATGATTAGTTTGGGTAAATATTTACATAAAAAATTATAATATAATATATGAGTAAGGATGATAATTTAGATAAAATTTATATTGTAATAAAGAACCTATGAAAAGTCATAATGTATCAAAAATTTATAAATTACAAATTTTTTAATAAAATTATTTATTTTTGAGTAATATTATCTCCAGATAAGTTATATCATTGTAACTATATGATAAGGGTGTTATTCAACACTGTACTAGATAAAAAATTATAAATGATATCTGTAGTTTTATATGTTTTGATGGACATTATAAATTCACTATAGAGAATATAACACCAATATATTATCTACAAACTATGATAATTCAAAAGTTATCAATGTTCCATTGAATATTGAATTTTAGGAAATGTGTATGGAAATGAAATTAAAGTTAGTAATTGAAGAATTTCTTACACTAACTAGTAGTGGTGAAGGTTTTTTGATGTATGATGATTAATTATAGAAGGGATATTGATTCTCCATCATTTATAATGATTTTCTAATTGTTTATTACTTATAAAAATTAATATCCAGTGATAAAAATTACTCAAAGCATGATTTAGAATTGGCTAAATTAATTTTTAAATTAAAAACATGAAGGAATTATCCTCATTATGAATGATTCTATATATATAGTGACCATATAATTTTATTATATATATTAAAATAGATATAAATTAATATGAACCATGGATGATTATGTTAGTTTATTTATGATTATGACTACTCAATACATTAAAAACCTTGTAAAGAGAACATGGTTGAAGATTCCATGAGTCAGATAGATCATGATATGATATATATGACAATGATAATAAGAGATACTATATATTAAAATTATAAATAGATAGTTATGGAGATCATAATTTAATGGGATGAATAATATATTTCTCAAATTAGTGATTTATAATCTATTCATGTGTAGGGTAAATTGTTGTAAAATAATGAAGTGGAGCTCAAAATAATGGTGAGAAATGTTCATGTTTTCAATATTAACAATGAGGGTATGATACAGTTTAAGAAACAAATATGTGTCCTATTATTTCCTTAAATAAAGAAGAAAATTTTGGATTATTCTCATAGTTAATGAACCTCAATTCTTATCATAATTATGTTTATGTATTGGAATTTGAATACGAATTTATACATGGATTGGAAGAAAATATATTTTAGATTATGTACCATGAGTCTTGTAAAGGAATGATGTTTAGACAATATGAATAAAGACTAAGATGATATTAAATCTATTACTCATTCCAAAATATAATTGGGAAAACATCATTATATATTTCATCATCAGACTCCCCATAATATCTAAAGGCCATAATTATATTTGGTTTATAGTCAGTCACATTATGATTTATGAACACTTATTTTATGTTTTCTAATATTTAACGCTTGATCATATTGTAATTATAAACATTAATGAACTATCAAGGACATATTGGACAACACATTCTATTGTTTTTCACTAGGATCCATGTTCTACAATAATTACAAATGAACTCTTTAGAAATATATATATTAATAGTAGTGTTTTAGTATTATGTATCATCAACATAAATATGGTCTGTAATGACCAGCCAATTCTCATTGTCTTGAGAGCTCAATGATTCCTTACATGGCCTTAGGAGACATCCCCAAGGCACCAAAGGCTGGCAATAAATCCCGAAGGGTTTCAAAAAAAGTGGGGAACAATTTACCCTTTAATAACATACCACAGAGCCAACAACCATAACCAAAAAATATACTAATGATGCATGAAAAAACTCCGAAAACTCAACCTTTTATTTATCAAAAATGAACCAAGAGTACCACAATAGAAAACAACTCTAAAACATCAGAGTAAATAGCGGAAAAACAACTCAAAGACTACATGACAACAACACAACTCCATGTTCCACGACCTCTAAGGTCCAGCATCATGAACCAGCCCAAGTATCATGAATCAGTGCTCTAAACATGGGAAAATTTAACTTTTCCAAAGTCCTGGTATATGACATCTGTAAAATCACCAATGTTCCAAAGCAGGGGTTGAGTAATGAAACTCAGTATGTTTTCCCCGATGACTTCCAAACCCATGACACTAGGATAAAACATGTTAGAACATTTATATAAAACAATTTATATAAAACAATTCCAAAACAGTTCACAATAAACAAGTTCCATGTCAAAACCATTTTCCAACAAAACTCATCTTTATTCAGATAATCAACCATGAAAAGTTCCCAATTCCATTCACATTTGCATTTGGCACATGTGTTCCATTCCACCAATCCACACAACCAACCATACATGCAACCTGGACCTCCCTATACTCGCGAGTGGTGAGTTATCCTTCCACTAAGCCGTCACTTAGTTGACTACCTTGATGGTTGTACTTCATGACCTTATCCATCCCAAACTATTGATGGGGGGACTTCTCACCCTTATCCATCCCAACCTTTTGATGGGGGGACATCTCGCCCTTATCCATCCCAATGCATCTAAACACACACCACATCCAATGAAAGTCCTTGCCCAAAACCAAGTGGGTTAAAAAACATTCAATAATGCATAACCCTTTTATTGGAAACCATTTATTTCAAGCAAAAGAACCGTATCCAATTTAAAATCACCATTTCAAATTAACTTAAACAAACACTTTCCAAAACCACACAATTTCCATCACCCGTTACTAAAACGGGGTTTTAACCATTCTTTCACAACAGATAAACAAACCATTTCTATCAAGGAAAACAAATTGAAACTAAGCTTTCATGTTCTAAGAAAGAGGAATCATGATTGAAGCCACCAACCTCAACAAATTGGGCTAAACCAAGCCACATATGAAGAATTCTCAAGAACAATGGGTCAAATCTCCAAAACCCTCTTTAGATCTATTCATCTAACACCACCATGACCAAATCATGTCATATCTGGAATCCATAACCTTAGATCTACCCATAACGAGCGTAGATCTAAGAAAACAGGGGAATAGGAGATAAAGATCTATGTAGATCTAAGAAACCAATTAAGAACGATAACATACATTAAGAATCCGGATTTGATTCACCAAGAGGAGCCTTCATATCTCCTCCGAAATGCTTGGGAGAAGTATTCCAACCTTAAAGGGAGAGTAATACCAGGTTAGGGCCACATAGGAGGTTTCAACAAGGATATTCAAGGAAAAACGAGATAGATACACAATTTTTGGATCTAACATTCTGTGACCACGTGGTAAGTCCACACTGTTTGACAAACCGTTTGCTAAACGAGAGTTAGCATCTTCCTTGGCCAAACATCATGCATGGTTTGGCCGCACGGTTAGACAAACCATGTGCCGATCGTACGACTTCCCCATTGCCTCCAAACATCATTCCAAGTTCTCCCTACTCTCCCATTCAACACCCTAAACATTAATACCATTAAAATTATCAAGGATGAGTTACATACCAAAAATTTGGGGTACTAAATTCTCCCCACCATTGGCCTTTCCGTCCTCGTAAAGTAGAAAACCATCACTTGACTAAAGGTGTTCTGGCCACTGCTCTCTCATTTCTTTCTCGCATTCCCAAGTCTTTTCTTGAATCTTACCATGTTTCCACAAAACCCGCACTATGATGATGCTTTTTATATGCAAGACATTATCCTGTATATCCACAATTTGTACCGGGATATGTACAAACGAAGCATCCGGCTTTAGGTCAACGTGATCCCATCTGGTCACATGGTCAAGATCAGGCTGATAATTCTTCAATTGAGATACATAGAATACATTATGTACTACACTGAACCATGGTGGTAATTCCAACTGATATGCCACCTCTCCAACCCATTCTAGTATCTCAAAAAGGCCTATATATCAAGGATATAATTTTCCCTACTTTCCAAAATGACATTGTACATGCTTTGGATAGATTCTAAAAAATACATGATCACCCAAAATGAATGACAATGGTCTTCAACGGTGATCTACATAAGATTTATGATGACTCTGAGTCGTCTCCATCAACTTTCTAATCAACGGAATCTTCTTCGTTGTTTCTTGGACAAGGGTCAGCCCAACTAGTGAGGTTTCACTAGTTTACACCTAGAATAGTGGTAAACGACAAGGACACCCATACAATGATTCAAATAGATCCATGTGTATCGAGTCCTAATAACTTTTATTGTATGAGAACTCCACTAAGGGTATAAGCTCCTCCCATGAGCCATAATAGTCCATTACACAAACCCATAACATGTCATCCAATTTTTTTATCATCCGCTCAAATTTCCCATCTATCTAAGGATGATACACCATACTCATTGTCAACTGAGTCACCAGGGCTTGATGTAATGATTTCCAGAAACAAGATATGAACCACATATCTCTATCTAAGATGATAGACACTAGTATCCCAGGCCTCATTACCACTTCTCGGATATAGATATTTGAAAGATCTCCCACCGCATTGGTTTCATGAATCTGGATGAAATGGGAAACTTGGTTAGACGATCCACTATCACCCTAATGGTATTGTGTTTCCGGACCGTTCTTGGAATACATGTAAAAAAATCCATTACTATCTGCTCCCATTTCTACACTAGGATAGGCAAAGACTGTAACATACGAGCTAGTCTCTGATGGTCTTCTTTAACCTGCTGACATGTTATGCATCGCGAGATGAACTCGGACACCTTTTTCTTCATGCCTCACCACCAAAACATTGCCTTTAGCACCTTATACATCTTCTGTGTACCCAAATGTACAACCCCTCTTGAAAGGTGGTACGCATGAAGTAGTTGTTCCTGACAAACCATAGGTACAACCATCTGATCTCTGAAACACAAAACTAAACTCCCATCCAACTTCCATCCCTCAATGGTCTCCCTGCCCTCGTGCTTTGAACTCATTATTAGACATTCCTCCCCAGATACTTGTTCCAATTTGACCAATTTTACAATTTCAGGGACATGCGTAGCTTAAAAGAAAACCGCAACATCACATCATTTTTCAAATTACATATGCATTTCAGCTAAGACAGACATCAACTGCCATTCATCTGAAGCGTCCTTTTCCAACTAAACATAAGACTTATTTCTTAATGCATTAGCCACCAAATTTCCCTTACCCAATGTATAGATTAATTCAAAGTCTAACATTTGTAGATACTCCATCCATCTCCTCTACCTTAGATTCAAAACTCGCTATGAGAAAATGTATTTCTAGCATTTTTGATCTGTAAACACAGTAAATTTCTCACCATAGAGATAATATCTCCATTTTTTCAAAGCATTGAAGACTACAGTTAACTATAAATAATGTGTTGGGTAATTTTTCTCATGCACTCTCAACTGCCTTAAGCCATAAGCAACAACATTGTCTCCTTGCATGAGAAAACAACCCTACCCTTTTCCTGAAGCATCAAAATACACCACGTATCATTTCCCTGATTCTGGAATGATTATGATAGGTGCTGGTATAAGGAAAACTTTAAACTCCTGAAAAGATCGCTGACATTCCTTAGTCCATTGAAATGCACTATTCTTCTTTGTCAAATCTGTCATAAACAAAGCTAGTCATGAGATTTCATGGACAAAGCGCTGGTAATAACTAGCTAGACCAAGAAATTATTGTATATCAAATAAATTCTTTGGCGGATGCCAAGAAATAACAGCTTCTATCTTTTCTGGATCCACTGAAACACCTTTCTCAGAAACAACATAGAGCATAAAATGTACGTCTTGTATCCAAAAATCACACCTTGATAATCTGGCATACAATTGATGGTTCCTCAAGCTTTCCAACTCTATCGCTAAGTGTTTCTCATGCTCAGCCCTTGTTCCTGAATATACCAATATATCATCCGCAAAAATCACAACAGAAGAATACAGATATTGTTGAAATATACGATTTATTAAAGACATGATGACCGATGGTGCATTCATTAGATGAAAAGGGACGACTACATATTCATAGTGGACATATCTTCTTCTGAAGGTTATCATTCGAATATCCTTCTTCCGAACTCGCAACTCGTGATATCCTGACCGCAGGTAAATTTTGATCAAACACTGAGCTCCCCTTAATTGATTAAAGAGGTCATCAATGCGTGGAAGTTGATATCTATTCAGTATTGTAACTTGGTTAAGATTATGATAATTCACACATAACCTCAATGTTCCATATACATTATTTACAAACAAACCTGGTGCGGCCCATGGAGACACGCTTGGCCGAATAAAACCTTTACATTCCAGTTCTTCCAAATGCACGTTCAATTCCATTAACTGCATTGGTTCCATCCTATAAGATGGAAGTGAGATAGGTCTACTCCCCAGAAAGATATCAATCATAAACTCAAATTATCTTACAGGTTGTAACCCTAAGATGTTATTGGAAAATTCATCTGGAAATTGATTCACCACAGCTGGAAAACAATTTTCCTCAATCTCTTCTATTGATGAAAAAGTCAACAATTCTAATTGGTGAGAAATAGTTACCACCATTGGTGACAACAAGCTCTTTTCACCTTTCATTACTATCCTCTATCCTCTGAAGAGATGCTCCAAACCGTCCTCCATCGTGAATCTATCCGTTCTCCCGTAATAGTCGATGTGAGCCTTAAAAGTTTTCAACCAACCCATACCCAGGATTATATCATAGACATCCATATCCAACATGGATAAGTCCCATTTTAGCTCAGCTCCATCAACAGTTATAGAACATGTTCTACACACGAAGGATTGAAATTCACATTCACCTAGAGGAGTTTGCAGTTTTAACATAGAAGGCATCATTTCATGTTTTAAACATAGCATGTCAACTGCACAAGAAGCAAAGAAGGTATTTAATGCACCAGTATAAAACTCCACTTGCATGAGGGTAAGATTCAAATGAACCATACCTCTCACCGTAGTTGGTCTATCCTGATCATCGACAATCATTTTCTCAGCTTCATACAATTGTTTCTTTGCTGCACTGTTCTCCTTTTTTCCATGCTATGATTTCCCTGGTTGAGGGGTCATGGTATTGTTGGAATCACCATAACTAGCTATGTTCTGCTGGTGAGACTGATTTATCTGTCCTCACCCTGTCGAAGCATAAGATGCTTTCAACACTTGAGAAGTTTCATGAACACCGGAACGTGGATCACTGCGACAATATTGCTAAATATGCCCCATCTTCTTGAAATTATGGCATGCTCTCGGTGGTGCTATACATTCTCGTTTGATGTGATCAGTCGAACCACATTGAAAGCAACATGCATTGATATGGGGTCGTGGAGGAAGTTTCACTGATCCCACTATCTGGTATTGATTCACACTCTCACCTGGGAAGTAGGTGTCCTTATTCCTCTTGTTTCCAGCATTAATGTTCCCACCCTTTCCCGTAGGTATCATCATGCTTCCTCCTATAAATATAAGATATCACGTTCAACAATTGTTGCTCTATTCAACATATTTGTATAATCCGTAATACAGAGCACCGAAATCTTCGATCGAATATCCTGCCTTAGCCCTGATTCGATGATGCGTGCCTTCAAAGAATAACTTTCCACAACCTCTGGTGAAAAATAGACTAAATTCATGAACATAGTAGTATACTCTGTGACAGAGAGGTTCTCATGTTTCAAGCTGAGTATGTCTATTGTTTTCTGGATCTTGAATGTGTGAGGATAGAATTGTTTGTTAAAAAATTCTTAAAAATCCTCCCATTTAAGGCCTTCATTCAATTTATCATGCACCGCTAAATCCCACCAATGATGTGCATGATCCTAGAGAACATACCTCACTAGCATTAATTTCATCTCTATTTGTGTGTCGATGAAATCGAAGAAACGATTCATCCTAGTGAGCCACACCTCTACCCATTCTGGTTCAGAATCACCCTGAATGTTTGGTGGATTCTGCTTCTGGAACTGGACGGAATGGTCTACATGCCTTGAATCATCCCTCTGATTCCCTCTGTCCACGGCCTGGAAATCTTGAATGATACTTTGAACTAGCTCATGGTTTACATGTGTTTCAGGTTCAACCACATTCTCCGCAGCTTCTTCAGGTTGGTTTCAACGATGCCTAATTGGTGCCATTTTCTACACATAAAACACACACCGTTAGTCTCACTTCCTAGAAACTGAATGCTTATCATTTCAATTTCTATCACATCAACTATCACATCATTGTTTTCCAAACATCCAACTTATCCATATGTTCAACAATTTTTAAAAACACCCCAGATACGTTTTGAAAATCCAACCATTTTCAAAATATACTATATATCCAATTTTCTAAATATTCCATTTGAAAATAATTTTATGCCTTTTTCAAAAAAAATCATCTTGCCCAAAATCATAAACCATTCTTCGCAATGAGATATGCCATTCTAGTGGGAAGTCATTCCTCTAATTCATGTCATGCTCATCTCATTGGCTAAACCCATGACAATGAGATTTGTAACATTCTAGAAGTGTATCCAAATCACTTATGTACCCAACCGCCTAGTAACGTGAAGTTAAACATAAACGAGTTAGCTACATCCTTTTATGCAATAAATTTCATGTTCTGAAAATCCTACTCTTGTCTAAGATGATCAAAAAAGGAATAAACAAGAATGAATTTCAACTCCAAGACCAAGAACATCGATGAACACTTGTTAGGCAAGGACCGAACAAGATGATACCATTTGTAATGACCCACCTATTCTCATTGGCTTGAGATATCAACGAGTCATTACTTGGGCTTAAGTGACATCCCCAAGGTGCCAAAGGCTGGCAATAAATTTCGAAGGGTTTCAAAACAATTGGGGGATGATTTAACCTTTATGAATATACCACAAAGCCAACAACCATAACCAACAAATATACTAATTATGCATGATAAAAATCAGAAAACTCAGCCATTTATGTATAAAAAATCCACCAAGAGTACCACAGAGGAAACCAACACTAAAAAATCAGAGTAAATAGTGGAAAGACAACTCAAAGACTACAAGAAAACAACACAACTCCATGCTCCACAAGCTCCAAGCTCCATCATTATGAACCATCCCAAGTATCACGAATCAGTGCTCTAAACATGTCAAACTTTACCTTTTCTAACGTCCCGTTATATGACATCTGCAAAATCACCAACGTGCCAAAGCAAGGGGTGAGTAATGAAACTCAATAGGTTTTTCCATATGACTTCCAAATCCATGCCTCTAGTATAAAACATATTAGTACATTTATATAAAAAAATTTATATAAAACAATTCCAAAATAGTTCACAATAATCAAGTTCCATGTCAAAACCATTTATCCAAAAAACCCTTTCTTTCTTAAGAAAAGAAACCAAGAAATGTTCCCAATTCCATTCACATTTCCATTTGGAACATTCGTTCCCTTCCACCAATCCACACAACCAACCATGCATTCAACCTGGACCTCCCTATACTTGTGAGTGGTGAGTTATCCTTCCAATAAGTCATCACTTAGTGGACTACCTTGACAGGGGCACCTCACGACCTTATCCATCCCATCCTATTGATGGGGGGACTTCTCACCCTTATCTATCCCATATTTTTGATTGGGGTACTTCTCGCACTTATCCATCCCAATGCATGTGAACACACACCACAACCCATGCAAGTCCATGTCCAAAACCATGTGTGTTCAAAACCATTAAATAAAGAATAATTTTATTAAAAACCATTTTTTTCATGAAAAAAACCATAGCCAATTTAAAATCAACATTTTAAATTTACTTCAACAAACACTTTCCAAAACCAAACAATTTCAATCCCCTGTTACTAAAAATGGGTTTTATCCATTCTCTCACAACAGATAAAAAAACCATTTCGATCAAGGAAGAAAATTGAAACTAATCCTTCAAGTTATAAGAAAAAGGAATTGAGAGTGTAGAAACCTACCTCAACAAATTGGGCGAAACCAAGCCACGGACAAAGAACGCTCAAGAACATAGGCTCAAAACTCCAAAACCCTCCAAAGATCTCTTCTTCTAACACATCCATGACCAAATCATGTCATATTTGGCATACAAACCCTTAAATATACGCATAACGGGTGTAGATCATTGAAGACAAGAGAAGAGGAGAATTAGATCTATGTAGATCTAAGAAACTGATTATGAACCATAACATACCTTAAGAATCTAGCTTCGATTCACCAAGAGAAGCCTTCAGATCGCCTCTGGAACACTTGGGAGATGTCTTCCAACCTTCAAGGGAGATTAATCCTGAGTTAGGTCCGCTTAGGAGTTTTAAACAAAAAAATTAAAGGCAAAACGAGTTACATACACAATTTTAGGATCTAACTTTAATTGAGTGCACGATTAGTCCGCATAGTTTGAAAAACAGTGCGCTAACCATGCATTAGCTTCTACCTTGGACAACCTTTATGCACAGTTTGGCCGCACAATTTGACAAACCGAGATGTGACCGTGCGAAAGCCACAACCTCCAAGACCCACTGCACATGGTTTGGCCGCACGGTTAGACAAACTATGTGCCAACCGTGTGACTTCCCCTTTTCCTCCAAACATCATTCCAGGTTCTCCCGACTCTCCTATTCAACACCCTTAACGTTAAAACCATGAAAATAATCAATAATGTGTTACATACCAGAAACCGGGGGGACTATATGGTCACTCTAAAGGGAACCATTCAAACAATAGTGGATTTTATAATTTCATTTTTTATGAATTTAAAATGTGGTTTGGATCATATGAATAATCAATATCTGTTTTCATACAATAATAACATTCACATAGGAATTCATCTGGATCTTTATGAATATATATGGGAAGATATTTATAAGTACAATGACACATGATGATGTTTATGAATTAATTATAATGGGACCTAATCTAGTAATAAAATAATTATTGAAATTCAATGTTATTTTGTATCCCAAATAGGGTTCTTAGAGTCAATAAAAAAATTACGATGACAAACATCAGTGAAATATGTAATTCAATGTCTATGGGAAGGTGTTCCATTAAATTTCTATAAGATAAATATTATGTGATTTAGAACGAAAGGAATACTAAGCCATATGCATATTTTCTCATTCTGGATTCTTCATCATGTTGGGGTGATAAATTACTGGTTGAATCTTCCCCCAAACTTTTTTCAAGATCAAAATGTTTTCCATGTATCTCTCTTAAGAATGTTTGTACCTAATCCCTCACACGTACTAATCTATTAGGATATACAACTAGGCTATGATCACCACTATTTATAATAAGTAATAAAATTCATTCATCATAGAGAAAACCTGATATGGAACAATATTAATCTCATAGTTAAAGATCTCTATGTAAATAAGAATTTCAATGAAGCTACATCATAAACAAAGGATGGGACGAAACTGAGATATTCTCATAGTTTTGTATAAGTGTGGTAGTATTTTGAGGGTGAATTTTGTTTCACGATGTTTAAATCCTAAAACTTTATTTATTGTGATATATTTATATTATAATAAATTTATTGTCTTTTACAGTTTGAAATATGCACAATCCAAAATCTAAATGAACTCTAATATAACATTCCGTTATAACATGAACGTAAAATTTGAAAAATTAATATTAATGTATTTTTTTAAAATGAATTTAGATAGTGAAAATATATTTATAAATAAGTACTAATTTTTAGCCATGTAATTATATTCTTGTAAAATAGATTTGTACTCATAAAAGGTTTGATTGATATTTATATGAAAATAATATAAATATTTTATTCATAATTCTAGAAAATTTATTTCAAAAAATTAATTTATTTTTTTACAAAATATTGTAAAAAATATATTGTGGGGAAATTATGAAATATTTTTAAATATTTTATTTTTTCTATTAATAGTGATTAATATTATATTGTATACAAAAAAATGATTAATGATTTCTGAAGATTCATATTTCTATAAAATGTTTAGAAATGTAAAATTAGTACATTTATAATATTCATAATCCAATTAAAGTCAGTTTAATTCATTAAATTTTGATTTCTATGTAAAAATAATTTATAATTCAGAAAAAAAAATTTGTAGAATATTTTTCTCCATAGAATTTGATATGTTTATTTTTTTCAAATAAATATGGTGCTTATATAATTTGATTCTGAAAAAATTTACTCTATTTTTTATTATGAACTTCTTAATTTTTTAGCAACATCATATTCATTATTTTCATCACTAATAGTAATAACAAAAAACATTTTCAACACAAATAAGGTTAAAAAAATTATTATAAGTGGGTTAAATGGTATATGTGGGTTTATTTTTCTGTTAAGTATTTCTTAATCACTTTTATAGATGCATTTTTTCATAAAAATATTCAAATATTTAATATCAATCAACTTTGATACATTTTTCAATAGACTGACATTATAATAATTTAATCTCTTAAGAAATTCATGTTGTGTCCTCTCCCTTATTTATAAAATTAAACCATCATCTCTATTAATTAACCCAAATTGATCCATATAACATTATAAAATCCTGCCCAATTATCATTCCAACATTCCTATTAAAAAAATTTATGTTATTTTATTCAATAAATATTTTTCAAACATTCATTAAAAAAGGATCTAATGGTGGCCCTGAATAAGGGACAAATATGTTACCAGACCTATTTTTAAAAAACATTGTTATACCCCATATAAATATTACATATTAAACAAAATATAATAACTTAAAAATACTAAATATATAAAATTTTATTATTATTTTGTAACCACCATTATTCACTTTCATTCTATTCAGTGGGATGTGAATGTATCGCTTCTTCCTATGTGTGGACAATCGTATCCTTGTAGCAATGTGATTCATTTTAAAAGAACACATTAAACGATGGTTATTACTAAGGTTATTATATTTACATATGATATTTTTGCTTTAGTTAATCTTATGGAATTAAAATATAATATTTCAACCTTATATTCCCATCAATTAAAAAATGCTGACAATTCTTATGTGTACAGGTGGAAAATCAGATCCATGAAGAGATTTCATTTATTTTCCATTTCAGATTTTAATGGACAATAATAATGATATAATGACATAATATATATTAGATATTATATATATATATAAATAATTATTCTATAGATTTTATTTTTTATTTATGTTTATTTATTCATTCCGTCAAAATATGAAAAAATGTTAATGTCAACATAAAATCCAGTTTCTCCATGAAAGGCACAATTAATATATATATCCCCATACTTAATGGAATTATATATACACATACTATCTATTAAATATTTAATAAAATAATAAATATATATATGATGGAATCAAGACCAATGACCGTGCATTGAAGTACTGAACCAAAAATCTCATGAAAAAAGTTTAACAATTAACAATATGAAATGATTATTATAATAAATAATTGATAATGTGTAGTTAATTAAATTTAATATATAAATCAAATAAGGTATTATATGTATTTAATTAAATATACTAAAAAATTATAACAACTTCAATTTTATTATACTCGATTTTAATTCTATTTCTATGAAAACTGATCTTGAGGTAATAGATTTTTGTTACAGTTTAATTTTTTATTAGGATTATTTTTGAATACGAATATGATAATTAGATTTTATATTATAAATCTCAATTATATCATGAATTTTATTATCCCATTTTTATTATAGAGATTACATTTTTTCTATTCAATATAATATCCACAAGAGATTATAGAACATGAATAAATGTTTAAATAAAACTGAAATTACTTCTCCATTTAGTTGACAATTTTTTTATTTTGTATCCATGGATTAATTAAAATGTTCTCATGATTGTATTAAATAATATCATATGATTATATAAATTCATATTTTCAATTTTTTATTTGTTTTAAGAATTTTTTAATATGAATTTTTTTTCATTTTTTGAATGAGTTACATTTGTAATTTTAATGAAAATCTAAAAGGGATCAATTTTTTAACATACCCAGAATTAATGGATTTTATTAGCATCATTACCACCGAAAAATTTGATTCATATTTTAAAACAAATGTTTCTTTTATTTATCAATTTTTCCAAATTAACTATTCCTTTCAGATTTTGGAATGGATCATAATGTTTCTTAATGAAAATTCATTTAATAATATGTAATATCTATGATTGATAAGTGTGGTTCTCTACAAAATCCATACCATTATTTATGAATCCCATTAAATCGCTATTACTCCTTGATAAAAAAAATTCCATCTTAATCCCATATATTAATAACCATGTCAATATGTATTATTGTTTATGCTATTTAGTTTTAGTAATATATTAAACATATTATTGTTAGTTTTTATTAACTTTTATAAATTATTGTAAAAAATTATGTTCTTCTATTAAATATTCTGGCACACGAATGTTGATTATCAATATTTTATAAAAATTTCATTATTAAAGAATTATTATATTTAATGGAAGAATTATATTGAGATGATTTATGTTGTATATGGTTCATTCTATAGAAGGTATGTGAATAATTTGTGATAATGGAATTTATAACATTCTTGTTGATGTTAATTTAATGATAATAAAGAATTAGTTCATATTGAAAATTTATTTTTTATCATGATTCTATAACCCTAAAAGTAAAATTATTTAATATTTAAAATCAAATATTAAAATAATAATTTTTTCGATACTCATTCAAATTACATAATATGAGAATAATATAACATCTTTCATGTTGGTTATTTAAATGACCAAAAAATTATTTTTATAATAATGTGTTAGTAAGTGTGTATAGTTATATGACAATATTATCATTAATAAAGATATACAATAATATTAATAAAACATAATAGGAATGGATAAGTAGATCTGTAAAATTATTAGAAATGATAATATAATTAAAAATATATATAAATACTAAAAAAATTATAATAACTTCAATTTTATTATTCTCGATTTTAATTCTCTTTCTATAAATACTGATCTTGATGTAATAGATTTTTGTTATTGTCTAATTTTTTATTAGTATTATTTTTTAATAAGAATATGATAATTAGATTTTATATTATAAATCTCAATTATATCATGAAATTTATTATCCCATTCTTATTATGGAGATTACATTTTTTTTCTATTCAACATAATCTCCACAAGATATCATAGAACATGAATAAATGTTTAAGGAAAACTGAAATTACTTCTCCATTCAGTTGACAATTTTTTTCTTATGTATCCATGTTTTAATTAAAATGTACTCATGATTGTATTAAATAATATCATCTGATTATATAAATTCATTTTTTCAATTTTTTATTTATTTTAACAATTATATAATATTAATTTTTTTTCATTTTTTGAATGATTTACTTTTGGAATTTTAGAGAAAATGTAAAAGGAAACATTTTTTTCACATACCCAGAATTGATGGATTTTATCAGCATCATTACCACTCAAATATTTGATTCATATTTTAAAACAAAAATGTTTTTTATTTATCAATTTTTCCAAATTAACTAATCCTTTCAGATTTTGTAATGGATCAAAATGTTTTTTTAATGAATATTCATTTAATAATATGTAATATCTATGATTGATAAGTTTGGTTCTCTACAAAATCCGTACAATTATTCATGAATCCCATGAAATCGCTATTACTCCTTGATAAAAATAATTTCCATCTTAATCCCATATATTAATAACCATGTCAATATGTATTATTGTTTGTACTATTTAGTATTAATAATATATTAAACATATTATTTTTATTTTTTATTAACATTTATAAATTATTGTAAAAAATTTTGTTCTTCTATTAAATATTCCGGAACACGAATTTTGATTATCATTATTTTATAAAAATTTCATCATTAAAAAATTATTGTATTTAATGGATGAATTATATTGAGATTATTTATGTTGTAGATGGTTCATTTTATAGATAGTATGTGTATAATTCGTGATAATGGAATTTATAACATTCTTGTTGATGTTAATTTTATGATAATAAAGAATTAGTTCATATTGAAAATTTATTTTTTATCATGATTCTATAACCCTATAAGTAAAATTATTTAATATTTAAAATCAAATATTAAAATAATAATTTTATTGATACTCAGTCAAATTACATAATATGAGGATAAATTAACATCTTTCATGTTGGTTATTTAAATGACCAAAACATTATTTTTATAATAATGTGTTAGTAAGTGTGTATAGTTATATGACAATATTATCATTAATAAAGATATACAATAGTATTAATAAAACATAATTAGAATGGATAAGTAGATTTATAAAATTATTAGAAATGAGAATATAATTAAAAATATATATAAATACTAGAAACATTATTTTGAATTCCACATTCTCAGAAATGATCCCCTATAAATAAAGGAATAAATACTCCATCCACTGACCAATATCAATTAAAAATATATGAATAAATAATGTGAAATTTTTTTCTTTTGTTTTAAATAGATAAATACTGAAAATGTTTTTTTGTTTGTCGTAGGGGAGGTGTCCTATTATTGATGAGTTTGAGTTCAATTTCTAAAAAAATCCATCACTTAATGTGAATGGAATGAATTTTACATGGAATATGGATATGATGTGGATAAAAAATTGTTTTAATTCACAAAATTCCAAGCAAAAAATATATAAATATACTTTTGAGACATTTATTGAAATTATAAATTTATCTAACCTAATTTAATAATGTTACATTAATAACGGTAACTCATTTTATATATCAAGAACTTATTCTTTTTTCAAATAAAATAATTTATAATATGAAAAATGTACTTTTAATTTATTTTAAAAATGAATTCCATTTTGTTATATTAAATTTTTTAAAGGGAAGAAATTACTTTTAAAACATAATTAAAAATTATTAGCAAATATATTTTCAGAAACAACATTTTATACAAAAATATTCATTATTATTATTACATAATATGTAATAATAATTAGGGTAATTTCATATAATTAAGTTGTAAAAAAAGTTTTATTTAATAAAATAATCCAAAAAAGATAAATTTAACATATAAATTATATCATATAATATTTGGTTATTATTATTGATATATTTATCATTGGAAATTTTTCTAAAAAATAAATTTATTTAAAACGCCATATTAATTTAAATTATTTTATTTAATTATCTTCAAAGTCATTCCTTGAATGTTTTCAAGAAAAATTATATAAATTTTTCATATACAGTAACTATAATTATTAATAACATAATATATATTAGAAATTAATATCTAACATAATATTTATTTTCCTAAAATTAATAGAATCATGTTATTTTATTCAAAATGTACTTTTTTAAGTAAAATGATATTAACAATATTTTTAATATAAAAAATTATTTACATCTATCTATAATATACCAAAAAACCCCATTTGATAAATGAATTAATATTGACCACATATCCAACAACCATATATTAAATGTCCATATATCAAATGATAATATTTCCAATGACCTTATATGTCACATACATATATAATTATTATATATAACCTTATATTTTTATTAAATATAATTATTTTAATTAGTAATTTATAAATCAAAATATCAATTCTATTGTTATGTTCATCCCATCATTTAATAGTTAAAATTAGTGGGGTGATTGAATAGTATATCTAGAGTATAATGGTTTCATGTTCCTTCTATTTTTATTTACATTAGTATTTTCCTCTTATAATTATCATAATAACATTTCATAATGAATGTCCTGAAAAAAACCCAAATTCCTAGTTATAGCATTGCATGGAGAAATTATGACGTGACTCACAATTCTTTCTTGTTCCCAATATCCAACATACTAGGTTCAATTCCATAAAAAGGATATAATAAATTATTTATCCCTATGAAAAAACAAACAATATATTTTAGGTGAATAAATCAAAATGATTAGTTGCTATGATAATGAATACATTAGTATAATATTTTACCATAACAAGTCAGATAAAATTATATTGTAATACCTCCAAAATATATGACACAATATTCATAAATATGGTGACAAATAATGTCAACATATTGAGTGGATCACATCTCTGTTAGATAATTCCATAACCCAAGGTCTCATTAATCAAACTCTTTATCAACCTCCAAGGGTCATAATCCTATTTCCTAGACCTTGCATAACATAATATAAAAACTACTAATGGGAAATTTACGCTGTGGAGAAATCCAATTAAGATTTATAAAAAAGTTACACATTAAATTATATAACATGTAAACCATATATTATTCTGTTTTAATATGGACAAGGAAAGGACAATCCTTTAGGCATTTTTTGTGAAAACATCATTTGAAAACTCAATGATGGAAAGAATATCAAAATATGATTAAAAGATCATTTTTAATAAAAATAATGTCATGATTAATATAATTAAATATATTCATGAAAATAATAGAAATAACAATGTTCATTTTCCATGATATTCATTAGTTCACATCTCTAGGATCCTCACACTACTTAAGAAAATTATCAAGTCGTAATGTGTTCATATGTCATTAGGGATCATGATGCCATGATTGAATTAATTAGCAACCCATTGGGGAAAATAAAATATATTTTGGTATATATATAGTTTGGATAATCATTACATTGGTTTGAATTTAGAGTTTATGTGTGATTTTATAATCACATACAAATCTCTAAGTACCACATGTGATTTTAGTCTGTCAAATAGGAGAAAATAATTCTTTCAACTTATTTTATCCTTTATTATTTAAAAGCCTAATTTCATGTTTCAACATTCTATTTTAATTTAAAATCAAAATAAATTATTTTATTATGTTTCTTCTACTCAGAACAACATTTCATCGAAATCTATTTTCTCTAGATTCAACATCAAATCATTTTATCATTTCGCTATTCATATCAAGTCACCCCTTCTATTAAACAACTCATGATTCTCAAATACATTGAAAGATAATTTTATTCCCAAATTCCATGAATATATAAAACAACAAAATTAAGTTTCAAATCATAACTGAAAATTCATTGTATATAAGTTATTATAATTGGGGTTTCATGTGTAGATAAAATCCTCAATGAACAAGCTACATTTGGTCACAAGATAAGTGAATTATAGAAAACGATAACTGATAATTGAGGTTATAAATAAATTAATATCTAATAAAAATTTATAGATTCACAATCAATAAAATAATTGTTTGTATCCACTAAAAACAAGATGATATAACATTGGAAAAGGATGAGAGTAGGGAAGAAAGTAGGATTACATGCCAAGAAGATTCCACATACTAAGGAGGGATAAAATATATCCAAAATAAATAACAGTGCTCCTAATCAAGTGTCTTTAATAAGAATCTGTATATTTTTTTAATATAATTAAAGAAAATATATAAAAATTGTTCCCCACTTGAAAAATATAAAAAATTGCGCTTGTAATAGCTTCACAGTTCGGATAACATGTACTTGTTGTGACCTCCCAACTATGAAAGGATTCATGGTTTTAGGGGCATTTCATGAGGTTTTTTTGTAACTATGAAGACCAATTTATGATTTTGTAAAAGTCAAATTATTTCTAGATCCAACCCATATTTGTTTACTTTTCCATGATCTAACGATGGGAGAACCCTAAAACTTCCAAAAATTTCTAAAAATCCATAAAAAGAACCCAATGAATGAACATAAAAAGGCGCATGACAACCCATTTATTTGATAAATTTCATTTCAAGATTAATTAAATAAAATACCACTAACTACAACCAAGATGATGAATATTCCCAGTGTCTTCAAAATATTGTGTATATACCACATCAAAAAAATACATGTATACAATTTCCTTATTGAAAACATCCCTCACATTCTCCTAATATAACTTATCTTTTAAAACTACACATGATAACCTAGGGATATACATAAAAATGGGGTTATATATAATGCCCTATATGGGAATAAAAAAATCCAATCATGTTGAAATTTTTAGGTGTTGGTAAATATTTATTTCATTGGGATATAACGTGGTGAGAATCATAAACATGAATACCAAGGAATTATATAAGATGATAAAAAAAAGTAATGTGTGAATATTTAAATAACAATAATCATCGCCTTATTTAAATAAGTCAAGAGTATACTCCAATTCATTATAATATGGTGGATAAATCCCAAAACGGATTTAGTTCACTCCATTATCCCATACAATTTTCTCATGAGACTAAAAGATTACACAATTCAAGGGTGTACTATATAATTTTGGATATAATATATTATTTCATGTCATGTACATGCATAAGTGTGCCACATAGTTTAATAAATATTGGATCCTATTTCATGACATTTAATCACTAGATTAAGTAATATGGAAAAAATAAATGTTTGTACAAAATAAAGAAAGGGAAAATTTCTCTAGGTTAATACACATGAGAAAAAATAGAGACTATATCCATAATAAAATATATTTTCTTGGAATATGAATTTGGTAAATTTAAATCTATATTATTGGTAATTATGAAATCATAATAGTTGTTAATGATAGTTAATGGGTTATTTAATAGATTATAAATCATTAAGATCATAATATATATATGTATGAATGTAACTCAACATGTTCAATTGGGACGTAAAAGACATAAGACAAAAATTATTCTTGAATAAAAGTTTGGAAAGGAAATATAACATGATAATTTAGATAGAATACCCTGTGAAATTATTGAAGAAGGATATAAAATATTTGGAGTGAATAAGGAATTTAATCCCATGGATATAATAATAGAATCATGAGCTATGTGTAAAATCATATCCCATTTACATGAATTGTAATACAGATGAAATTACATAAATAATGATTTTTAATTAAGATAAGTTTGGGATCCCATGCCTTCAGAGGGTGTGTCAAAAAATTTTGGAGGATCATCTTAGTTAATGGGGATGTATTGGTGGGCACTATAGATGAATGTTAAGAGTGTAATCATGATTTAATTTAATATAGTGATTGGTATTATGATCTTGAGTGGTATTATATTAGAAAAGAGAGGGTTTTTCTGTATTATTTTCCAAACACAATGTATACACTCAATAAAATTATTTAATCAATACCAAAATCCTTACAATTATTTTCACATGGTTTCTTCCAAATGGTATTATTTATTATTCTATATACAAATCAGTTGATGAAATTAAAATAATACAGTTTGTAGTGTTGTAGTATTGAATGTTTAAAAAGAATAGAATTCAACCCGTTAAAATATAATAATGTTTTTGGATTATTCAGACAGTTTATTATAATTAATTAAATAACTTAAAAAAATATTTTTAAATTGGAAATGTTGATTTTTTTGGATACTTGTTGTGGAAGAAATTCAATCTATTTTTGGTCTTCATGATGGAATAATACATAACATATATATATATCATATTTGGTTTTTACATTAACATTCCACTATATAAGAAATATATTAAAAATACAATTATTGATAATTTTAACATGATGATTCCAAATATAAAATTAAAATTATAAAAATAAATCAAGAAATATTTAATATTAAAATTTAAAATTCAAATTCACCTTTATTGAAAAATATTTCTTTTCTTATAAATAACAGTTTTCAAAGATTAAAAATTATATTTTCACATATAAAAATTATATTATCATAAATATAAAAAATATATTATTAAATATATATATATATATTATTAGAATATAATTTATTTCACCAAATTGTGAACTCATCAAAAGTAATAGAATAATTTAAATTCATATAGACCAAAAATACAATTTTTGTTTTTTATTATTGAAATATTATCTTTATCAATATAATTAAACAGTTATTTATCAAGTAAAAACATTATTTCATAAATAAAAAATTATAGAATATAAAAAATATATATTCTAATTGTTATGTAATAGATATATTAACCTTTTTTTAACTAGTGAACATCATAAGGGTTAGTTGTGTGATGGAATGATTTTCTTAGGGTGGTTTAGTTAATGTGGTAAGGGCTATGATCTCGATGATCTAGAAAATATTTCATAAATAATTTCTCTCATGCATTAGCTATTGAATCTAAACATTAGATTGATCATGAAAACATCCTGGTTAACCTATCTCCCTTAAATGCTCTGATAAATTGGCCTTATCTGTAGCATCCCAAGTAAGTAATGAATAATTAATATTTTTATCTATGTCTATTAATGAATTAGATAGTGATTTAGAGGCTTAAAATGAAAATAAATCCAATCTTAAGAATGAAATACACTAATATTTTTTAAAAGATTATTTTACTGCATTTTGATGGCAAACAATTTTTAAATATATATTTTGACAATTTTATAAGCTTTGTTTGTCAAAATAAACTTATTATTTATGATTGGGACATCAAAATTTACTTTGTGTGAATTTTTGGTATTTTTCTGACAATGTTCATTTTTTAATAAATAGTGACAAATACTGCATTTTACATCAAAACTGCATTTTAATCTAATTTATTTATATGATTAGATTATCTTTTAAATTGTTTTAAAAGTTAAATTAGAATATATTTTTACCATTTAATCCAATGGTGGTCATTAGGATTAATTTCACTTTGGAATTGGGAATAAACTAATGCCAAACTTTTCATAGATATTGTTTCAAAAAAACCTACTACTTGTTTTGACAACAGGAATTATTTTTAAATCAATTATTGTAATTTTTCTGTTTTTAATTTGGTAAAATGGATTATATATTTGGAATAAGATGGTCCAAATTATTTAATTAATACTCTTTTGTTTTTGGACATTATGATTAGTAATGACGATAATTTTCATTAATTATCTTGATTAATGAGTAATCGGGTAGTTAAAGATAATAAAATAATATCATAATAATACAAAAATGACACCAAAATGTGTCCTAATTCTACTGGTTGTCTCATGGCCGACCATGGGATGTCTTGTGCCAAACTTGGGGACCCCATGGAATCCCTTTTGTGGAAACTGACTTGTTATCTTTTTATTTTTTTAAAGAAAGTAAATATAACAAGAATGTATCACCTGATTAAAACTTTTTTAATTTTGACTAAATAGATGATATTTTAGACTATAAATATTCATTGGAAATCTAAGAATATTTCCTACATCATAGTATTTTTTTCATAATTTTTAGACTTTAACTATATTAAATTATTTATGACATCATGATGATGGAGCAATTACCTCATTAATAAAGGATTTAAATAAAATGAAACGATAATGTAAAATCTATGACCGAAACATGTCTAAATCCTATTGTATGGGTGGATTTCGAACCCTTATCACCTTAAACTGGAATAATATCAATGTGGGACCTTTTTAATATGAAAATCATTTTCGAATAAAGTAACATTTCTTTACTTTCCAAAAGTGCCCCTCCTCTCCTCTTATAAAGGCCCCCCACCTCATCCTCCTTACAAACACTCCCAAAGCCTTTGGCTCGGCCAACACCTTCTCATTTTGTCTCTCCACATCCCTCTATTACTCCTTGAAACCTAACTGTGGGCAGAAATATTCCCAAGGAAGCCTTTGAACTCAAACCAAAGGGAGTTACCTGATTTTAAGGTAATGTCTTCACTTGAGTCCTTTTGTTTTATTTTGCTTCTCCAACCCCCTAAACACTTTTTATTAATTTCTTTTGTAAAAACTCTAGTATCTTCAATATAATACGATGTTTTTATAAGAAGGATTCGAGCTACACTTACACACACCTATATCTAATGGTTAAAGGACATACTGTTTCCGTGGATGGTGAATTTATGCCACCCGAAATGATGATTGTTCAACATTCTTTTAACACAGACAATTGTGGACATTATTATGTAACTATATTTATATATGATATATAATATATTTATGTTTTCCTTATGCTTCTGTATTTTTCATTTTTGGAATACCTTTATGGTTTCCATTATGGGTAAACGCGATATCATCATTTAAGGAAGTGCGGACAACCGCCCCCTCAAAGTGATTTGATTCGTTAAAAACCATATGTGGGACGTATAAATAATGGAACTATGATATTATATATGATATTATACTGGAATTATAATATACCTTTATATCATTATTATTCCATTCTATAAAATATGAAATAGAAGTGAAAGTAGCGTTCATGCGTACGTACGGCTTATCGTCTCCATGAACGGTGCATTTCATTTCTTACCTCTAAATGATTATCTAATATTATAAATGCATGTATATACTAGATATATATGATATATATATATATATCATTATTATAATTATGGATATAATGGATACATGAACAACTTGTAATTATAAAGGGTTTATTTTTTACTCAAGTACCAATGATCGTTAAAACGACCGTTATTATCTTAAATAATTACATAGTGTTCATGACATTGAAATAAGTGATATAAAAGGAATAATGAACTTGAAAAAGGTTCTTAAGCTAGTAGAAATAAACTCAAGTTTATTATTCAGGATATTAAAGAACAATTGAGTCAAGTCGGACCCGAGGTATGGAACTTCGTCTTAATCACCTTTCATTGAGGAATATTTTGTTTTATACACAACCTTAATTTATATGGTGTATAAACCCCTTTGACTGTTACATTTATTCAAAAAGAATCTTTTTTTACGAAGCATTTACTAAACGAGAAAAGTTAATGTTTTTGTCGTATGTATGCGGTTATAACGACTTCTCCGCCACCGTGACCATTGTTTGAGTTTCGGCTTCCTCTACAAGCCATACCTTTTTTTTAAAAGAAAAATAAATACCATGTTTTACTTTTCATTTATTTTAGTATTGAAAATGGTTTTCATAATGTTTTTATATCAATGTGTTGTATTGATATCTTGTGATTGAAAGGTGGAAATTTTATGTTTCCTTTATGCATGTTTTATGTGATACGATTATGTTGAGGTTCGTGGGCATTATTATGAAGACGGGTGGTTCCATGATAAACTAAGGGTGGGTGAGCCCGATATAGCTCTCCAATGCATTGGGTAACGTGAAGGAGTGAAACGTTAAGGTTTATCTGAAGAGATTTAGGGAATATATTGTGATGGGTATTCCAAACGTAACCAAGAGGGTTACTCCCTACGTAAGAATGTTATGAATGCCTCAAGTTACCTTTATGTCTTATAATTTCTATGATTTATTCATGATTTGATTAGGTATGTTAAAGTGCTTATGTTTTATGGGTAAAGTATGATTTCATTCTTATGTATATATGTACCCATGTTTCCTTTCCATATTATTATATCCCTTACTAAGCTTTTTATGCTCATCCCTTGTCTTTTTGAAATGTTTTTCACAGGTCAACAGAAAGGTACATGATATGATGATAGTGTCAAGGAAGTGGCAAGAAAGATTCCATGTTTTATTTTAAATACATTTACATTGATGGAAAAGAAGAATACTATCTTTATGTAACCACTTTGTTTATATGTGGAATGTAATGCAAGTTTTATGATCTAATTCTCTAAAACTCTAAACCTGAAAAGATCCTGAAGGTGTAATCTTGTAATAACTCAAGATTACATAAGGTTTAAGACTGGGGCCTTATAGTTGGTATCAAAGGTCATTTTAGATAACTTTAGGAGTTATAATTCTATTAAATGATTATCCAAAAATATTTTTTTATGGTCAAATTGAAGTGATATAGTATTTGAAGAATACCATGTTGCCTCATCTAAGACATGTTTGTTCAGAATGGTTTTCCACATAGGAAACAAGGAAGCAGTGCTAGGAAGGCATGCAGACGAAAATAACCTTCCAAATCAGCATCCTGAGATGGTCGGAATTGGAACTGAATAGTTTGTTGCAGTAAGGGCATAGTTGACTCAAGCGATAAATGGCGGTGGTATCCATACACGAGATCACCCAGATCAACCGCAGAGGAACATGTCAGTGGTGGAACATTTCATGAGGCAACATCCCCCATCATTCAGAAGATCATCTGACCCTGTGCTAGCTAAAGTACGGATTAAACAAATGGAGAATATTTTCAATGTCATGGTGTGTTCATACAATCAAACGGTTAGTCTTGCTTTTTACCGTTTTGAGGGTGAAGCCGATCAGTGGTGGTCGATGGTTAAAAATACCAGGGACACTGATGAGATTGATGCTCTCGACTGGGATGAATTCAAAGGTATGTTTCTTGAAAAGTATTTTCCTAAGGCTGTTCGACATAGGATGGAAAAACAATTTTTTTAATTGAGGAAAGAGGAAGACTCAGTGTCTACCTATGAATAAAGGTTCACTCGATTGGAAAGGTATGCTCCAAATTTTATCCGAGACTATGATAGTAAAATGAATCATTTTTACTCAGGATTAAAGCCAAAATATTGAAGTGCATTATCTTCTCGTGAGTTTAAAAGTTATGAAAAGCTTGTTCGATGTGCTGAGAAGATGGAAACGGAGTTTTCCGATGATCAAGAGTTCTATAACAACCAGCACAAGAAGAGACCAAGGTGGCAGGAGAAAGGGAAGAATTCTTCAAAAAAATCTGATGATAAGAAATCTAAGTTTCTAGTTTGTGATAAATGTGGAAAAAGGCATGCTGGGGAATGTCTTTTCAATTCTAGAAAGTGCTACTGATGTGGTAAGAGGGAACATAAGGCTCGAGATTGCACTGAAAAAGATCAAGGTGAAGTTAAGACCAAATTTGATTTACAGTTACTGAAATGTTTTAAGTGGAATGAGATGGATCACTATGAAAATGAGTGTCTGACAAAGATCTTGAGTGATGGGAAGCAGTTATACTACAAGCAGAAAGGGGTGGTGAAATCTTTTGAAACTACTTCAGCAGATGTCGGTCCATCAAATGAAGTTGTATCAGGTACTTTGTTTGTTTTTTCAGATTATGCCAGTGTGTTGTTTGATTCGGGGTCTACACATTCATTCATCTCTGAAAACATTTCTTGTAAAATGGGAATACCATCTCAAGAAATGACTCTTGAACTTTTGGTAAGAACAACTGGGGGAAATGTTGAGGCAAAAAGAATTGATAAGAATCTTACCACCCTTGTCGGTGGAAAGAACCTACTTGAAAACCTTATTGTTCTACCACTAGTAGAGTTTGATGTTATCTTGGGTATGGGTTGGCTCTTTATTTACCATGCTAAGATTGACTGTAGATCAAAAGAAGTTTCTTTTCAGAAAGTCATTCAGTTTGTGTACAAGAATGAACCCTTACTGTTGAAAACTTATCAAGAGGCCAAGAAACTTGTAAAAGATGGAAATGAATGTTACCTTGCACACATCTTTGAAAATAATGGAACTGTTCAGATTAATGATGTGCCAGTGTTAAATGAGTATCATGATGTTTTTACTGATGAGTTGCCTGGAATAATACCGGATAATTAATTTTAGTTTACTGTTGACTTAGTTCCTGATGCTAAGACAATTTCAAAACCCCCTTATTGAATGGCTCAAATTGAACTTTTAGAGTTGAATGAGCAATTGCATGATTTATTAGAGAAAGGTTTCATTAGACCTAGCACATCACCATGGGGTGATCCTATTTTATTTGTTAAAAATAATGATGGTTCAATGAGACTTTTCATTGATTATAGAGCCTTGAATAACAACACTGTTAAGAAAAAATATCATTTGCCTCATATCGATGATTTGTTTGATCAGCTCCAATGAGCTTAGTATTATTCAAAGATTGACTATAGATCAGGGTACCATCAGCTGAAGGTAAAAGAAGCATATGTTCCGAAGACCACGTTCCGTACATGATATGACCATTATGAATTTTTAGTAATGCCTTTTGGGCTAACCAATGCACCTGCTGTATTCATGGACTTAATGAATAGAATTTTCCATGAGTTCTTGGATAGGTTTTGGTGGTTTTCATTGATGATATTTTGGTGTTCTCTAAAAGTTAATAGGAGAATGAAAGACATTTAGGGGTTATCTTGAAAACCTTAAAAGAAAAGAAACTTTATTGAAAATTCAGCATGTGTGAGTTTTGGTTGCAACAAATTTCTTTCCTTGGTCACATTGTTTCTAAAGATGGGATAACTATTGATCCTAAAAAGACAAAAGTTGTGGAAGACTGTCCAAGACCCACAAATGTAACTTATATTCGTAGCTTCCCTGGTTTGGCAGGCTATTACCGAAGGTTTGTTAGAAATTTTTCACGGTTATCTAGTCCAATGACTAAGCTAACTCGGAAGGGTGTTATGTTTATCTGGACAAAATAATGTGATGATTGTTTTCTGGAATTGAAAAGAAGATTGGTGAATGCTCCAGTTTTGGCACTACCTTCCAGGAATGGTGAGTTTGTTATATACAGTGATGGTTCATTGAAAGGACTTGGTTGCGTCCTAATTCAGAATGATCAGGTAATTTCTTATGCTTCACGATAGTTGAAAACTCATGAGGTAAATTACCCTACACATGATTTGGAATTAGCTGCTGTTGTTTTCACTTTAAAATTTTGGAGGCATCATTTGTATGGAGTAAAGTGTGAAATATATACTGATAAAAAATGTTTAATGTATATATTCACTCACAAAGAGTTAAACATGAGACAGAGGAGATGGCTGTAATTAATCAAGGATTATGATTATACAATTCATTACTATCCGGGAAAATCAAATAAAGTGGCTGATGCTTTGAGTCAAAAAGGTGATGCTTCATTAGAAATGTTGTGTTTGGAAAGTGATCCTTTGGTTAAGGATTTGATGAACTTTGGCATTGAAGTTGTTGGTGCAGGAAGTTCTTCTGTTTTGTTTCAGGTATCAGTGAGATCATCTCTATCAGATATAATTAAGCAAACACAGAAGCAAGACAGTGAGTTGCAGAAAAAGGTAGAGCTAGTTCAGAAAGATAAGTTTACTAAATTCAACATTGATAATGATTGTGTATTGAGATTTGGGAAGAGATTGTGTATGCCTTGTGATTCATATGTGAAGAGAGAGTTGTTATATGAAGCTCATAGTTCTCCATTTTCAGTTCATCTTGGCAGTACTAAGATGTACAGAGATCTGCGGGAGTATTAATGGTGGGATGGAATGAAAAGAGGTATTGCTGATTTTACTGTGAAGTGTTCGAAATTTCAGCAGGTTAAAGCAGAGCGGCAGTTACCGAATGGGATGATTCAGCCTTTACTAGTGCCAGAGTGGAAATGGGAGAATATATCCATGGACTTTGTTGTGGGATTACTGAAGACATCTCGAGGTAATAATACAATCTGGGTTATTGTTGATCGCTTGACTAAATCTGCTCGTTTCCTTGCTATATGAGATAATTTTTCCCTAGATAAACTTTCCCATTTGTATCTTAACGAGATAGTCAGGATACATGGAGTTCCCCTCTCCATTGTATCTGATCGTGATCTCAGGTTCACTTCTAACTTTTGGAAAGGCTTTCAGAAGTCGGTGGGTACTGAATTAAATTTTTGTACAGCATTTCATCCTCAATCAGATGGGCAGTCAGAACGAACAATTCAGACCATGGGGGATATGCTACATGCTTGTTCGATGGATTATCAAGGAAGTTGGGACCAACATCTTTCTTTGGTTGAATTTTCATATAATAACAGTTTTTATTCCAGTATACAGATGGCACCATTTGAGGCGTTATATGGGAAGCGGTGTCGAACTCCATCTTTCTGGGATGAAGTGGGTGAAAGGAAGTTGATGGGAACAGAATTGGTAGAAGAGATGACAGAAAAAGTTCAGATGATTTAGAAACACATGAGAACAGCTCAGAGTAGGTAGAAGAGTTATGCAGACAACCGGAAGAAGGATCTATCTTTTGAGGTAGGTGATCATATTTTTCTCAAAGGCTAACCATGGAAAAGTGTGATGCGGTTTGGTAAGAAAGGAAAGCTGAGTCCAAGGTTCATTGGACCATATGAAATTCTGGAGAGAGTTGGATCAGTTGCATACCGGGTGGCTTTACCTCCGAGTTTATCTTAGGTACACAATGTTTTTCATGTTTCGATGTTGAGAAAGTATATGCCAGGTCCATCTCATGTTTTGAGTCCAGAGGTAGTTCAGCTAGAAGAGAACCTATATTATGAGGAACAACTAGTCCAGATTCTTGACAATAGGGAGAAAGTGTTACGAAATAAGGTGATTAATCAGGTAAAGGTTTGTGGAAAAACCACATGATGGAAGAGACAACATGGTAATCTGAAAATGCGATGAGGGATAAGTACCCCCATTTATTCGATAAGTAAATAAATTACGGGGACGAAATTTTCTAAAGGGGGGAAGGATGTAGCATCCCAAGTAAGTAATGAATAATAGATATTTTTATCTATGTCTATTAATGAATTAGATAGTGTTTTATAGGTTTAAAATTAAAATAAATCCAATCATAAGCATGGAATAGACTAATATTTTTTTAAAAGATTGTTCTACTTCCTTTTGATGGAAAACCATTTATAAATCTATCATTTGAAAATTTTATAAGCTTTGTTTGTCAAAATAAACATATTCTTTATGATTGTGACATCAAAATTTACTTTGTGTGAATTTCTGGTATTTTTCTGACAATGTTCATTTTTTAATGAATAGTGAAAAATACTGCATTTTACATCAAAACGGCTTTTTAATCTAATTTATTTATATTATTAGATTAGGTTTTTAATTGGTTTTAAAGTTAAATTAGAATATATGTTTACCATTTAATCCAATGGTGGTCATTAGAATTAATTTCACTTTGTAATTGGTCATAAACTAATGCCAAACTTTTCAAAGATATAGTTTCAAAAAAACCTGCTATTTGTTTTGACAACGAGAATTATTTTTAAATCAATTATTGAAATTTCTAGGTTTGGAATTTGGTAAATTGGATTAAATTTTTGGAATCAGAAGGTCCAAATTATGTAATCATGACTCTTTTGTTTTTGGACATTATGAATAGTAACGACGGTAATTATCTTTAATTATCTTGATTAATGAGTAATCGGGTAGTTAAGGATAATAAAATAATATCATAATAATAAAAAATGACACCAACATGTGTCCTAATTCTAATGGTTGTCTCATGTCCGACCATGGGATGTGTTGTTCCAAACTTGGGGGCCCCATGGAATCACATTTGTGGAAAGTGACTTGTTATCTTTTTATTTTTTAAAAAGAAAGTAAATAAAACAAGAATGTATCACCTGATTAAACCATTTAATTTTGTCTACATAGATGATATTTTAGACTATAAAAAATTCATTGGAATGCTTAAAATATTTCCTACATAATAGTATTTTTTTAATAATTTTTAGAATTTATATAAAGTAAATTATTTATGACATCATGACGATGCAGCGATTACCTAATAAATAAAGGATTTAAATAAAATGAAATGATAATGTAAAATCTATGACCTACACATGTCCAAAACCTATTTTATGGGTGGATTAAGAACCCTTATCACTTTACCCTAGAATTATATCAATGTGGGATCTTTTTAATCCGAAAATCATTTTCAAATTAAGTAACATTTCATTACATTACAAGAGTGCCCCTCCTCTCCTCTTATAAAGGACCCCACCTCTACCTCCTCACACACACTCCCAAAGACTTTGGCTCGTCAAACCCTGCCCAATTTGTATCATTACATCCCTATATTACACCATGAAGCCTGACTTTGGGCAGAAGTCTTTCCAAGGAAGCCTTTGTGCTCAAACCAAAGGGAGTTACCCGATTTTAAGGTAATGTATTCATTTGAGTCCTTTTGTTTTATTTTGCTTCTCCAACCCCTTAAACTCTTTTTATGCATTTATTTTGTAACAACTCCAGTATCATAAATATACTAGGATGTTGTTATAAGATGTATTTTAGCTACACTTACACACACCTACATCTAATGGTTAAAGGACATACTGTTTCCGTGGATGGTGAATTTATGCCTCCCGAAACGATGATTGTTCAACATTCTTTTAACACCTTCAAAGGTGGCAATTAAGATGTCACTATATTTATATATGATATATAATATGTTTATTCTTTCCTTAAGCTTCTGTAGTTTTCATTTTTTTGCATACCATTATGGTTTCCATTATGGGTAAACGCGATATCTTCATTTAAGGAAGTGTGGACTACCGCCCCCTCGAAGTGATTTGATTCGTTAAATACCATATGTGGGACTTATAAAGGATGGAACTATGATATTATATATGATATTATACTGGAATTATAATATACCTTTATATCATTATGATTCCATTCTATAAAATACGAAATAGAAATGAAAGTAGCGTTCATGCGTACGTACGGCTTACTGTCTCCATGAACTGTGCATTCCATTTCATACCTCTAAATGATTATGTAATATTATAAATGCATGTATATAATGGATATATATGATATATAAATCATGATTATAGTTCTGGATATAATGGATTCATGAACAACTTGTCATTATAAAGGGTTTATTTTTTACTCAAGTACCAATGATCGTTAAAACGTCCGTTTTTAATTTAAATAATTACATATTGTTCATGACATGGAAATAAGTGATATAAAAGGAATAATGAAAATTAAAAAGGTTCTTAAGCAATTAGAAATTAACTCAAGTTTATTATTCAGGACATTAGAGAATGATCAAGTCAAGTCAGACCCGAGGTATGGGACTTCGTCTCAATCTCCTGTCATTGAAGCATAGTTTGTTTTATACACAACCTTATTTTATATGGTGTATAAACCCCTTTGACATTAATGTTTATTCAAAAGGATTCGTTTTTATGAAGAGTTTACTAAATGACAAAAGTGAATGTTTTTGTCATACGTATGCGGCGACAATGACTTCTCTGCTGCCGTGACCATTATTTGAGTTTCGGCTTCCTCTACAGGCCATACCTTTTTTTAAAAGAAAAATAAGTACCATTTTTTACTTTTCTTTTATTTTAGTATTGAAAATGGTTTTCATAATGTTTTTATATCAATGTGTTGTATTGATATCTTGTGATTGAAAGTTGGGAATGTTATGTTTCATTTATGCATGTTTTATATGATATGATTATGTTGAGGTTCTTGGGAATTATTATGAAGACGGGTGGTTCCGTGATAAACTAAGGGCAGGTGAGCCCGATATAGCTCTCCAATGAATTGGGTAACGTGAAGGAGTGAAACGTTAAGGTTTTTTCAACGAGATTTAAGTAATATACTGTGATGGGTATTCCAAATGTAACCAAGAGGGTTACTCCCTATGTAAGAATGTTATGAATGCCTCAAGTTATCTTTATGTCTTATGATTTCTATGATTTATTCATGTTTTGATGAGGTATGTTATAGTGCTTATGTTTTATGGGTAATGTATGATTTCATTATTATGTATATATGTACCCATGTTTCCTTTCAATATTTTTATATCCCTTACAAAGATTTTTATGTTCATCCCAAGTTTTTTTGAAATTTTTTTCACAGGTCAAGGGAAAGGTACATGATATGTTGATAGTGTCAAGGAAGGGACAAGAAAGAATCCATGTTTTATTTTAAATATGATTCCATTGATGGGAAAGAGAATATTATCTTTATGTAATCACTTTGTTTATATGTGTAATTTAATGCTTGTTTTATGATCTAATTCTCTGAAACTCTAAACCTGAATAGATCGTCAAGGTGTAATCTTGTAATAACTCAATATTAAGTAAGGTTTAAGGCTGGGGCCTTATATTATCAAGTAAAATACTACTCTTTGAGGAAATTGATTCATTCATACACATCTACTAGTCATTATCATATCCCATATATATACATATTAATAATATGATCAATATTATGTGGATATATTTTCAATGGTCATTATTATTTTTGTCTTCTAGATATGATAGGTTGTAACAACAAACTGGATGTTTTTTCTATAACCTTTTTTCAATATGAAAATTAATTTAGTAGCAAATTAAATCTCATTTATAAATTTTTAGGTCATTACATTAAACCCCCATTTATAAATTTTTCGCATAAAATTTTCATTTAATTATCTAAAACATATTATGGTACTTATTCTTCTTCACCTCTTCCTGTTCGCAAGTTACTTCATATAGAAATTTGGTTCCCCAAATGTTCTATGACAATGTAATTTTTCTTCTTTCAGATAACATTGTCTCTATGATCTATGAAATTTTTCAGCTGATCCACATATCAATGATCATTATCTATTGGTACCACCTCTAGATTAAGAACATCTGGGGGTTTTATTTAGTAATCTCCAAAGAGGGATATATGGAATGTATCATGTACTTGATACATGTATGGTGGGTGTAATAGTTGATTTCCCAACACTATAATGTGACAAAGGATATCAATGGGGCTGATGTATCTAGCGTTATGCATTATGTTCTTCCCAAAATCATTGAATTTATTCCATGGTGATATTTAAAAGAACACATTTCAATAAACAAGAAAAATCTAGATCATATCACTGACTGTCTCAACTTATATTTTTTTGGATTTTTTGTATATATCACATGAAACTAGATGGTTTAATACTTTTCCATCATCTATCAGAAAAGAAAATTTTCCATCATTTTTCGGTCTGTAACATTAATCCAATATGTTGGTGTCCAACACCACTTCCCATACAATGCCTCATATAGTTTTATTTAAAAGATATAATTTAACCAATTTTTAATTGAGGATTCTAATAGATGATACTGTCAATTCCTAAATCCATGAAAATCGTTTTAACATGATATATGAATTTCATATACAGTTTGTATGATGATTTTGGGCTGACAATCTATATAAGGGTGATTTATTGTGATGGAGTTCTATTCAATTATCACTTCTTGATAAAGGAAGCTTCAAAACAAGGATATAAACCAAGGGTATAGATAAGTTAAAATATAGAATGGAACTTCATGTAGTGATGACAAATTTATTATTTATTTAATTGATATTTGATAAATATATAAATATTCGTTCGAATCAATGAAATGCTCAGACATGGTAAGGCGATTAACTACGACCAACATGGCTTTATTTCCTTTAGGTTATATGTGGGATCCTATGATGAAATACCTAGTTATATGTCCACGTTTCCATAATATAATGGGAAATGTTTTATATCATACCTTTAGGTTTATATAACATTTCCATGAATGTTTTTCATACTAAGAATCATGAATCAAACTCTCCAAACATTAATTGGGAGTTATCCTACCAATTTTTTTTCTTATAATATCTATATATCATTGTGATTCCTAGATAAACATAGGTGGATTCATGAGCAAAATCACCCAAAAAATCATTCATATTGTTAGTAAAAATATTTAGGTTCCAAAATTTATAACACTATTTTTATAAAAGTTGATCGCTGAAATATTTTCTTTCTTCCATTGAAAAAGATCATCTTTCTAGGAAAATTATATTCCATTATGAATAAAATGCTGTATATTAATTTGATAAAAGTTGGTTAAATTTTCTATTTATTTATCTCATTTCCATCCATTGAATTTCTATAAATATTGGATCCCTTGAAATCCACACCATTTATATAGTTGAGGGATCATTTCTACTTAGAGAATCTACCGCATTGTGTTCAATCCCATAATGGTAATGGATTGAACAATAATAATCATTTATAAGATCAATCCACCTTCATGGTAATATATTATTTTCCTTTTGTATGAATAAATACTTCAATCATTTATTGTTTATATATATCTATATATATAAGATATACCCATAGATATAATATCTTTAACTCAATTATGTGAAATTCAGAACAAAGAATTCTAGATCATGAGTTAAATTTTTTTGGTCATGGATAAACAATTTGTGAGATGCATAGGCTATCACATTTTCATATTTTATTTGTACACAAGCCTTTTACATTTTATATGCATAACTATAGATCACATAACATTCACAAATTATTGGTAATGTTAGTACATGTGTAGTGATTAGTCCTTCTATATTCTCTTTATAACATACCTTACAATTTTTAATCCAGAAAAAATGAATGTTGTCTGAATTATCTTGGATTGGGTGCTTGATAATAATGAGAATTCTCTCAAAAATATATATGATAGTACCAAAAATGTCTTTATAAATAACATATTTTTATTCATATAGGTTTTTCTATGACACTATTTCACCATATTTGTTTCTTAAAGCATCCACATATATCAGTTTGTTTCCATGACATGCCCCAACAGTATAACATTCTGCAATCCGAACACTCATTTACTATAATTTGAAATCATTTATTTATGAAAGGTTGTCAGTTTACTATTAGAATTATCCTAATGATTCCCCTTTATATTATTGTAAATAAATATATAATTATTGATGAAAACAAATTTTTTTTTGAGGTAATCCCTATAAACAATATTCATTAAATCGATATTTATTTCTAGAGAATTAGTGAGTCAAATAAAATCACTATGAACATCTAGTTCACAAACCTTGTAGAAAACGTATTGTAGGATATATTATCCTTCATTATTATTACTTGATATTGTTCCAACCCAAGATCTATATCAGATAGACATTGGGAACCAGATAGTTGACCACAAAACTCATTAATTTATAGTATTGGATAATTTTTATTTATAATTATCTTGTTAAACTAATGATTATCAATGTAGAGGCTCATTGACCCAACCATTTTCAGGGTGATAGGGAACGGTTCACCCCATTAAAAATTACTTGTTATGATCAACTATTTAACCATATTCTATTTATTTATACCTTATTATCATCAAGTAAAACATTTGAAATTCTATATTAGAATACATGATATTATCCATTCTCCATGTATTAGATAATTTTCAAATTAAACCCCTTTTCTACGAGTAATATTATCCCATTCATCTAGAAACTCATTATCATATTCAATAACAATGGGCATGTATTTAATTATGATATGATCCATAGTATAAATAATTTGATCTATATATTATTTATTGTATGTAAATAATATCTATGATTGAGATATTAGCTCTGATGATGATTCATCTTCCTCTTTTCATTTATTTGTATTTGGTGGGAGATTCATGATACAAGTGGTAATTTATTTTTCTTAGTAATTTTTTCTGGATCTGTATAAGAAAATATATTGCATATCCATAATATCATAAAATTATTCTATATGTACTATGATAATGTTTATTAGGATTTTTACCACATAAATGTTTTCAAGGGAGGAGTTATATAATTGAGATTTAATAATTTACCCATTAACCATTTTCACCAATCGCTCTATATCCATTCGTTTCAATGAGGTTAAAGTAGTTCTACTAATGATATGTGATACAAAATAATGCATCTATCCATTAGAGATAAGTCTTCCATTAATTATTTTATTCTTATTATTATCCTTAATATTTTCAAAAAATTACATAGGGATGATAATTTCCAAACTATTAAATACATAATTGAAAAATATGAACATTGGATGGTTAACTTGTAAATAATGTATATTCCATAAATTAATAATTTTTAGGATTTATTATAAATTATCCATTTCCTTTTACTAATAAAATATATCATGGTAATATGATTACTATAATAGTGTCCATAAAAAAGTTGAGTTTTCCAAATAACACACCATATAATTTTGAAACTTGGTGTGTAGTATATTCTATTTTCATGAAATAGTTCACGATCGATTCTAACTCCATAAATTTATTTAGTGGTTTTCAACAATAGGTACATCTATTTCAGAGAAACATCCCCTTGTTGTATGCATACATGGGTTTTTTTCATTGAAACAACTAACTCTATAGATTTCCAATATATAGGGATTTATTACTAGTTGTAATATTATCACTAATTCTTTCATTTTATATTCCTAATATAAATCCATAAATTTTATAGGCTTTCATTTGATACCAAATATGACTTCTCATATCTTCTATACACATTTTAAATGATTTAGTACAAAATATCACACATAGTTTAACCTAGAAGACCAAGAAATATATTTTATTTGGGATGTTAGGTATATAGTACATCAACATGATAAATATGTTCAACAACATTATTTAAAAATTCCATAACATTCTTATAATATTAAATAGGTTCTCAAACTATAATGGATAACCTGGGGACATTCAGAAGAAATTCATGAAGAATAATTCATTTAAGGGAATACAAAAATCATAACATGATAAAAGAAAAAAATGTATTCAAAAATAAATTGAATGGGATATTTTATTAGGGATAATCATACAAATGAACATAAAAGGACAATATATCACTATATCCTATAGGAAACGTAGGTAATTTGGTAACAACATTAATAATAATATTATAAACATATGTCAAGGATAACAACCAAGACATGATATCTTGGTTGAGAATGTACCTTAATGGATTTGGTTTACTCCCTAATCCTATACAAGAAATATCATGAGACTATAACAATATGGAATTCATTGGATCACTAAATAATTATAGTCTTACCCAAAACATTCATATAATGTTCATTCATATGTGTTCCACATATATGATTAAACATATGATCATATTTCATCATATTTATTCCCACTGTAAAGGATTATGTAATAAATACATTGAATTACCCTATAATATAATTTTATGTAAGACAACGCTAATACCCTAGAGTGGAGATGGTAATGATATTAACAATACAATGGCTTTTCATGGGAGTGATTGCGGGATATCTTCAACAGCCTAATGGGGGTATATAATGAATCATGATAATGATTTTTGTGAGTGAAATAGACCTACCATAACATTTAAATAATGAGTTTAATAAGATGAAAAAGTTAAATAAAAATTATAATATGAACAAATGTGATATAAAATGTACAATAAAAAATTATTACATTAAATCAATTGTGTTGAAAAAACAATAAGATATATATAGAATCATAACATGGGTACATACGTAACCATGAGATGTCATAATGAGAGTGAAAATGGAATATCATGATTTATAAATCAAAATATAAGTAATATTGGTGTGTAAAATCATATCCTAATAATGGAAATTGGAATAAAAAATACATTACCTAAATAATACTCATGAATAAAGAGGATATGGTGGTGATATCATTCCTTGAGATGAGGTTTTAAAAATATTAGCAGGAGCTTCATGTGATCTTGTGGCATGTTGGGATATCTCATGAGTGTAATGGAAACAATTTGGTCATTTTTTCTAATGGTTTTAAGTGAAGAGGAATGTGATCTTGGGCGGGATTATATTGGAAAAGGGTCTTATTTTATTATTTCCAATCCTAGACTTTCTACTCTAAACGATAAATTATTAAAAATTACAAAATATACCCTGGTTTATATAGAATACTATTTTTATCACTATTTTATAATTCCATGATCCGAGAACATTATATTAATACCCTTGTTTATGTGGATGTGATTCATGATTACAAAGAATTTATTTTCAATCATTGAAATATTATATTGGTTTTAGAGGAATAACAATGGTTATATAAAATTAATAAAATAACAACAAAAATACATTTTCATAAATAGGAAATATATATTATTTAAAGATATATACAATGGAATATATTATATCACATTTGCGTCATTATTATTTCACAATACATATTATATATTTAAGGAATATTTGTTTTTGACCTAAAAATTCAAGTGTCTCAAAAAATAATGAAAAATTAAGCGTTGGATAATTTCAATATAATACTAAGAATAAATAATATGTACATTAACAAATTAATATAATAAATATGAGTAATAATACATTGAATTTTAAATCCTCATTTATTGTAAAATAATTAATATTTAATAATAATAGTTTTTAAAACCTTATAAATAATGAATTTTCAATTTTTTTAAATTATATTATAACTAATATTTCATATATAATCTTTTATAATAATATTACATTAAAATATAATTTATCTCATAAATTCAAGAATTATAGAAATGTAATGAATTAATTTAAATATAATTTTACCCAAAAACCAAATTTGAGTTTTATTCTATTAAAATGAATTTTTTATCAATATAAATAATTAAACATTTATAAAGAAAAAAATATATATAAATATAAAAATTCATTTACTAAATATAAAATATAAATATTAATAATATTTGGGAGAAGATACATAGCCCTATATTGGACAAATTAATTTCATAATGGTATGGTGTATAAATGTATGATTTTCTTAGGGTGGTTCAGAGAAAATAGTTTATGGGTAATCTTCATTATCATGAAATTATCCCATTAATGTTTTCAATCAGTGATTAGTTTTCTCATATCTAAATCGTATAGATCAAGGGAAAATCCAAGTGTGGTTATCACACATGGATGTTCATGTAAGTGGGATTCATACGGTATGGTCATACTAGTTGAGAGAATCATAAATTTTTTCTGTGTCCGTTGGTATATATAAAAACGTCAATATATACTAATCATATGATCACCATTCTGTGATTATAATATAAGTGTTCATTATTATTAACAGTATTTTAAATATGATTTTATAAAACTGAGGAATTTTATTTGTTTATTGTGACAAAATTATAGTAAAATGATTATAATTTTTATATAGGGTTTCATTTCTAAATGATTGGGTTGTTTTCAGTTGATAAAAAAGTGATATATGTTATTAAATTCTACTAATGATATTCAATAATATCCCCCCATTACGAAAGTTTTCCCCCATAAATTCCTTCAAGATGAATATATTTAAAATAGATTTCACCACACCTATCTCGTCAACATTATAGACAGTTGTGTGCTGTAAAAATCATAAATGTAAAACCAAATTGGTCAAGGGATAGGTATAGAAAATCCTTGAAGAACCTCCACCAAAAAACCCTTTATCCATACTAGATTTTTAGTAAATGATAAATCAATTTTTACAATGAGTTTATCCCAAATCATTACATGATAATGGTCATACCAATAAATTTTATGTTATTTAATGTGAATCATATTTTTAATTCACGTCAAATGGAATGGATAATCTAACTAATTATCCACTTTTCTAAGATTATCAATAACATGAAATGGTCCATTTTTTGGAGAAAACATTCCTTTTTTCCAAAAAAATTATTTTTTCATCCCTAAACAAAAACTGAATATCCTAGAGGATGTAGATGTTTATCTATATAGAATATATACGTGGCATGATCATTCATCATTGACTAAATAATAATGAAAATATTTTATATCCTATCATGGAATAAGTGAGATCCAATAATGGAATCCTCAACAATATCATTTCAAAAATGAATATATTTTCTTGTGTTGTCATGTAAGGAATCAAAGTGTTCCATCACGATGGATGAATGAAAACTATTGGAATAGGAAAATTCAACACATATAATTAGATTATCCCGAGATCCACTAAATTATAGAAGGTAATAACAATACATATATCCATTATTATATATAGATAATTTTATTTTACATTAACTATATGAATAAATGTTCAGGATTAATAAAAGATATGATCCCATATCCATATAGAGAACTCTCCAACAATAAACCGACATGTCACATATGTTATTTTCATTTTTATAATTAAACGCGATGAGAAGAGATTTGATGATTGGTATTCCATAATATCATTCTAGTATATATATTATACGGGATTTTTTATTTCACCATGTATTTTTGGTGAGGATATGGTATAGGAATTAATTAATTTAAAAGAGAGATTTAAGGGGAATTTTACCTCATCAATGATATATCCTTAACGGACTTCTTAAGGAACACTGAATTAGACTTTTTGTTATACTGAAAAAACAAAGAAATAGAAAATAGGATTCATAATGTAATTAGAAAAAATATTTGAATTCTCTAAGGCTTATATGGAGTGATGTGAAAGGGTGTTTATTGGTGGTATTTATAGAGGAGGACATGTATGATTTTATTTTAATATTCACTAGTTTATTATATTTTCCAAAGAGTGTCCATTATAATGATTATTTTGTTTAAAAATAATTAATATTTTATGTTATTTTAAAATAAATTATTCCTTCAACATCCATTACTAAAAATTTCATGTACATGGCCTAAAATTTTATGTAATAAAAATTATCTTCATTCATATTTCACCATAAATTTTACTATTAAAGAAAAGTATCAAAAATTCAATACTATAATTTTTTTATGCATATATTAAAAAATAAAATCCCTTTTGTGAAGATGATTTTATAAATATGAAAAGTGTAGTTTTTAAATGTTTTTCTTATTTATTAGAAAAATAAATATTTCAATATTATTGTCAATTTTACGATCCATTTATAAATTATTAATAGTATCATAAAACTATCTTAACATTATAAATAAAATATATTAATTTAAAAAAAATATTAACATATTCAATTTTCATCTAAATAATGATATTAATTATATAATTTCAAATAAAATAGGAATGTTTTATAAAAATTCTAAAACGTTACATATCATTTTCAAAACATTTATTAACTTGTATAATGATATAAATAAATAATATTTTCTTCTTATAAGATATATATGTTGTATATTACATTTTCAAATGTCATTATACTATTCTAATTGTAATATAACTATTCCTAAATGTCGACTTTCTATTCTAAGAATATGGTTACTACTCAAATGGACAGATTACTCTTAGAACATGCAGATTTATAATAGTCAAATTGGTTTTCTAATTCATACTAGTGTATACTATTTAATAAATTATTAATAACATATTATTTATATAAATTTTAAAAATATGAATTAAATGTAATATTTAATATTTTATTTTTAATTTAATTTTTTATTTCCACATCATTTTTCATGAGTGCGGGTATTCTGGTAGATTAAAATTTACAAAATTATCTGATTCATAATATCTTATTTTATAGTTTTCTCCTTATATAATATTTTCAATTTATATGGATTTATGTTCTGACTAATGTATACTTATTAATTTATGATAATAAGTTTTTATTAGTTTCTCTATGTTCTATCAGATATTTATTCTATATGACATAATTATAAAAGGGGAATTCCATTAATAAAATTCTAGGTCGTTATACTCCTTACAAACTAATATTATTCATTTTAGATCACCACCACTTTTAGAGGGATATAATGATATATTTAAAGAATTTATATGATATTAATTAACTAAATATACTTATAGATATATAATATCACATATGACTTCTATCCATGATATCTCTTATAAAATAAAAAACAACGATCATGCGTATGAGTGGACTACCTCCTCCACCAAAGTGATTTGATATTTATTTCAAGTTATATTGATAAGAATGGTAATTAATATATATTTAATTAATATATATGATATATTTTCCGTAAAAATAAATTTTTAATGGATTATAAAGATATGTCATTCAATGATATAATTTACTAGGAAATTGAAAATAGCTTCCATGCAAACATACGAACTACCATTTCCAAGAATGATGTAGTCCAACTGATGTTAATAATTTTATTGGATTTACCTAAATAAATTTTTTATAAATATATATTATTGTTATATAATTTTTAAAATTATGTACTTAATAGGTCCACTATAAAAACAAATTGAATAAAAATATCAGTCGAAAATATACATCAAAGACAATGCAATTATAAAGTGAAACATGATTTTGACAAGGAAACTATTAATTAATAGGCAATAAAATTGAATAATTACATCTTCTATGGTATGATATATATAATTTTTGGCACTATAATATATTTTTAAAAATAATAATTTATTATACTAGGGGACTCAATCATCATGAATAATCCTGAGGCTTAAGGTAATGGGATGTTCATCTCACAATTATTTTTCTGGGACATGTGTTATATTAACAAACATGTTTCTTTTTTTTATGTATATTATAACCGTTAACTTAATTCCATAAGATTATTTTTAATATTATATGGAAACTAATATACATATATATATTTTCATTTGTGGTTCATATGCTTTATGCATTAGAAAAGATATAATGGTTTTATATTATAATCATTTTTCCGGTTATTTTATATTACGCATCTGATGATGAAATATTATCATATATCTCTCATTAATGTAATTTAGTTTCATATATTATGGTTATTTATAGAGAATAAATGATTCCATTTATTATTAATATCATTATGTATTCTAGTGAATAGAATAATTTTTTATCAGAAACCAATATTATTTCTATCTTTGGTCGAAGTTAAATATTATTTCTTATCCATATTTTACAAAATGTTTCAAAATTATTACTATTCTATAGTGATTTATTAAAATAATTTTTATCCATTTTTTACATTGTAAAACATGGTTTAAAAAGAATCATACTATGATTTTTGGATCAATTAATCTTATGTTTTTACCAAAAATGAGAAAGGAATATTCATTATAAAGTGTCTATAATGAGTGGAAATTTTCACCTCCATGACCGCTAAATGATTAAAAACATTTCCTATATGATTAATAAATATGTTGAAAGAATTTATTTGTTTAATATAAAAAAAATATTATTTTTAATGTAGAAATTTTATTTTCCCAAAGAAATATCTCATTTTATCTTTCAAAATAATTATCCATATTTGATGATATCCATTGATGGTATGTAATATTAACTGGGGTTATAATATATTGATACCATACATATATATAATATTGTTGGTTTGTAATTATGATTAAATATTTTTTTGTAATCCCACTATTTTTCAATGTGTTATTTGATTATTTAATGATGAAATGATTAGTAAATGTTATATTTTTCCATAGGTTATTCTATGATTAAATGTATATAAATCACATTTATTTTCATTATTTATAATATGATGATTGTCATAGTATATTGTGGTATAAATATATATTTTTTTAATTTTGTGTTATGTGGGAACTATATCTATTTTCAATTAATTTGTTAAATATGGACAACTCATGAATATAAAGGACTAGAATGGAATGCAAACCTAGATCTTTAGGTGAATTTATACACAATGAATGTATTTAGAGTAAACCCTAACTACAAAAATGGTTTGGGGTGTAAACGAATTTGACAATGATATTTTTTCAAATGATACATAGCTACTAAGGGAACGATTTTCTATGATTATGTGTATTCCTAAAATCTTCTTGTTATAAAAAATTCATGAACTCATGGGCCATGTTCTATAATTATATTATAATTAATGTCTCATGGGATATAAATTTTTATTCTATGACTCTCGTGTCTGATCATTGATAACATTGGAATGTCTTTCGAATGTTATTCTCATATCTTCATACCCTCCTTCTATTATGATGTTGATATCTGCATTTTATACATCTATTGAGAATATGATCTCACACATTTTTATGTTCCATTCTCATAGGTTATGAGGGATGATGTTATGTATGATATGTATAATAAGGGTTATAGTTAAAATAAACTAATGGGAAATGGCATAATTTAATTATGAACTAGTTCATTATGTATCTATGTTTTTAAAAGAGAATTACCTATATGATTTTGACGTGGATCAAAATGTTAAGTGAAATGTATTCATCAATTAATATGTGATATTTATATTGGAAATGAGTGGATTATTATAGTGTGTATTAAAATAGGATTTAGGTTATCCTTTGGAAACTATGATGAGAAAAAAATATTTAGATCCCCATGGATATGTCTAGGTATATGCAAAATGATATGTTTTAGATGCTTTGATGTATACAAAAATGAAACAAATGTTTAATAAAGGATAATATTAGTGGTTTCCATAGATTTACATACCTATCTAGATACCATAATTCAATTGGGCTCATTCATATATGTATATATGGGTAATAACTTTGAGGGCATGCCCTTTCAAATTAAACTGATCAAAACTTAGTGTTGGAAAAAATATTTGATACAAACCAAGTATAACAATACCTGTGGATATATTTTATAAATTAATAAAAAAACATTACATTTAATCCTAAAGGATTTTAATAATGATCATTAATGACCTCAGTTAAAAATAGGGTATTATATATTGAAATTATTGAGTCATGAATTCTAAATCTTATAAGTGTTTATTTCATTAATATGTGGTTCCCCACTATGATAATTTTTGGTAACATTGAGTTTTCTTTTTAATGGATATATCCCTATATAATTGCATAAAGGTTAAATGTGATAGAAAATGAAATTTGTATCCATCGATGATATAAAAATTTTATGGCAGGAGGCATATAAAATCATTTTTCTCTGTACACAGTACATTATGAAAATAGGAGTCATACTAAACATTAATGAGAATAAATGAGGGAGAAATGTATCATTGAAATGATATTTCACGATCATTATTGGTCGTTGAATTATAAAGTTATTATAAATGTATATCATTTGTAAGGAGAACCAGATAATTGTTTAACTCTTATGAACAATATGATTCCACAAGATAGAATTGACTCCATAGAATGATAATCGTTTTTGAAATTATTTTTAAATAATTAAATTCATATTGTTATAGATTTAGTAATAAATAAGGAATTTCTTGACCTAAAATAGAATCATGATGAATCCATAGGTACCTATGAGGTCAATTTTATAAGACTATTTATGTAAACATATTGTGTTATCATCTAAACAAAATAAAATTTTGATCAATTATTTAACGCTTCCAAATGAACACCTTAAAAAGTTATTTAATAAGTTACTTATGTAGATATGAATAAATAATTTGATGTGTTTTCATAATGAAAATAGTGATTGAGTTTACCAATCATTATGATGGTTTCAATGAGAAAAGTAATAGATAATTAAAATTAAACTCAAAAAACCATGGAGATTTAAAGATGATATTTTATTTATGATTGAAATTCAGAAGGAGGAATAATAGAAATTTCCTGAAGGGGATATGAATTTTTATGTGTTTAATGGAGTGTCATCGTGATATAAAGTTCCAATTATATTGTTATAAGCTACAAAATAATGATAATTTCGAAAAAAAACTCTTTAGAATTCACTTCCCACAATACAATGTTTCTAATTCATCGAGTATGAAAATTATGATAACTAGATTCATAATTTGAATGATAAACAGGTTGATCTACATCATCACCCAACCAAGACGAAAGAAAATGGAAAATCACAAGTGATCACCATTTCTGGAGAGGTCTGTGATAACAACATGGTGAAAGGTACACTTATCGTCCACTCATAAACTAAAAATTTGTTAAATTATTCTAGATATATCATACCATTTTAATCAGATAAATTTTCTAATTGGATCTTAATTCCACCCCGATGATTATATGTTGTATTGATAGTGATGAATCTAAATTGTAGGATTCTTACATATCATGTTTATGATTTTTAAATGATTCATGTTTATATGATTTTTATTATTGAACACCACATTATTTATCTATTGAATAAATTTTATTCTACCTTAAAAATATATTTTAATTCCTTATATAATTTCTATACCATTTAATGAAAAGATTAATTTTTTATAAATATCAAAACCAAACTATTATTTTCTTTTACAGTTACAATAAATAAAAACATATAATGTAAATAATATGATTTGTATAAGACTTTACTCTCAAAAAAAATATATTTTTATCTTCAATGGTTGGGTAGAAACTCATCAACATTGATATTCCCTTTTTATGTAATTTTTTGATATATTTATAGCATAGATGATTATTATTCTACCAATTCATGATGATTATTTATCAAAAAACACATTCAATGAGACACAGGTATTCAAAACACACCCTATATAATGGACCCTATTTTTCAATAATTAAATAAGCAACCCTAGTAGAATATTAAACCATGATTTATTCATCCAAATATTTCACAATGGAGTGAACCCATGTTTGTATAAATAATAAAGATGTATTGATGTAAATCATCCTTGATTATTGGGATCTAAAAAAAGATAATAATCACAGAAACTATTCCCTTATCCTACATAAATTACTTATCTGATCAACTACATGAAAGTAAATACATTTAAATGGTTGATCATTATTTCTGAAGTCATAAATTGTGCATTATGACTACCCATATACCCTCGAAACAATTCCCCATTGGTTATGAAAACTATGATTATATAGTGATAACAAATTCCCTTTCTACGGATCCTACAACCTCTATATATTTGATGAATAATGTCTAAAATATTACATTGGTACACTTTTTAGTCTATTTACATGACACTCATGTATATTTAATGTTTATGGAACAACTAAAAGAACACTTCATAACTATAATAGATACCTTAGTTATAGTGAAATTTTATGATAAATTTTGGATGTGTGAGTTTTGGATATAAAAGGATTCATATTTTCAACATATTATCTCATGTAATGGTATATTTATGGATCTATAAAAACCAAAGGTAATTAATCATTATTCTAGATAAAAAATTGTAACAAATATATTATTTATTAATGTTTTCAATAGATATTATTTATTTTTTGAAAAGAATTATCTCATGACTTTCTAATTTATAAAATAATTTAACTCTGAAATATTCCATTTCACTCTCAAAAGTTAAATGTGAGGAAAATTTAAAGGAACAAATGTGATTGTTAATTAATACCTTCCCGATTACATTACCTGATCAATATTTTAATGTATATATTTACACAAGAATGTGTTTAAATACTCTAAAATCTTAATTTGGTTCTATATAATTATTATCAATACTCAGTACATTAAAAGCCTGTTAAAGAAAAGAAGGTGGCCGATTATTTGACTGAAATATATCATGAAATATTATATATGTTTAAGATAAAAAATGATCCAATATTTCAATATTTTCAACGTATTGGTTTTGAAATCATGAAGTATGGGGGATTTTATTTTCTTTCAGAAATTACTATTCAACCATATATCAATGTGAATATTAAAGAAGTAAAAAAGAAAAATGATGTACTATTGATGAAATTAAAAACTTCCCCTGACATAAACCATGATTATGATTCAATGATGAGGGTTATGAACCATATATGGGTTCCATCCATAAATGAAATAAATAAATAGCTATTAATTTATGATCATAGTTCAGTATTCATTATTCGTCGTGTATGTACAACTATTTATATTGATTTAAAAGAATATTTTTTGTGGGATGGAATGAAGAGATACAACGAAAATTTATATCTCACTTATCAATATGATAGTATGTTATGTATGAGGACCATATTCTAAGGGGATGTGTCTACTTTTAACCATACCAGAAAAAATATGGTTAAAAATTATAATTGTTTATTTTGTTGGACTACCCAAAATTTCTAAGGGGAATAATACTATTCGAGATATAGTTGATGGAATTAGGAAGTAATCAAACTATTTATATTATAGAAATTATATGTATAGGTAATTTTTGTAGGATATAAAAAAATTATGCGATATGGTTTCTTAGATTACCACATTCTACTTTATCGAATCTGGATCTATGGTTTATGTCAATGTTCTAGTGAGTTTTTCCACAATATTTGGATATAGAGATCATTTTTAAAACATCTTATCATACTTAAAACGACGGAAAGTCTAGGAGAACACTTCAAACTATATAATGTCAATTAACATTATGTTGTATGGATTCAATGGTAGTTGGAATCAACACCTTCCTATAGTTTTGTTTTCATAAAATAATATCTTTCAATTGAGTATTTATATGGATTCTCATGATGCCCCATATAAAAATATGTATAAAGAAGAAACATAATGAGATGATATTGAAACAGTAATGCAATTTTGTCACCAAATTTCTATATAAATTGTAGATAAAGTCTTGTAATTTAAAAATCACATCAAGGATGTTGAAAATAGATAATAAATGATGATTTAATCTTTGATGTGATCAGGAATATGAATTTGGTGTGATTCTTTTCCAATGAAAATATCTATAGGAAATTTTTATGGTATTTAGGGATAAGAGAAAGAAATAAATATGTATATTATAAATTAATTTATTCATGATCATGTAGGGATACTTTTTTCTTACGTGGAAAGTCAATGTTCTTCTCTCAAGTCCATGATCTATTCAATGTACCTCTCATTAGGAAGTACAAACCAGATCTTTCAGTTATACGGAACATGAAGGATGAAGCACATGATTATGATAATTTATATGATGAAAAACTTAAGGTTATTATGGATCTCAGATATAATGTACTATAAAGCAAGACCACACACTTGGTCAATATTTAATGGGGAAACAACTTACATGATGAAGATACATGGGACCATTAGGATATGATGAGGAGGAAGTACCCTATATTTCTTATATTAGTGTGATTTTATTTTTAGTGTTAATATAATTTCATTGGGGGTATAATTTAGCACCATGTTATTTAATAAAATACCTTTTTCATGTAATTTTAATATCTTCAATTACTTTTTTGACTCAGACAAACGTCTTTAAAAAAATCATGATATACTATAATTAATTATATTTCATTAAGGCAATTGAAATATATCCACTAAAAATAGTTTTATGAATATGAATATACACATTTATTTTGAGAAAATCATTAATATTTTATATAAATAAAATATAATGACAAATAAGTACTTTACCTTTGTTAAATTATTTTTATACATTTAATTAAATTTTTGGAAAACATATTTTCTACTACTCATTATGAAAATGAAAAAAAATAATATATATAATCAATATGAACTATATTTGAAAATATTAAATTCATGTTAGAATGAAACTATGTATATAATTTTACCATGAATTTATGGTAATTTTTTTAAGATTTTAATTTTTTAATGAAAAGCTAAAAATGATGATTTTTAATAAAATACATTCTTTTTGTTTAAATAATTTATAATTAATTTTTAAATTTGGTTTTAAAAGTTTAATTATTTAAAAAATCACAATTAATAATTTTAATTTAATTTTGATAAATTTTATATTTAACTTTTTTATATAATCTTTCTACAGATATGAAAACGTTTTTATGTAAGCCTGTTTTTCACTATGTCTGTTGGTTTAATTTCAAATTAAATTCTCCATATTAAATGAAATTAATGAGGAAATTTTTATTAAATATTTTAAAAATATTAATTTATTTTATATTTTATGTTAAAATGAATTTTTAATGTAAATAAAATTTAAAAATATTTAAAATTAATTATAGTGTTTACGGTTAAAATAAGTTTACTCTTGGTTTTTTTAAAAAAACATTTCAATTAAAATAACCTATAAACCATTCCAAATCATTTATTAAGGACATGTATATATATATATATTAATTCATCTAACATTATATAATTATCCATTTCGGATCATGTTGAATATTTAAAAGGTGGTTATAACTTATTAATTTCTAATATTCAATGTGTTTCGTGTCCACCACATATAAAAGGGAACACGATGTCATACCTCAACACTATCCAAAATTTGTTTGTATCATCCAATTTTTCCTCATATTCCTTAACTAATTATTTATGAACATACTAGAGGCCTTATTTTCAATGTCAAATATTCATATTAATGCATTATGTGTAATCCTAAATCAATTCTCTGAAGAAGAGGTATAGTCCTTACCATTTGTTTTTATTTTATTTCATATTCTATCTCCATAAATTATTCATCAGCTATGATGATATAAATACATCAGTATATAACATATACATATTTTTTATAATGTTAATTTAATGACCAATATCCCTCTCATGTCCCATAATATGTGAAATGAAACCATCAAACAAGTGTCTGGAAGACTACCACCTCAGGATCCAAAGCAATTAATTGTTAATAAATTCTTATATTGGATGTATATAATGATGTATTTGAAGAATTCATATGATTTATATGAAATACGTATATAATTGGACAGACAATTTCACATTTATCTTATTTATCATCCATAAATGTTTGAAATCAATAACAATACTTATGTATACATGTAGACTACTTCATCCATGGACAGTGGGATACTTTTTTATTCTTATCAACTGGATGGTGATAAGGATTTATTAAATTAAAATTTAAAAAATGTAATATATAAAAATTAATCTATAATAGGTAATTTATATTTAAAATTAATTTTTTCAAATAAAGGTAAAATTGAATCAATATTCATATGTGCTTATAAGCAACTGTCTCCATCAACTGAGTATTTAATTTTCAATCAAAAATATTAAAGTATTAAAAAAATTAATGAATATATATTATATTAACACCTTTTTAATAATTTTGGAGTTAATTAAACAATGATAAAATTTACCTGAAAAAAATAAAAAACCCAAATAGACTTTAAAATTGATGGGGTCATTATCTAAAACATGGTTTTTATAAGAAAAATGCTATGAAGTTATTAATTACATTCCAAAATTAAATCATATATGGTATGATATATATTATTAATTTTTGAGAATAGATTTATTATAATGATATATTTATTATTCAGTATGTTTGAATGTTCATAAAGAAAGTGTATACATGATGTAAGGGTTTTCATCTTTATTTTCTTTATGTGGAAAAAAATTTCATATACAGAACTTATTTATTTTCATTGGTTCATATTATTCCCATCAATTCCTATTATGATTCCTAAAAACTAAATTATATGTATTTAAATATCCATCTACATTTCTTTATTTTATGAGGCATATGACTGAAAAATTACAAATGTGGTAAATGTTTTCTGTTAGAATATCCTTGTTTATTGATATTGATAATTATAAGGAATCAAATAATGAAATATTATTATCTATCACTTAAAAAAATCATATATATTTTTATGCTATTTTTATTTTGGAATAATATTTCTTTCTCAACCATTTTCATCTTCTATATACTCCATACAATAATATAATTTTAAAAAACTCATTATTTCTCTTTATGATTTAAATTCATTTTTCTCTTATGTGAAAGTTTTTTCAATAATTTTTAACAACCATTTTTACTATCCACCAATTATATTTTAATGAAATTTTAACACATGTAATTAATTTTGACAACATTTCATCAAAAGTGTATTGTTTTTATTTTATTATAATTTATAATATGACATTTTACTTAAAATGTGAATGGAATCTCAATTTTTATATGTACGATATGAATGATAATTACTATCATAATGAATTAATAGTGATATAAAACATCTACTAAATGCATCTGATGTTATTTTAAAATAACCGTTTTAATTGATATTTAAAAACTTTTTGATTTTATATAAATATTTTCAAACTATAAATTTCATCTTCCTCAAAAAATCCTCCAAGGGATCATTTTAAATCCTTTTTCTTTATATGATTATATCTGTCGATGATATTTATTATTCTCTACAAAAATGATGTAGTGATACCGTAATTATTATTTATATGGATGGTTTATAATTATGATGGTTTTAATCTTATGAAGCACTTTCCTTTTCCATGGGTTATTCTATGAATAAATGAATAAATTTTTATAAGACATGTTTATTTTACCTCAGTTATTCTATGATGAAATGTTAAAAATGAATTATTATATTTTTGGATTCTAATATGATGAATTTTTTATGATATTTTGCAACATATACGAATTATTATCATAATGTGTGTGGTGGGATCTATATCACCCTATAATTCATTGGGAAATTAATGAAATATAATGAGATAAAGAGAAATGGAATGGGTAGTGATCCCATTTATATAAGTGAAACATTATAATATGATAGTCCTGGGTGTAAACCCTGACTAGCATTATCATTTGGGGAGTGAACCCATTACACTCTGATTTTTTTTAAAGTGAGGACTGACTATTAAAAGAATTATTTTCACTTTTTATTTGTATTCTACAAAGTTATGTCTTTTGGAAATGATATGTTATTAGATCCCAGGATCATTGATTAATTAATGACTAATTTCATATAGCCTACCATTGTTATTGACATGACTCATGTTTTTTATGTGAGATATACATGTTATGGTTTTTGAATAATATTTTGATGTTCCCAAACCTATATAATCATATTTACATGATATATATTTCGAGAAACATTTGTGTATAATTTTTTTTGTCAATAGCTGAAAATGATGTTCAAAATGAAAAATAGAAGTAAAAGAACTGCAAAGTTATTAAGAGTCGAATTTCAGATGATTGAGCAATTGATATTATGTTTAAAGTACATTTATCAAGGTGATTCATTTCCTAGAACAATGAAAGCATATTAGATAGTGTTAAATTGATTGAAGTTATTAAGTTATTATGAAATATCTCACTATTCCAAGAGACTATTCTGGATACAAAGTTTAGAGACTATCATTATTCCATGATGGATCTTGTAGATATTAAAAGATTTAAGAATGATAATACAATTATGAGAGGATGATAAATGTTTACTATTAAGACTGATTTTGCTGGAATATACGAATGTTAGGATGTTGATTTACTTTCCTTATATAATCTTACAATGTTGAAACTGATCATTCAAATAGTATATATTTCAGTGGATTTATTTTGGGATGAAATCTGCTGATTGTTGAAAAATTCATATAAAAATGAAGAAGAATTGGTGTTCTTACCAATGAATATATCTATGGTGGTGTCATTCATAAATGTTTTAAAAATTATTGGACCTCAAAATAAGGTTATTTTCTAATGTATGTATTTCTACATAGGAGTGAATAGGTTGTGGAATGTGAAGGAAGCTGGAATGAGAAGAAAAATGCATACCTCCAAGCATGGACTAATGTTAGGGAATGGTTCGCGGATGGGTACCATGTAACGGTAAAGGTATGTAGAATGGTTCACAGAATGGTATGTGAAACACATCGCGACACCAAAACTGGATATCCATGGGAGGAGTTTCAACATATGGAATGACTCATCAATTGAAGAAGATATGTATCATGGGGACCAATATGATTATGGTATGTGAATGGTTAACCGTATAGGGTAGAAGGTTCACAGGATTTTTGAGGTTTGCAAAATAGGAGTGGAATACAGTGGAGTCTTATAGTACATAGATGGACATCAGTATGAAATTATCATTTTCCCACATAGAAAATCTGGGTAATAAGTATTAGAGAATTTTGTAGAGTTATATTCCATTATACGAATTGATAATCCCATCATTTATAGTAGAAGGAATTCAAAAAATAATAAATCATCATTGCTGAATAACTCCGCTATTTTTTAAAGTGGTATCGAAGAGAGATTTGGTGTAGGACAAAGTGGTATGAAAAAGATCAAATGTCTTGTAAAATTAGAAGGAGTAGTCCACAGAAGAGATTTTTCATAAGAAAAATTGTTATATTGGAGACGAAATAATTTTCAAAATTTTAAAAAGAAAAATGGGGAAGGAAGAAATGGTATTCCAAGTCAGTACACATAGGAAATATCCCCCAGCCCCCCAGGGTTTTCTAGTGTCCTTAAATTGGTATCAAAGTGAGTTTCACTTATATTGGATACTCTACATCTCTTATATTGAGAAGAGGATTTCAGTTTCTTTCATAATGTCACAAATTAAGTGCAGTATGTTGAATATTTAGTTATCTCATAATATATGTCTACATCTATAAATACAGTGAAAATTCTGAAAATGAACGATAAGAAACAGTTTAAGATGCTCCTCCTGTCCAAATAAGATGTAGGGTCTAGTTGTCCATTCCCTTCTAATATTGAAGAAGTATCAAGATTGGAATGTAATGAGATGGTAGGCTGGGTTTATACTATAGGAAGGGTTGACACTTATATATCATTTTCACTTGAACATGATAAATTAAGATCATATCATCATGATATTTTGGAAGAATGAGTTCCCACTGCTTGAATATTATTTCAGTGTATGCAGGCCAAGGTCTTCTGACTAGGAACGTATGCTAATAATATATAATATTTCTTGGTAAAAGAAATTTCTGAATGTTAGAATCATATTATATATATTAAATTATCTAATAAAACAAGGATGAAACATGAAATATATACATCAAAATGGTTCAAATAATATGAAGAGGAAGAGAGAGTCAGATGTTTTATTGAAGAATATATGCATGTTATTGACGGGAAACTAAAAAATTTCACATATGTAAATGGTTTACAATTGGAAGGGATATCAAAGAAGATCAAGGAACATGACTCATTGATTCAGAGTAAAGTGATGTTGCATGAGAAAGATGATGATAGAATGAAGAAGTATTCTGAGGAGAAGACGGTGAAGATTGAATATCAGAAGGTAATAATTAATATGAAATGTCTAGAATTGGATTCTTAGTGGATCAATATTGAGAAGACACATATTTAATCTTCAAAAAAGAATGAAATTGTTGTTTTTGGTAATAAACGCCTACTAATGGAGTGAAAAGCTAAAATGCCTCCAACATGTGGAAAAAAGATTATGACCTTTTTTTGATTATCTATCTTAAGAGACACTGTCTGTTTCTTCTCAATTATCTTTGGGGGATAATAAAATCAAAATTCCATCAAGAAGTGATAATAAGATCATGAGTTCACTCACTGAAATATCATAAGTATCTTATAAGAATAAGGTATCATCCAAACCATCTTCTACTCGTACTTCTAAACATATTTCTATAAGCAGTTCATGATGGATGAGAGACTCAAAAAATGATTGTCTGAGGATAGGTGATGAGTTACCTATCACCGTGTCTGGAGTGAATAGGAAAAATAATGTCAAATTTAATTCATTATAAAGATCACACAATTAATGAATAATTCCAAGTAACATAATTCAATGAAATCATGATTTGTGGGTAAGTGTTGGGGTTGTAATATATTTGGAAATTGGGCATTAAACTATTCATAAAATCCTCATAATGAAAAATCATAAAAGAATCCTACCTCATGGATGATAAATCCATATATGAAGATGAAATGTTTGTAGATTCAGAAGTAATGGTTTACCAAAAATAGATTTGGAATTCTTGATAACATCTGTGATGTGTTCAATGGTAGTGGTCACAGGGTCGGTACATTCCCATCGTAATAATCATTAATCATTGGTAAGAACAAAAGACCTCTCATGCCATCTATGTATGATTTAGCAACCTTGGGATGAAATTAGATGAATATTGTGAAAAAAAATGTCCCCAAGAAGATCTCAAGAAGAGAATATAAGATGAACCTAGATTTTAGATCAATGAAAATGACGGTAAATTGATCTAAAAGGGAAACTAAGTGGGTTGAAAATAAGATGATCCCATGTCGAATATCGAAACATGCTTCAATAGTTCCAAATGACAAGTTTGTCATCTGGCTATAAGATTTGATAATAATGAAGAAATATGAAGTTGAAAAGGATAAGGATGGTTCTTCAGGTAAATTAATACATTAATCTGATGAAGATTAAGTTCATAATTGAGTCAAACCCAACGGAAACACATGTGTTAAAGATGTTTCTTGTGAGAGATGTATGAAATCCAGTCACATTGAAAAAATTTGTGTAACCTTAATACTAGAGAACAAAACAATCACTAAAATAAGTAAAAATGTATCATTCATGATGGCCATAAAGAAGAATAGATATCTACACAAAGTAAAAGAAAATTTCAATAAACCCATGCCACATCAGCACATACCAGAAATGATATTCAGATGTTGGAGAACAAATAATGGAGAAAATAGATCATCATGGTTGAGAAAACAATATCATCATTCACACTTACATTGATGAAGTAAGGATGAACCACCTTATTCACTTAATCATTTTTGTATTGTATTTTTGCTGATAATACAGAGGATTTATGGTGATGTGTGCACTCAATATGAGATCCTGTAAAATATTGAATTCTTTCAACACATGATAGCTATGATGATGAAGTTTTCATTCTTGGATGATTTTTCAATTGATATTCAATAATTAAAATGTTGAAGGATCACCCTTGCTGAAGATGATGGAGACTGTTTCCTACAAAGGGGATACAAATGAAAAAGCTTCTAGAATTATTATTTCAATCAGTAACAACTTCAATTTGTATTAAATTCCATTACTATGGAAATTTCATGAAGAACATGTCACCAAAAAGGTATGTAATTTATCAATATTTCATCCTTGGTTACTCATAATGTTGATCATTTTACAATGGAGGTCTAACTAAATTAATTGGTGACCTTAGTAGAATGGAAGTTCCCCATGTCCACTTATATTTTCAATTGGACATGATTGTTTTTGATATATTTTTTGAATTTAGTGTAGGATTTTAGGGTAATTATTCCTTACCACATTCAATTTCTATTTCATGGAATGAATGTGTAGATCTCTTGAAGACAAAAATACCTGAGTTCTCAACTCATTTGGTATCATGATATGTGAATAATGGGAAGAATAATTGTCTAAATAAACTCCACATTTTTTATACACTTATCATTGAACAAGTATACATAGAGTGAAATTATTTATGGAACATTAATTATGTTCGCATTGATACTGTTTTCCCATGAACATTGTATTTCAGGACAATTAGGGGGATAAAAATGAATAAATTTAAGGGGAGAGAGAAATTCCCATTTTGATATTCTCACATACATTTGAGGTGAAATTTATGTTATTGACAACAAATTAATATGTGGGAGACTATTAGGACCACTCTGTATATAAGGTTGTATTTTTTTTCAATAGATGTCAATGAAGATAAAAATGAAGATTGAGATGAATAAGACCTCTAATGTTATTAATAGTGGTAATTCATACAATTGATTAACTGATATTAATTTCTATGTACATGTATCAAAGTTGATAAATTGTCCACAATAATGAATCCATCTTAGATAGTGATGAAGGGATTAATGTAATAAAGTGACTATAGAACATCTCATTATTCAAAGAGATAATTAAAGAGCCTAATTTCTGAAAAATGTATTATTTCATGATTGATATTGTAAAGATTTTAGGATTTATGAATGATCATAAAAAGCTGAGAATACGATTAGTGTTAACTAGAAAGACTAATGTTTCTAGAAGAAAAGGAAGTTTGGATGTTTTAGTACATTACTTATAGAACCTGACTATGCTAAAACAGATCGTTCAAAGTGTATATATCTAGGTGAGAGGAGTTTTTAATGAAAGCTGCTGATATTGGAAGAATCCAGATGACAATGAAGAATCTTGGGTTTCATCCCAAATAATGTATCTATGGTGGTGTTTTTTCTTAGTGTTTACCAAATTAGTGGAGCCTGAAAATGGTATTTTTTTAGGAAATGGAAGGATTTATTTATAGCTATAAGGCCCCAGCCTTAAACCTTACTTAATCTTGAGTTATTACAAGATTACACATTGAGGATCTTTTCAGGTTTAGAGTTTTAGAGAATTAGATCATGAAACATTCATTACATTCCACATTTAAACAAAGTGGTTACATAAAAGACAATATTCATTCTTCCCATCAATGGAAACGTATTTAAAATTAAACACAGATTCTTTCTCGACACATCCTTGACACTATCATCACATCATGTACCTTTCCCTTGACCTGTGAAAAACATTTCAAAAACTTGGGATGAGCATAAAAAGCTCAGTAAGGGTTATAAAAATATGGAAAGGAAACATGAGTTCATATATACATAATAACGAAATCATACATTACCCATAAAACATAGGCACTTTCATACCTCATCAAACCATGAATAGATCATAGAAATCATAAGACAAAAAGGTAACTTGAGGCATTCATAACATTCTTACGTAGGGCGTAACCCTCTTGGTTACGTTTGGAATACCCATCACAGTATATTCCCTAAATCTCTTCGGAGAAACCTTAACGTTTCACTCCTTCGCGTTACCCAATGCATTGGAGAGATATATCGGGCTCACCCGCCCTTAGTTTATCACGGAACCACACATTTTCATAACAATTCCCAAGAACCATAACATAAATGTATCACATAAAACATGCATAAAGGAAACATAACATTTCCACCTTTCAATCATAATATAACATTTTAGTATATTGAAAAAAAATGAATCCATTCAAAAAGAAACCATTTCCAAAACCATTTAAAACATTTAATAAAGAGATTTTTGAATCAAAGTGTCTCATACCACCTTCATGCTTTTAACATTTTAAACCATTAATATCCATATAAAAAAATCCTTAAAACCATTTTTAAAACATGGATATTAATAAGAACAAATAATTAAAACATTTAAAACGATATTTTGGTTAAAGGGGTTTTACCAAAATTAGAGACACTTGAATACAATAATCGAGGAATAACATTTAGTAAGAACTTTATAATATCATGAGAATAAAAGGATTCATGATATAATACTCCAAAGGACAGTATATACACCATATAATAGTGAATTGGTGCATAACAACAATGAACCCTCAATAGAAATGTCAAATGTGATGAAATCCCTTATAAAGAAGGTATCCTTAAATTAAGGATAAATAAATCTCAAAAATATGTGTGAAAAATATATATACACCCAATATAAGTGGATATTAAGTTTAATAAAATAAAAGGTCATTCACACATATTCAATGGATGACATATTCAATGACTACAAGTTGAACCCAAAGAAATCGAAATTGGGTTAAAAAGTTCCATTGACAGCCTGACGGCATCACATCAAAATGAGTTGATGAGAGATAAAAAGTGTATCTCATCACTTGGACATAAAATTTACATCAATAAGGTTGTATGAGAACATATCTCAACAAAAAAATATGTAAATTAAAAGACCCAATAAAAGAAGACTTTTAAAAAAAGAGGAGGGTGAAAGGTTCCCTTACCGACTTGGGTATCTTTCAAAACATACACCCCATGAAAGAAAGACAATAGGTCATTAATGTAAATACTCATAAACTAAAGTATACTACACACAGAGTAGAATAATTGGCAGTACATACACCACTCAATGGAATTTGTGACGAATGTAGCATAAATCTCACGGGAATAAAAGTGAGATGAAAAATCCCTTACGAAAACTCGGCAGCCTAACGGCGCCACATAAAACTTCCGAATATGGATTGATGAGATCAAATAGAGTATCCCATCATATTACAATAGAATTTACAGCAAGTGGAATATAAAAGAAAATCCCCCAACATTGCAAGGAGGAGTTTAAAAGAAGTGACATAAAGGATAGTACTTAAAAAGAAAGAGAGAGGTTAGATCTCTTACGAAAGTTCGGCAGCCTAACGGTGCCACTCAAAACATCCAAAATGGATTGATGAGAGAGAATAGGGTCTGTCATCTCATGAACATAAAAATTACAGTAAATGTAATATAAAAGAACATCCCAATCATAAGAAAGATGAGCTTAAAATAAATGACATAAAAGAGTGTACTTAAAAAGAAAGAGAGTTGTAGGATCCCTTACCTCGGGTCAAACTTGACTCGATCGTTCTTTAATCTCCTGAATAATAAACTTGAGTTAATTTCTAATTCCTTAAGAACCTTTTTCAAGTTAATTATTAATTTTATACCACTTATTACCATGTCATAAACATTATGTAATCATTTAAGTTAATAATATTTGTTTTGCCGATATTTGGTTCTTAAGTCGAAAGTGGACTTCTTACAATTACATGTTGTTCATGTGGCCAAATGTTTATTATATCCAGAATTGTATTCATTATTTAGATTTCATATATATCCAGTACATGCATGCATTTATAACATTACATAATCATTTAGAGGTAAGAAATGAAATGCACCGTTCATGGAGACGGTAAGCCGTACGTACGCATGAACGCTACTTTCATTTCTATTTCGTATTTTATAGAATGGAATAATAATGATATAAAGGTATATTATAATTCCAGTATAATATCATATATAATATCATATTTACATCCTTTATACATCCCACATATGATATTTAACGAATCAAATCACTTTGAGGGGGCGGTAGTCCGCACATCCTTAAATGAAGATATCGCGTATACCCATAACGGAAGCCATAAAGGTAAGACAAAAATGAAAAATACAGAAGCATAAGGAAAACATAAACATATTATATATCATATATAAAAATAGTGACATCATAATGGACACCTTTGAAGGTGTTAAATGAGTATTGAACAATCATTGTTTCGAGAGGCAGAATTTCACCATCCACGGAAACCGTATGTTCTTTAACCATTTGATGTAGTTGTGTGAGAGTGTAGCTCGAATAAATCTTATAAAAAAAATCCTAGTATATTTAAGATACTGGTGTTGTTACAAAAAAAAATAAAAAGAGTTTAGGGGGTTGGAGAAGCAAAATAAAACAAATGAACATGAGAGAAAGAATTACTTTTAAAAGTGTAACTCCTTTTGATTTGAGCCTAAAGGCTTCCTTTGAAAGGATTCTGCCCAAAGGGAATCCTCTAGGATGAGGAAAGGGATGTAGAGAGAGTAAATGGGAAGGGTTTTGCCGAGCCAAAGGCTTGATGAGTGTGTGAAAAGAGGTATAGGTGAGGGCCTTTTATAAGAGGAGAGGAGGGGCACTTTTGGAAAGTAAGGAAATATTACTTTATTTGAAAATGTGTTTCGGTTTTAAAAGGTCCCACATTGATATAATTCGTGGATAAGGTTCAAAGGGTTCGAAATCCACCCATCCAATAAGTTTTGGACATGTGTAGTTCATAGATATTACATTATATTTCCATTTTATTTTAATCGTTAAATAATGATGTCATCACTGCATCATTATGATGTCATAAATAATTTAATTTATTTAATGTCTAAAAATTATAAAAAAATTACTATGATGTAGAAAATATTTGTATATTTCCAATGACTATTTATAATCAAAAATATTACTTTTATAACCATACTTAAAAATTGTTTTAGTAAAACATATCATGTTTGTGTCAATTTTACTTTTACATTAAATAAAAGTTATTTATGTCATTTCCCAACCAAAGTGGATCCATGGGGTCCCCAAGTTGGCCCATGGCTTTTCATGGTCGGACATGACTCACCCAATAGGTGTAGGACAAGTTTCATGGTGTTTTCACATTCTTTTAATATCATTTTTTCCTTAAATTACACTAATTACCACTAATCGCGATTAAAACCTTAATAAGTTACTATTCACCAAAAAAATATTTTAATCTCATTAAACCACATTTTACTTCTTAATGACAACCATTTATGTCGGATTTTTGAAAATCAAAACACAATGATGGAAAAATTTCATTTAAACGGAAAATCAGTTTTTATAAGTACCACTTAGTGGTTTCACTATTCATCAAAAATTGAAGTTTTTCAGAAAAATCCCAAAAATTCACCCTAAGCTATATTTGATATTCTGAATTCCAAAATGAAGTCCGTTTTACAAAATTCAAAACATATAAGTCACATTAATTAATTTAATAATTAATTCCCGCTGTCATGACAAATAGCGTGTTTTATGAAACAATAAGTATCAAAAGATTGACACTAGTTTAAGTCTGATTTCAAAGTGAAATTGATTCCAACGACCATGATTGGATTTAATGGTAAAAATATTTTCTAATTTCACTTTAAAACCAATTCAAAATATAATCTAATCATATAAATAAATTCGATTAAAAAGTGGTTTTGAATTAAAATACAACATTTTACACTATTCATTAAAAAAATGAACTTTATCGGAAAGATACCAAAAATTTACACAAATTAAATTATGATGTCCCGATTCTTAATAAGAGTTTTATTTGGTCCAAAATAATGTTTAAGAGTGAACAAAACTATATTTAATGACGGTTCTCTATCAAAAGGTGATAAGTGAACCTTTAGTGAAAACTAGGGCATATACGCCAAAAATTGAATTCTTTCCGTATTTTAAGCCTTTATCTTTTATTGTATAACTGTAAAAATATTTAAGAACATATATAATCATATTGTAGTTATTTCTATCCATTCCCGCCATTACAACGGCTACATGTTAACTACCATTTAAAATAATATTATTTTATTATTAGAGTGCAACGTAAGATTCCCAAGAAACTCGTTGTTGCGTGTTGGGTACGTAATCGAGCATAGTGTCCCCTTTAAAGTCATATTAATATTTTATTCACAAATATGGATAAATATGAAAATTTCATATTCCTTATTTACCTGGGGTGTTACATCCTTCCCCCCTTTTGGGAATTGCGTCCTCGCAATTTTAAAATTGCGCTTGGAAACATCCTTGAACGTCCCACATCGGAACAAGAGTCGGTAAAACAATCACATTAAAATAAAGAAAGATAAGCACAGAGGTCACCCGAGTTAACCCATACTAGGATTCTAAGTATGAAAATATGGACATGGAGGAGAGAACATAGGGTCATGTTCCGATGGAGAGTGATAGAAAACATGTTTAGGAGAAAGTTAACCATGAGAAAATCACAAACTTGTGATGGGTTAAACGGTATTCGATTCCCCAGTAGGAAAAGTTAATAGACAACATTTTTGTTTTAAGTTACGTTTTATTGAGAAATTTATTCATAAGGAATCATAATCACTTATCATGTTGACTTTCAACTTTTACTAGATTCCTTAGTCAAACTCATATTTTTTCCAAAAGACGAGTATTTAGGGAGACTTGTTCGCATTAAGAGTACTATAATCAACTTCTAGAGAATCACCTAATCCCCAAAAGAGAACTATATACATGCCATATCATTAGACCTTAACCATACCCAAAACCAAAAAGGTTAGTACAAGGTCAGATAATCTAGAAAAGGATAACCCTTTATAAAAAGAAAATCTATTCTTAATCTCCAAAATTTGTCCAACAAAATCCAAAGTTCAACGAGGACCATCCGATAAACAAATTTGTCCATAAAAATTCCTCAAAGTAAACCAATCTAAGATTGAAACCCAAACATTTTAAGGATTTAGTCACATAGTCTTCCAAGTTAAATCGTAACATTAATCTCCAAACAACATCAGTTGCTCCTAAAGTCCCGTATTGAAATGTAATTAACCTAATCACATATCCTCCATGATAGGTTAATCATTTTCATAAATAACCCAAAATCATCTTACTCCTAATTCATAAAATCATATAACCAGAAAGAATCATTCAAACTAACCAGGGACTTCACGTAGTCCAGTGGCAGGCGATAAATACCAGTCCCACTTTGGTTGTGGGTTCGATTCCCGCAGCTTTGTCCGATGCGACGGGATGTCACACGGTCTGCGTGTTGTCCTTTTTCCAAAACTATATAATTCTTAAAACATTCCCCAAAATGAGATAAAATCTTCAAGAATAATCATAACATATTTTAACCTCAAGTTTATCTCATTCCTTTCATTTTCCATCATATCATAGAGTAACACGCAATTACCTAAAAAGTAAGGATCATATAAACCCTAATGGTTACCTTAATAATTATTACCTGAATTTCCACATCGAGTTGGCCATCTCATACATGATGCATTAGAGAACTTACCAAGGTTTAAGTGGTTGATCATGACTCCTTGATAGTTTGTTTAGAACAACTATGAGATTCCTCATTGAATCCCCCATCTCATCCAGTATCTTAATCAGAGAACCACCACAGTTTCCTTGAAACCCATTGTCACTTTGGTGCCTGCTAGATCCAGCCATTACTAAAACCAAAAAGGTCAGTGTGAGTATATCAACAAAACCATCATGAACTAATGAGGAAGGTAAACACTAATATACACTTACTCATTCACTTTATCTAAAACTAGGACTCTTTCTGAAATCCTAACCATTATGGTAATGTCACTTATGCTTAAAGAATACCCTAACCTCTAAAGTTATCTAAACTGACCTCTGATACCAACTATAAGGCCCCAGCCTTAAACCTTACTTAATCTTGAGTTATTACAAGATTACACATTGAGGATCTTTTCAGGATTAGAGTTTTAGAAAATTATATCATGAAACATTCATTACATTCCACATTTAAACAAAGTGGTTACATAAAAGACAATATTCATTCTTCCCATCAACGGAAACCTATTTAAAATTAAACACATATTCTTTCTTGACACATCCTTGACACTATCATCACATCATGTACCTTTCCCTTGACCTGTGAAAAACATTTCAAAAACTTGGGATGTGCATAAAAAGCTCAGTAAGGGATATAAAAATATGGAAAGGAAACATGAGTTCATATATACATAAGAATGAAATCATACTTTACCCATAAAACAAAGGCACTTTCATACCTCATCAAACCATGAATAGATCATAGAAATCATAAGACAAAAAGGTAACTTGAGGCATTCATAACATTCTTACGTAGGGAGTAACCCTCTTGGTTTTGTTTGGAATACCCATCACAGTATATTCCCTAAATATCATCGGAGAAACCTTAACGTTTCACTCCTTCGCGTTACCCAATGCATTGGAGAGCTATATCGGGCTCACCCGCCCTTAGTTTATCACGGAACCACCCGTTTTCATAATAATGCCCAAGAACCATAACATAAATGTATCACATAAAACATGCATAAAGGAAACATAACATTTCCACCATTCAATCATAATATAACATTTTAGTATATTGAAAAAAAATGAATCCATTCAAAAAGAAACCATTTCCAAAACCATTTAAAACATTTAATAAAGAGATTTTTGAATCAAAGTGTCCCATACCACCTTGAAGCTTTTAACATTTTAAACCATTAATATCCATATAAAAAAATTCCTTAAACCCATTTTTAAAACATGGATATTAATAAGAACAAATAATTATAACATTTAAAACGATATTTTGGTTAAAGGGGTTTTACCAAAATTAGAGACACTTGAATACAATAATCGAGGAATAACATTTAGTCATAACTTTATAATATCATGAGAATAAAAGGATTCATGATATAATACTCCAAAGGACAGTATATACACCATATAAGAGTGAATTTGTGCATAACTACAATGAACCCTCAATAGAAATGTCAAATGTGATGAAATCCCTTATAAAGAAGGTATCCTTAAATTAAGGTCAAATAAATCTCAAAAATATGTGTGACAAATATATATACACCCAATATAAGTGGATATTAAGTGTAAAACAATAAAAGTTCGTTCACACATATTCAATGGATGACATATTCAATGACTACAAGTTGAACCCAAAGAAATCGAAATTGGGTTAAAAAGTTCCCTTGACAGCCTGACGGCATCACATCAAATTGAGTTGATGAGAGATAAAAAGTGTATCTCATCACTTGGACATAAAATTTACATCAATAAGGATGTATGAGAACATATCTCAACATAAAAATATGTAAATTAAAATACCCAATAAAAGAAGACTTTTAAAAAAAGAGGAGGGTGAAAGGTTCCCTTACCGACTTGGGTATCTTTCAAAACATACACCCCGTGAAAGAAAGTCAATAGGTCATTGATGTAAATACTCATAAACGAAATTATATTACACAAAGAGTAGAATAATGGGAAGTACATACACCACTAAATGGAATTTGTGGCGAATGTAGCATAAATCTCACGGGAAAAAAAGTGAGATGAAAAATCCATCACGAAAACTCGGCAGCCTAATGGCGCCACATAAAACATATGAATATGGATTGATGAGATCAAATAGAGTATCCCATCATATTACAATAGAATTTACAGAAAGTGGAATATAAAAGAAAATCCCCCAACATTGCAAGGAGGAGTTTAAAAGAAGTGACATAAAGGAGAGTACTTAAAAAGAAAGAGAGAGGTTAGATCTCTTACGAAAGTTTGGCAGCCTAACGGCGCCACTCAAAACTTCCAAAATGGATTGATGAGAGAGAATAGGGTCTCTCATCTCATGAACATAAAAATTACAGTAAATGTAATATAAAATAACATCCCAATCATAAGAAAGATGAGCTTAAAATAAATGACATAAAAGAGTGTACTTAAAAAGAAAGATAGTTGTAGGATCCCTTACCTCGGGTCCGACTTGACTCGATCGTTCTTTAATCTCCTGAATAATAAACTTGAGTTAATTTATAATTCCTTAAGAACCTTTTTCAAGTTCATTATTAATTTTATTCCACTTATTACCATGTCATAAACATTATGTAATCATTTATGTTAATAATATTTGTTATGCCGATATTTGGTTCTTAAGTCGAAAGTGGACTTCTTACAATTACATGTTGTTCGTGTGGCCAAATGTTTATTATATCCAGAATTGTATTCATTATGTAGATGTCATATATATCCAGTACATGCATGCATTTATAACATTACATAATCAATTAGATGTAAGAAATGAAATGCACCGTTCATGGAGACGGTAAGCCGTACGTACGCTTGAACGCTACTTTCATTTCTATTTCATATTTTATAGAATGGAATAATAATGATATAAAGGTATATTATAATTCCAGTATAATATCATATATAATATCATATTTCCATCCTTTATACATCCCAAATATGGTATTTAACGAATCAAATCACTTTGAGGGGGCGGTAGTCTGCACTTCCTTAAATGAAGATATCACGTATACCCATAACGGAAGCCATAAAGGTAAGACAAAAATGAAAAATACAGAAGCATAAGGAAAACATAAACATATTATATATAATATATAAAAATAGTGACATCATAATGGCCACCTTTGAAGGTGTTAAATGAGTATTGAACAATCATTGTTTCGGGAGGCAGAATTTCACCATCCACGGAAACCGTATGTTCTTTAACCATTTGATGTAGTTGTATGAGAGTGTAGCTCGAATAAATCTTATAAAAACATCCTAGTATATTTAGGATACTGGTGTTGTTACAAAAATAAATAAATAAAAAGAGTTTAGGGGGTTGGAGAAGCAAAATAATACAAATGAACATGAGAGAAAGAATTACCTTTAAAAGTGTAACTCCTTTTGATTTGAGCCTAAAGGCTTCCTTTGAAAGGATTCTGCCCAAAGGGAATCCTCTAGGATGAGGAGAGGGATGGAGAGAGAGTAAATGGGCCGGGGTTGGCCGAGACAAAGGCTTGATGAGTGTGTGAAAAGAGGTAGAGGTGGGGGCCTTTTATAAGAGGAGAGGAGGGGCACTTTTGGAAAGTAAGGAAATATTACTTTATTTGAAAATGTGTTTCGGTTTTAAAAGGTCCCACATTGATATAATTCGTGGATAAGGTTATAAGGGTTCGAAATCCACCCATCCAATAAGTTTTGAACATGTTTAGTTCATAGATATTACATTATATTTCCATTTTATTTTAATCGTTAAATAATGATATCATCACTGCATCATTATGATGTCATAAATAATTTAATTTATTTAATGTCTAAAAATTATAAAAAAATTACTATGATGTAGGAAATATTTGTAGCTTTCCAATTAATATTTATAATAAAAAATATGACTTGAATAAACTTACTTAAAAATTGTTTTAGTAAAACATATCATGTTTGTGTCAATTTTACTTTTACATTAAATAAAAGTTATTTATGTCATTTCCCAACCAAAGTGGATCCATGGGGTCCCCAAGTTGGCCCATGGCTTGTCTTGGTCGGCCATGACTCACCCAATAGGTGTAGTACAAGTGTCATGGTGTTTTCACATTCTTATAATATCATTTTTACATTAAATTACACTAATTACCACTAATCGCGAATAAAAACTTAATAAGTTACTATTCACCAAAAAATTATTTTTATCTCATTGAACCACATTTTACTTCTTAATGACAACCATGTATGTCAGATTTTTGAAAATCAAAACACAATGATGGCAAAATTTCATTTAAACAGAAAATCAGTTTTTATAAGTACCACTTAGTGGTTTCACTATTCATCAAAAATTGAAGTTTTTCAGAAAAATCCCAAAAATTCACCCTAAGCTATATTTGATATTCTGAATTCAAAAATGAAGTCCGTTTTACAAAATTCAAAACATATAAGTCACATTAATTAATTTAATAATTAATTCCCGCTGTCATGACAAATAGCGTGTTTTATGAACCAATAAGTATCAAAAGATTGACACTAGTTTAAGTCTGATTTCAAAGTGAAATTGATTCCGATGACCACTATTGGATTTAATGGTAAAAATATTTTCTAATTTCACTTTAAAACAAATTCAAAATATAATCTAATAATATAAATAAATTATATTAAAAAGTGGTTTTGAATTAAAATACAACATTTTACACTATTCATTAAAAAAATCAACTTTTTCGGAAAGATACCAAAAATTTACACAAAGTAAATTTTGATGTCCCGATTCTTAATAAGAGTTTTATTTGGTCCAAAATAATGTTTAAGAGTGAACAAAACTATATTTAATGACGGTTCTCTATCAAAAAGTGATAAGTGAACCTTTAGTGAAAACTAGGGCATATACGCGTAAAATTGAATTCTTTCCATATTTTAAGCCTTTATCTTTTATTGTATAAATGTAAAAATATTTAAGAACATATATAATCATATTTTAGTTATTTTTATCCATTCCCGCAATTACAACGGCTACATGTTAACTACCATTTAAAATAATATTATTTTATTATTAGAGTGCAACGTAAGATTCCCAAGAAACTCGTTGTTGCGTGTTGGGTACGAAATCGAGCATAGCGTCCCCTTTAAAGTCATATTAATATTTTATTCAAAAATATGGATAAATATGAAAATGTCATATTCCTTATTTACCTGGGGTGTTACAATAGCAGTGAACGAGATGTAGAACAATGAAGGAAATCAGTAAATGAAGAAAATATAATAACTTGAAGCATGGACCACGTACCATGTTCGAGAATAGTGTGTGACTGTATACCGTGTAGCTCGAAAGGTACATGGAATGGTTTCTGAAATAGTCTGTAGAATGCCTCGCGGTAACAAGAATGGTTCCTCCAGGAAGGATTTGTGGTATGTGTAATGGCTCACCGTTAGTAGAATAGATTCATTTTGCAGACCAACAATCTTATGATATATGGATGGTTAATGATATGAGGCTGAGGGGTCACATGATTTTTGCGGTTTGGAAAAAAAGTAGCTCATGATATAGGATTACAGTATGCTAATGGATTTCAGTATTTGATGAATATTATATATCGCACATTAAAAATTCAGGTAAAATAGATTAGTGTAATTTGAAGATTTAATTCCTAATTTAAGGAGTGATAAACCCATCATTTAGAGTAGAGTGAATTTAACAGAAAAAATTATCACATTGAAAGAACTTAGATAATTCTAAAAGTGGTATGTAGGATAGATTTTTCGAAGGATTAAATTGTATGTGAATATGAAACTGTTGGAGATATTGTAAGGTGTATTCCAAAGAAGAGATTTTACGTATGAAAAATTGTATGTGGGAGAATAAAAAATTCACAGAATTTAATGAATAAGTCTTTGGAAGGAAGAAATGGTACGCCTAGGTGGTACACAGGGGTGATATGTGAAGGTTGTCCGCAAAGGGGTTATACACAAGCACTACACAAAGGCAGTGCGTAGAGCAGGCATGCTGCGCGGAGCAGGTGCAGTGTGTGGAGAAATTGTGGCCGCAATGTAGGAATAGTACACAAAGAAATTTTGGTCTGTGTAGATAGCTCTTTACATAGAGAAGGTGTAGTACTATGATCAATGATAGTCCATATAATAAGGGACTGTTCATGGAAACAAAAACAGCATAAACATTTTTTTGGATTCTAGAAAAACGGAAGAAATTATATTGCATTATATAATTTCAGTAAAGGAGAAAATATAATATAAAGGAGAATAAATTTGGAACATCGATTCAAGAAGTGTCTTTTGTAAAATGGAGACAATGACTTTTCATGCAAATTTGTTGAAGTGACCTTCAAGTTGTTAAATTCAGTATGACATCAACCAAGGTAGTGATCCATGGGGTGTCAACGGATACCATCTGAGAGAAGAAGTGAGTTTTCCCTAAACCTTTTTAAAGGTAGTGTGCCTAACAAATAGTGATTATTCCTGAACCATCATAATCTAGAGCCAGTAAATATTAATTAATTTTCGTACACCGAGAAACCTATCAGCGTATTCCCCATGGATGTATCCCATAGTGGTGAACCTATTACAAATGATGGGTGTTTCCCATATACATATGAATGTTTTATGTAATTATCATATTCATCATACATGTTTAATCAATCTCTTAACAACATGATAAAATGATCCAGAAAAGAAGAGTAAAATTTTACAACCTGATCCACACCCCCTCCCAGGAAGGACTAGGGTCCTTTAATCTCCCTTAATTAACCACACTGAGAATTTGAGATCGCCATTTCCTTTGTATCCTTTCCGAAGGTTATGATTAATGGGACTACATATGATATGTAAATGATATGTTATTTTTAAGAATAATATATTGAAAAAATATATAGAGAACATATGAACCAGCTAGTTCTGTATCCAAGTAGGCAATGACTCTATGTCTATATTTTTTCTTCCTCGATGTTTTTTGTGTAATGAATATTAATCATTTAATGTGTCGTATCTATGGAATAAAATTGTGGGAAATTATAAAATGGCATAATGTGGTAATAGAAATATCCATACATACTTTTTAATTTAGACATCATGATATCAATTTTAGTGATTTTTTAACGGTGGTAGCCATACCAAATATCAACCATTGAGAAAAACATCACCCCTTTCAACTAAAAATATTGATCATCAATCCTTGTGAAGATATATATATTCTTTAAAATGACTCGATTGGGATTTTTTAACTATCCTAAATGACATACTTCTTGGGACACCTTCGTAATTCATGGTTTTCCCTCATGATTTCTCATTCTGGGAAATGACCATGTGGGTGGGCCTATCCTTTGTAAATATTTATTTTCATGTCTTTGGCAGGGTTTAAAAATTATTGTGGATATCCCTTGAGACCAAATGGGATCTTAGTTGTGTCTATATATAGTTTTAGAGTTTTTTTATACTAGGATACCAGTTAGGGATAACCATTTTGGATCCCAATTCTTTTTATGTGAGGTAATCAGGGTTGTTACATAGGATGGTAAACTATTTGCTGTTTTTAGAAGAATTTTTTTTTCTATTTTCTTCCCTTATATCCCAAATTTATTGTGGTATCATGAGAACCCACCCCTCATTGTAGTCTCATTAATGTATCCACCTCTCAGTACACCTCTGTACACTTGATTGTTTAACATGATATCATTGGGATTTATGTTTGTAAACAAGATGTAATGTCATCACATCCCCCATTTATTTTTCTTCTATTTCCTCTTTCTCCATCCACCCATCATCATTTGGTCACAACCTTTTGTGAGGGATAAAAATAATTTACATATTTGATTCTATTTTTCGCAAATGTTATGAGAATCTTGTTATATTATTGTGCATATGTAGGCATCTACCAATGAAGGTAACAAATTTCTATAGAATTCAATTTGTATGCCACCCTTTAAAAAAGATTTTTATTCTACTATACTGATCAGATCCAATATAAGTAGGTTATATTATTTATATCTTTATTATTCTTGTTTTTTTATTATCCCTCATGGAGATAGGGAATATGTACATAAGATTTAGTGATGTATATGTGTGTGTGTCTATGTGTTTTAATGTATATAATTAGTTGAATTAATCAAAGAAAATGATTTCCAAGTAAATGTTTATGAGGTTAGAAAATTTGTTTGTAACTATTTATTTTCTAATTAGTGAAACCTATTTTTTACATTTAATTTGATTTTAAAATGTGGTGTTCACCTCATTGGGATTTAAAATTGGGGTTTCTTAATTTGTTTTCAATCTATGATTTGAATTTTTTGTTTGGTTTACCCATAGAGGATATTCCTAGTTATCTACACCGTGGTGGAAGATAAAAATGGGTAGCCATTGTTGATTCATTGGTTTTTAAATAGAGAGACCATTTTCTAAGGTTGATTATTAAATCTTTTTAATGTATGAGTTATTTCCATTGTTTTGAATAGTGTGTAGAAATGGGTCTTCAGTTATAGGGTTGGGATGGGTATCACAATATATGTCTTGGTGTTAAAGGAGAAATTTTAACATTAAAATATTTTATTATTGATCATTTTTGTATTGGTATATTTTTCTTATATATGAATTTTTTATTGTACATGTTATCAAAGATGGTGATGTTATTCATAGATAGTCTTGGAATTCAGCTCTTTAAAGTGGGTTTTTTGATATGATTAGATTTTTTACACACTATGTGTTTGATGGAATTCATCATTTAGGTTTAATGGTTTTAAATAGACATCAAAAACATATTAGAATATGTTAGATTACATTTTAATGAAACATTGACGATCTTCCATAATTTTGAGGCCCTGATTCTTAAAATAGAATCAACTTTATTAAATTAAATTTATTAATGATATAAATATAAAATGTATAGTAAAATAAAATAAAATAAAATAAAAATTAACTATAATTTAATCTTAAGATATATTTTATTACTATTTCAAGACTAGTAGTAAAAATTGGTTGAATGTAAATTAATTATATATATATAAACAATTAATTCCTTTTACTTTTATTCTCTCATTATTAGAAATTTTAATATGAAATCAAAAAATAATATATAAAAAATTAATTTGAAATAAATCATTTTTTAACAAACCATAATATTTGAATTCTTATTTTGTAAAACCCCTTAAATATTTTTTTTTATTTTATTAAACTTTTTTTAATTTCATTGTTTAAATTCATAAAATTATTTTATTAAAATTAATCTCATGTTGAAATAAATTGAAAATAAAATAAATTATATAGCTAGAACAAATAGACATAACATTATACATTTTAAAAATTAATTAGTTTATTTTTATGTTACTCAAAAATTAATTATTTTGTAATAATTACATGAGTTTTTTTCTTTTAAACCCCATTATTAAATTATCACTATAAAATAATAATTATACCAATTAGATATAAGTATCCCCAATTACCACTAATCAATCAATCGGATATCTATTGGCTATATATCAAATGACTATATATCCAACAACAATTTTTAAAATATTTAAATTAAATTCTAATTTATGAAAATACATGATTTTGTAGGATAAATTCATTCAGTTAATTAATTTATTTCTAACAAAATTTGTTATATTTAAAATGTTTTCCTTTATTAATATTTATATGTAGTTTTATAAATATCATGGAAATCAAAGAGGTGGACGATTTTGTGATTGTGATGTTTTTATTTTCATTTTGTTGAATGACACCTATTATATTCATAATGATGTTCCACATTAAATTGTAATAATGAATACATTTTCTTAACCAATTATAATATTATAATATATATATATATATATATCACAAATTATTTGATTTATGAATTTCATTAATATTTATCAATTTAACACATTAATGTAATTATAATGTGAGATCTTGTAGTTTTACCGACTATAATATATCAAACCCAAGATATTGTATACATTATATTTCCATGAAAACATTGATAGCCTATTTTAGGGTATCATTTGATGTTCATCTACCCCAACAATAGTGTCCTTAGATTTTGATATGTTGAAATTACATAATTTTTTATAAATATTCATTACATTACAAAAAATCATGCCTGGGAAAATAAATAGATTAGTGTAATTGGAATCATGGAATCACATATTATAGTTCCATGTGTCAAATAAATCATCTCCCACTATGATATTCATAAATAGAACCGATAATACAAATATTATATGTAATACATGTCTATTAACGTGGGGAAATTAAACATTAGAAAGGGTGAGATTAGGTGCATAGTAACAATAAATATGTGAGATATATAAAAATAAAATGAACATGTGTGTGTATAAATATGAGACAACATTTTGAAACCATACCCAATATATAAAATATCTTAATATTGAGTTGTGGAATTAATAATGGATGTTAATATAACTTGAATAACACTGGAATCAAAAAAACGTGATACATGAAAATTGAATATTGTCATTATTCATAGATTTTTGGCAGACACATAAGTAGAAACATGTTATTTCAAGTCAACCCGCTAAGAAAATCATAAAATTACTATATTGGGCTAACCACCCATGTACCTGCTTAATGATTGGGATGACCTAAAACGTATAATTTTTCAAGATTTGTATAAGATCTCATGTATCCTATGAGATCATATAACAGTAATCATTACCCAAACCATTAGAGGGAGTTATAAGTCCCACCCATATCCAAATGAAAACCATATTTAGGCACATCACAAAGTCATAAATCAATTTTCATATAAAAACCCATGAAATGAAATTGTTTTTATAACCATCAAATCATAACTTCTGAAAATGAAACATGTTTTTTAAAGTTATCATAATCTCATCATATCATAACCGGTAGAAAGGAAGAATGTTTCACAAGATGTTTATCATGGTTCTACCCAAAGAATAGAAATTGGATTTCATTAAAATTTAATCATAATAATCCTTTCAGATAATTAATGGAATCCTAGGCTTATATCCATAGTATTTTATTTATAACATTAATATATGTCATGTAATATAGAAAATTATTTCTTCCATAATTTAAACCAATTTTTAAAAATTATCATTTCCTATATAAAAAATAACATTATAATACATCAAAAATTTTATAAATAATTTTCAATAAAATTAAAATTGAGATCATATAAATAAATATTCGAATATAATTATTTTTATAATAGTAAGATGTTTCCCTCATACTATAGAATGTAATCAAATATACATTTCTTATTTTTGATAAAATGCAGATATACATTGTATGAAAAATGACACCAAGATTCATTTTAAAAATATTTGAATAATTGTAATATAATATTATTATTTATTTTGAAAACATGGTTTTGGGTGAAATGATATCTCTAAATGAAGATTGAAATAAAGATAGGTTTTCATTATAATATTTTTCAATTATTTTATGTTTTAAAGAGAGGGAAAATGGTAATATTAAAATCATTAATAACAAATGTGAGATAAAATTTATAATTTTAAGGATAAATGGGTCATATTACATTATATTCAAAAATATAGTCACAGTAAATCCAAATAAACAATGATAATGTATCGTAAAATCATTACACATGAGTAACATTGAATCATAATCCCTATGATGAAGTAAAATTAAATTAAACCAAAAATATCCTGAGAATAAAAATATTCATGATATATAATGTAAAATTAGTTTTTTTTACACATTGTTAAATAAGGTCGGTGTATAACATAACATATGTCCCAATGAAAAAAACTTATGACAAAATCCCTTTACTGATTTGCATACACTGGTAGTGTAAACCCCACGGATGATATATATTCAAATAGATATGTAAATCACCATAATGTAAATCATACTAATATTAAATTAAATTAATGTGAATTATATACGCTACATGAATGAAAAAATGATGAATATGGATAATGTGTCACAAAAAATAATTTATTGATAGAAGTCTCATATCTTCAGTATTGACTTCCTTCATACATGTTAAACCATATTGTAAAAAAATATATAATTTTATTATTTGTCTATTTTATAAACACACACACACACATATATATATATATATAATACCATATAAAATTTAAATTTTATTACTTTCATCCCATTTATTAATAATTCCATGATAATTTCGTGTTTTGGGTAATAACTTCATCATTTTTCATTAATGTTTTGAATTTTTTATTTTTTTTCTACTTGAATTTTTTATAGTAATATGATATCCATAGTTTTATACATTATATAATTATCATATATATTCATTATATATTTATTTATAGTAATTAATAAAATATGGTGATAGAAACTGAAATACATCATTATTAAAAAATGTAGGTCATACATATACCTGAACCCTTTTCCGTTTTATTAATTTTGAAATAATGAAATTTAAAATTATATATTTTCATTAAAATATATTTTTTATGTCTTATATATCAGATATTTAATTTAATCCAATCATTATTACATACCATGTTAAGAATCAACCAAAAACATCTTTTTGCGAGGCGGTATACTTCCATACATATGAACGACATTATCATTTTCCTAAAAAATGGAATGGTTGAATTTAAGTGTGATATAATTACTCAAAAATAATAATACTATTAATATTATATCATCAAATAAATATATCTATCCTTATGATTAATAGTGATAGGTGGTAATGGAAAAATGGATCGAATTAGTTTACAAAGTGGTAGACCGTCGTATACACAAATAATGATTTTGTAAAGCATTTGACGGAAGTTGAGATTATCGTAGGTCATGAATAAAACATAGAAAATATATTTATATGAAAGATAAAAAATTTATCTTAAAAATGTTATATAATATGAATTTAAGGAGGTGGATAAAGAAATAAAATAGAAACAATTGTTGATGAAAATTTCCTATACATCATGTATCCACCATAGGTTTCTATACAAAGACATCAGAGTTTAGATTTCAGTTACTATTACATTTATCATTTTAGTTTAAACCCTCGTAATCCTATTTTTACATTAACTATGGTAAATTGTTTTTATATTTTTTAATATTAATTTTTTAAAAAATTAACTTGTTTTTTAGATAATATAAATTATTCATGTTAATTAAATTAATTCATTTTCACTATATCATAAATATATAAGGGAATAATTAATTTAAAATTAAACCCTCAAGTATAGTGAGAAATCATGATTTTAAAAAATAAATTATTCAAACGTGCAAGAAAATTTTATATGGATATTTAACATGTAATTGTTTCCAATAATCAAAATTGAAGTAATTCATGTATAATTGTACTACTTGTACATTTAAAAAAATTAGAATATAATATAACTATATAAAATAGTTAAACAAAATTGTAGTTTTCAATTAAATTCAGTATTTTTCAATATTCATCCCAAATTTCATCATTCCAAAAAAATCCTAAAAATTAACCATAAGAGATTTTTATTTTTCTAAATTCAAATATATATTTTATTTTATAAAAGTATAAAAAGATATTTTTTTAATTCTTAAAATATTATTAAAATAAATTTTGATAAAACTGTATTTTTTTAATATGTAAATGAATTACTGAACATTATATATTTTGTTTTAAATATGTTTCATTTATATAAAACCATTAAATTTAATTTTTTAAAAAATATTCATTAATACTCATATCACAGTTATTTTTTCCTCGGTTATAACAATCTCATTTAAATAACAATATTTATATTATATCGTGGTTTTTAATAAAAGTCTATGTCGTTTATAATTCAAGATAACCTGGTGTTCCAGGATGAACAAGCATAACATTATGTTTCAATTGATAAAATATATCAAATAAATTTATTTTATTAAAAAAAATAATTCATAAAATCCGATTGTTGTATATTCGACTCTCTAAAATTGAATTTTTCTAAAAATAATCCCCAGTACTATACAAAGAATGTGGATACATATAACTCATAATATCCTTACATTTCCACAAAGCATCCTCAAACTATTTGTTTCAACAAATAGGTAATGTATGTAAAGGAATAGTATTGTTTCCTAGAACTTACTCAATATGATCAAGAATATCCCCAAGATGTTCCTCATTAGAATGATCTTACTCCATCAGTATGACCTGTATGTTTAATACATGTGAAGGGACACACATGTACAATATAAAGAGAGATATTGGAACACATCATGTATTTCATAGAGGTTTGGTAGTTGTTCAAAATAAGATGATACCATCATATTGCAATCGTTAATCTCATAAGGAACAATATACCCAAGGCATAATTTCCTTTTTTTACAAAATATCGTATCCTTGTTCCCTAGAAAATCACCATCTTAATTTTTATTATCAAACAAATTATTTTCATGATAGAAATTTTTCTGAATTTGAGCTACGTTGATGTGTTTCTGAATGGATCTAATATTCTCTTCCATTTATTCAGAATTTTAGGACCCAATAGATTTCCTTCTTTAATTTTTTTTGACATGTTAGAGATTTACATATATTTCTATATAGGGATTCATTAGGATCCATCTTAATAATTTATAAAAACCAATTATTCTAATAAAAATAAAATAATTTATGTTTGTTGATTCCAAAGACATTTGAAATCCATTAAAAAGTATCTTAACAAAAAATTTTGGGGTTGAATTGTTCTTTTATTCTAACTATCTATCTAAGGATGATACATGGTAATAAAAATACAAATTATAATACGATCTTATAGATTAATTCACTAAGACATTGAGTTACACCTCTGATCCCAATTATACAGAATGTGATGTTGTCATCTATTCAACTATACCACTTTCTTAATTTATAATTTGGAATTATTATCCGTAGGAAATTATTCTCTAATAGTGATGTAGTGTGTTGAAATAGTAAGGCTATTTACTACAAATCATAAATAATTATGTCCATTTGATGGTTTAGGGGGTCCAATGATGAAATACATGGTGATTTTATTCCATTCCTATACTATTATGGGTATTGAATGTAACATCCACTTGTTATTTTTTCTCTCAACCTTAACTAGATGACATATAAAGCACTATGATATTTACAATGTGATATCTCAATTCATTCAATCCATCTAAAAATACTCCATTAAATGTCTATAAATCTTAATACTTACATGATGAATATAGATTTATTATATATGAGATTCCTCCAACAAATACTTAATTAAATTTAGTATGGAAGGAATAGATACACAAATCCCAAACCATATCATTCCTTCATAATCAAGTTTGAATTCAGGAACATTCAAATCAATATTTTATAACTCTACATCTTCTTTAACCCCCTCATTAATCTTCACATGGATTGATGTTTGATCATTCAATTATGAAAGATACAATTTTACCCCATCATTTATGATTTCTAGATCCATCCATTTCAAATCCAAAAATATTGAATCTTTAGTGATCCTAATCATAGAAATGATGGAAATATATTTTCAACCAAAAGCAATAGTGTAACACCCTAAGATTTTATGAGAATTATTATTTTTAATTTCATTGATGTCATTTGTTGTATGTTACACCAAGATTATGTAACTCTATATGCATCACCGTATAAGCATGTAGTATACACATCACTATTCTTGGATTGAGTTATACACAAGAGAAACCTTCTTCGATAGCTTGTGTTGTGCATAATACAGAGTTTCACAAAACTTCAATATGTCATTAAAATATTATATAAACTATCCGTTATGAATAGAAATAAACTCTATTTGAAATTTAATAAATTTTATCGTTCAAAATGGACATCATTTTTAGATTTGGAATATAAAAATTAGCCTAGGGTGAATTTTTGAAATTTTTCTTAAAACTTTCAATTTTTGATGAATAGTGAAATACACTAAGTTATAGTTTAAAACTGAATTTTTGTTTAAAGAATTATTTATTTTATTTAAATTATTTATAGGTATAAATTGATACATAATACCTATATAAGTTCAATGTAATTCATTGGGGTCATTTTATAATAATATTAGATATATAAATATTTTATTGAACTATTCACCGTCTTTTACCCACATCTATGAGAATTTCTAATTTTACATAAACCTTAATTTTACATCTTCTATGAGTGGAATTTAGAAAATATGAGAGACACGAAAAATATCAAAGATTAAAATGTGGTTCAACAAGACAAGAATAATTTTTGTTGAATAGTAACTTTTTACTTTTATTTACCACTGTTAAAAGTAAATAGGGTAATTAATGGTAAAAATGATATTATTATTACCCTAAAACGTGTTCTATTTCTATTGGATAAGTTTAATTCGTCCCAAAACAACCTTAGAAATAAAATATTAACGTTTAGGTCCACATGGATTAGATTAGGACATAAATTATTATTTTATTTAAAGAAGAGTTAAAATAGTTATAATCAATGTTTAATCACTAATACATTTTTACTATAGGGTTATACGTAATATAAATTCGACTATAAATATTCATTAGAAAAAAAATATTTCCTACATAATGGTATCTTATTTATAATTTTTATACATTAAATAATTTTATTTATTTATGACACAATGGTGATGCAGTAATGACCTTATTGATGAAATATTATTATAATTGATATTATAAATACCCAAATAAAATTAATTTGAGACTTTTTATTAATTTAACTAAATTTATAAGTTTATATAAAATATTAGTGTTGTTTATATGAATTTTTTTCGAAGTGATAATAATGTTATGAATTTAGAGAAAACAAAATATCGCATAGTGTGAAAATTGACATAAAATATTTTTTCAAACAAATATTATATTATTATTTGATATTTTATTCCTAAAAATATAAGTTCTATCCAAAAGACTTATATAATAATATATATTACATTAATGAACCAATTTCGGTTCTATTGGTAGTTTAATGTAATTTTATTAACCTTGTAGTGTAAGAAATTCAAGAAGACACAGTAAAAGATAAATTATTTAACATAGAGTTAAATCTAAATGATAATGTTAAAATGTAATCTAAACTTGCCCAAAATCCATAGGTTGAGATTATTTCTACGCATCCATACTTTAGCTTCGAAATAAATCAATTTGGGGCCACTATAAACCGAATATGACTTTATTATAAAATAATATTTTAGGTTTCTCCTAAGGTGCCCCTCACCCCTATTATAAAAGTGCACCTCCTACCTCTCCTTTTCACACAAATTTAAGCAATAAATCATGGACAGACCCTGCCCATTTAACTTTTCCACTTCCATATAAACCTACTAGTGGTCCTGGTTTTCTTCAAATACCATCTTTATTTCCCTAAGAGGAGTTTAAGAGGAGGCACGTCGAATAAGATGTAATCTCTTCTACCTATTCTTTCAAGTTTAATTATTATTTAGTTGTTTCATTATAAAGTAATTATATCAGTATAGCTAATATACTGATCTATTATTATATATATGAAACATCCCCATTTCACCTTCTATCCAGGCGAAAAAAAATGAAATCATCGCACGTGCGTACGTACGGAATCCTGTCTCCACGCCGTGGTGTAATCTCCTTTTCCACCACCACCATACTTGGATGGGTATAATGGTTTAAGTATAAATATATATGGTTATTATAACATCATAATTATTATGATATATTATATCATCCACTCCAATTCCATTCAATAATTACGGGAACAATATCATCGCTCGTGCGTACGTACGGAATACCGTCTCCACGACGCGATGAGATTCATTCTCCATAATAACTATTCAAGAATGATTATAAATTATATATAATGATATATATGACACAATTATGCTACATGATTTATTTATATATATATATATATTAAATCTACTTACTTCCATTCATGTCAATAAAGAAAGGAAAACAACATCCATCTGTACGTACGACATACCGTCTCCATTAACGCTGTGTTTCATTATATTTGTCTATATTATATATATATATATATACTGAATATATATGATATATAAATAATGTTTTACATTATGGAGGTATTTAAATCATTATATAAGTAATAATAGTATCAAGAACAACTAGTCTAAACACGTACTATAAATGAAACGATTTTACCCAAAATGTTGCTTTAACATGGAATTGACAAAAGAACGGGTAATATAAAGTCATAATTGAATCATATATGATATAATAAATATTATTATGGTTCTATTACATGTTAATAATATGTTTAAACCCATTATAAAAGAGTTCCAGACACATAAATACAGAAATTGGACATTAGGTAAGGGATAATTTTTCAATCTCATTTTTATTCGAGATTTCTTATACATAAGTATTTACTGAGGTTGTATTTTTCATCCATGTCAATAAAAATGTTTTCCATAAAGTGTTTAATATTCATCCACGTATGTTTAAAGTAAATTTTACCCCTTTATGAATTTTATTTTGTGTTATGGAAGGAATCATTCTTTTGTTTACCATACATTGTACCTTTTGACTTTTCCATTAAAAGTAGGAGGAGAATTTTTTTTAACATACACGGCATGAATGGGTTTTATAGCATCATATCTCCTTTTATTCATGAATCTTACTCTTAAATATTTCAGGATTATTCTCAACAAAATCCTTTTATTTTAAAATTTCATGGCATTTTGTGAAAGGAAAATGATTTTGAAGAAGAAAGGTTATATTCGTCAAGAATTTATTTCAAGTGTTTTACCAGAACAATTTTCCATATAAAATGATAATATTTAATATGATTATGTTTCAGGTATAATTTCTCTATGACTTACATGGTTTCAATTTTCTTATGATTAAATGATATCCATTTGCATATATGGATTATGATATGATGGGATGATGTTTATGAAACCCATTTTATTCTTTGGGTTATGATGAATGATTTATGTTTTTGTTGTGGCACACGTAAGAATGATTTCATTATGAGATGGGTGGGACCTGTATATACCTCTAATGCATTGGGTAATGATTTATATTTCATTAGATATACATGGCTAGAAGTGGATGTTAATCTGGTTCAGTGATACAGGACTTGAATGAGGAATGAACTCAATTCAGTAAGGGACTTTGTCCACTATGATGGTCTTCGCAGCAATGCCTTAGATACTATGGAAATAATAATATGTGGTTAATGGTTTTCACAATTAAATATTTTATTCCCATGCAATTTTATCATGATTAATGTTCCTTTATTATCTATTCCTTACGTACTTTTAAAATTTATTTCACCACTCAAGATTTTGATGTTCAAACATTATGTTCATGTTATTAAGTTCAAATGTATATGGTTTGTTTTATTTTCTCCATGGTTACCATTTCTATGAATTTGAGCTCACCCTTTATATGTTTCCTTTTCTCCAGTATATAAATAAAGGTTTTATGTAAGAAATCAAAAGGGGATGATTTTTATAGGATATGTTGAAGATCCTTCACCATGATTTGAAGATTATGTTCCGATTTTCCAAAGGCATTAAACTACTACGGTCCATTAGTGTTGGTTTTTGTTATGCATTAAGTATTCCACAAAATTAATGTAATTTCTCTGTATGACAATCTTGGGTCTCTACAGTTGGTATCAGAGGAAAGGTTTATTTATCCTTTAGAATCAAGAATGTGAAAACATTAGTGAAATCCCTATATATATTTCTATCGTATGTTTAGGGATATCTCTAAGGTTATGTTTACGTATAGGTTATAGTGTTAGAATTATGGTAACGATCTTATAATTAAACCTATGATATTATATATTGAAGGTACTCCCCCTTTATTATGTTTTTTCCTTGTATTATTTTTACTCTTATACTATTCTTCTTGGGTTTCAGATGGTGGTTGGAACCCGAAAAAACCATGTTGTTCAATGTAATTGGTAATGAAATTATTGTCCTTATGAACAAACCAATGTTATAGTATATGGAGTGAAAAATATTATTTCTATAATTACACAAGCTATGAATCATTCTGGACATCCGAATGAGCAGAGAAGGGAACAATATTCTATTGAGTCCTTCATGAGGCAACACCCACCTTCTTTTAGTTGGTCTTCTGATTCACTTGTTGCTGACCAATGGTTTAATACCATTGAAAAGATATTTTCCATACTTCTCTGTTTGGAACATGAAAATTTTATTCTGGATGTTTACCATTTAGAAGGTGAAGCATACCAGTGGTGGACTCTAATTAAGAATACAAGGCCCCAATGTGAAATTGAATCCATGGAATGGGATGAGTCAAAGAACTTATTTTTCAATAACTAATTACCTATTATTCTTCAAAAAATGATAGAAAAGGTGTTCCTTGAGATTAAGAAAAAGGATGATGAATCTGTTTGTATATACGAGGTGAATTTTACAAGGCTTCCACGGTATGCATCTGACTTTATCATCCAACCTGAAAGTAAAGATGATCGATTCTTCAGTGGCTTAAAACCAAGTCATCGAAGGGCATTAGATATAAGAGACATTAGTAGCTATGATGAAATTGTGTGTTGTGCTATCAAGGTAGAACATGGAGTTGGTGTTATATATCCATCTCATGGTTTTGACAAGAAATTAAAGATAGAGTTCAAGGAAAAAACTCAAAAAATGGTGAAAAGAAGATGAATGTTTCTTTATGCTCAATGTGTGGAAAGAAGCATGGTGGAGATTGTCTTAAAGGGAATAGAAAATGTTTTTAGTGTCGAAAATAAGGTCATCGAGCAGCTGAGTGTCGAAGTAATGGAAAAAGGGTGGCTAATGATGTGAATAGTGAAATGACTATATATGAAGCACCACCAACACTTCATTGCTACAAGTGGAAGGAAATGGGGAATTATACTAATCAAAGCCCTAATCATAACGACCCATTCTTTAAATACATGGTTAATACATCAAAATTGAAGCATACTTATTACAACAGATAACAAAACCATGAATGGACTGTAAATGTATAGTGTCTTTAGAAACTGGGAAACATAAACAACTGGTTCATAAAGCATATACACAGTCTCCCATTTATTTCATCATATCTATAATCCCTTTTGGCATATCTTAATTAATAACCTTCTTCCTGACATGGGGAATGAAAACCTAAAAAGGGTGAGCAAAAATGCTCAGTAAGGTTAAACAAAATAAATATCAATCATATCATATTCATAAGAACATAACATTTTGGAAATCTTACCCTTCAAAAGAGATCATAATTTCATAACATGGGATAAATCATTATAATGGAATATAATCACAATAATCATAAAAAAATCATGAAGATTTGTGGCATACACACATAATAATAGAGAATCATTTTTTATTAGTCAAGTCTCATTTCCAAGAAAATCTTAGTGGACAAAGTCCATTTCTGAACTGAGTTCATTCCTCATTTCAGTCCTGTTTCACTGAACCGGTTTAACCTATTGTTCCAACCATGTCTATCTCATGAGATATAAAATATTTACCCAATTCATTGGAGGGAGTTATAGTTCCCACCCATCTCATAATGATACCATTCTTATGTGTGCCACCAAATCATAAACCATACATCATAGAATACCCCATGTAATAAAAATTGGAATCGTAAACATCACTACATCATAAAACAATTCATATAAGGTAAAGGAATTCATAAAAATATTTCCATCACAACATAATAAAATCAATGTAATAATAGGGATAGAAACAGAACCCTATATTATCTTCGTTGGAAAATAATTTTGATAAAACACTTGAACTCCATTCTTGAGTAAAATATCCTTTCTACTTCAATTTTTTTTCCTTTCTTAACATGTCATACAATTTTAAACTAGAATATGTTGATTAAAAATAAACTTGAAAACTATTAAAGGAAGATTCATGGAAATAATGTTTTAAAAATATATTCATGCCATATAAGTTAAAAAACATTCTTCTCATACTTTTGTCGGAAAAGTCAAAAAGTACCTCGTACGAAAAATGACAACAGATTCTTTTCATATCATTTACTAAAAACTAACCGAAGGGTAAATATGGATTTAAACAATTGTAGGAGGATATAAATAATGTTACATATTGATGAAGCATGGATGTAGATGGTAAATATTCCCCAGTAAATTCTGAAGTATAAATAATGTCGGATAAAAATTGAGATTGCGAAACTGTCCCTTAACTTAGGTCCGATTTTCTTCGTAATTGTCCGAAACTCTTGTATAAAAATTTAAATAATGTCATTGACTTATTCCAGAAACATACTCATTTTTATGACATCATATATGGTCATATTCTTAGCTTCTTATTAGTAATATTTCATTGCTACTTGTTATTCGGGTGTTTATTACCTTTTGTTATTATGCGTGTTTTGTCAAATAAATTCTTATTCTTCGTTTCAGGTTATAGATATCTCATTTCCAGAATGGTATTAGTGTAATATATATCATATTTATTCACTCAATTAATTTATGTAATCATTATGCAACGAAAATCATGTAGAACGAATCTCATCACATCGTGGAGACGGTATTCCGTACGTACGCACGAGCGATGATATCGTTCCCATGATTGTGGAATTGTATTGGAGTGTATGTATACTATTTCTGAATCAATATGAATTTAAAATAGTCATATATATTAATTATTTACACCATTATAACCATCCAATTAAGGTGGTGGTGGAAAATATATTACACCACGACATGGAGACGGTATTCTGTACGTACGCACACGCAATGATTTCATTTTCCGTAGGATGGATAGATGGAGAAATAGGGTTGTTTCATACATATAATAAAATATCAGTATATTAGTGAAACTGTTGTTATTACATCATAATGAAACAACTAAAGAAGAAGAAGTAGAAGAAGAAATAAAGTTGAAAGAATCTGTAACGAACATTACCTCTTCTTTGATGCGCCTATTTGAGACCTCCTCTTAGGGAACTACGATTGGTCTTTAAAGAAGACCAGGACATATATGATGTTTCTAAGGAAGTGGGGATGTGAAATGGGAAGGGATTGGCTGAGATTGAAGGCTCAAATTTTTGTGATGAAGAGAAGGAGGAGGTGCCCTTTTATATGGGAGGAGAGGGGGACCTTTGGAAATATAAGAAATATTAGTTTATATTAAATCCCAACCCCACATAAAAACTTCCAAAATGAGTCATATCCGAAGATTAGATGATATAGGGTTGTAATCTCATCAACCAATAAAATTTATAAATATTAGAAATTTATTTTAAACATTATCAACTTTATTTATCCTTATATATTAATTTAATTTTATTTGTGGTATTAATATTCTAAATTTTATTTATTATAAATAATTACACATGGGTTCTGAATTTTCCATAATTTGACACTTTATAACATTTTCGACCATATAAATATTAATTTATAATTTTTAAATATTTTTGTGATTTTTAAACAATTTAATAATATGTTATTTTTATAAAATAACAATAGTGTCAATTTTGACACAATTCATTAATTTGAATTTAAATAAACTATATACTGAATATATGTTCAAAATAAAAGCTTTAATAGATTCATAAAATGTCATATGTTTCTAGAAAATTAGTGGAGAACATTAAATAGTTAAAATAATATTTATTTTAATATTTTTAAAACCATTTATTTGATATTTTAATTAATAAAATAATTTCATCATCACTATTGTGTCATAATTAATGATAATTATTTAATCCCTAAAAATTATAAATAAATTCCTATGATATAGATAATTGTATTAGCTTTCTGGAGACTATTCAGGTTTGATGTTTAATTAAGTTTATAACTATATTAAAATTACTATACCTATAAGATTTAAGAAAGTGATATGTTGTCACATTCTTTGGTTTAAATAATAATTAAATTATTTTCAAAGACAATAGTCCATAAAATGAATCGAATCCGACCCTTAGGTGATATGGGTCGACTTTTAGTCATCCAATAGGATTTTGACATGTGTTAGGGTAATTTTATAATCATATAATTACCATTAATTACCAGATTTACCTTTAACTATGGTAAATAAAATTTACCGTAGTTACTAATCATAATGCCCAAAAAATAAAAAGTAGCCTATTAACATAATTTGGGCACACTGATTCCAAATATGGAATCTATTTTTCAAAATTCAAAACACATAAGTTGCAGTAATTAATTTAAAATATATCCCATTGTTAAGATAACAGGTTTTAGAATTTAAAACATTGCCAAAGATTAAAATGTTTTACCTATGAATTCAATGTGAAATTAATGAAAATGGCATACATTATATTAAATGGTAAAAATATATTATTTGATGCATATTAATCTCCTTTTTTGTGAAAATATACTTTAAACTTTTATGATCAGTATAAATATCACACCTTTCACTATAAAGGTAATGCCTCCAAATCATTAATGCAACGATTACCAAAGCTAACTCCAAATCATGAGTTGGGTAATTTTAATCATGGATTTTCAAATGTTGTGAGGCATAAGGTATCACCATATAATTTTTCATGAGAACACTCCCCAATCCCTTCTTGGATGCATCACTATATATCACAATCCTTTCTCCACTACAAGGTAGTGTGAGCATAGGTGCACTAGCTAACCTTCTTTTTAGCTCATTGAAAATCTCTTCACATTCATCTGTCCAAACAAACATAACTCCTTTTCGAGTCAACTTGGTGAGTGGGTTAGATAACCTTGAAAAATATTTCACAAAACGTTAGTAATATCCAGCCAAACCAAGAAAACTTCTGATCTCAGTTACTGTTGTTGGTCTCGACCATCTTTTAATAACCTCTGTTTTTTCTGGATACACAGATATCCCCTCTTCTAAGATTATGTGACCCAAAAATGAAAAAATTTTAAGCCAAAATTCACACTTGGTAAATTTTCCATAATGCTTATCCTTTCTTAGGGTCTTTATTACAATTATCAAGTGATCTTCATGTTCTTCCTTGATCTTGGAATAGACAAGAATATCATATATCAAGACTACCACAAACTGATCAAGATAGTCTCCAAGGACTCTATTCATCAGCTCCATGAAGATAGAAAGGGCATTAGTAAGACCAAATGGCATCACAATAAATTCATAGTGTCCATACCTTGTACTGAAAGCCGTCTATGGTATATCCTCCCTTTTGACCCTTAATTGATGATACCCTGGACGAAGATCATTCTTGTAAAAGTATTGAGCTCCGTATAGTTGGTCAAATAGGTCATAAATGCGTGGGAGAGGATATTTGTTCTTGATAGTGATCCTATTAAGTTCTCGATAATCAATACAGAGTCTCATTGATCCATATTTCTTCTTAAAAAATGGAATAGGTTCTCTACAAGGTGACGCACTAGGGCGTATGAATCCTTTATCAAGATTCTCTTGGAGTTTCTTCTTCAATTCATGCAACTCAATCGGGGTCATTCTATAAGGTGTCTTTGCAAAATGCAATATAAGGCCCCAGCCTTAAACCTTACTTAATCTTGAGTTATTACAATATTACACATTGAGGATCTTTTCGGGTTTAGAGTATTAGAGAATTAGATCATAAAACTTTCATTACATTCCACATATAAACAAAGTGGTTACATAAAGATAGTATTCTTCATTCCCATCAATGGAAACATAATTAAAATAAAACATGGATTCTTTCTTGACACTTCCTTGACACTATCATCATATCATATACATTTCCCTTGACCTGTGAAAAACATTTCAAAAAAACATGGGATGAGCCTAAAAAGCTTAGTAAGGGATATAAAAATATGTAAAGGAAACATGGGTACATATATACATAAGGATGAGATCATACTTTACCCATAAAACATAAGCACTTTAACATACCTCATCAAATCATGAATAAATCATAGAAATCATAAGACATAAAGGTAATTTGAGGCATTCATAACATTCTTACGTAGGGAGTAACCTTCTTGGTTACGTTTGGAATACCCATCACAGTATATTCCCTAAAATCTTTTCGGAGAAACCTTAACGTTTAACTCATTCGTGTTACCCAATGCATTGGAGAGCTATATCGGGCTCACCCGCCCTTATTTTATCACGGAACTACCCGTCTTCATAATAATTCCCAAGAACCTCAACATAATCGTATCACATAAAACATGCATAAAGGAAACATAACATTTCCAACTTTCAATAACAAGATATTAATACAACACATTGATATAAAAACATTATGAAAACCATTTTCAATACCAAAATAAAAGAAAAGTAAAACATGGTATTTATTTTTCGTTTAACAAAAAGGTATGACTTGTAGAGGAAGCGGAAACTCAAATAATGGTCACGACGGCGGAGAAGTCGTTGTCTCTGCATACGTATGAAAAAAACATTCCCTTTTGTCGTTTAGAAAACTCTTCGTATAAAAAATATTCCTTTTGAATAAACGTAAAAGTCAATGGGGTTTATACACCGTTTTAATGAAAGTTGTGTATAAAATAAAATATGCCTCAATGAAAGGAGATTGAGACGAAGTCCCATACCTCGTATCCGACTTGACCCGACCGTTCTTTAATATCCTGAATAATAAACTTGAGTTAATCTCTTCATGCTTAAGAACCTTTTTCAAGTTCATTATTCCTTTTATACCATGTTATGAACATCATGTAATCATTTAAGTTAATAATGTTCATTTTGTCGGTATTTGGTTCTTAAGTCAAAAATAGGCTTCTTACACTTACATGTTGTTAATTTGGTCAATGGTTCGTTATATCCAGAATGATATTAATGATTTGGATAAAATATATATCATATATATTCATCATATACATGTATTTATAATATTACATCACATTTAGAGGTAAGAAATGAAATGCACCGTTCATGAAGATGGTAAGCCGTACGTACGCATGAACGCTACTTCCATTTCTATTTCGTATTTTCTGGAATGGAATCATAATGATATAAGATTATATTATAATTCCAGTATAATAACATATATAATATAATTATGTTTATCCTTTACACATCCCACATATGGTATTAACGAATCAAATCACTTTCAGGGGGTGGTAGTCCGCACTTCCTAAAATGAAGATATCGTGTTTACCCATAATGGAAACCATAAAGGTATTCCCAAAATGAAAAAAACAGAATATTAAGGAAAACATAAACATATAATATATCATACATAAAAATAGTGACATCATAATGGCCACCTTTGAAGGTGTTAAATGAGTATTGAACAATCATCGTTTCGGGATGCAGAATTTCGCCATCCACGGAAACCGTATGTTATTTAACCATTTGATGTAGTTGTGTGAGAGTGTATCTCAAATAAATCTTATAACAACAACCTATTATATTTAAGATACTGGTGTTGTTACAAAATAAGTAAATAAAAAAAGTTTAGGGGTTGGAGAAGAAAAATAAAACAAATGAACATGAGAGAATGAATTACCTTTAAAAGTGTAACTCCTTTTGATTTGAGCCTAAAGGCTTCCTTTGAAAGGATTCTGCCCAAAGGTAATCCTCTAGGATGAGGAGGGGGATGTGGAGAGAGTAAATTGGCTGGGGTCGGCCGAGCCAAAGGCTTGAGGAGTGTGTGAAATGAGGTAGAGGTGGGGGCCTTTTATAAGAGGAGTGGTGGGGCACTTTTGGAATGTAAAGATAAGTTACTTTATTTTAAAAGGAGTTTCGGATTGAAAAGGTCCCTCATTGCTATAATTCGAGGATAAGGTGATAAGGTTTAGAAATCCACTCATCCAATTGGTTTTGTCCATGTTTATGATTTAGATTTGTCATTATCTTTCCATATTATTTAAATCGTTAAATAATGAGGTCATCGATGCATCATCATGATGTCATAACTAATTTAATTTATTTAAATTCAAAAAATTATAAAAAAATAATATGATGTAGGAAATATTTTTATCTTTCCAATGACTATTTATAATCAAAAATCTGATCTTTATAACCCCATGTAAAAATTATTTTCGTAAAACATATTATGTTTGTGTCATTTTTACTTTTACATTAAATAAAAAGTTATTTATGTCATTTCCCAACCAAAGTGGATCCATGGGGTCCCCAAGTTTACCCATGGCTTGTCTTGGTCGGACATGACACAAAAAATGAGGGTAGTACATGTTTCATGCTCATCTTATTTATTAATGTATTATTTTTACCTTATACTACAATAATTACAACTATTCACGATTAAAACTTAATAAGTTACTATTCACCAAAAAAATTATTATAATATCATTGAACCACATTTTACTTCTTAATGACAACCATGTATGTCGGATTTTTGAAATTCAAAACACAATGATTGCAAAATTTCATTTAAACAGAAAAATCAGTTTTTATATGTTCCACTTAGTGGTTTCACTATTCATCAAAAATTAAAGTTTTTCAGAAAATTACCAAAAAATCCACCCTAAGATATATTTGATATTACAAATTCATAAATGAAGTCTATTTTACAAAATTCAAAACATATAAGTCACATTAATTAATTTAATAATTAATTCCCGCTGTCAGAGCAAATAGCGTGTTTTTATGAAACAATAAGTATCAAAAGATTGACACCAATTTAAGTCCAATTTCAAAGTGAAATTGATTCCAATGACCACCATTGGATTAAATGGTAAAAATATATTCTAATTTCACTTCAAAACCAATTCAAAATATAATATAGTCATTTAAATAAATTATATTAAAAAGTAGTTTTGATGTAAAATGCTGTATTTTTCACTATTCATTAAAAAATGAACATTGTAAGAAAAATACCAAAAATTCACACAAAGTAAATTTTGATGTCCCAATCATAACGAATAAGTTTATTTTGACAAACATAGTTTATAAAATTTTCAAAATATAGATTTAAAAAGGGTTTTCCATCATAAGGCAGTAAAACAATCTTTTAAGAATATTAGTGTATTCCATGCTTAAGATTGGATTTATTTTCATTTTATGCCTCTAAAACACTATATTAATCATTAATAGACATAGATAAAAATATCTATTATTCATTAATTACTTGGGATGTTACATCCTTCCCCCCTTTATAAAATTGCGTCCCCGTAATTTATTTACATATCAAATAAATGGGGGTACTTATCCCTCATTGCATTTTCAGATTCCCATGTTGCCTCTTCAATCATGTGGTTTTTCCACAAACCCTTTACCTGGTGAATCACCTTATTCCGTAACACTTGCTCCCTATGGTCAAGAATCTGGACCGATTGTTCCTCATAAGATAGGTTCTCTTCCAGCTGAACTACCTCTGGACTCAAAACATGAGATGGATCTGGCATATACTTTCTCAACATCGAAACATGAAAAACATTGTGTACCTGAGATAAACTCGAAGTTAAAGCCACTCGGTATGAAACTGATCAAACTCTCTCCATAATTTCATACGGTCCAATGAACCTTGGACTTATCTTTCATTTCTTACCAAATCTCATCACACGTTTCCAAGGAGAAACCTTGAGAAAAACATGATCACCTACCTCGAAAGATAGATCCTTCCTCCGGTTATCCGCATAACTCTTCTGCCTGCTCTGAGCTATTATCATGTGTTTCTGAATCAACTGAACTATTTCTGCCATCTCTTCTACCAATTCTGGTCCCATCAACTTCCTTTCACCCACTTCAACCCAGAAAGCTAGAGTTCGACACTGCTTCCCATATAATGCCTGAAATGGTGCCATCTGTATACTGGATTGAAAACTATTATTATATGAAAATTCAACTAAAGAAACATGTTGGTCCCAACATCCCTAATAATCCATAGAACAAGCTCGTAGCATATCCTCCAATGATTGAATTGTTCGTTCTGACTGCCCATCTGATTGAGGATGAAAAGGTGTACTAAAATTTAATTCAGTACCCAACGACTTTTGAGGCCTTTCTAGAAGTTAGAATTAAACATGGGATCACGATCTGATACAATGGAGAGAGGAACTCCATGTAACCTAACTATCTCTTTAAGATACAAACAGAAAATTTGATCAAGAGAGAAAGTATCTCGTATAGCAATGAAATGAGCAGATTTGGTCAAGTGATCAACAATAACCCAAATTGCATTATTACCTCGAGATTTCTTCGGTAATCCCACAACAAAGTCCATGGATATATTCTCCCATTTCCACTCTGGCACTGGTAAAGGCTGAAGCATCCATTTCGGTAACTGTCGCTCTACTTTAACCTGCTGACAAGTCAAACACTTCATAGTAAAATCAAAAATATCTCTTTTTATTCCATCCCACCAGTAATACTCCCGCAGATCTCTATACATCTTAGTACTGCCCAGATGAACAGAAAACGGAGAACTATGAGCTTCATATAACAACTCTCTCTTCAACTGTGAATCACAAGGCACACACAATCTCATCCAAAATCTCAAAACACAATCATTATCAATGTTGAATTCTGGCAACTTACCTTTCTGAACCAGCTCTACCTTTTTCTGCAACTCACTATCTTGCTTCTGTGCTTGCTTGATTCTATTTGATATAGAAGATCTCACTGATACCTGAAACAAAACAGAAGGACTTCCTGCACCAACAACTTCTATGACAAAGTTCATCAAATCCTTAACCAAAGGATCACGTTCCAAATGCAACATTGCTAATGAAGCATTACTTTTTCGACTCAAAGCATCACCCAATTTATTTGCTTTTCCCGGATGGTAATGAATTGTACAATCATAATCCTTGATTAATTCTATCCATCTCCTTTGTCTAATGTTCAATTCTTTCTGAGTGAATATATACTTTAATCTTTTGTGATCGGTATATATTTCACATTTTACTCCATACAGCTGATGCCTCCAAATTTTTAAAGCAAAAACAACAGCAGCTAATTCCAAATCATGTGTAGGGTAATTTACCACATGAGTTTTCAACTGTCGTGAAGCATAAGCAATTACCTGATTATTCTGCATTAGGACGCAACCAAGTCCTTTTAATGAAGCATCACTGTATATAACAAACTCACCATTCCTAGAAGGTAGTGCCAAAACTGGAGCATTCACCAATCTTCTTTTCAATTCCTGAAAACAATCATCACATTCTTTTTTCCAGATAAACTTAACACCCTTCTGAGTTAGCTTAGTCATTGGACTAGATAACCATGAAAAATTTCTAACAAACCTTCGGTAATATCCCACTAAACCAACGAAGCTACGAATCTCGGTTACATTTGTGGGTCTTGGCCATTCTTCAACAACTTTTGTTTTTGCAGGATCAACAGTTATTCCAACTTTAGAAACAATGTGACAAAGGAAAGAAATTTGTTGCAACCAAAACTAACACTTGCTGAATTTCCCATACAGTTTCTTTTCTTTCAAGGTTTGCAAGATAACTCTTAAATGTCTTTCATGCTCCTCTTTACTTTTAGAAAACACCAAAATATCATCAATGAAAACCACCACAAACTTATCCAAGAACTCATGGAAAATTCTATTCATTATGTCCATGAATACAGCATGTGCATTGGTTAGCCCAAAAGGCATTACTACAAATTCATAATGGCCATATCTCGTACGGAACACGGTCTTCGGAATATCTGCCTCCTTTACCATTAGTTGATGGTACCCCGATCTCAGGTCAATCTTTGAAAAAAACTGAGCACCCTAGAGCTGATCAAACAAATCATCGATATGAGGGAAAGAATATTTGATCTTAATAATGATGTTATTCAAGGCTCTATAATCAATGCAAAGTCTCATAGAACCATCTTTCTTTTTAACAAATAAAATAGGAGCACCCCATGGTGATGTGCTAGGTCTAATGAAACCTTTCTCTAATAAATCATGAAATTGATCCTTCGACTCTAAAAGTTCAATTTGTGCCATTAGATAAGGGGGATTTGAAATTTGCTTAGCATCAGGAACTAAGTCAACAGTAAACTCAAATTCCCGATCTGGTATTATTCCAGGCAACTCATCAGGAAAAACATCAGGATACTCGTTTACCACTGGCACATCATTAATTTGAACAGTTCCTTTATTTTTAATGACGTGTGCAAGGTAACATTCATTTCCATCATTTACAAGTTTCTCGGCCTCTTGATATGTTATCAAAAGTAAGGGTTCATTCTTGTAAACAAACTGAAAGTCTTTCTGAAAAGAAACTTCTTTAGATCTACAGTCAATCTTAGCATGGTAAATAGAGTGCCAATCCATACCCAGGATAACATCAAACTCTACTAGAGGGAGAACAATAAGGTTTGCAAGTAGGTTCTTTCCACAGATAAGGATAGGAAGATTCATATAAATTCTTTTTTCCTCAACATTTCCCCCAGGTGTTTTTCCAAATGTTGAGGAGTCATTTCTTGAGATGGTATTCCCATTTTACTAGAAAACGTTTCAGAGATGAAAGAATGTGTAGACCCTGAATAAAACAACAAACTGGCATAATCTGAAAAAACAAACAAAGTACCTGATACAACTTCATTTGATGGCCCGACAGCTGCTGAAGTAGTTGCAAAGGATTTCACCACCCCTTTCTTCTTGTAGTCTAACTGCTTCCCATCACTCAAGATCTTTTTCGGACACTCATTTTCATAGTGACCCATCTCATTTCACTTATAACATTTCACTAACTATAAATCAAATTTGTTCTTACTTTCACCTTGATCCTTTTCAGTGCAATCACGAGCCTTATGTCCCATCTTACCACATCGGTACCACTTTCCAGAATTCAGGAGACATTCCCCAGTATGCCTTTTGCCACATTTATCACAAACTAGAAACTTAGTTCTCTTACCATCAGACATTTTTGAAGAATTCTTACCTTTCTCCTGCCACCTTGGTCTCTTCTTCTGCTGGTTGTTATAGAACACTTGGTCATCAGCAAACTCCATTTCCACCTTCTCAGCACATCGAACAAGCTTTTCATAACTTTAAAACTCACGAGAAGCTAATGCCCTTCGATATTTTGGCTTTAATCCTGAGTAAAAACGATTGATTTTACTATCATGGTCTTGGATAAAATTTGGAGCATACCATGCCAATCGAGTGAATCTTTCTTCATAGGTAGCCACTGAGTCTTCTTCTTGCCTCGATTCCAAGAATTGTTTTTTCATCCTAAGTCAAACAGCCTTAGGAAAATACTTCTCAAGAAACATACCTTTGAATTCATCCCAGTCAAGAGCATCAATTTCATCGGCATCCCTGATATTTTTAACCACAGACCACCACTGACATGTTCCTCTGCGGTTGATCTGGCTGATCTCGTGCATTGATACCACCAGCATCTATCGCTTGAGTCAACTGCGCCATTACTGCATCAAACTATTCAGTTCCAATTCTGACCATCTCAGGATGCTGATTCGGAAGGTTATTTCCTTCTGTATGCCTTCCTAGCACTGCATCCCTGTTTCCTCTGCGGAAAACCATTCTGAACAAACATGTCTTAGATGAAGCAACATGGTAATATTCAAATGCTATATCACTTCAATTTAACCATAAAAAAATATTTTTGGATAATCATTTAATAGAATTCTAACTCCTAAATTTATCTAAACCGACTTTTGATACCAACTATAAAGCCCCAGCCTTAAACCTTACTTAATCTTGAGTTATTACAAGATTACACATTCAGGATCTTTTCGGGTTTAGAGTTTTAGAGAATTAGATCATAAAACATGCATTACATTCCACATATAAACAAAGTGGTTACATAAAGACAATATTCTTCATTCCCATCAATTGAAACATATTTAAAATAAAACATGGATTCTTTCTTGACACTTCCTTGACACTATCATCGTATCATGTACCTTTCCCTTGACCTGTGAAAAACATTTCAAAAAAACTTGGGATGAGCATAAAAAGCTCAGTAAGGGATATAAAAATATGGAAAGGGAACATGGGTACATATATACATAAGGATGAAATCATACTTTACCCATAAAACATAATAACTTTAACATACCTCATCAAATATTGAATAAATCATAGAAATCATAAGACATAAAGGTAACTTGAGACATTCATAACATTTTTACGTAGGGAGTAACCTTCTTGGTTACGTTTGGAATACCCATCACAGTATATTCCCTAAAATCTCTTCAGAGAGACCTTAACGTTTCACTCCTTCACGTAACCCAATGCATTGGAGAGCTATATCGGGCTCACCCACCCTTTGTTTATCACGGAACCATCTGTCTTCATAATAATGCCCAAGAACCTCAACATAATCATATCACATAAAACATGCATAAAGGAAACATAACATTTCCAACTTTCAATCACAAGATATCAATACGACACATTGTTATAAAAAAATTATGAAAACCATTTTCAATACCAAAATAAAAGAAAAGTAAAACATGGTATTTATTTTTCTATTAAAAAGAAGGTATGGCTTGTAGAGGAAGCCGAAACTCAAATAATGGTCACGACGGCGGAGAAGTCGTTGTCGCCGCATACGTACGAAAAAAAGATTCCCTATTTTCGTTTAGTAAACCCTTCTTATAAAGAATATTCCTTTTGAATAAACATCAAAGTCAAAGGGTTTTATACACCGTATAAATGAAAGTTGTGTATAACATAAAATATTCCTCAATGAAAGGAGATTGAGACGAAGTCCCATACCTCGTATCCGACTTGACCCGACCGTTCTTTAATCTACTGAATAATAAACTTGAGTTAATCTCTTCTTGCGTAAGAACATTTTTCAATTTCATTATTCATTTTATACCATATTATGAAAATCCTGTAATCATTTAAGTTAATAATGTTTATTTTGTCGGTATTTGGTTCTTAAGTCAAAAATAGATTTCTTACACTTACATGTTTTTAATTTGGTCAAAGGTTCGTTATATCCAGAATGATATTAATGATTTGGATTACATATATATCATATATATTCATCATATACATGTATTTATAATATTACATCACATTTAGAGGTAAGAAATGAAATGCACCGTTCATGGAGACGGTAAGTCGTACGTACGCATGAACGCTACTTCCATTTCTATTTCGTATTTTCTGGAATGGAATCATAATGATATAAGAGTATATTATAATTCCAGTATAACAACATATATAATATAATTATGTTTATCCTTTACACATCCCACATATGGTATTAACAAATCAAATCACTTTCAGGGGGTGGTAGTCCGCACTTCCTAAAATGAAGAGATCGTGTTTACCCATAATGGAAACCAAAAAGGTATGCCCAAAATGAAAAAAACATAAGCTTAAGGAAAACATAAACATATTATATATCATATATAAAAATAGTGACATCATAATGGCCACCTTTTAAGGTGTTAAATGAGTATTGAACAATCATCGTTTCGGGAGGCAGAATTTCGCCATCCACGAAAACCGTATGTTCTTTATCCATTTGATGTAGTTGTGTGAGAGTTTAGCTCGAATAAATCATATAACAACATCATATTATATTGAGGATACTGTTTTTGTTACAAAATAAGTAAATAAAAAGAGTTAAGGGGTTGGAGAGGGAAAATAAAACAAATCAACATGAGAGAATGAATTACCTTTAAAAGTGTAACTCCTTTTGATTTGATCCTAAAGGCTTCCTTTGAAAGGATTATTCCCAAAGGGAATCCTCTAGGATGAGGAGAGGGATGTGGATAGAGTGAATGGGTAGGGGTTGGCCGAGGCAAAGGCTTGAGGAGTGTGTGAAATGAGGTAGAGGTGGGGGCCTTTTATAAGAGGAGAGGAGGGGCACTTTTGGAAAGTAAAAATAAGTTACTTTATTTTAAAAACCGTTTCGGATTAAAAAGGTCCCACGTTGCTATAATTCAAGGATATGGTGATAAGGCTTCTAAATCCACTCATCCAATTGGTTTTGGACACGTGTAGGTTTTATATTTTTCATTATCTTTCCATTTTATTTAAATCGTTAAATAATGAGGTCATCGTTGCATCATCATGATGTCATAACTAACATAATTTATTTAAAGTCTAAAAATTATAAAATAAATACTATGATGTAGGAACAATTTTTAGCTTTCCAATGACTAACTATAATAAAAAATCTGATCTTTATAACCCCATGTAAAAATTGTTTTCGTAAAACATATTATGTTTGTGTCATTTTTACTTTTACATTAAATAAAAAGTTATTTATGTCATTTCCCAACCAAAGTGGATCCATGGGGTCCACAAGTTGACCCATGGCCTGTCTTGGTCGGCCATGAGACAACCAATGAGGGTAGGAAATGTGTCAAGCTCATCTTATTTTATTAAATCATTATTTTTACCTTAAACTAAACTAATTACCACTAATCACGATTAAAACTTAATAAGTTACTATTCACCAAAAAAAATTAATCTCATTGAACAACATTTAACTTCTTAATGACAACCATGTATGTCGGATTTTTGAAATTCAAAACACAATGATGGCAAAATTTCATTTAAACGGAAAAATCAGTTTTTATAAGTACAACTTAGTGGTTTCACTATTCATCAAAAATTGCAGTTTTTCAGAAAATTACCAAAAATCCACCCTAAGCTATATTTGATATTCCAAATTCAAAAATGAAGTCTATTTTACAAAATTCAAAACATATAAGTCACATTAATTAATTTAATAATTAATTCCCGCTGTCAGAGTAAATAGCGTGTTTTTATGAAACAATAAGTATCAAAAGATTGACACCAATTTAAGTCCAATTTCAAAGTGAAATTGATTCCAATAACCACCATTGGATTAAATGGTAAAAACATATTGTAATTTCACTTAAAAATAAATTCAAAAGATAATATAATCATATAATTAAATTATATTAAAAAGCAGTTTTGATGTAAAATGCAATATTTTTCACTATTCATTAAAAAATGAACATTGACGGAAAAATACCAAAAATTCACACAAAGTAAATTTTGATGTCCCAATCATAACGAATAAGTTTATTTTGACAAACATAGTTTATAATATTGTCAAAATATAGATTTAAAAAGGGTTTTCCATCATAAGGTAGTAAAACAATCTTTTAAGAATATTAGTGTATTCCATGCTTAAGATTGGATTTATTTTCATTTTATGCCTCTAAAACACTATCATAATCATTAATAGACATAGATAAAAATATATATTATTCATTACTTACTTGTTATGTTACAGGCAAAGCACCTGGTACGAGTTCTATTGAAAACTCAACTTCACGATTTGGTGGAAGACCTAGCAATTCCTCCAGAAAGACATCATCAAATTCTTGTACAATGGGAATATTATTAATCATGATTTTATCTCCAACCATTTTCGAAAAATAACCTTTATTTAGTTGAATCAAGTCCCATAAGATAGAAGAAATTTCCACTGGAAGGTTATGTTCATCCTTAAATCGATAGACGATCATAGACTGATCTGGAATATGAAATGTGACTTCCCTTATTTGGAAATTGATATGATCTTTATATAAAGAAATACAATCCATGCCATGAATCACATCAAATTCCACTATAGGAATGATCACCAGATTTGTAGGAAGCACTTTCCCACAAACATCAGTCGGAGAAGAATTTTAAACTTTTGATGCGACTATTGTTCCATTAGGAGTTGTCACAGCTAACTCAACCTCTAATTGTAGAGGTAATATGGGGATACCATTAGAAAATTATTCAGAAATAAAAGAGTTGGTGGATACAGAATTAAGTAAAACATTATCTACTTTAGAGTTAATGGTTGGTGTACCTTTCACGACTTAGTTATCGTACTCCACATCGCAGATATAAATTTCATGTGACTTTCATTTGTCTAAAGCCTTAAGAGTTTGTTGACGTCAATCATCTTCAACAACCCTTTGATTAGGGAATTGATTGGAATGATGCCCCGTTTCTTTTCACTTGTAACATTGAAGTGTAGAAGGTGCACTCTGTGTAGCCATTTCATTGTTCGCATCACTAAACCTCTTCTTCCCATCATTGCGACATTCAAATTCCTGATGACATTTCTTTCCACATTTGAAGCATTTACTTGTCCCTTTAAGAAAACTCCCTACATGTTTCTTCCACTTATTGAGCATAAGGGAAAACTCATATTCTTTTCATTGTGTTCTTTAGATTTTCCTTTGAATTCCATTTTCCTTTTCTTATCAAACCCATATGACTGATGGGTTACTCCAATCTCTATCTCAACTTTGAGAGCACGTCGAACAATTTCCTCATAGCTATTAAAGTCCCTTATGGATAACGCCCATCAAAGACTTTGTTTTAAGCCACTAAAGAATCGATCGATCTTAATCTCATGTTGTATAATAATCCCAGAATCATTCCTTGAAAGTCTTGAAAAATTTTCTTTCTAGGTACCAACTGAATCATCATCCTTTTGATTTAGTTCAAGAAAATTCTTCTCCATATTTGTTCGAAGAATACGAGGGAAGTACTTATTGAAAAATAATTTCTTGAACTCATCCCATTCCACTGAATCAATTTCATCTCTTGGCCTCATATTCTTGATAAGATTCCACCATTGATCAGCTTCATCTTCCAAACGATAAACTGCTAAGATGACTTTATCGTGTTCATAACATTGAAGAACTGAAAATATCTTTTCTGTAGTACTGATCCATTATTCAACAAATAATGGATCAGTATACCCGCTGAATGAAGGTAGATGCTGCCACATGAATGATTCAATAGAATGTTTCTCCTTCATTTGCTCGTTTGGATATCCTACATAATTCATAGCTTGAGAAAGTTGTGTGAGCATGGCTACAAGATTTTACATTACAGCTCCCATAACGTTTGGTTGCTCAAGGGGACAATCATTTCATTGCTCGTCGCATTCCGGATTAACACAGTTCTTTTGGGTTCCATCCATTGACTAAATCCAAGAAGAATAGTGTGAGAAACACTAATTATAATAGGAAAAACACATAATCAAGAATAAAATTTCACACATAAGGTCTTATCATAGGTTTTTAATGTCCATTTCTAGTATTGTGTTCTACGCTTAGACATATCCTTTGGTTTCTTACTGAGGCTTTCACATCATAGTTTCTAAAGGTTGACTATACCTTTCCTCTAATGCCAACTATAACGAACCATACATTACATACATAGTTAATAATTCAAAATTGAAGCATACTTATTACAACATATAACAAAACCATGAAAGGACCGTATATGTATAGTGTCTTTAGAAACAGGGAAACATAAACAACTGGTTCATAAAGCATCTACATTGTCTCCCATTTATTTCATCATATCTATAGTCCCTTTTGGGATATCTTACTTAATTACCTTCTTCAAGACCTAGGGATATAATAAATACAAAATGTTGATCTAAAATGCTCAGAAGGGTAAACAAAAGAAATATTTATCACAACATATTCATAAGATCATAACATTTTGGAAATCTTATCCTGCAAAAGAGATCATAATTTCATAACCTGGGATATATCATGGTAGTGAAATGTAATCACAATAATCATAACATAAAACATAAAGCATTGTGGAATACACACATAATCATAGAGAATCATTTCTTATTATTCAAGACTCATTTCCAAGACTATCTTAGTGGACAACGTCCATTTCTGAACCGAGTTCATTCCTCGTTTCTGTCCTATTTCACTGAACCGGTTTAACCTATCGTTCCAGCCATGTCTATCTCATGAGATTTAAAATCCTTACCCAATGAATTGGAGGAAGTTATATGTCCCACCCATCTCATTAAGATACCATTCTTATGTGTGCCACAAAAACATAAACCATACATCATAGCATAACCCATGTAATAAAAATGGGAATCTTAAACATCGTGACATCTTAAAACATTTAATATAATATATAGAAAATCATAAAAATATTTCCATCACAACATAATAAAATAAATGTAATAATAGGGATAGAATCATAACCCTATATTATCTTAGATGGAAAATAATTTTGATAAAACACTTGAACTCCATTCTTGAGGAAAATATCCTTTCTACTTCAAAACCATTTTTCCTTTCTTAACATGTCATAAAATATTAAACTAAAATAAGTTGATTAAAAATAAACATGAAATTTTTAAAGGAAGATTATTGGAAATAATTTTTTTAAAATCCATTCATGCCATATATGTTAAAAAACATTATTCTCTATACTTTTGTCGGAAAAGACAAAAAGTACCACGTACGAAAAACGACAAAATATTCCTTTAATATCATTTACTAAAAACTCAAAGAAGGGTAAATTTGGATTTAAAAAATTGTAGGAGGATATAAATAATTTTACATATTGAGAAAACATGGATGTGGATGATAAATATTCCCCAGTAAATTCTGAAGTATAAACAATCTCGGATAAAAATTGAGATTGCGAGATTGTCCCTTACCATAGGTCTTATTTGCTTCGTAAGTGTCTGAACCTCCAGTATAACTATTTAAATAATGTCATTGACTTATTACACAATCATAATCATTGTTATCATATCATATATGGTCATATTCTTAGCTTCTTATTAGTAATATTTCATTGCTACTTGTTATTCAGGTGTTTATTACTTTTTGTTCTTATGCGTGTTTTGTCGAATAAATTATTATTCTTCATTTTAGGTTATAGATACCTCATTTCCAGAATGGTATTAGTGTAATATATATCATATTTATTCACTAAATTCATTTATCTAATCATTATTCAATTAAAATCATGTATAACAAGTCGCATCACATCGTGGAGACGGTATTCTGTACGTACGCACGAGCGATGATATTGTTCCCATGATCATGGAATTTTATTGGAGTGTATGTATACTATTTCAGAATCAATATAACTTTAAAATAATCACATATATTCATTATTGAAACCATTATACCCATCTAGGTAAGGTGGTGGTAAAAAATAGATTACACCACGTCGTGGAGACGGTATTCCGTACGTACGTACGTGCAGTGATTTCGTTTTCCGTAGGATGGATAGATGGAGAAATAGGGATGTTTAATACTTATAATAAAATATCAGTATATGATTGATACTGATGTTATTACTTTATAATGAAACAACTAAATAAGAACAAGTATAAGAAGAAATAATGTTGAAAGAATCGGTAACGGACATTAAATCTTCTTTGAAGCGCCTCTTTGATACCTCCTCTTAAGGAACTACAATTGGTCTTTGGTTAAGACCAGGACCTCTAGGATGTTTCTAGTGAAGTGGGTAAGTGAAATGGGCAGGTATTGGCCGAGCATGAAGTCTCAAATTGGTTATAGGAGGAGAGGGAGGAGGTGCCCTTTTATAAGGGAGGCGAGTGGCACCTTTAGAAATATAAACATATTAGTTTATATTATATCCCTACCCCACATTAAAACATCCAAAATGAATCATATACAAATATTAGATGAGAAAGTGTTGTAATCTCATAAAACAATAATATTTAGACATGTTAGGAATTTATTTTAAACATTATCAACTTGATTTATCCTTATTTATAAATTAAATTTTATTTGTGGTAATAATATTCTAAATATTAAATTATTATAAATGATTACATATATGTTGTGAATTTTCCATAATTTGATACATTATGACATTCTCGACCATATAAATTTTTATTTATAATTTTTTAATAATTTTGTGATTTTTAACAATTTTATAATATGTTATATATATAATATAACAATAGTGTCAATTTTGACACTATTCATTTATTTGAATTTAAATAAAATATATACAGAAGATATGTTTGAAATAAAAGCTTTAATAGATTCATAAAATGTCATATGTGTCTAGAAAAGTAGTGGAGAACATTAAATATCTCATATAATATTTATTTTAAAAATTTTAAAACCATTTATTTGATATTTTAATTAATAAAATAATTTCAACATCACTATTGTGTCATAATTAATGATAATTATTTAATCCCTAAAAATTCTAAATAAATTCCTACGATATTGATAATTGTATTAGATTTCTGGACACTATTCTTTTTCTATGTTTTATTAAGTGTATCACTAAATTAAAATTATTGTACTTATACGATTTAAGAAAGTGACATGTTGTCACATTCTTTGGTTTTAATAATAATTAAATTATTTTCATGGAAAAAGTCCATTAAATGAATCTAATCCGACACTTAGGTAATATGGGTCGACATTTAGTCATCCAATAGGATTTTGGCAGGTTTTAGGGTAATTTTATAATCTTATATATACCCTTAATTACCCGATTTACCTTTAACTATTGTAAATAAAATTTACCGTAGTTACTATTCATAATACCCAAAAAATAAAAAGTAGCCTATTAAAATAATTTGGACCCAATGATTCCAAATATGGAATCCATTTTTCATAATTCAAAACACATATGTTGAAGTAATTAATTTAAAATAAATCCCATTGTAAAGAAAATGGGGTTTAGAAGTTAAAACATTGCCAACGATTGAAATGTTTTTACCTATAAATTCAATATGAAATTAATTCTAATGACATAAATTATATTAAATTGTAAAAATATATTCTATTTATACTTTAAAACCATTCAATATTATAATTTAACCATATAAATTATCTCAATGAAAAAAGTTATTTTTAATAAAAAATTAGCACATTTTTACTATTGATCAAAATATGAATGTTATCAGAAAAATATCAAAAATTTATCTAAAGTAAATTTTTATATCCTGATTCAAAAGAAGAGTTTTATTTTGTCAAATTTAACTTATAAAAGTGTCAAAAACTTGTTTAATGTGGGTGCGCCATCAAAAGGCGGCAAACCTACATTTTTGAAAAAATACTTATTTTACCCAAAAAATTTATTTTGTTCTCTTACCATGTTCTAGAAAATGTGTAAGATGAACAATAATGTCATAAAATTCAAAATTTAGTAAATACTATTCATAATTTCTAGTCCATAATAATATATTATTTTTTAGTGAAACCCGGTATTGCGTACTACACACGCAATCAAGGAAGGTTGTGATTGCATGTAATGCAAGCCAAGTCCGCATTGTGTGCTGTGAAAGATTACATTGGTGTTGCGTATAACATAATACATAAAAAACTTATTTCTCATAAAATATCAGGGTGTTACCCTAATCCACATGTTAATGATGATCGACATCAAAAAACTCTTAAGGCGAAGGAAAAAAGGGAAGTCACATGCGATCACTATTGGCAATGCTGAATATGACAACGATGTGGGGGGATGATAATGTGTTTCGGTATTAGGATTCCAAAATAATGTTTTTCATAGTATTGTGGAATATTAGAATATTTATGTACTTCTCTATTGTGGTTTTCAATAATTCTATATTACTAGAAAATAGAAAAAGTGATTGAAATATTTTTTTAAAGTAGATGATATGCGCGTAATCAAGGGATAATGATAAAATGAAATGTTTGATAGTCTTCATCAGCTCATGAATGATATAAGGACAGGGTGATATCAAGGTTTTAGTATATAGAAATTTTGGGGTTTTGTTATGTGGAAAGAGTTAACTTTTGATAGCATTCATGTTTTCCCTTAGGTTCTATGGTAATTTATGTTTCAAAAGAATACATGATTAAGGTATTCACATGCTTGGAATCTGACCAAGAAGATATATCTTATGATATATGGGAGATAAATGATGGTATTCAAATGCTTGGTAGATGACCATTCTAGTAATCATTTTCTTTATACTATGAGTTTCGACAGAAGTATTATTGATAATCATAAATATTGGAATGAATCAACTTAGAACATAAATAGTATTGTTTAAGGCTAGATATTTTTTCGATATTATTGTTGGAATGTTATAATAATGTTGTTTTAGAAAAAGGGACAACCTGCAGGATGGACGAAAACCCGTCACGTCGGACAAGGTTGTAGGAATCGAACCCACAACTGAAGTGTGACATGCCTTTATCGCCTACCTTTTTCCTACAAGAAGTCCCTAGTTAGTAGACACTAGTTTTATTTTTTTAATAGGAATGATAAATGAAGTATAAGTCCATTCATGGTACTATATACGATTAATCTCACCATAATATGGACTTATGTATATAACTTTTTCTAACATTATGTTTGAGACATATGGAATGACCTATCATTCTTTCGCATGGTCTACTAACACATCACCGAAGACAAATTCAACTTCATTTCATTGTGAGATGATGTGGAAATTGATCAAAGCACAAAAAAAAGTGAGTGTGTAGAAATATCAAATAAGTATTAATTTTAAATCAAAAATTCTTCAATATTAGAGAAATGATCTTGAAAATCCAAAAATGGTTTCCTATTACACTCATATCTGATGAATCAGATGGTACCTTTCATCTTAAAAAATATATGTCTTTGTTTTTGTTGGATTTTTCATAGCTATTCTCTCTACCACTCTCTATCAGAACATAATGTTTAGATTTATCTTACATATACATATTTTCACTTATAATCTCCTATGTGGAAACCCAGTGATGAGTTACTTTGGGTACCCGTTATGTTTCTAACGTTCCTTTTTAAAATGATGTTTTAGTATTCCTTTTTACGATGATTGTTTCTACGAAAGAAACAATCAAGTAGAAAACCATTTATAACCCCAATGAATTTCAAGGGAGAAATTATTTTTAAGGGGGGGGGGGGAAATTTAACACCCTAAGATTTTATGAGAATTTTTCATTTTTAATTCTATGATGTATTTTGTTGTACTCTACACCATATTAGCTTATAGTATACGCAACACTATTCTTGTATTTTATTACACACAATGGAATCCTTCCTTGACTTCTTGTGTTCTACGCAATACCGAGTTTTACTAAACAACGATATATTATTAAATTATTATATATACTAGACATTATGAATATTAATAATCACTTTTTGAATTTTTATAAATTTTATCATTCAAAATGGAATTCATTTTAGGATATAGAATATCGAAATTATCCTTGGGTGAATTTTTGGTATTTTTTAGAAAACATTCAATTTTTGATGAATAGTTATAAACGCTGAGTTATAGTTAAAAACAGAATTTTTTTAAAGAATTATTTATTTTATTTAAATTTATTTTACGTCAAAATTGATTCATAATACCTATATATGTTCAATATAATTTATTAGAGTAATTTTATAAAAATTTTAGATATATAAAATTTTATTGAACTTTTCACCGTCTTTCACCCACCTCCTAGGAGAATTTGAAAATTTACATAAAACATAAATTTACCGCTTCTGTGTGTGAAATTTTGAAAATCCCAGAGACACGGTTAATATCAAGGAGTAAATTTTGGTTCAATAAGATTAAAATAATTTTTGGTGAATAGTTACTTTTTTACTTTTATTTACCATGGTTAAAAATAAATAGGGTTATTAAGGGTATAAATTATATTATAATTACCCTCACACATGTACTAATTCTATTGTATTAGTGTAATTAGGCCAAAAACAAACATAGTAACAAAATATTACACTTTAGGTCCACTTGGAATAGATTAGAGCATTTATTATTATTTTATTTAAAGAAGAGTTAAAGTAGTTAAAATCAATGTTTAATAACTAAAACATTTTCATTATAGGGTTATACATAAGATACATTTGACTATAAATATTAATTATAAAGATAAAAATATTTCCTACCTAATGGTATTTTATTTTTAATCTTTACACATTATATAATATAATTTATTTATGACACAATGGTGATGCAGTGATTACCTTATTAATGAAATATTTACATAATTGATATTATAAATACCTAAATAAATGTAATATGAGATTTTTTATGAATTAAAATAATTTTATAGGTTATGATAACATATTAGGGTTAGTTAGATTTATTGTTTTCTAAGTAATAATGCTGTTATGAATTTAGAGAAAACAAAATACCAAATAGTGTCAAAATTGACATAAAAGAGTATTCAAAACAAATATTATATTATAAATTGATATTCTCTTCCTAAAAATATAACGATCAAAAAAATCATTATATAAAAATATATATGACATTAGTGAACCAATTTGGGGTCGATTGGCAGTTTATAGTAAGTTTATTGACCATATAGTGTAAGAATACTAGTAAAACACGGTAAAAGTTAAATTATTTAACTTAGAGTTAATTCTAAATGATAAGGAGAAAATGGTTACCTAAACATGTCTAAAACCTATTGGTTGAGAATATTTCGACCCATCCACACTTTTTCTTTAAATAAATCAATTTGGAGCCACTTTAAACAGAATATGACTTTATTATAAGATAATATTTTATGGTTTTCCTAAGGTCCCCCTCACCCCTCTAATAAAAGGGCACATCCTCCCTCTCCTCATCACAAAAATTTGAGCCTTTAAGCTCAGCCAACCCATGACCATTTCACGTTTACACATCCAATGAAACCTTATAGAGGTTCTGTTATTCTTTATAGACCATCTTTATCTCCCTAAGAGGAGGTTAAGAGGAGGCACGTCGAAGAAGAGGTAATCTCTTCTACTGATTCGTTCAAGATTCTTTATTATTCTACTCCCTCTTATTTAGTTTTATTAGAATATAATAATGAAGTAAGTATAGATAATATAATAATATGTTATTATAAATAAAAAACCACCCCATTTCACCTTCTATCCATCCTATGGAAAATGAAATCATTGCGCGTGCGTACGTACGGAATACTGTCTCCAGGCCGTGGTATAATCTGTTTTTCCACCACCACCTTACTTAGATGGGTATAATGGTATAAAGGATAAATATATATGGTTATTATAACATCATACTGATTTTGAGATATTATATAATCCACTCCAATTCCATTCAATAATTATGGGAATGATAACATCGCTCGTGCGTACGTACAGATTACCGTTTCCACGACGCGATGAGATTCATTCTCCATATTAAATATTCAAGAATGATTATAAATTATATATAACGAATAAAAATTATATTTATGAAATAATTATGCTAATGTATTTATATATATATATCATCTACTTACTTCCATTCAAGTCAATAAGGAAAGCAAAACAACGTTCATGTTTACGAACGACCTACAGTCATTATGAACGGTGTGTTTCATTTCATTTATCTTCCTGTTATATATATATATATATAATATATTAGATATATAAATAATTTTTTAAATTTTAGAAGTATGTAAATCATGATATAATTAATAATAGTATCAATAACAACAAGTACAAACACGTACGATAAATGAAACGATTTTACCCGAAATGCTGCTTTAACAAGGAATTGACAAAAGAATGAGTAATATAAAGTCATAAGTGAATCATATATGATATCATAAATATTATTATGCATCAGATACATGTTGATAATATGTTTAAACCGACTATACATGATTTTTTTACACGTACAGATGAAATTGGATCTTAGGTAAGGGATAAATGTTAAGTCTCATTTTTATTCGAGATTGGTTATACGTATGTACTTACTGGGGTTATATTTTTTATTCATGTCCACAAAATGTTTTTCATAAAGTGTTTAAAATTTTTCCACATATTTTTAAAGTCATGTTTACCCCTCTATGACTTTTAATTTGTGTTATGTAATGAATCATTCATTTGTTACCATACGTGGTACCATTTGACTTTTCCGTTAAAAGTACGAGGAGAACTTTTATAATATAATACGGCATGAAAGGGGTTTTACAATTTCATATCGTCTTTTATTCATGAATCTTTCTCTTCAATGTTACATGATTATTTTCAAAAAAAATTCCCTTTTTTAAAATTTCATGTCATTTTGTGAAAAGAAAATGATTTTGACGAAGAAAGGAAATTTTCCCCAAGAAATCTTTTGAAGTGTTTTATCAAAACTATTTTCCATATAAAATGAAATTATTTTATATGTTTATGTTTAAATAATTGTATCTATGATTTACATGGTTTCACTTTTCTTATGATGAAATGATATGCATTTTTTATATGGATTTTGTTATCATGCGATTATGTTTATGAAACCTATTAAATTATTTGGTTATGATGAATGATTTATGTTTATATTGTGGAATACATAAGAATGATTTCATTATGAATGTGGTGGGACCTATATCTCCATTCAATTCATTGTGTAATGATTTATATCTCATGATATAGACAAGGCAGGAATGATAAGTTAATCTGGTTCAGTGATGCAGTACCGGAACGAGGAGTGAACTCGATTCAGTAAGGTACTTTGTCCACTATGATGGTCTTGGAAGAAATGGATTGGATACTATGGAAATAATAATATGTTCTTAACAGTGGCAAGAATTACATGTTTTATATCAATTTTATTTTATCATGATTAATGTTCCTTTATGATCTATGCCATACGTACAACTTTGATTTATTTCCTCACTCATGATTTTGATGTTTTAACATTGTATTCATGTTTTAAAGTTCAAATGTATATGGTTTGTTTTATTTTATACATGTATACCCTTACTGAGCATTTGAGCTCACCCATTATATGTTTACTTTTCCCCTCGATATTAAGAAAGGTTTTAAGTAAGAAATCAAAAGGGGACGATCTTTATGGGAGTTTTTGAAGATCTTTCACCATGATTAGAAGATTATGATCCGTGTTTCCAAAGACACTAAACTATTACGACCCTTGAGTGTTGGTTTTTGTTAGGTATTAAGTATTCCACAAAATTAATGTATTTTCCAAGTACATCTATCTTGGGTCTCTACAACTGGTCACCATATTAACATTACTATATTCGTAATGTATTTATCAGTTATAAAATTTAAGGATATCTACAAATATTCTCTAGTTTATAATTAACTCTTTCATTGTGATAATATATTTTGATCTTCTATGATTGGTAAATATGTCACACTTTTCATAAAACAGATAACACCACCACATTTTTTATTTAATAATTTCCAAATATAATAGTAAATATTGTGTTGTATAATTTTTATAATAAATCACAAATTTTCAAGAATCATAAGATACAACCATGTAATTTTTTATAATTACACTAATTATATCCTTATTTTGTGCTTAAATATTGATTGCAGACGCTTATTAAATATAAGGAAATATAATCACATGTGCACTATCTAATCTTCTTTTTAGTTCCATGATATTTTCCTCATCAGTCTAAATGAACTTTAATTTTTTTATGAGTTAACATGGTTAGTATATTATATAGTGATGGGTAATTATCTACAACCATCAATAATATTATTATAGACCATGAGAACTACAAATCTCATTCACCATGATTAATTTTGGGAAACATTAAATTACCTATATCTTTGATTAATTTATTTATATACACTCATTTGAGATCATATGATCAAAAAGGAATCACTTTTCATCCCAAATTGACACTTTTAATTTTTTTTATATATTTTATACATCCATTGGGTCTTCCATACCATTATAAAATAATATTATTTCTCTTTCTTTCTAATTGATAATATATGAACATCATCTATAAGGATTACCAGAAACTTATTATGGTAATATCATTATATTCTATTCATCAAATCCATTAAGATAGTGGGGTACTATTAAGGATGAATGAAATATGTATATATTTATAGATTCTATACCTTTTATGGACTGATATATTGTGTATATATTTATTCAATACCATCAATTATTGATATCCTGAATAATGGTCTATCTTGAAAAGGTATTGGGTTCCACAGTAATGATCAAACAAGTCATGAATATGGGATAATGATAATTTTTATTTATGTTGAACTTGTTCATCTCAATATAATAGATGCAAAGTCATTTTAATCCGTCCTTTATAAATTTAATGTATAGGTTCCCCCAATGTGGCTCACATTGATGAATGAATCCATTGTCGTGTTTTTCATGGAGTTCTTTCATTAGCACTAACAATTTAATTAGGGCTATTCTATCAGGACCCCTAAAATTTGTAACGATACCAGAATTAGTTTTATTAATAACATAACATAATTTTTTAGTGCAATACTAATAATCTCTTATAATAAAAAATAAACAAAATATTATACAATAATCATCTAATTGATGTTGAGTTTCTCCTAATCCATTTTAGAAGAATAACCCTTACAATTTGGAATTCCAAACCATATAATGGATTAAATCTATATCATATTATTGTACTTATTTCTCAAATGACAGGTGGTTAATGTTTGTTTTTAATTAAAAATTAAATATCCATTCATGTAATTTTATTATAGAGGGTTTTTATATAATTTTAATCCATGAAAATTATAACATCAAAATAAACTAGATAAACAATGAATATAATTTCATAAAAAATATTTTCACAAAATTAAACTAGAGAAGAATCATACACTTTAAATTAAGTAATCACGTCATTAATGTTTTTTACTCTTAATTCAACATCTAATCATTTCTGGGGAATATTAACACCCATTACAATTTCATGACATATGAATTTCAATGTATATATGGGGTCAAATAAGACATCAGTAGTTAAACACATTATGGAACATAAACCATTCACTATAACATAATCAAACTCTTCATTAGAAATTGTTATCACATAATATTTTCCCATTTCCCTCATCTAAAAAGGCTTATGTTAATGATGAACACGATTACCCTCATATTTTTTAACTTGTTATTATATCGACTTAATTATTTTCACTTTAAATAGTGATATGTGGGTGATGAATTATATATATATCTATAAAAATTAATAATATTAAAAAACGTATTCAAATCACATCATTAATATTCAACTCCATGATCATCAAATCCACACATAAAAAAATTATTGCTCTCTTTTTGAAAATTTACTACAATCTTATTTCTACACAATGAGAAACAATTAACGAACATATTCATCTATTATTGGTTCCTAGATTTCATTTTAATTTCATTTTTATCTTAATATATGAACCATGAGATTGATAGATAACTCCAACATCCATTTCCACCATTTTAGAACCTAAAACAATGTCTTCATATATGCTGATGTATATTATGGTCAATTCTTTTTATAGAATTTTTTTTACTCCATTAATTAAATTTTCAACCTTTATTTTGTGTCAGATGATTATTCTAGAGAATTATCCCCCCGAATATCCATATAGGGATTCATCTTATTCATTACCACTCTCCCCATCCATTATCGAAATTCAATGTCATTTTCTTAGACATTGAATCTTCCTTTAAATTACAGTCAAATATATCCTTATACATCTCACTATGGTTTTAATATCTCATTTTTTAAAGGTTTAAAAATAATTTCCTCTAAAACCGTCAATTGAGACCTTTGTTTTTAAAACATTTATATTAAATTAATTTTAATGAATATTAATTATATTACACATAGAAACTCCTAAAAACCATAATATTTTTGAGTTAATCGGAACTTGGAAACACAAATGACTTTTCTGTACAAAAACTACAACATCTCCCAATATAATATTCATTACTAGAAAACCTATAAAACATATAATACATTATTCATTTATTTATAACCTATTTTAAGGGAATATAATAAAGGGTTATATGAGATGCATAGTAAAGATAAATAAGGGTGATACGTAAGAATGACATGAATATAAGAGTTCAAAACATGATCATATGAATTTAATACCATACCCTACATATCAAAGGTGAAAATATTGATTCATAAATTAATGATTGGAAGTTTTTAAGAAATGAATCATATGAGATTTTAAGATCATGATCCATGAGGTCATAACATTTCCATAAGACATAAATCTGTGGCATATATAGAATCATAGAATTTCTTTTGTCAATGGTACCCACCAAGACATTAACAACCAGTTAATCGTATGATAACCACACATGTCGCTTCATTGGGCTTGGGATGAATTCTGATGTTCCCTTTTTTTGGATTTGGATATCCACTCAGTAATATTTGGGATGATTTGACATTATTCCTTACCGTAAATATTGTTGGAAGATATTGGTACCACCAATATCATAATGCAACCCATATTTATGTATGACACTTGATTATAAAATATTCATCATTTAATTAACATGAAATCATATTGTGTTAATAATATCATGTTATTACCCATGGAAAAGATATTGGTTTACAATCATGTCATAATTTCATCATAACATTAACCATGGAAAATAAGTGGGTTTTATAATAATTTAATCGATTATCAATTTTTGGAGACAAACATGTTTCATGACCATTTTATTATAATAAACTATTTAGGGAGAGAATGTAACACATTGATAAATTTGTTAATGAAGGTTGGAAACATCAACTGATTTCATGATAGATGAAAACTAATTTGGGATAATCATTTAAAATGATCATAGAGAAAAAAATATTTTATTATTTTTCAAATCATTTATCAAAACATAAGATATTTGAAAATTATTTTCATTAAAAATCACCTTGAAAACATATAATTTAATAGTGAATGAAAATACTTTTCAAAATGATATCTAATATTGTTGATGTTTCACACATTAAAACCATGTCTCTGTTCACATTTTTTATAAAATCTATATAGGAACTGATTTTGGAAAATGAACTGATGAAATATTTTAAAAAATTTAAAATTAAACATTAGTAAAGTTTTCATTGAAAATTACTTATTAGTAGTAAATAAATATATAAGCATTTTGGGATACATTTTTTTTGATATGGATGAAAATTATGACCAAATTGAGAAAAAACATATTTTCAACAAAAACTTTTTGAAATTATTTTAAGTTCCCAATAGAGTAAAATGGTAATATTAATATAATGAACCAAAACAGAATAATAAAATTCATGAGTATATTGAGTGATGGATCACAATATTTTATTATTGGAAACAGAATCCTAATCGATGATAACAAATAAAGAGATTGTAAAATAAAATCATTACCTCATTGTTATCATTGAACGATAAGCCCCATGAAGTAAAAAATTAATTTAAACATAAAATATCATGAGTATAAATGAATTAATGCTATTATATTTCAAAGGGGTTGTATATAAACCTCATAAAATAATATATTTTCAAAATATAATACATCTCTAAATGAAGGATAATAGAGACAATAATCTCATACTGATTTGGTAAGTTTTTAATAATAAAACCAATTACATGGAGATAAATAAATGGATATGTAAGTACCCATAATTGTGAAGGTAATTATCATAAAATACCTTCTGGGGACTTATATACATTACATAAAATAAAAACATGGCTAATATGGCTTCTATCTGACAACAAATAAAAGTGATATAGAAGTTCAATACCTGAAGTATTGACATCAGTCGCACACATTAAATCATCACAAATAGTAAATAAATGTTTATTATATATCAATTAAATAACCACACACACAAATATATATATATATATTATTTAATTATAACAATTTATTATATATATATTAATATTTCTATGTTAAATACACATTTTGGGTAATATCTGCTTTGTTATTTCATGTATGTTTTTTTACCATTTTTGGTTCCTAATATTTTTATAATTGTTTCATATTAGCCATATTATATACCATGAAAATTATATTATGTAAATTTATTATATATGTATTTATGTAATCTATGAAACATAGTTACAAAAATAAAATTCACCGATAATGGAGAAGGTAGATTATAAATATGAATGAATACCGTTTCCATTTTTATTTTTAATGAATAGAAGAAATTTAAATTAATTATTATTTTTTATAATCATTATTATGTAATATATATCATATTTTTTTTTAAACCCATCCTTATCACCTTATATGGGAAGCATTAATGAATCACATTCCATCATGGGGCAATAACTTGTCATACACATGGGAAACGTTATCATATTAATACAAAATGGAATGAATGAAGATATATGAGATATAAAAATTCTATAAAAATTATAATATCATAAATCTCATATAAAAATGATAGATCAATATTTATTTTTATTTGGGAGAGGTGGTAATGGAAAAATTAATGACATTGGTTTGGAATGTAGTAGTCTATCATACCCATTAATGATGATTTCATAACCCAATTGATAGAATTGGAGATCATATTAGGTATTGACAATGAAATAAATAAATATTAATATATTTTAGATATTTATCTTGTTGACATCACCTGTTTTGATAATCTAAATTCAGTTCCAATATGCTTTGATAATCAAAAATAATGTTGATCTATATATTAATGCATTCACTCTATGACATCCTACTATTGAGTTGATAAAAATATCATAATAGTCATTAGAATATGTTAATCAATTTTTTTCTACGTTTATACATACTTTGAAATAATTCTATCAAATGTATTGCATAGAATAGATAAGTGTTAAGTCCAATGATAACGCTATGTACACTAGTACAAAATTCTACCGATATAGATAAGTTCACTGATATGCATAACAGTTATAGATAGAAGAAGAGATACCGATAGAATAGGTCTACTGGTATGCACAATTAGACCGATACAGACCTACTAGTACATAGTCTATCGATAATTAATGTCCACTGATACATAGTTACCGATACAAGCTACCGATATAAACAGACAGATAGACACTACTGATATGAATCCCACCGATACAAATAAAAATTCCACCGATACAGAAAGAGAAAGTCTACTGATACTGATTCAAGTCTACTGATATAGATGGATATCAACAAAAAATAGCTACTGATACAAAGAAGCTATCGATAATAGGAGCTATTGATAGAAGGAGATACCGATAAGAGGAGCCACCGATAGAAGGATCTACCGATAGAAGGAGCGACCGATTCAAGCAAGTTACCGTTACAAGGAGTAACAACTACTGATGGAAACCATTCACTGTTTCTCAAAACTCTTTTTCTATTTGTTTATTTAGAAATAGTCTTATTTGATATTTTTAATGTAGCTACTATTAGTTAATGATAGTGGTTGGAATTTCAGGATGTATACCTCATACCTGTATAAATATAATCATTCCCATTGTTGGAGCTAAAGCTATATAAGGGAACCTCAAACTAATAAAGAAATTATTGTTGGGTGGTCTTTCTTAACATCAAAATACGAGACATACATGATTAGAAGAAGAATTAAGAATCCATGTAGAACTTGAACATTCGAGGAGAAAAGAGCATCAACTATTTCACTTGCACTAAATCTGACCATACAGATCAACCTGGACCTGGAAGTCAAATACAAAAATGACACACCATTTCTGGACAAAAACCAGAAAAGGACTCAAAGCCTCATCTACATCAATTCAAGAGTCCAAAGCTTCACTCAAAATACATAGAGAATTCTAATCTCTTCTCTATATGTATATCTCTATTGTGTTTCATTTATTTAAATTTTGAGTAGTGTTTGTGCTCTGTGTCTTTAAATACACACTGTCTCTTGTGCTGAACTAGATGACTTATAAATCCTCAATCAATCATTACCTTATACTCTTATATCCCACTATGGATAGTGGTAGAGGAAAAGTGTGGCCTATATAGAAAGTGTTCTACTGTTTTTGTTTGACCATGTTGAACTATGTATCACTGTTAATATAAATTGTTTGAGAGGACTATGTCTCCTCTTGAGACTGAACCTCTTGGTAAAAACCTCTGTGTTAATTTATTTTGTTTTAAACAATATTGAAAATCCTTCTGCTAAGTAAATTAAATATAAATCAATTTTATTGAAACTCTGATAGTTAAAATAGAAAGTGTTTATAACTTTTTTTATCCAGTAAGTTAGTTTCAAAAGTTAATTAATCTTTAGATTGTGTTAACTGAGAAATTATAAATCTATTGAGAAGCTAATTGAAAAATTACAATCCTTATAAATTCATTACAGTTTAGCTTGTTATTTAAATTTGGATATTTATAACAGAAATATTTTTAACAAGAAATTTTTAATTGGAACTCAATTCACCCCATATTGAGTATCCACTCCAACCAACATTTGGTATCATAGGATTGTCCGTTCATAATAAATGATTTCAAAATACTTTGTTTTTCAACTATGATTTTTAGTTGTATCTTAATGATATTATATATTTGTTAGTTATAAATTTTATCTCTTTAAATATTTAAGCTAAATTCTAATTATGGATAATATATTAGAAGGTGATGCTACCAACATTCCACCTTTCATTAATGGTGTTAATTATGCCCAATGGAAAATGAAAATGAAAATTCATTTAGAATGTATGGGATTTGATATCTGGACTACTATAGAGACTCAGTATAAGATTCCAAAAACTGAAAGAACAACTTGGGATAAAGCAACTAAAACATCATTCAATTATAATTGTAAGTTAATGAATTCCCTATATTGTGCTTTAAGTGATAAATAATTTAATAGAATATCTACTTGTAAAACTGCTTATGAAAATTGAGATACCTTGGGTGTTTCTCATGAGGGAACAACCAATGTTATTGAAATGAGACTAAACACTTATAATATTATGTATGATAATTTTAAAATGATGCCTGATGAACCTATTTATGACATGTATCTCAGGTTCAACGAAATTGTAAATACAATGAGATCACTTGGAAAAGATGTTTCTGCAATGGAGCAAATCATGAGGATACTAAGAAGTCTGTGAGACAAATGGTGAGGCACATCACTATCAATACGAAAAAAGTTTGACATAAGTTCACTACCAGTTAAAGAGTTGATTAGTATGTTGATGATGTATGAAGAAGAACTAAAGGTAAACAAAGAGGAAGATGATGAACCAAATAAGAACCAGGTGGAATTCAAGTCTATTGCCTTAAAGAGAAAGGGAAAAGAGAAAGTTCACATACATACTGAAATCTCAACAAGTGGAAGTTCATATATTGATAGTGATGCAGAGATGTCTCAAATAGACTAGAGAGTCAAGAAATTATATAGAATGAATAATTTTTTCAGAAAATCCTATTATAAGGGAAAGTTTGACAAGAAAGGATAGTGGAAGAATGATTGGACGAAATATTATAAGGATGATGATATTGTTTGTTATGAATTAAAAAGGAAAGGACACCATAAGGATGACTGTCCAAAATTGATGTTCAAGAAGAAATACAACTACAATGATATAAATATAAGAAATCCTTAAAGATAAAATGGAGTGCTTTAGAAGACAACACAAGTGAATCTTAGACTTCTGATTTTGAAAAATATAATGCCAACATGTGTTTCACGGCTATTACTTCTGAGGGTACTTGTTTCCCCTGTACTGAATGATTATTATTGTGGTAATGATAGTAATTCAAATAAGGTCAACAATATAACTATATCTGAATTATTTGAATACTGTAATATGTTATAATGTACTTATAATGAGATGAAGGATAATTCAAGTCATTAAAGAAACATTATTCCTCGACATGTACTGTTAAATATGATATAAGTATAGAAAAGGAAAAGAACGCTCAACTATTAAAGGAAAATAATAAACGTAAACTATCCAATGAGAATATTATATAAGACATAGAAAATTCTCAAATGGAAAGAAAACTTTTGCACAAATTCTTGGAATAAAAGTGATAGAAATGTATACTACTGGTTTAGGCTATCAACCAGGACTAAGTCAACTTGTTAATTATAGATTAATTCCTAAATCTGGACAGTATGTTTCTAGTTCCATCTTTGGAAATTCCTATGTCTCAACTAGCTATCGACAATGTTATAGATCAAAAAATATTATCTTTCAAAATCTATTGAATAAGTCGATTGTTTGGGACCCATTAGACAAATCTGGGTACCAAAAGTTTTGCTCGCTAACATGTCTGGACCCAAGAAGATCTGGGTACCAAAATCATTTTCTGTTCAAACCTGTTTTGTAGGATACCTTCGTTAAGTGCTCCCATAAGAATATATGGTACTAGGATAGTGGATGTTCAAGGAATATGACTGGAGATTACTCATGTTTCAAGAGTTTAATCAATGTTGATTGAGGACATGTCACCTTTGGTGATAATTCAAAAATGGAAAATCATCAGCATAGGCCAGATTGTTCACACTGTTTCAGTTTTAATTTCTAATGTTTTATTTTTTGATGCATTAAAATACAACATGTCAAGTATTTCTTATTTGTGTGATGATGGTTTCAATGGTATATTTTAAAATGATACTTGTAATGTTTTCAATTATAAAAATGATTTTGTATTTTTTTCCTTGAGAAATGAAAATGTTTATGTTGTAGATTTAAATTCCTTATCCAAACAAAAGTTTACCCATTTAAATTCAATTCATAGTGAATCTTGGATATGGAACAGAATATTATGACACTGCAATATACATTCACTTACAAAATGGACTATGAATAATTTATTTAGAGACTAACCTCAACTAAAATCCCCATCAAAAAATGTTTGTAGTCCCTGTCAAATAAGAAAATCACATATAGTTTATTTTAAATTAAATAATAATGTTTCATCCTCTCAACCTCACAAGTTGGTTCACATGGACATTTTTGGACCTTCAAGAGTTTCTAGTTTAAATGGGAATCACTAGTGCTATGTCTTAGTAGATGGATTTTCTATATACACTTGTGTATACTTTCTTGATCACAAAAGTGAAGCTTGTTCTTATTTTATGAAATATCCCAAGTCTGTAGGGAACCTTGGTGGACATAAAATTAAGACCCTCAGAAGTGATCATGGCCATGAGTTTGAAAATCGTGCGTTTGAATCATACTTCTTACACAATTGCTATAGTATCAACTTTTCTACACCTAGTACACCTCAAGAGAAAGGTGTAGTAGAAAGAAGAAATAGAACCCTTTAGGAAATTGCAAGAACTATGCTCAATGAATATGATTTACCTGTTTTTTTATTGTTCCAATGCTATGAATACAACTTGTTATATTATAAAAAGAGTCTTGATTAGACCTGTTCTTAAGAAGACACCTTATGAAATGTGGAATAATAGGAAGCCTAAAGTTAGTTACTTCATAGTTTTTGGTTGCACAGTCTTTATTCTTAATACTAATAAAAATCATGACAAGTTTCATTCTAAAAGTGATGAGGGAATCTTTTTAGGTTACTCTATAACTATTACATAATATATAGTCTTTTACAAAAGAACAAAATGTGTGGTAGAATCTTTTCACATCAAATTTGATGAAACTGATCCGCATAAACCCGGGTCTTCTTTGGAAAATCTTGATGAAGATCTATCTATGCGGACCTTAATGATAAAAATAGTGAACCTGTTGTCATGAAAACCAGTTCTGGAAATATTCCAGAATCTTCTCTTAGTAAACCCAAGCACAGTGAAGAAAGTGAAAATTCTAGTCCTACTTTTACTAGATCATCTATGATTCTAAAGAACCATCCTTTAGATGATGTTGTTAGTAATCATGAAAGAGGGACACAAACTAGATATTCTCTTAGAAATCAGGTTGAACATCAAGACTTTCTTTCACATTTAGAACCTAAAAATATCAATGATGAAATCAATGATGAATTTTTGGTAATGGATATCCAAGAATAATTAAATCAGTTCGAAAGAAAAAATGTCTGGGAATTAGTTGACAGACCTAAGGACAATTTGACCATAGGCACTAAATAGGTGTTTAGAAAAAAGGATGAAGAATTAGGAAACGTAGTTAAAAATAAAGCAAGGCTACTAGTACAATGGTATAATCAATTGGAAGGAATAGACTATGAAAAAACCTTTGCACCTATAGCTATATTAGAAGCTATTGGGATTCTACTTGCCTATGCTACTCATCTAAATTTCAAATTATATCCAATGGATGTTTAATGTGTTTTTTAAATGCTTTTATAATTGAGGATGTTTTTGTTGATAAAACACCTGGATTTATTAATCCTCATTTTCCAAATTTAGTTTTTAATCATTCTAAAGAATTATATGGATTGAAACAAGCCACATGAGCTTGGTATGATAGACTTATTAGTCTTCTTCTTCCAAAAAGGTATTTCTAATCCAACAATATATATTAAATTAATATCCAAAGATGTTTTTATGGTGCAAATCAATGTTAATGATATTATTTTTGGATCTTCTAAGAATGTTTTGTGTATTGATTTTTCAAAGAGTATGCAGAATGAATTTGAAATGAGTTTATTGGGATAACTCAAATATTTTCTTGGATTTCATGTTTTTCAAAATGAAAATGGTATTATTTTAAATAAAAATAAATATACAAACGATATTAAAAAACGTTTTTGTTTTGATTGTTTTAAATAAAGTGATACACCTAGGAGTAATAATCGTAAGTTGGATGCTGATGAAACTGGAAAACTAGTCGATCAAACCAACTACAAAGGTACGATTGCGAGTCCTCTTTATCTTACTACTAGTCGACCTGACATTATGTTTAGTTTATGTATGTGTGCAAGAATTCAAGCTAATCCCAAAGATTCACACTTTTTTACTATTAAAATAATTTTCAAATATCATAAAGATACTATTAAATTAGTATTATTTTATCCAAAATGAAAATCATTCGATTTAATAAGTTATTCAGAAGCTGACTTTGGTAGTTCCATGTTAGATAGAAAGAGTACTTCTAGAACATGTAATATTCTAGGTAAGTTCTTGGTATCATGGTGTAGTAAAAAAGAAGAATTATGTTGCATTGTCTACAGCTGAAGTAGAGTACATTGCTTCTGGTTGTTTATGTTCACAAATTCGGTGGATGAAACATACTTTGTTGGAGTACAGATATCAGTTTAGACATGTATATCTAAACTGTGATTACAATCACGCTATCAATATCTCGCGGAATCCGGTGTCTCACTCTAGGACCAAACACATTGATGTAAGGCACCATTTTTTGAGAGATCATTAAAAAAGGGTGATATAACTCTTGAATTTGTAACTACTGAACAGCAATTAGCTAACTTTTTCACCAAAACATTATGTTCGGAAAGGTTAAGTTACATTAGACATGATTTAGGAATGATAATCTTTGGTTAGCCGAAACCTCACTGTTATGAACCTCACTGTTATTTCTTAGTGGTATGAACCTCACTGTTATACCTCTTTGGTATGAACCTCACTGTTATACCTCAGTAGTATGAACCTCACTATTATACCTCACTGGTATGAACCTCACTGTCATACCTCATCGTTAGGAACCTCACTATTATACCTCACTGGTATGTATTATCGTTAGGATTGCGCGTTTTAAAAATATTTTATGTTTAACTTACGGAATGTATATCACCTATATTTTAATTATTGTGTTATATTTATTTATTTTTTGATTCCTAAATGATAAAACATATTTCTTAAACTCATCTCGATCCACCTAAAACCCTTTACCTTCATGCCTCAGCTCCCAAACAACGATTTCTCTCGAACCCAAAGTCTCACGATACACATAATTGCAAGAGTGAAGAGACCATCAGTCAGTGAAATGGATGATGAGCTGAATGCCAAGAGACTCAAAGGGGATTCTAGTGGTGGAAGTGAAGTAATGAAACCTACAAATATGAATCTCATTAAATGGGAAATAATAGTTGAGAAAGATTTATGAGTGGAATTGTTGATGCCTAGTAAATCTTTAATTCTAGAAATGCTGGAGGAATAGAAATGGGTAGAGTGCTTTCTGAATGACAATGGACCCTATTATCCAAAGCTGGAAAACTAGTTCCATGCGACTGTGCACTTTGAGAAATCTGAAGAGGTGAATAGAATGGTGTCAATTGAGAATAGAAATGAAATAGATTTTTCCTCTGCTGAATAGTCTATATTCTTGAAAGTTCCACATGAAGAAGAGTTTTGGTATTTTGAGAAATCAGTACCTCTGGCCAGTGACATCATTGAATATGAAGATGACTCGAGAAGAATTAACAAGAGATAGTACACCTAGAAAGGTTGTTGCTACAAAAAATGGATGGAAAAAACAAGTTACAATTCATGTTCATTCATCACGTACTAATTCCAAGAAGAGGGGATTTTCCAAATCTGAAATACCATGATACTTATTTGCTGCATCTGTTAAGACATGGTCTTAAGGTGAATCTGTGTAAACTTTTAATGATTCAAATTGAAGATATGACTGGGCCAAATTCAAAAACAAATTTTATATTCTTTGCAAAGCTGATCTCTGTGATTATCAAAGTAAGAGGTGTGGGTATGTATCAGGATGAGGCAGTGGTTATGAAAGACAACTTTTGTATTACCAAAACAATATACAAATACATGAATATCCATTGTAATCCATGGAGAATATAATGGGTCCGTGATGATGAGAAGATATTTGATAAGTTTAATCTTGTGGATCATCTTTATAGGTATAAGGATGTGAATTATCTAGGTCTATGACCTGACGAATAGGATCCTCAGTATAATGATGATACTCATGAAGAGGATAACTCTTTAGCTGATAGAAGGGATTCAGACCTGCCTCCAAGTCCAATTTCTGAATTTGTATCATCTAGAAAGGAAAATTTATTGAGAATATGCAATTAATAAGGCTCTGTTGATGAGGAAGACCAAACTTCCCTAGAAAATGATGAAGAAATAGAATCTGAAACTGAAGCATCTGTTCTTTATTGCATGAGTCTTAGTCCACTGATTTGGTACTCCTCAATTCATACTGAGGAAGTTGTTGAAGTGGATAGACCTACACCTATTCCTGAGGAGCCTCCTGCAGTTGTAGAAATGGATATGGTTGTGGTGGATTAATAGGAGGATGACTCAGCTGCTGAGGGTGTTGTAGCCTTACATATACAGGAGAATGCACAAATTGAGGGGGAGCATCCAACTAGACTAGGCAATGCATTAGTATCTGATGTAATTGAAGATGTGTAAGAAGATACTATTTTGTAGATCGTGGGTTGGACTATCCAGATTCTGAAGATGAGACACCCATCAACAGATTCCAATTTGACTATAATATATTTTCTGATTTCTACCTGAATATTTTTTAAGAAAATATGATCTAGATCACTTGAATCATGATATTAAGTCCTCAATTGTGGAAGGGATTAGAATAATGGAAGCCTCATTAATATCATCCATTGAATCCATTATGATCGACTATGTGGCTAGTATTGTGACAGAAAGAGCACCTGTAGTTGTTCTTGACAATCTGGTTACAAAGGCTGGTCTTGTGTCTTTAAAGGCTGAGTTGAAGGAGCCTTGGATTGCTACTGTTTCATATTTATAGAGCCATTTTATTGAACAAACTATGAAAAATAGATAAATTTTTAGAACTCTATCTCGGGTGTATGGTGTCCGGCCCTCTGACAGAGACGATGAATGAGATCAAAGTGTGTCATTCTCAGATTGAGAGATGGAAAAGAGTCGTTGTTGCCTTAAAGGAGTCCATTGGTTCTATAACAACCTTGAGTAGTTCTCAAGCTCAAATGAGTGGTGATATCAATTAAATTAAAGTTGTTGTAAGGAATTTTGAGTATCCTTTTTAGGGATTTAAGAAGTACATGGAGCAGCATGTCATCACCAAAGAATCTCGTGTGAAAAATCTCATAAGTGGGCTACTAAATCTTTTAAAGAAACAAAAGACTTTACTGTTGGACCTCTGAGTTCTACCAAGCCTTCTTTGGATATGGATCAGATCCCTGCTGTGATGAGTGAATAGATTGGACAGTCTTCTACCAGTGCCTCTGTAGACTCTGCTGCCTTGACCCACATGGTGACTACCACTAGTGATATATGGAAAATTGTTCAGAATTTTATGAGAGAAGCCACTACTTCTCAAGATGAGGTAAAAGACAAAGTGGATTACTATTTACAAAGGGTCTATACCAAGAATCATCTAAACAACCATTTCAATCTTATGTTAGAAAATATAAAGCTACCCCTAGTCACTCAAGAATTCAATGAAAAACTAATCAAGATGATGGAATTGAATCATTCTCTAGATAAATTTATGTAGAACAAGGATGCCTTTATTTCTGCTATGGAAAGAGGAGGATGGATCATAATGGACTTTATGAATCTGTTGCGACAATTTTTAATGTGGATAGTTATTCTATCATTGCACCTCCAATTCTTCCTGCCTCTACTCAGTCTATCCTTATTCCTCAGATGACTCCAGTTGACGCAATTTGGAGCCTCACTCCTATGATCACACAGAGAGCTACCCACTACATGCCAGGAATAGTCTCTATTGCTCAACCTCCATTACTGCTTTCTGGAATTCCCAAGCCTGAGTTTACCTCCGTACCCAATGCCAAATCCAATGTGGGCATTCAGGAGGTGGATTGATTAGTGGCTAGGTCCTTTGATAAGAATCACTTGTATTTTTTTTATTCAATTCTGTATTTCTATGTATTTTATCATCAAGTAATATATCAATGCTTTCATTCTCTCTTACTTTCTGTTCCTTTTATCCCCTTTTTTTATTTCTTTTTTCTAAACACAAAGGGGGAGAAATAAGATAAAGGGAATGGGGGAGAAATAATATTAAGGGGGAGAATCATGAGAATTATGATAAATATTAGCTTAATATTTATGAGCATAATACTTTTACCTCTATTAAATTTGTTTTATAATTTTACCTCTAATACATTTGGTATCTAACTCTAGTACATTTTTTTATTATTACCTCTAATATAATTTCATTTATTACTATATCCTTTGATACATTACTCACAATGAGGAATAAGAACCATTATATTTTATACTGATACATTACTGATTATTTTTAATTATAATATCATAATTTTTGATTATCAATAAGGGGGAGATTTTTGAAGTCACCTATTTTGGTAATCTCAATTATGTTTTAATATGCTTTGATAATCCAAAATATTGTTTATCTATATATTAATTATTTCAATATATGAAATTATACTATTGATTTGATAAAAATATCAAAATAATATTTGGAATATATTAATCAACACTTATCTATGTTTAAAAATACATTGAAATAATTCTAACATATGTTTTTCGTAGAACTTATAAGTGTTAAGTCCACTGATAAGGCTACGTACATAGGTACAGAGTCTACCAATATGGATAATGTAATTGATATACATAAAAGATACCTATTGAAGATAATCTACCGATAGAATAAGTCTATCGGTATGAACAAGTTGACTGATATAGACCAACTGGTACATAGTCTACTGATATGTAAAGGTCAGTTATACATAGTTACCGATACAAGATACCTATACAAATAGGCATACAGACACTACTGATATAAATTCCACCAATAAAAATACAATGCACACCAATATAGAGTGGCAAAGTCTACCGATACTGATACAAGTCTGCTGATACAGACGGAGACCGATACAAAAGAGCTACCGATAATAGGAGACACTGATAGAAGGAGCTACTAATAAGAGGATCCACTAATAGAAGGATGTACCTATAGAAGTAGTGACCAATTCAAGAAAGCTACCATTACAAGGAGTAACAACTACCAATAGAAATCAGTCACTCTTTCTCTAAACTCTATTTCTATTTTTTAATATAGAAATGGTTATATTTTATGTTTTTAATGCACATGCTATTAATTAATGATAGTGGTTGTAATTTCAGGACTGTACCTCGTACCTATAAAAATTTATTTATTCCCATTGCCGGATCTAAAGCCACATAAGGTAACCTCAAACTACTAATGTCATGTTTGTTGGCTGTTCACTCTTCACATGCTAATACGAGACTTTCTTGCTAAGACGAAGAAGGAAGAATCCATGTAGAACATGAACATTCCAGGAGAAAAGATCTTCAATGATTTCACTTGCACTCAAGCTGATCAGACTGATCAACCTGGACCTAGAATTCAAATACCAAAATGACACTCTTTTTCTTGAAAAAAACCAGATAAGGACACAAAGCCTCATCTACATCAATTCAAGGAGTCCAGAGCTTCAAAAAAAACACATAGAGCGTTATAAACTCTTCTCTTTATGATTAACTCTATTTTGTTTCATTTATTTACATTTTGAGCAGTGTGTGTGCTCTATGTCTTTACACACACACACACTGTATCTTGTGCTGAACTGGATGATTTATAAATCCTCACACAATATTTCCCTTGTACTCTTATATCCCACTGTGGATAGTGGAAGAGGTCATGTGTGTCCTGGATAGCTTGTGTGCTATTGTTTTTTATTGTACACATTGAACTGTGGTTGAGGACTTAGTACATGGACAGTCTATGTACTAATGTAAACCGTAATCCAGGGTGTGGATATAAGTTTATATAAATTTTTTGAGAGGAATAACTCTCAGATTAAGATTGAACCTCTTGTATAAAACTGATGTGCTTATATATTTTGTTTTAATCTATATTGAATATTCCACTGCTAAGTACTTTTAATATAAATATATTTTAAAGTAACTGTGATAGTTAAACTAGAAAGTGTTTATAACTTTTTTTAGCCATTAAGTTAGTGTCAAAAGTTTATTACTCTTTATATTGAGTTAACTGAGAAATAATAAATTTCTTGAGAAACTAATTGAAAACATAGATTCATTATAAATTCACTACAGTTTATCTTGTTATTTAAATTGGGAGATTTTTAATATAAATACTTTTAACAGAAATTTTTAATTAGAACTCAATTAACCCCCATCTTGAGTATCCACTCCGACTAACATATCTTATTATATAATAATGGTAGACTAGAAACAGAAGGAGTCGGTGAAAAAAATATTACAAAATTATTTGTTGATGAATATTACCCCTAATTCTGGTATCCTTTATATTCATTCTAAAAAATCAATACTAGGTTGTATTTTTGTACAAAAATAGATTATATAATAACTATAAGGACATTGGAATTTTATTTTGTGTATTATATGGATTATAAAAATGTTTTAATATGTGAAGAGGGGTAAAGAGTTGGTGTCCTTTTATAAGCATGGTGAGTTGAAAACTAGTAATTTTTTTGAAGAGAATAGAGTAACCAACTTTTTCTCATTAAAAAATGTTCCAAAATATCTAAAATTAAAACCATATAAATTATATGGTCATAATATATAAATACAATTTATTTTATACATGTGTGGATGTCATTTTTATTGTTATATTATTAGTTTAATCCCTATGAAAACACATTTTTACCATAACTATGGACAATAATAATTTCTATTATTACTATAAAATTGGTAAATGTGTTATTTTTACCTTGCTAGATAATATATACTATTATAAAATTTTATTTAAAATTAATCCCATAGATGTGATGAGTGATCTGGTTTATAATTAGAAAATGTTTCAAATGTTTACAATGTTTTAGTATCCAAATACAATATAATATTGATTAAAATTATCTAAATTATATTAATATATGTATTATTAATCTAATTATTAATGAAATAAAGAAATTATATTTATAAATAAATGAAATGAAAATAATGTTTTTATTTCTAATAATGTATTTTTCAATCTTCATGAAAAATAATCATTACAGAACTATCAAAACAATTCACCCTAATAAAATATTGACATTCTTATTTACAATATATTGTTTATTTTCCATATTATATTTTCCAGATTTTTAAGAATTTAATTTTACTAATAGTTAAAAAAACATTTTTGACAAAATAATATTTTTTTTAAACATATAATTACATTACTGAAATTTTTTTATATAATTAATAATACTATTAAATTATTTAATACCACTATAATAAATAATTAAAATGTATTTTTTACTATTAATATTTATATGTTTGATGTCTAGGATATATTAATTACCTTAAAATATCTATATAAACAAAATAAAATTGTTTTGTTAAAAATCACTATCATGTATAATTATAGATAAAGTTGAGTTCTCTAAAGAAAAAGTTTACATGGTGTTACATTTATCAATTTTTATCAAATAAATATTATTTATTCAAAAAAAATAATCATTCAAAAATACTCTAGGATCTACACCAACAATCTAATCTGTCTTTACTACACTATTTGTAAAATAATACAATTTCCAAAAGGATCACAATTGACCTTTTGACCATCAACATAATTTTAAAAAAAATATCAAGAAGATATAAATGAAATTTAAATAATTTAAAAGAACTAATTTTTTGATGTATCACATCACCATTCATTTAGTTCATCAATCCATATACTAATTTCAATGAACATAAGATACCCATAATGGTCCAATAATTATTTTGTCCTACATGAACTGTTACTTGGACTCTATATCATATAAGTGAATTAAAATGGATCCAAACATAAGTTAATTGGTCCTAGTACATTTAACATAAAAATAGAATAATTTCGGACCTATTTAAATGTTATTAAAAGGTATTTCACCCATCTATTAAGAAAAATTTTAATTTATACAACGTTATTCATGATTGGATGACAATAAAATTCACTATATTTGTTTTTTCAAATCATAATAAATTTTGTGATGTGAAAAATTGGAAATATTAAAATATTACATTTTTTATATCCTTTAATGGAATGTGTATTTAGTCCACCTCAAAGTAGTAATTGTATCCTCACCACTCCTAAAAATATCAAAAATGATGATATATTTTATTGTATCAAATTATATGTTTGTAAAAAATATTATAAATAACCAATTAGAAGGAATATTGAAATAATTTTGTTATACATTTGGAGAAAAACTAATACAAATAGAAATTTAAATCTATGAAAAATATTAATTTATTTTTATAAATGGTAATGAATACGAATATTGTTATTAGTGCTTATTTCACTAAAACCACATAAATCAATAATAGGGCCCTATATTAAGAAATAAAATTCTTTATGGAATTATCCTACCTTATATACTCTTTAACTTATCCTAAAATTAAAATCATATTCATCAAACATTATTGAACACCCTCATTTGTAATATTAGTTCATATATAAATAAACCATGAAAGGAACACAAAAAGGATCATTGTTAAAATTAAGAGGTATAATTTTTAAATATTCCATTTATATATCAATCATCATGAATGTGTATTCCGTACATATTTTTTCAACTTTTGAATCTATATTTTTCTTAGTTTTATCAATAAATATAATAAAACTAGACAATAGGTTATGTGGTTAATCATGTTTCAAATCACCAAATAGATTCTTGTTTAAAATTAATTGGGGTGTGTAATGAATGATAGAATTTTTTTTCTTCGTTCAAATATTAGGTTGTATGATTCTTTATGATGTTATATAAATTAATGGTTAGATGTACAGTATATTTTCTATCACACACTACACTTATGGACATCCATTTTGATGATCTTTATCCAATAAAATTAATAATATTCTCATTATGGACTATAGTTTGGAATCATTAGGACAATTTCATTATTCCACCATAGTTCTCCAACTATCATAATCAAATATATATATCTTTGGTATTAATCCTATAGATTATAAAATAAAAATATTCTCATTTGGGTTATTGCTATTTTAATCTTTAACATTTCACCTATGCAGTTGACAGTTTATCAATTGAAGTGTGATTGGAATAAAAATAAAAATACAAAAAGGCAATAAAACATAAGTTTTGATTAATTAGAGATATATAAAAGTTAAGTTAACTTGATCCCTATGAAATCCCCAAAAATAGGTTTCAACCATATACATAATTGATTCACATATTTTGGTATAAATTTCAAAAAAAATTCTATTACTGAATACTTATATTTGGAATTAATAGTTTAAAAAATGTTTACTAACATTTTAAAATTAAATCCACTATAGAAATTATATTTTCTCTTAAAATTTTTCACAAACATCACAATATATAAAAGGCTATTAATAAGGATTTCACATCTATATTGTAAAAAAATAATGAAACTATTACATAATTGAGATATAAATTCATTTTTACAAAGGATCATATATGATAAAAATATATAATTATATTACATTATATAAGAATTGATTTGATTAAATAATATTTTTTATAAAATAATTTATTTAAATATGAGATAATGCATTATCAATATATAAATTAATCCCGGTAATTTTTTTGGAGAATAAAATCATTAAAACTAAACTGATGTATTAAGACATTAAAATATTATCAAAACAATTATTCATTATTATCTTATTTCTACCATATTGGATTTCCACTATCAACAAAACTCTATCCAAACTAAATACTAGTAGATAATATTTAAATTAAAATAAATTAAAATAGTAAATCAAATCAATAAATTTAATTAATTATGAGTATTGTAAGATTGGGCACCCATATTTATACTCATCACATCGCAATTCTCAATAACCATTCCCCTTATTACTAAAAAATGGATTTTCATATATTTTTGAACAATCTAACTAAACAGTTTTCTAAAAAACAATTAACGGAATGATTTAACAAAAAGTGACACGAATAAAGATTTGTAATTGGTCATTATAGTAATATAAGAAAAAATTATTAAAAAATATCATATATAAATGAAATAAATTCTTCAAAATTCATGAACTTGTAAATTTCTATGAATAGTCTTGATTATAGATTTATCATTATTGGAAATTAAAGGAATACTATTGTAATCCATGATGTGGTTGTCCTATATATATATTAAAATATATTTTTACTTGTAATAACTCTAGTATGGATTTATATTTTTAACGTATATTTATAGTGTTTTATGATTTTACATAATAAATTTTTAAATGAATATTTTTTTGGTGACAGAGAGAAAAAATAGAGTTTTAATAAATGTCATCATGATTAAATGATATAGATAGGTCTATAAAGATCCTTGATGGTAGGGTGTCTATTTCTTACTTAATGGGTTTGTGAAACATGACCACTCGACTACCCATCATGTGGCTAGTATATTTAAATTAGTAATTAATATTCTCTAAGGGAGTTTCTATAACATACATATTTTTTAAATTTAATGATTATGTATTTAATATTGAAACATAATTTCCTATTCTATTTGGTGTGATTCCCATATAAATATTTTATCCTAATAACTCCCCTTTCCTCTTTAATGATTTGTATTTATTTCTCCTCATATTCATTATAGATTATGATATTTTAGTTTTGAGTGTTTTATCACAACATGGGAATTAAAATCCAATACAATTTGTGTGATTTCATCAAGAATTTATTTTAGTAGCATTCGATTACTTTTTTATGTTTCTAGTTTCGTATAACCACTTTTTTATGTATTATAGGAAGTATTACCCATTAATTCATCGTATAATTCATTTGTTAAATGTTAGGTATCCATCAATTTACATTGTTTGGAATTTTATATATTGATAATATTTATCTTTTTAATACAGTTTAGAATAAATGTTATGTGTAATCATAATATAATTTGAAAAAAAATAAATAGACTTAAAATTTTGATTCATTATTTTTTAACTATTAATATTAATTCTTAGATAAGTTTTTTATCATAAGTTTATAATTTTGTATATAATAAATTGATAAAATATGATATATATTTATAGAATTCTTGTAAAAGATTTAATATATGTTGGATTAATTAGTAATAATTATATGTTAGATTATATCAATGTTTTTGTTTTTCGGTTTTCCATTTTTGAATTATCATTCTTGATATTCAGTAATAAAATTATTTAAATAAATTTTACAAAATTGTATGAAACAATTGACTGAAATTATATTTTTTAGCTTCATTGTTCTTTCTATAATTAAAATTTCTTACACTATAGTAGATATGATTTCAATAAAACTCATATTAGTGATTTAGGGTGATTATAAATGTTTTTTCTTTATTTGGTAATAATGTTGTTTTGTTCTAAAACTTTTTATACTTCTGATGTTGATCTTCTTCAAATTTTCTTGTGTGTGATAAATGGGAGAATATATGGAAATTCATGTTTAATATTATTTTTTTACATTTATTTTAAAATAACACTTTTATAAAATATCCCTAAAATTGGATAACATTTAGGGGTTTGAGGTTTTGTTTGGAAAAGAAATTATTATATTTTGACAATTTATTTTTGATAAGCCTTAATTTATCCCTATAAGATCATTATATTCAATGTTTATAGTATTGGTTTTCATGATCCTATTTTTTTGGTACCTTTTTTCATGGATGGAATTATTTATTCCCACAACATTGTCAAAATTTTGTATATAGAAACATATGTGACATAATTATTATTGAAAATATTTATTTACATTATCTGAAAAGTTTCATTAATATATTGAACATTATTACTCATTTTATATGTGATCATGTATATCTTGATGTAATATTTACGAAATCATTGGTTTCTACATAGGATTTAATTTTCAAACACTATTTAGACATAACTCTTGTAGTTATTTATGCATGATATTCCAGGTAAGTGAATGATACCTCAGTAGGTTGGTGATGATTCCTTGATATTGTATTTTAAAATTATTCATATTAATTTAGATTTACATTTAAATCATATCCAATGTTTATTTACTAAATATTTTACAAATTTTGTACATATCCCATATTAATTTATTTTTATTAATTTTTTGTTTGGATATAGTGAACATATAAGAATTTATATATTTTTTATTGAATTTAATTGTATTATTATCATTTTATTCCAAAAAATAATGATATATTATCATTAGATTTAAATTGGTTTATAATTGACCATTAAGAAATATATTTCATCCCAACCTATCTTTACTAACCCTCGATGATTTTTTTCATTCACCTAATGATGCAATATTCACATTCACCCTAAAATTCCGTATTTAACTTATTAGAGGTCATAAAAAATCTATATAATAATCATATATCCACCTAATATAATTGGATTAATCTTTGATTGGAACTAAAAATAATTAATTTTGGATTATAATTCAATGTTAGAAATATGTATTTTAATAATCAAAATCATATTCCATTTTAAAGTAAAATATAATTTTTAATCTCATTTACACAAATTGACTAATACAGATGTTATTAATTTTTATTTTAGTTCAATTATGATCATTTATTTTTGTGATATCCATTAATATATAGAATACTACTTTTTTTTTAATATTACAATGAACAATTACTAAATTTCATACCTTTATTTATTTACTTATTAGAGGGAATTTTTATTATTTAAACTCATATTTGTACATAAAAAATTTGATATATAAAAAAATATTGACCTGAAAATTTATATCATGCCTAATGTTGATATATTACATAGGGTAATTAATTTAGTTTCATTAAAAATTTATATTTCAATTTTTAGTCAACCATAACCTCATTTACAGTGTATTAGAAATAATATATGACCAAATCCACATTCAACAAGTTGTATAAATTGAATTAATGAGTATATAATTTATATTGTTTTAATGCAATTAAATTTCATAAATTTTATATTTTGTTACTTTTTTTCTATATAATATGGAAATTTTTGTGATCCATATTCATCTAGTGAAATAAACAATAGAGAAGTAGTCCCAAAATAGAATCATCCTCCAATCAGTGGAATGATAAATATTGATAGAACATTTCTGAAGAGATATAAATATGTAAATGGATATCAACAACATAACATGAAGACTAATTCACTTGGTTCTTAATCATTTATTTTCATTTATCATGATATATATTCTTAATATATAATTATATTTTGATATGATCTAAATAATCATGTGTTTTCTTATCTAATGGGACCTATGATTTTACATCAGAAAACTTTCTTAATTAAATTTCTTCGTATCATATTCTATTTATCAACTATAAATATTAAATAATTAAATTCTTTAGAATCTATCAAAGCATAAGTATTATATGGTACCATATGAAATTACGATTATAATATTTTCTATGCATATGTGCATTGATTTAAGGGGTCGGAGATAATGTGGATTCTAGTAAAACATAAAAAAAGAATAACTCCAATCATAAATGATATATTATGTGAAATTAACTTGATTTTTTAATAATGTATTTTGAATAATCTCCATTATATTCCGCTATTATAAAATATTGAATTTCTATAATCGATATTGTATTTATTATATTTTATTAACATTATATTACCCCCTAACTATTTTTAACCATATTGAATTAATATAACAAATAAAAAATATCTATCACACCTGAAATGATGGTGTATGACCTTCTATATACATTATATAGCCAGTTGATAGGAAATTTATTTTATTTTTAGAAACATCAGAGTTAACCAATAGCATCTTATGATTGCGAAGTGTACATGAAGCCATTTGTGGCTTCGATATGATAGATTGATCATGTCCTTGTGGTATTATATAATATAGTATATAAATAGTATCTTTTATAATATATTTGTGTTTCTGACCATTATATAAATACTATGTGGTTTTATAACTTCATATGGGAGCTCTATGATGGTGTCACACCATTTTGTCCATAAAATAAATCCATTTTGTATTATCATGATAAGATTATAATTATTTCACATATAAAATATATTATAGAGAATTATATATAGATTAATTTTTTATGTGGTGATGTATACTCAAGTAATATTTTTGTATGTAGGTAAATAAAATATGTGACTATTTATCTAATTGTAGTTTATTATGTAATTAAAAATATGTCTCTATTAAATTTTTTAATAAAAATTGTTAGATTTTCCTGAACAATTATTTAGTAATGGATCACATTAAAAAAATATTGTTCAAACATGATGATATAATATTAGTATTTTTAGATAGTTGATTATATTATAAGTATATGCTATATGCCATTTATTATGCCTTATATAGATTAAAATTATATTTTTAATATTTAATTTTTTTCATAATTTTTGTATAGAATCATCTCATTAAAGATGCATAATGATGCACAATTGGGGAAGAAGTCACAATAAGAAAAATTATTATAATGTAAATGTATAGATATATTTTTTAAATTTTCCATTAATAAATAACTTCGGAATCTAGTATTGAATATAATTCATTGGTGTCCACTTAAGGGGATTATGAACCAAGAATGGTTGACATATCATGATGTGATGACAGTGTAAAATGTAGATTCTGAATTCTTATCACAATACTCTCATATATATAAAAATAATACTAAGACTCATAGTATTGTGGAGTGGATAGAGTTCATCAGCATAATCCTTCACCTAAATGATGGGAGAGATGAAATGAATTATTGATATTGAAGACATTATACTTGATACTGTAGAATGAAACTAGTGAGATATTTTTTTATATGTAGAAACCACATAGGGTTTATTATTGGATTAATTTTTGATAATCAATATTGAATTGTTGAACTGATATACAGTGAGGATTTATATATGGTAGGGGATTATTTTTTTGGTAGGATAATATATTTATCATTTGTTATTATTCTATATTTAATAAACCGGTTGATTTTTATCTCACCTTGGGTGATGATTAGATTATAAAGATTATTATATTTTCATATGTAATAAATTTATATATTTTTTGGATCATCCATTTGTTTCTATATTTTCAAATATTTAGTCAATAAATCCATTATAGTAATGATTTTTCATGATGATTAAATAAGAGATTTGGTGGGTCTAAAAGGACTGAATTCCAAAAATTTGGAATAATTGTTTAATATAATGGATATAATTTGTTTTTGATCAACCATAAATATATATATCCTAATAGAATTTGATCACTTGAATGTGGATATCATGGATATACTAAGTGATCTTAAAGAGGTATACATAGGTTCGTTGTCATAGTGAGATAATGGAATTATATTCAGGTAGTATAATAATGAATTTTTAGAAATGTTTCTAAATAATTCCTCAATGGTATTGATATAAAGATTTATATTTCAACCAATAATATCAAATGTGGGTTTGTTTTTAGTAGAATAACATAAATCATATTTTTTCATTGTGGTATTTTTATGATTTTTTGATGGATAACCAGGGAATGGTTTAATATGAGGATGTTGTATAGAGTAGTTAGGAGATCCAGGTGTACTGTCAGAAATATAAGCATCCTTAATTATTTATTTATGGAGTTATATTTAACACCAATAAATTATAAAATAAGAAAATTTTAGTCAATATCATATGAGACATGGAATATCAACATAAACAACCCATAAAATATATTTTACTAAATTTTATATCTTCAATAGTTTGTGGAACATGCAACCCTATGTCTAAATTAATTTTAATATATTACACAATTTTTATATAAAAATTTAATTGGTTGATATTAATATTACTAAATTAATAATTAAAATTAAAGTGATATAAATTTTTCGAAACAAAATAAGAATCAAATTAAAAAACAACATTTTTCTAAAAGACGGTTTAGTCACATTTTGTGAACATAATTAAAAATTAGTTTCAATAAATTCTTGAAAATTTCTTTGATATAGTTAATTTAATTAATTAAATAATAATATGAATAAATTATTGTGTATTTTGTTTTTTGGGAAATGTTTCATATATTATGATAAATAGTTAAAAATGGGAAATATCATGTGAAAATGTCATTCTTTTCATTTTATTTATTTATCATGTTGATGTATATTAATAATTTGTTTTAAAGTATCATTAGTTCACTTTTATGTCTATTATTAAAATTTAGTTCATTTTATTCATATTTATAATTAATTCTAAATAAAAATAGTGTATTTTTATGTATGTTTTCACCATGAAAATAATAATTTTTATCGCCTATGTGATATTTATTTTAAATTCATTTTTTCAAATTTTATGATTGTAATTTTTATAGTGGATTACTTATTTAAAATTAGAATAATTTATATTATTTATAAATGTGAAAATTGTTTTTTTGTAAAAATGGAATGTATGAACATAAAATATTGTTTACTGTGATTTCGGTAAAAACGCGATTAATGTGGTTAAACTAAAAATATAATTGTCAAAATGACCTAAAAAACAGTCTAAAGAATATTTAAAGTCCATTTTTCAAATGGATAATTACTATTTCATTAGGATAATCTATTATGGACCCATTAATAATGCTAAAAACGTGGTTACAACATTAATATTTTAAAATCTATAAGTGTCCCACTAACATAACTTATAAAAGATCACCTAATATCTTATCTTCGATGCCCCATAAAACATATTTTTATAAATATAACTAACAAAATAAATTCTATAATTCATTACTCTATTAAAATATTACATAAATCGGTCACAAATATATCATTGTATGGCTTTTGGGGTAGGGCTAAGGTGGTTATCCGACAATGAGATAACTTCCATCAATGGGAAATTTTTTATTTCTTCCAAAACCTTTTTTACCATTATTTAACAATTATTATAATATAAAAAATGTATAATACTTATAAATATATGTTTTAATTTCATGTTAATGAACTAAAACAATCATCAATTCCATAAATTTTGTTATAAAATCCCCATTCTTGTGTATGATGGACTACTACCTCACGGACCGCTTTCATGCATTTTTACATTAATACATATCATGGTTTGGTATGATGATGGGAAATAATAATATAAATTATATTAATAATATAATTATTCATATTATTTAATAATATAATATATTTTTTTTACTTTCCATTTCAGAGGGGAAACATTATCATCGATCGTGTGAACAAGGGACAACCACCCCACCAAGCGATGTTATTAATTTTTCACTATCGATCAACATGGAAGGTTGTATAGAATTTTTTTTAATACATTTGATATAATTGAAATAATAATTAAATTAATGTAATTTCTATCATTATAAAATGATAATATTCTATTTTATTTCTCACACTGATAAATTATAAAATCATTCGTGTATATGTGGACTACAGCCTACTTATGTGATGTAACTCATTTTTCATCACCAAACCACTTTGATGATATATATATTTATGTTTAAATAAATAACATTGTATTAATGATAATTATTTTATTCCATAATAATAAAATATTAGTTACATTCTTCTAATCATGATCATTTGAAAATGGAAACATTTTTTATTCACATGTAAGACGAATGGTCTCCATGATTTTAACATAGTTAATTTTTCAAAACTATGTTTCATGATTGTTTTAAAAAGAATAATTGATTTGATAATATAATAATTATTTAATGGTTAATTTTATGGAGATAACAGAACTATAGAATATTCACATGAAAAAAAAATCATGATAAAGCATAAATTAGAAAAAAAAGAATTAAAACAAAAAACATTGAAAATAATGAATGATAATTAATCAATGGGAAATAAGATTTTATAAACAAATCATATTTGACATTATAAATATTAATATTGTAAATTTAAAAATTATAAAAAACTATAAAAAGGCAATAATATGGTTAAAAAATCTTGATCCAAAAAGAACTATGAGGTATGGAACTTAATCAAAAATTGATTTAATTGTGGATTCTTGTAATGTTTAGAATATGTATTCATTTATTTTGTGTTTATAGTAAACCATTTACATGTAATGTGATTCATTGATCATTATTCATGTAATTTTATATTTTCATTTAATTTTTTTTATATAAGTGGATTTCAATTAAATGTTAAAAGTGATAGTGAATTTTATAACCTAGTTTTTTTATTGGGTTATATTACAACATAGTTGTATTTTATATTCTTAAATTATGTATGTAATTAAAGTCTCCAGTATTTTATTGAATTTACACCTTTTTAAATTGGATTTTATTTTTATTGGCATAATCAAATAATTGATTAATCCTCATTTAAATGTAGTGACCACTATATGATTTTCTTTCACAACATCACATTAATCATGATTCTTTATAAATGAATTTAAATTGAATGAAAATTATATTATAATTGGATAATTAACACTTCCATTTTTTATCCTGTGTTTATTTAGGAAGTTATTCAATAATAGCACCTTTTTCAATACATTTTTACACAAAATTATTTAGAAACATTTTAATCGAATCTGAATCAGTTTCACTATTCAATTGATGATCAATTTTTTTTTCTAAAACAATGATTTCAAAAAAATAAATTTTTTTTTACAATATATAAAATGAATTTTTAAATTCATTTTTATGAAAAATTTGTTTTTAAAAAATATTTTTTAAATTATGTTCCTGTCATTTTTAAATAAAGAATGTTTTATTTTTATCAAAAAAATTAATGAACTATTTGTAATAAAAAATGCATATATATACTTCTAAATCATCATGAAAAACACAATGTTTTAAAAGGTCCATTATATTTATCATTATTTTTTTTCAAATAAAAAATTTAATCTGTTTATAAATTTTATTTATAAATATTTAAATTCAAAAGAGAAATGATATTTTTCTTATGAATTATTTTAAATACCTGTTTATAGTATTCTTATTCATCAAAGACAACAAACAATTATAATTACTCTAATGGAAATATGATGTATTGATAACATCCTTACACAACATATGGATTGTTTATGATAATTTTGGCCATGGAATGTATTGACATTCTCAATTTTCGTTCATATTTATAGTCCATAAATTTCCCTTTAAATATTCACTTAATTATAATAATTGGATATTAATTTCCACATAAATATCCACATTATTTTAATTGGATATTTTTATTTTTGAAATTGAATATCATTTATACATAAATTTTTCTATATTGAATTTTATTTTTCTTATTGGTAAAATAATTATAAATTTCTAATCATTTCTAAATTTAGACTTTTGAGGATAAGGAAATTTATAAATAAATTTAATATTTTCCTCAATATATGATGATTTATTTTTACAAGAAGATATTTGTTGGTCCTAGTTATATATATCCCATAAATTCTTTAGAAGGTCTCCCAGGAAAAATCAGTAATCTATCATTAAACATGAATCTTCATGTACTACTAAACTATCTTACGATAAGACATAAAAAATATGTATCATTTTTAGGAGTCATGAAATCCAATTATTAATCATTTCAATCATTAAAAGATTAATTACTGTTATCCAATAGAATATTAAAAGGGTATTTCATATTGAAGCACTTAATTATCTTTTCATTTATTAAAAGGATTAATTTTTAAATTATTTACCTTACAATATTGATTATTTATTATATATTCATGATAGTTAAGTTATTTAAATTGAAGGTCTATTTATTTATTTAACATTCCATGATTATTATTCTTATTGATTTGTGATATATTCTTATGTATGTAAAACATTCCTATTTATTGAGACCACCCATAATATATTTATTTTCTAAGGAATCCATTATGTGTGCTCAGATTTATATGAAAGGATATTCTATGGGTTGTTATTTTATAGTCAGAAAAAATTATTTTATAATTTTTTTTTAATTTTAATATAAAAATCATTTATATCCCTAATTTATCAAAAATACTATACTATTTGGTCTATTAGGATGTGATTCCTTATATCATATGAAAATTTAATGATTTAAGGTATTTTCTCTTGGATACTTCAATTGGGGAACTATAGTTGGTATGACATTAGGTTTAGTAGAAACCATGGTAAATTGATTTATGAAAACAATGATTTTGGATTACACCCCTTAGATAAATATTTATGATATGTATTGAAACACATGGACAGTCTTAGAATATATACTTATTATAATTCATACTTCGTTATGAACAATTATAATGGATTTAGTTATATAATAAAAAATAATAACCAATTTCAATCATATGGTGTATTAGATTAAGAAAACATTATAATTATTTAAACGTATTATAAATTATTATATGGTTTTTTAAATTATTTTTAATGTTCATACTATGTTATTTTATTTTATTCAGTGTGTAGAACAGGAACGACTTGAGTTAACATTAAACATAGTTTAATATATTATGACTATGATCAATTAAATTGGAAGACGATAGGAATTTATTATATTGAAATTATCCCTAATTGGTTATCCATGATTATTTTTATCATATATTTTAATAGAATTTATTATTCCCCAATGAGGAAAAGGATAGTTTCCTCTAGAAACTTATGTGGTTGAGACCATCGAGGCATGAATTATTGATTTCATTCATGTCAAAAATGTGTAAGGGGACTCCTAGTAATGTGTACCAATTGAATGGGAAAATAATTTACATGCGGACAAAAGGTCATAAGGAAAATAATTAGTAGAAAAATTATGAGTACGATGGAATGAAAGAAATCTCATCGTAGGGATCCATTTATATTTTATTATTTAAATGTGCGGAACTTATGTTTTATCCATTTGAATGATTTTTTTTGAAATTTAATCCATATACCACGGATGAACCTATGTGGAAAAATATTGATGAAGTATTTATGAAATGGGGTTAAAGAATCATGTTCTATATGTATTTTTATAAATTTAAATTGAGTAATTAGAATTATGAATTATTTAAAAAAATTAAATATTAAAAACAATTGTTTAATAATTATAATAGGATTTGTGAATAACATCAGGGGTTTATTATTATTTGTTTTTAAATAGTTCTATATCATAAATTCCCATTTTGACAAAGTATGTTGTAGGAATATAATATGATTTAGGATATTTTTGGAAAAATATTAATGGGAATACACACAATTGGTTTAAAATATAGGATGTTATTTAAAGAATAAATCAATAACATTTTTTTCAACAAATTATAATATGTATTGTTATGCTTTTAGGTTTATTTTTTCATTAATGTGGTAGTAATGATGGGTCATCAATTTTTGGTATAATTATAAGAATTATATTATTATGTTTTTTTAAAATTAGCAACATGAATGATTGTTGACATCTTTTCACATTCATAAAGGCCAGAGGTCTTGAAACAATGAACAAAGCATAAAAATGGATTTCTACTTACAACATTACTATGTGATATCTTGGTTAATTTATTATTTTTTGGATAATTTATATTAAAAATAATAGTAATGATAAACTATAAGTGTTAATTTTGAGGTGTAGTGATTAATTTATTGTATTGGATAACCTGTTATAACCATATTGGTTTTGGAAAATAGTAATAAGAAGTAAAAGATACTCTTCACTATATAAAGGATAATATAATCAATTAAAATTGATTAATTATAATTTATGGATACAAAATTGTTTGTTGGTAATTAATTTAGTTTCATAAGTGATGAATTGGAAAATAATTTAAGACTAACTAAAGGAAGGAATTGTTCTTATAAAATTAAAATATATTAAGTAAGCGTGTTTCCTAATTTTGTTGGATAGTAAAATAATACCTCAAATTTTAAGGAAATATATTTAATCAATATATTTATCATAATATCACTATATCAAATGAATAAAATATTCCCTTGACTCATCATAGATATATATTTTTTTTGTTAACCTTCTATGAATCACTAGATTTTTGTGATCAATGAACTCTATCAATTTTTATTAAATCATGGTCATTAAAATTCTATTCGATGTACTTTTTTTTAATATTCAACCAAAGGATATTTATTATGTAATATGAATATTAAATTATTTGGGATAGCCTTCATATTATTTTCTTATATTTTTAAAATTATTTTTAATAAAACCTATTCTAATGTATTTATTTCAATAATTGTATTTAAAAATTTCAAAACCATGATTACTATGGTGAATATTAAATTTCAAGGATGAAATTTATTATATTTTGGGATAATTTAATAATATGAAATTCAAAAATATGATCATTTTATTCTATATTTTATGGTATGTTCTAAACTAACTAGGAAAAAACCATGAAATAATTCATTAAATATAATATATTTGACAGCATGGGGAACACACAACCTGATGTATAATTGAACTATGATATATTAAATTATTAATCCAAGATCATAAATTGGTAGGTATAATGGTACTAATGAAATTATGAAAATTATTGTTATCTATTGATTAGAAATAAAATAATGATAAAAAATGATTTCTAGAAAACAATATTTTTTCAAAAAGGCTGTTTACTTATGTTTTATGAAAATAATTTAAAAAAACATTTTCTAATTTTAGAAAACATTAATAAAATAAAAAATTGAATTTGAAATATTATAATTACTAAATCGAGAATTTTTGGGATTTTTATGAAATTGTAATTTGGTTTGAATATTGAAAATTGCTAATTATTAATTGTAAACTATATATTCATTTAAATTATTTATTATGGTGAATTATATTATAAATTTATTTTAATGTATAATTACAATATTTATTTTTCTATTAATCCCAATTATTTTTTATAATAATTTTTATAATTAATTTTTATATAAAAACATTATAACCTTTTGAAAATTTTATCTATGAAAACCCGATATCTCATCACATTTGTAGGTATATATTTAAAAAAGAAAATTTGTTAAAAGAATTTTGAAAAAATTATTAATTATAACGAATCATAATAATTACGATTATTTAATATGGTAAAATTATTTTTTCAAAATAATGAATATGAAAAATTGTAAAAATTATTTAACATATTTAAGGTTAAAATGGGTTTACCAAGGGCATAAAAAGAATTCATAAAGTATAATATATCTGCAAATTTTGTCTAAAATTTATTTTATAACCATATATACCATATAATATCTAATTATCGAAAATAATACATTTCTCACAATTGTAAAATTTCCAATGTGTGGATGTATCTTTTTATTTTAAAAAAATTAACTTGTGTCACATTCTCCTAACATATACAAGAGAACCACAATTTATTATTCTTAAATAAATAAAAACATTTGGATTTGTGAATAACTTCATGAATTAAATCCAAAAATATCTCCTATCATTCAATAAGACATAATTTTGTTATAAATCAATCCATGGAAGGAATTTGGGTGAAACATAAAGATGTAACCTGATGAAGAGGAAACATTTTTAAAAGAGGGGTTTAATTGTAATTCTTCATCCACGTCATTTAATTAATAATAAACCATTATGATATAATAATCTAATTATATTAAATATTATAGTATTTGTTAGTTAACTATAACCAAACCCACTTCTACTTAATGGGTTACAAAATCATCATTTGTGTGTGACTCGAACATCCACCTCACAAACCAATGTCATTAATGTTTCCATTACCAAATATGAAAGATGTTTCTGATAATGGATATAATATATATATATATTATATTACATTTAAATTTTAATTATTCATATTAATTCATTATATTATATATACATTTTTATTTTCCATTACATGAAGGATGTGACAACATTTCTCCTATGTACGACAATCTATCACCTCACAATTAGATGTGAGACATTTTTTCTATAAATGATACATGGAAGGTGATAACGATAATATTATTCAATGTATGTGAAATACATAATATAATTATCATAATTCAAACATATTTATAATTATTATATGTTAATATATCATTTTTATTTATACACTAAAAAATGATAACATCATTCATTTATGTGTGGACTACCGACTTCAAGAAGCGATACACCTGTATTTTCCTCACCACAGCACATGGATGATATACATATAAGTGTATTGAATAAAATAGTATGTTAAAAATAATATTTATATTACTAAAAAACAATAATATATTATTAATATTAATTCCAAAATAATCATTGAAAAACAGAAATGTTACTCATGTATAGATATGACCTACCATCTCCATTATTTTAACAAAGTTCATTTATCATATCCATATTACATGATAGGTATTAAAATAATAATTTATATAAAAAACATATAATTATTTCATGAATATTGTTATTGATATTGTGTTACTACATAATATTTACAAGAATTAGAAGATTCCTGAAAAATCATTAATGATAAAACAAGAAATTTAACACCCGTAACAATGAAAATAAAGAATGATTATTAATGGGTGGGTAATAAAATATTAAAAAATGATCATATATTGTTTTATAAGTATTAATATGGTTATTTTATATAGGTAATATAATTTTTGTAAAGAATATACATTATGTTAATGAATATTCATGAAAGAGGTAGCATGAGTTAAGGGATTTCATCTCAATTTCATTTTATTGAGTTATATTTTATTGTTGTAGTCATATTTTTAATTATATGGTGTATATAATAACATTTTGACATGAAATATCATTAATAATTGATTGTTAATTTTATTTTACATTTTAAACTTAATGAGTTCAACTATGAGGTTTGGAATTTAATGTTTCCATCTGGTTATTAATTTTATTAAGCAAATTTTTATTAGGTTTTATTACTCCTTCTTTAAACATGATAATATAAGAGTGTGTGTATAATGAATTTTCACTGTATAATATTTTATATAACGTTTTTTTATTTTTATTTACATTTCATACACAAAGTCAGTATATTTATTATTCCATAATTCAATGTTATATCATTTGAAATGGTTTATTTCACAAATTAATTTTTTTTGGGATTGTTTATTCTTGAATTTCCATTGAATGAAATTATTTAATCAGTAGATAAAAAACAATATCATTTTGTTATACATCAGTAATTCAGGATTTTATTTGAATTTTTATTAATAATATTACACTCATCCAAATTTTTATTGAATGATAAAATGTTTTAATAGAATCCAATTTTATTTCTCTCTTAATTCATAAAACGTTTTCCTTCGAATAACATGTTTACTAATTTCTCTTATTGTTCATACACCATTTCTAAATGATTGTTTAAATAACATCTTACATATTTATAATTATTTAAATTTTATGTGAATAAATTTTAAATTAGAGAACTTGACTTGTTTAGTTTTATTTTAAAATTTATAATAATTAGTATCATAATATACATTGGATACATGTAATTTCCATCTATTGAGGAAACTCTTTATATTGAAACATCCATTATAAGTTTAAAATGTTATTTTCAAATTGATAAAACATTAATTTTTTTAAAAAAATAATTAGTTTATAAATGGTATTTTCAAAATTAAAAGGATATTTTCCACAAGATTATTTTTAGATAATTTTTAGTAGAAATCCATTAATCAATGAAAAATACCCTTCGTTATAACTTCAACTGTTATTTGTCATGTTGATACATACATTATTATATTTATGGATGATTTATGATCATTTTTACAAAGTAATTTATTAAAATTAACCTTAATGAATCATTTTGGTAATAATTATTAAAGAAAAATGTTGTCGTTTCCTCCAAACTTCCACCTGACATGGCCCATGGCATTGCCCAAAGGGAATTCTCGACCCCCTATGCTGGAAACTAGTTACAGAGTATTAAATATCCACATTGATAATTATTTTACCCATCAATATTAGTATAAACAACCCACATGAAAAATACATTATATAAAAAATTACCACTACCAAACAAGACCCAATAATTTTTAGATACAAGGTATTACAACATCAAACAATACCAAAATATCAATAATGTAATTGAATAACTAAAAAATCTCATAATACTCCATTGAACAACAGGTTCATCCTTTTTAAGCCACCACCACCATCACCTGTTTGATTTGGGACACTATCAACCATATCCACCATCACCAACATGATACATCATTTTGTTACCGAGATCATATATAACAAAGTCAAAATACACCCAAATGTGTATATAGAGTGTAATCCAAATACCAATAATATTTCTCTAAAAATAAATATTAAATTATATTACAATAAATTATAAATTAAATTGTACATTTTCAAAATAACATTAGAAATTTTTTGAAGAAATCATTTTAAAGAAATAATTCTCCAGAAAACACCAATAAAAAAACTTTTCTTCCAAAGAAGAATTCATTTAAATAAAAATATTCACAAGATTTACTGTATATCAATTATTATCACCACTTTACACAAAAATCATGTCACAAGAGTGTATAATGGAAAATCCTAATATATAACATCATTTAGTAGGACCCTATGAATCTTTTACCCTAGTGATCAAAATCGTCAAACCAAAAATAGTATCATTCTCATGCACAAACCACTAGAGGCTAACAACCCCCGATGTCTAGTGGTATCCAAATTTTAATCCAATAATAATATTTTTCCATTTCATAATCAACTATAAAAGAAATCATACCATATTCTAGTGTTCTCCAGTCATATTACATGTTTATTTAGTGATGTCTAATCAATCATTCTAAAATAATATGGGAATTATCCTATTCTAAATCATCTAGCATACTATTTAAATTATTCCAACCAAGATTCCCATGATTCCCCTTACAACCAAATTACAATTCACATTTCAAATAAAACTTCAATTTCAAATACACATGCCAATAATCATTAACAAAAATAGAAACCAAACATTCATAATTCATATTTATCCATTGGTCAAGGTTGAAATGAAAACTTCATTCTTAAAAAAACAATCCCACTTTCATTTCACATTCATTGTAAAACAGTTTTGAAAAACTTTTTATTCCACGTTCCAAATTCATAACACTAATATGGAAAAATAAAAAAAACATTATATCCCCTCATTTTCCATGGTCATGTACCGTTTCAAATAAATGGGCACACCAAATCTATTTTATTACATGTTTCACATAACATTCAAAAATTACAAACCATATTTAACATTACTGGAAAATAATTCAACATGAGTCAAATTAAATTTATTTTGAAAAATCAATTTTAAACACTCTATCACCACATGTTACTTTTTAAAAATTCTTTCACATCATTCAATCAGGTCATCAAGAATTTTTAATAATCACCATAGTGTGTCACACATAGAACATAACTACGTTCCTTTAATAAGTCAAACTTTATAGATAATTTATCTTAAAAAAGTATAAAAATATTTAAAAAAACTAAACTATTCTATATAAACCATTTATAACACCTATAAAGTAATAGTGAATCATATAATAATGTAAAAATATAGAACTATTAACCTCAGACATGGGGACTTCTAGAAAAAGGTAGATAAACAAAATTGAACCGCCAATAGACCCTATAAATGAATTACCAAACAAAAACATATCAACATTACACACACTAAATTTAGGATAGAAACATCATTAGGTCAAGCACCCCATAATAAAATAATATTTCAAACTATGTGGAAGAAGAAGCATAGTAGAAGGAAGAAATTATAGGAAATGAGACCTAAATGATGATTCCTTAAACAAACAGCACCAAAATCACCCAATGATTATTTCTCTATATGTCTAATAATATTTTGAAGAATATTGCATGTATGAAAATACAGTATATATATAGGATTAGAGAGGATTTATTGTTAAATTTAATATAGGAAAATGAGTAATCATATCATTTTAACATCCTAGACATGTTACATGGTTATCCACCATTGTATTCCAAACCGTGGAAAAAATTTTCATCACACAATGTCTCTGAGGAACAAATATTCATGGATTCCCAGGGGAGGGAACATGCGTTTGACCCTATAAATGCAACTTTGAATGTGCCACTATCTTAGTATCATGTTTTCCATTGGGATGGTTCATGGTTTCATATAATCATTCGCCAGACTTGCACCAACAACTATTGATTCCAACACATTGTTTTCTTATGAAAAACTAATAATGAAAAGAAATGATAAATATATGATAAAAAATAAACAAAGGAATACCTAAAAACAAAATCATGTATATGAAACTTCTCCCCTCCATAAAAAACAATTTTTCCCTAGAAAATCATTTACAATTATAGTCAGGGAATAAAAATATATATTTCTACTCATCCCAAGACTTCTAATCCCATGTATCTTTCACATCTTTTCAGTGAATCCTATGAAATTGTACCAATGATATGGAATTCCCATGAATAGATTTTTCTTGATAATCCAAAATTAACACTAGCTGCAAATATGTAGAAAAATTAGGTTCCAGTTCCCAATTCTCCCAATTCAACACTTAGGATAGATCTGGATTGTACTTTTTAAAAAAGGGGAATAGAATATTTAACAAATTCATTTCTTCTGGGAAGGAAAACATAACCTCTATTCGACACTTCCAAACCTTGTAGTGATCTAAAAAGGATTGAAATACCTTGGCATTAGCTTTCATTACTTACCCATGTGACAATGACCTGAACGAGGTGACACATTTAGAAACACCAGGTCATCCGTAGAATACTAAAAAGCACATAACCTCAGATAAGAATAATACATGAGATGGAAATATTACATCATAAAATTATTCCTTATCCAATTTACTTTTTATAATTTTCTTCTATAATTATTAGTAAAAACAATATGGTCTCACCCACCCCATCCCAACACAAAGGGGATCATCTTGAACGACCATAAAGAACCTCAAAGGGAGCTGTTCAAATCGATGATTGCTAACTATTGTTAGTTGAAAAGTAATCCAATCCCAAATGTGTATCCCAAGAGACATTAAACTGTAATACACATACTCATATCATGTCTTAAATTGTCTAATTTTCTTATTTTATATGAACATTTGTGTGAGGGTTGTATGTCATGCTCAATATTTAATACAACCCCATATTCTTCTAAATACTTTCATAAAAAAACAAGGTAATGTGACGGTCCCAATCTGAAATTATATCCAAATAAACAACCTAAGTCCTCACTATATCTTGAACATACCACCAACCAAACTCATCAACAATGGATAAATACTTGGTTGGATAGAAATTGGATAATTTGGTAAGATGATAGATTACTATCCAAATAGATTTTCATCTCGTAGTTGTACAACCTAATCCAATGATAAAATCATTAGAGATGCTTCTCCACTTCTATGTAGGGATGGTTAACTTATAAATCAATCTATAGGGCCTCTGGTGGCCTTCTATAAATTAATGAAAATTATAACACTGTGGTATAAAGTTATCTATATCTCGCTTCATGCATGGCCACTAAAACAACTGACGCACATGATAAAAATCATGGTAGCACTATGATGGAAGTCCCATTGAGACTAATATCATTCCTACATTACCACCTCCCATAATAAAGAGGCACCATGAATCGACCTCTAAAGAAAAAATTTATATCATGAGATAGTGACCACACACATAGGACCTCCCCACCATTTATGAAATACATAGAATGTTTTACCATCTCATCACTCAAATTATATTACATAATCAATTAAGAAAGGAAATGTGTCAACAAAATAACATCCATGAATACACCCCCACTATGGTCCTTTCTATTGAGATGCAACTGGGAAAACGATCCATCAAATTATCAATATAATACTTCAATTATTACACTATAATTATACATTTAGAAGAATCTACAACCACATTTACCATTTGTGGGGTGTAGATGATATCAATAGCAAAACCCATAAGGTACTCAATCCAAATATACAACCTCAAATAGATCATTCAGGGAAATAATGTTGGCCAATCTATTATAATCAAAATAAAACAAAAACTTCTCCCCAAAAAGATAATGGTGAAAAATATTGAATGATTAAATAATCATTGAGAAATACTAGTCGTGGTTTTGGTAATTATTTTGATTTTGGGCAGATATGGTGACAACCATACACCACCACATGGTCATCTTATATCAGCACACACTCATGACCCATACCTGAAGCCTCATAGTATAACATGTATCCCATCTCAGATTCTAAAAAAATTAAAATATGGTTCATTGTCATCTATTTTTTAAGATCCACCAAAGATTGTTGAAATTATAGGTTCTACTAAAACATAACACCCCTTCATATTAGTTATTTTCATGGATTAATCAACGCAAGAGAAATCCTTAACAATCCCCCAACTATACACTTCCATGCCAAAAATTCATTAGATAAAAAAATATTAGTTCTCTTTTCCAATGAAATAACTTCCCTAATCTCATCAGGGTTTAATAGGACCCCTTTTTTCAAGATAACAAGACATAGAAACATTCCCTCCATAATAAAAAATGTATTGATAAAAATCATCACATATAGATGATGATCCCGAATAGTTCACAAAAAAGTCCTCAAATTCCACTCATATTCATCCTTATTCCTTGAATATATTAATATTTCATGCATAAAAACCATGATAAATGAATGAAAATAATGGTGGAACACCCTGTTCATAAGTTCCATAAAGACTATTGGAGAAATTTTCGACCCGAAAGGCATGGACAAGTTCTCAAAATGTGTGTACCTACTTTGAAAAGATGTTTTTTGAATATCCTTCTATCTAAATCTAACATGGTGATATTTGGAACATAAATAAATATTTGAAAACTAATATTCCACCTTAAGTTTACCAACATGGGAATTATTTTGGTAAAATGAGTACTTGTACTTGATATTCACAGTATTCAGATTTCAGTAGAAAATAAATTATCAAAGAGACGCATTTGACTTTATTGTAAATAAGACTAGGGATGCCCACTGATAGATACATGGGAAAATGAATCCTTCAATTTACAAATCATCCAATTATTCCATTAATTACCTCAAATTGGAAAGGTTCATTTGTTATTATAGAAGAGATATCGGATTTGTTCCTGATGCCAAATCATTGATGAACTCTGTATACTACAGTAGGGGAAAACCCGATAAGCCATCTAAAAATACATCTTGATATCTATCCACAATGGGATGTAATCTAGTTAATATATCATTATCATCATCCTACAACATGACTAATGGGAACCAAAAAATGATATTTATATATTAAATAACTGGGGGTCAAGAAAATCTCAAATAAGGACTTCATTCACCTGGAAAACATGGGTACTTCCATCAGGGGAAAAAAATACTCATCCCTAATAGCAGTAAATTTGGGCCGTAAAATGCACCATCAATTCCATACATAATGTCACATCAAAGAGTTCATTCTAAAAAACCATAAAATACCATTCATACTAGACCCCTAAATGGGGGCTATGCCAAATGAACACTAGAAACCCTCCTCGCACTTTTTACCGTGTGGCCTCACCGACTCCATTGCAGAAGGAATAATCTAGTCTTAAAACAATAACAATTACACAAGGTGGGTAGAAAAAAAAATAAATAGGGCTAAGTATAAAATATAAAAATATATAATGAAGACAAAATAATAATAGTACCACAAACTATCATAATCCCTATGTCCAATTACACTATCGCTTAATCCACCTCATGATGTTTCCTCATCTCTTCATAATCCTAAGAATGAACACAGACCTACAGGTATGCCAAAATATGACAATGCCTAGAATATGGTATATAACTACCACATAAACCTCTAAACTAAGAGCCCATAGTCTTATATAGTTCATTCCATGATAATATCCATCTAGAAGCCATATATATTTCACCACTCTGATGTTTTATCTGATCATTACAATACTGCCACAAGTTCCCCATGGTTCCACAACGATGGTACGACATGGGTGGATATGAACACATATAATCGATGTCTTTTAACTTCACACATTGACAACATGACTAACCAAGAACCTTAAGAAACATATGAAGATGTGCAGGAATGATGACATGAACTACCACCTCCCCTCTTCTGATGCTTGTCCCACTTCCTATTCTTCTAAGATAAATGGTTAGTTCATACTACTAACACTATATTATAGATACCACAAATTCCCTTAAATTAAATTTCCACCAGCATCACATGGTCAAACACATTGTAATACATATTCAACCTAAAAAATAAGACTATAAATTGAATTTATGGTCATATCCTTATATCAATCATTTGATCCTTCAAATACTTGTTGTAAACTACATTCTGTGTCAACTGAACAAACCAAATAAATCATATGGAATACTCCATAATGATATGGTCTTATAGAAATATATCCAAAAACTGACAGGACTTTGATAAGGCCAAAATATCATGACAATACTCCTTGATGAACAAAAGTATAAAATCATTCCAAACTATCAGGTTATGCTTCCCATATCTCACCCATAACGCTCTCCATGTTCTAATTTACCTTAAAATAAAAATATAGCACACATCCTTATGAATACATATGAATTATCAAGAATCTCCAACATCATCTCTATTTTCTCAAACCACTCCTTCATCTCTTGGTGTCTTATACTTTATCAAATTAAACGAGGCTTGTTCTTGAGTAACTCTTGAGATTTATATTTTCTAGGACCTTGTTCTTCTTCTCTATGTTAAATATGACCATATTCCACTCCATGACCCAAAGCACGTACAACCTAAACAATGACTTCCAGTGGTCTTTGGTCAACTGGTGCGAGAAAAATCTCTGCATCTTCATCTCATGGTTCCACAATAGGACTCAAAGGATGTATTTTTATACAAAAAGCAATAACCAAAATAAAAAACCATCAATAAAACCCAAACACAACATTCTACAAATTTTAAGAATAAAATCGTCAAAGATTCCTCATTATATCAAAAAACTATTTCCAACACAATAAGAAGACTAAACAAACCACTCCATCTCCACACACTTCCCATATACAGTTAGTAGAAAATATGCCACACCAAGATGACAAGTAAAAACCAAATTGCCAACATCCCATGGAATCTCAAGTCTTATCAAGAGGTGTGTTGTCCAGACACCCCCACTCGCAAAGTGAATCTTATACATAACATACCTAACTATAGTCTATGGGGAATACTCTAAAATATTTGGTCCCAAAATGGAGTAACCTTCTTTGATGCCATTTTTTTCACAAACCAATATGGGGTTCTATCTAAAATGACTCCCAACGTAGACTTTTGTGTTTCTCATCAGTGTTATTAACCCCTGTGAGATTCATACTATTTACTAATAATAAATAATGGTCTTTGGGAATTATTTCACCCTTGAATATAATTATAAACAACCCACAACAATAATAAATTACATAACTTATAGCCATGACCAAGTGAGATACAAAAACACTCAGATGAAATTTTTCACAACATTAATCAACGAAAAAATACCATGACTTAAATGGAATAACTAAAAATATAATAAAGTTCACATAAATAAAGGGTCGTCACTATCAGGTAACCATGACTAACACCTCAAATAAGTGTAACACTAGTGACCAGATCCACCATCAACACTACAATACATCTTTCATTCATAAAAAACAAATTCTACATACACCTAAATGTGTATGTAAGGTGTGATTAAAATCCTAGTACGTTGATTCCTAATAGATAAAATCCCTGATATAACATTAGAAAAAAGAATTTAAATATTTCATATGAACATTAAAGACATTTTCATGAAAAAAAATATGATGAAACAATTATCAAGAAAACACCTTTAAAGAAAACTTGGTCAATAGAATATTTCGTTGAAATTACAATATGCACGATATCTATATTATAACAACAGTTAGAAGCACATCACATGTATAATGGAATAACATATAACTATGGGAAAATAACTATAGGCAACATGAATTAATAGGATCCAATTAACCATATACCATAGTGATAAAAATACACTAACCAAACCCTAACCTGTTCTTGTGCACAAGCCAAATGAGTTGTATGTCTCCCATGTTCTAGTGCTCTCAAAAATGTAATAAAATACCAATAGATTTCCAATGAAAATTCTAATAGAGTGGATTCCATCCTAGGGTCCAGTGGTCTTTGATCATATCACATGTTTAGTTAGTGTTATTGCATCAAACATGATAAAATAATCTAAACCTCATCCTCTTTTGAATCAAATAGAGTACATGTTATAGTTTATTGTCCAAGATACCCAGTATTCCATTTGTGCACAAATTCCATTTCACAATTCACATAATTCATCACATTCACATATAAAGACTATAAATCATGAACACATAATGAAATAAAAATTATCACAATTTACAATCATTGAATGTTCAATTCATATATAAAAACATACACTATCAAATAACAAAAGCACTTTTATTTCATACACACAAACCAAAACCATTTGGAAGTAAATTTATCATAACGTACACAATTTATAAACATAATTTGGAAACAATAAATGATAATTGCCTATTAAATCCATTGAATTTCAATGATCAATGTCCCTTTCAAATTTATACACTCACCAAATCTATTTTAAAACCTGATTTCAAATTCTTCCAGAATTCAAAACCCACATTTATGGTCAAAAAATAATACATAATTAAATAATCATATTATTTTGGGAACCTAATTTTCAACACATTATCACCTCATATTTATTTTTAAAATAACCTTTTATCCTTTCACTCCTGTCATTAAACACTTTTATGAAGCTATGTAATGTGTAAAACATAAAATGACCAATTTTTTTGGGAAAACAACATTCATCACATATGTATCCCAATACCTTTTGTTGATCCCTCTGGAAGATTGTTGATTTCATGTCTATGTTTGATGTTTTAAAAATCACAAATCATCACATACCATTAATGCTTAATCTGGTTTGTTTTCTCATAAACTTAATTACAATCTGTAAAGGAATCTGTTGTCATGTTTTTGTCTATGCTTATTGACTTACAAAGTATGTTGGAAGTCTTCTGGATTCAACAGACATCGGAAGCACTGATCCAATATCAAAGGACAACGGTCGCACTGATCAAAATGACTCACCGATGCTGACCAATCTAAGTCACTGATGCAAATGAGTCACCGATCCATCAGACTCACTGATCCATCAGACTCACCGATTCATCAGACGCACCGATCCATCAGACTCACCGATCCATCAGACGCACCGATCCATCAAACTCACCGATCCATCAGACTCACCGATCCATCAGACGCATCGATCCATTAGACTCACTGATCCATCGAACGCACCGATCCAAGGACTCACCGATGCAAATGAGTCACCGATGCAAATGATTCACCGATGCAAATGAGTCACCGATGCAAATGACTCACCGATCAGATGACAGACCAATGCTGATCAAAATGACTCACCGATCAGATGACAGACCGATGCTGATCTATCTGAGTCACTGATCGTTACTCTAATGCTGATGACCTACCGATCACTTGAACAGTCATAAACAACTGTTTGAATTTCTTTATCTTTATCTTTATTTAATCTAACCAATAGTCATATTAGGTATATTTTAATACCCTGAAAATTAATTAATAAAGGTTGTCGGATGTCAGGAAACCGTACCTCGTACCTGCGGAAAGGAAACCTCTTCTGTCCTACGGAGCACGTGACATAAATACAAGAAGACTCTGCTGAAGAGATGAGCGAGAGACAACAGACACAGAGACAAGGAAGACATACGACATACTGAAGAAGAGTTCTGTGCATACAAAAGAATATCGAAGAGCTTCATCGACTACATATTTCACCATGTGAACCTGAAGCATACGACACTCTGCTTCTCAAACAAAATCGAGAAGAGGACTCAGAATCACTTCTGATCAATTCCAAAACGAGTCCAGTGCTACACTGAAATCACTAGAGCCATTTCTAAACTCTACATCTCTGCTCTGTGATTTATTTATTCTACATTTTGAGAAGTGTGTGTTATCTGCTGTATTAAACACACACACTGACTCCTGTACTTTCACTGGAGGATCTGTAAATCCTCAGCAAACCTTTTACACTTCATTTTCCACTGTGGATAGTGGTAGAGGTCTTGTGACCTGGACAACTTGCTGTTGTTGTTTGTTTTCCCACGTAGAACTGTGGTAGAGGTCTTGTGACCTGGAAAGTGTGTTCACTGTTGTTAACCCCGATTCAGGGTGTGGATCATTTTTATATAAACTTTTGAGAGTACTAAGTCTCGGCTTGAGACTGAACCTCTTGGTTAATTCTCTGTGTTTGTAGTTATACTCTTTATCCATACTATACATATTTATTTCATATTCCGCTGCTATTACTTTGAAATATAATTTATTTTCAAAGCTACTTTGATAGTTAAGCTCGCAAGTGTTTATATTTATTATAGACCAGTAAGTTAGTTTCAAAGGTTAATTTTATCATAATATTAAGTTAACTGAGAACTAATAAATTTTTGAGAAACTAATTGAACCTTTATAATCTGTATAAATTCACTACAGTTTAATCTGTTTTTGAAATAGGGGGTTTTTTAATCAACATTGTTTTAACAGAAAATTTTAATTGGAACTCGATTCACCCCCCTCTTGAGTGTCTACTCCGACCAACACTTGGTATCAGAGGTTTGAAAATACTTTCTAAGAGTACTCTGCTTTTGAACTGTGATTTTAGTTGTATTTTAAAGTTCTTAAAATTTCTGTTATATCTAAATTTTTTTCTCTTTAAAATTTTCTCATCATGGACAATAGACTTGAGGGTGCTGCTACTAACCGGCCACCTTTCTTCAATGGAACTAATTATGCTCAGTGGAAACTAAAAATGAAAATTCATCTAGAAAGCATAGGTTTTGATATTTAGACTGCTATTGAATCAGAATACAAAATTCCCACTACTGCTAGATCTACTTGGGATGAACCTACAAAGACTGCTTACAATAACAACTGTAAAGCTATGAATGCTCTGTACTGTGCTCTAGGAGATGAAGAGTTTAATAGAATTTTTGCATGTAAAACTGCATATGAAATTTGGGATACCTTAGCTGTTTCTCATGAAGGAACAACTAATGTTAAGGAAATGAGATTGAATACCTATACTATTAAGTATGATAATTTTAAGATGTAGCCTGATGAACCCATTTCTGATATGTATCTCAGGTTCAATGAAATTGTCAACACAATGACTTCTCTGGGAAAGGATGTTCCAGCAAAGGAGAAAATCATGAGAATTTTGAGATGTCTACCTGAAAGATGGAGAGGAACCTCTGTCTCCATTAGAGAATCCTGTGACATTGGAACACTGCCTGTCAAGGAATTAATTGGTAAGCTGATGATGTATGAAGAAGAGCTTAAAGTAAATAAAGAAGATGATGATGAACCTAAAAGGAAGTCTATTGCCTTCACGACTAAAACCTCAAAGAATAAGGATAAGGAAAAGCCTCAAGCTATCAATGAAAGTTCAAGCAGTGAGGAAAGTGAGAATGATTCTAACAGTGATGCTGAGATGGCTCAAATATCCAGGAGATTCAAAAAGTTTTATAGGAAAAAGAAATTCTTTAGGAAACCAAATTACAAGGGAAAGTATGACCAACAAGGCAAATGGAAAAAGTATTGGAAGAAGGATGACAGAACTGATGAAGTTGTCTGTTATGAATGCAAAAGAAAAGGGTACATAAAAACAGACCGTCCAAAGCTGAAATACAGAAAGAAGTATGAATACAAGGATAACAAGTACAAGAAAGCCATGAAGGCTACTTGGAGTGCTTTAGAAGACAGCACAAGTGAAGTTGAATCATCATACTCTGAATGGAATAGAGCCAACATGTGTTTTATGAAAAACACTTCTGAGGTAACATCAGAAACTCCTGCATCAAATTCATATTATTCTGGAGATGATTCTGAAGGTGATAACATGTCTAAATCTGAACTATTTGAATATTGTGACATGTTAGACGAAACCTGTAATGAGCTTAAGGATAAATATAACGGTTTAAAGAAACAGTATGCTTTAAGTGTTAAGCATAAATCTGATCTGGATATAGAAGTAGAAAAGAATGCTCAGTTGGTTAAAGAGAATACTGAACTAAAATTGTCTAATGAACAACTCAGAAAAGACTTAGAGAAGTTCACCAATGGCAAGAATACTCTAACATAGAAGCTAGGAAAGCAAGTTGCACCTAAATATACTACTGGTATAGGATACCAACCTGGACAAAGGAAAGTTGCCAAACTAGATTCATTCCTAAATCTGGACAGAAGATAGTTAATTCTGGAACTTCATATGCCTAAACTAGTTATATTCATAGTTATGGATCTAATAAGGTTTATCTTTCAAAGAATGATAATTCTACAAATTATATGAGACCCATTAGACAAATATGGGTACCTAAAGTGTTATTGGCTAACCTGTCTGGACCCAAGAAGATCTGGGTACCAAAATCGTCTCCCATCTAAATCTGTTTTGTAGGAGACCTGCTTGAAGAGCTGTCACAAGATGATATGGTACATAGATAGTGGATGTTCAAGACATATGTCAGGAGACTTTTCATGTTTCAAGAGCTTAGTAAACGTTGATGGAGGCTTTGTCACTTTTGGTGATAATTCAAAAGGAAAAATCATCGGCTTAGGCCAGATTGGTAACACTGATTCAATCTTGGTTTCTGAAGTTTTATTTGTCGATGGACTTAAATATAAATTGCTAATCATTTCTCAATTGTGTGATGATGTCTTTTATGTGAAATTTAAAAATGATTCTTGCAATTTTTTTAACTCTAAAAATGTTTTAGTATTTTCTGCTTTAAGAAATGAAAATGTTTATGCTGTTGATTTAGATACCTTAGCTAAACAGAATATTCTTTGCTTAAATGCTTTTCATAAAGAGTCTTGGCTTTGGCACAGAAGATTAGGACACTGCAATGTGCACTCACTTAGAAAACTTTCTAGGAAAAACTTAGTTAGAGACTTACCCAAACTTGAATTTCCAGCAGACAAAGTTTTTAATCCCTGTCAAAAGGGAAAGCAACATAAAATTTATTTTAAATCAAAGAAAGAAGTCTCAACTTCTCAACCACTTGAGTTGGTTCACATGGATTTTTTTGGACCATCAAGAGTTTCTAGTCTAAATGGGAAGCACTATGTCTATGTTCTCGTAGACGACTTTTCTAGATATACTTGGGTATACTTTCTAGCTCACAAAAGTGAAGCGTGTTCTTACTTTGTTAAATACTCCAAGTCTGTAGAAAACCTTAGTGGACTTAAGATTAAATCCTTGAGGAGTGATCATGGTCATGAGTTTGAAAATCAAGATTTTGAATCTTACTGCTCACTCAATGGCTATTATCATAACTTTTCTGCACCTAGGACACCCCAACAGAATGGTGTAGTAGAAAGAAGAAACAGAACCCTGCAAGAAATTTCTAGAACCATGATCAATGAATATGAACTGCCTATTTATTTTTGGGCTAAAGCTATAAATACAGCTTGTTATGTCATTAATAGAGTTTTGATCAGACCAGTTCTTAAGAGGACCCCTTATAATTTGTGGAACCATAGGAAGCCTAAGGTTAACTACTTCAAAGTTTTTGGCTGCAAAGTCTTCATTCTCAATACTAGATACAATCTTGACAAATTTGCATCCAAGAGTGATGAAGGAATTTTCCTAGGTTATTCTCTCTCTAGTAAAGCCTATAGAGTTTTCAATAAAAGAACCAAATGTGTGGAAGAATCTGTTCACATCAAATTTGATGAAACAGATCCACATGAACCTAAAATCTCTCTTGAAGATGATCTCTCTGGTTTGAATCTCAATGATAAATACAATGGACCTATAGTTAAAACATCCAGCTCTGGAAATTCTCCAAAACCTGCTTCTGTTGAACCTCAATCTATAGATGAACCTGAAATTTCTAGTCCAACCTTTACCATATCAACGAGGATTCTAAAGAACCATCCTTTAGATGTTGTTGTAGGAAATCTAGATAGAGGAACACAGACTAAAGATTCTCTAAGAAATCAGGTTGAACATCAAGCCTTTCTTTCACAGTCAGAACCTAAAAATATCAATGATGCTATCAATGATGAGTTTTGGGTAATGGCTATGCAAGAAGAATTAAATCAGTTTGAAAGAAACAAAGTCTGGGAATTAGTTGACAGACCTAAGGGCACCTTAACAATAGGCACAAAATGGGTTTTTAGAAATAAAGTAGATGAATCTGGAAATATAGTTAGAAACAAAGCTAGACTAGTTGCACAAGGATATAGTCAAGAAGAAGGTATAGACTATGAGGAGACTTTTGCACCTGTAGCTAGACTAGAAGCCATTATGATCTTACTTGCATATGCTGCACATCTGGATTTCGAGTTATATCAAATGGATGTGAAAAGTGCATTTCTAAATGGTTTTATAATTGAAGATGTTTTTGTAGAACAACCACCTGGATTTACTAATCCCCATTTTCCAAATCAAGTTTTTAAACATTCTAAAGCTTTGTATCGTTTGAAACAATCTCCAAGATCTTGGTATGATAGACTTAGCAATTTCCTTATTTCAAAAGGTTTTACTAAAGGGATTGCTGATCCAAATCTTATCATTAAAAGAATTTCTAAAGATGTTTTAGTTGTACAAATATATGTTGATGATATTATTTTTGGATCTTCTAAACACTCTTTATGTACTGATTTTTCAAAAAGTATGCAAAATGAATTTGAAATGAGCTTAATGGGAGAGCATAAGTACTTTCTTAGATTTCATGTATTTCAAAATGAAAATGGTATTATTTTGAATCAAAGTAAATATACAAAGGATCTTTTAAAACGTTTTGGATTGGATAGTATTAAGGAACGTGATACTCCTATGAGTACTACCTGTAAATTGGACGCAGATGAAACAGGGAAACCAGTTGATCAAACCAATTACAGAGGTATGATTGGTAGTTTACTTTATCTTACTGCTAGTCGACCTGATATTATGTTTAGTGTGTGTATGTGTGCTAGATTTCAAGCTAATCCAAAAGAATCTCATTTGCTTGCTGTCAAAAGAATTTTTAAATATCTCAAACACACGGTTAACTTAGGTTTGTTTTACCCAAAAGGACAATCCTTTGAGTTAATGAGTTATTCAGATGCTGACTTTGTGGTTGTAAGTTAGATAAAAAAGCACATCAGGAACATGTCATTTGCTTGGAAAATCCCTAGTATCATGGTGTAGTAAGAAACAGAATTCAGTTGCATTGTCTATTGCCGAGGCAGAATACATAGCTGCTGGTAGTTGGTGTGCACAATTTTTTTGGATGAAACACACTTTATTGGATTATGGATTTGATTTTAAACATGTTTCAATTAACTGTGACAATACTAGTGCAATAAATATATCTAAGAACCTTGTGTCTCACTCTATAACTAATCACATTGATGTCAGACATCACTTTCTAAGAGATCAATATCAGAAAGGTGATATTTCTCTAGAATTTGTTAGTTCTAAAAATCAATTAGCTGATATCTTCACAAAGCCCTTATGCTCTGAAAGAATGAAATTTATTAAACAAGAGTTGTGTATGATTGATCTGTGAAACTGATCTGTGAAACCGATCTGTGAAACTGATCTGTGAAACTGATCTGTGAAACTGATCTGTGAAACTGATATGTGAAACTGATCTGTGAAACTGATCTGTGAAACTGATATGTGAAACTGATCTGTGAAACTGATCTGTGAAACTGATCTGTGAAACTGATCTGTGAAACGGATCTATGAAACCGATCTGTGAAACTGATCTGTGAAACCGATCTGTGAAACCGATCTGTGGAACCGATCTGTCACACTGTTCTGTCAAACCGATCTATTTTCAATTACTTTTTATAAATTAGTAAATTAATTTTTATGGAAACCCTAAATGATAAAATAAATGATACGCGGCTATTTATCTTCCCTAAACTTTTTGACCTTTCATTTCCCGCCGAACCTCTCAACATCTCTTCCCCTCTACTTCGAACCTTCGAACCTTCGAACTCCTGCCTTCTCAAAATCTTCAAATGACTAAGAAAAAGAGACCGAGCAAAGGACCGGATAGCCCTGTACCTTCAAAGCGTGCTCGAGGATAGTTGAATAGTGCCTCTCAACTATCAGTAAATCTGAACCTGGAAACTCGGATTGTTGCTGTAGAAAAAGAAGTAAACTCTGCCTGGCTTTTTTCATGTAAGTCATTGTTGCTGCAAGTTCTTGAATCGCAAAGATGGATAGACTGGTTTTCTGACAACACTCAAATAGACTACCCGAAGCTGGTACATGAGTTCTATATGAATCTGGAAATCACATTAGATGGTGTGGAGGCTGCCCGGATGTCGTCTGTGGTAAAAGGAAAGAAAATATCCTTCTCATCTAAGCAGTGGGCTGAGTTCCTGAACGTACCTCATGAAGGTCGGTATGAGGATTATGCTGGCAATATACCTCCAATCACTGACTATTTTTCTTATGAGTTAGCTCTGGAGCTTCTGACAGGAAACAGAGAGTCTCAAAGAATCACAGCTTCAGAATTAGATGGTGAGTGCAGACTTCTTTTCAAGTTTATTCAGCACCAACTTTGCCCTAGGAGAGGAGATTTTGCTGCTGTAAAATACCAGGATGTTTTCCTGTTGTTTCTTCTGAAAACACATGAGAAAATCAATTTGTGTAGATATGTGATGGTACACATAGCGGGAATGATAAAACCTTCCAAGAAAGACACTGCCTTGTTTTATTCAAAGATGAAATCTACCATTCTCAAGAATCTAGATTGTCTTGATGAAGATAATGAAGTTAATGAAACACACCATACCTTCTGTCTTAACAAATAGATCTGCAAGAGGATGAAAATAAATTGGAATTCATGGAAGAAGTGATGGGTTGCAGATGAAGACAAATTGTATGAAGCCTACAATCCCATAGATCATGGCAAGAGGCCAAAGGATTTGAGAGAACCTGGATTAAAACCAGATGAGGAACCAGTTTATTCTGATGATGATGAGCAAGAAGAAGCTGCTACTGCAGAAGGAAGTGTGTCTTCTCTTGATGATAGGAGTGATCCTGACACTTCCAGTCCCAAAAGAAGAATAGAATTTGGACCTTCTAGTCCACCCTTAGCCCTACCAGAATCAGAACCTATTCTTGGTGATGAAGAAGATTCTGATACTGAAGAATATCACAGTGAAGCCTCTGAGCAGAGTAATAATGAGCAAGGTGATGCTGATGACAATCATGATGATGATGATGATGATGATGTTGTTGTTTAAGCTGCTGTTGATGGTGTTAATAGACCGGTGGATGGTCTTGCTGTAGATCAAGTAGAACAACCTCAGTCAGTACAAGAAATACATATCCGTGGCAAGGATGATTCACCAAAAATCAGTGGAACAGCAAGCTATGAGAAACCAAAATACACCCTGTGTGCTGCTGTTTGGGATGACTACCCTGGTTATGCTGTATTGGGCATAGAATATTCTGAAGACGAAGAAGCAATGCCAAAATCTGCTGCAGCTGTGAAGAGGAACCTCCCACGAGAAGCAAGGTCTGTTCCTACTGTTGATCCTACCAATGATAATTTACCTGGTTCTGGATTCAGTCAAGCTGATCTTGGTAAGTTTAAGTTTGAATTGCTAACTGCTGTGAGAACCATAGTTAGAGAAGAAGTTTCTAATGCTCTTACTCAAGTGTCTCTACAAGTTTCTGAAAATTCATTGGAAGCCTTCTCACAGAGAGTATCTAATGCTGTGAAGTTAGACCTAGCCAATACTGGTGAACTTATTGGCAGGCAAATAGCCTTTTTGAATCAGAATATGAAGGATCTTCACACCGGCCTGGTATCTCTATCAAGCGAATTCCGATCAACCATCTCTGGTATGATGGAAGTTTTGAGAAATCTGATTGAACATCTCAACAAGTCTGACCTGAGGAAGTTGAAAGCTGAACTAACTCACATAGTCGGCCAAGCCAATACAGGCAAGGTAACCAAGATCACTACCCGTGAGATAGAAGCTCTAAGAGAAGTTGTGCATGAAGAGTTAGCTGCTGTAAGACAAATTCTTGATTTAGAATCTTTGAGGAAGATGAAAGAGCTCTGTGATAACAGTCATAAGATGGCCTTGGTATACTAAGCAGATGCTAAGAAAGCCCTGCAAGAGATCAAGGAAAAAGTTGATACTTACTTTTCCAAGATTTATACAAAGCATGAGATGGCAGCAAACTTAAAAGTCTTGACAGAAAATCTGAAATTACCTCCTGTCACTCAGGCCTTCAAAACTCAAGTTTTCCAATTGCAAGATTTTGTCACTTCCTTGGCACAGTTCATGGAGAATAAAGATGATTTTGAAAAAGCTATGAAGTATGGAGCAGAAGTCATTCAAGACTTCATTCATCTGTTGAAGCCTTATTTGGATGCACAGGCCACTGTAATTGTACTCCCTACTTCTGAACCTCTTAGTGCCTCTGATGTAGCTCCAAATCAGCTGTATGTTGCCCAAGCTCTATCTCAGTTGCGACCAGTCTCTCAGCAAGCTCCTCAATCAGCTCCTGTTTCTCAACAACAACCCTATGTGGTACCTGCTCCTACACCTGCCTGAGCTGTCCTACCACCAATTCAGATTCGCCAAGACCAGCATGTCTCCAAGCCTTGAAACTTACCCACTATTGATCCCAAAGAAAAAGGCAAAGCCCCTTTGTATCCCACCAAATAGTTGTGTATTGTCTTTGATGGGGTGAACAATGTGCTACTTGTAATAATCTATACTTTATCATTTTTTCCCTCTACACTCTGCTGACTGCTTTTACTTTCACTTTCTCTTATTTGTTTTCCCTCCTTTTTGATTATCCCAAAGGGGGAGAAAGATCTGATATATATAATGGGAGAACGATATATATAATTGGAAAATATATATCTAAGGGGGAGAACGATCTATATATATATGAGAGATGTGAATATCTCAGAGGGAGATCAATATCTCAGGGGGAGAAATCTGAATATTATATATATGGGAATGTTAAATTAAGAAGGAGATTTATATCTCTTTACTCTTATTCTCATTATGTTTTTATTATTGATTGATTGATTTTATATATATATATATATAAAGATTTCTGATTATCAAAAAGGGGGAGATTTTTGAGCCCTCTGGAAGATTGTTGATTTCATGTCTATGTTTGATGTTTTAATAATCACAAATCATCACATACCATTAATGCTTAATCTGGTTTGTTTTCTCATAAACTTAATTACAATCTTTAAATGAATCCGTTATCATATTTTTGTCTATGCTTATTGGCTTAAAAAATATGTTGGAAGTCTTTTGGATTCAACAGACATCAGAAGCACTGATCTAATATCAAAGGACAACGGTCGCACTGATCAAAATGACTCATCGATGATGACCAATATGAGTCACTGATGCAAATGAGTCAATCATCCATCAGACTCACCGATCCATCAGACTCACCGATTCATCAGACGCACCGATCCATCAGACTCACCGATACATCAGACGCACCGATCCATCAGACTCACCAATCCATCAGACTCACCGATCCATCAGATGCACCGATCCATCAGACTCACTGATCCATTAGACGCACCGATCCAAGGACTCACCGATGCAAATGAGTCACCGATGCAAATGAGTCACCGATGCAAATGACTCACTGATCAGATGACAAACCGATGCTGATCAAAATGACTTACCGATCAGATGACAGACTGATGCTGATCTATCTGAGTCACCGATCATTACTCTAATGCTGATGACCTACCGATCACTTGAACAGTCATAAACAACTGTTTGAATTTCTTTATCTTTATCTTTATTTAATCTAACCAACGGTCATATTAGGTATATTTTAATACCCTGACAATTAATTAATAAAGGTTGTCGGATGTCAGGAAATCGTACCTCGTACCTGCGGAAAGGAAACCTCTTCTGTCCTACGGAGCACGTGACATAAATACAAGAAGACTCTGCTGAAGAGATGAGCGAGATACAACACACACAGAGACAAGGAAGACATACGACATACTCAAGAAGAGTTCTGTGCATACAAAAGAATATCGAAGAGCTTCATCGACTACATCTTTCACCCTGTGAACCTGAAGCATACGACACTTTTCTTCTCAAACAAAATCGAGAAGAGGACTCAGAATCACTTCTCATCAATTCCAAAACGAGTCCAGAGCTACACTGAAATCACTAGAGCCATTTCTAAACTCTACATCTCTGCTCTGTGATTTATTTATTCTACATTTTGAGTAGTGTGTGTTATCTGCTGTATTAAACACACACACTGACTCCTATACTTTCACTGGAGGATCTGTAAATCCTCAGAAAACCTTTTACACTTCATTTCCCACTGTGGATAGTGGTAGAGGTCTTGTGACCTGGACAGCTGGCTGCTGTTGTTTGTTTTCCCACGTAGAACTGTGGTAGAGGTCTTGTGACCTGGACAGTGTGTTCACTGTTGTTAACCCCGATCCAGGGTGTGGATCATTTTTATATAAACTTTTGAGAGGACTAAGTCTCGGCTTGAGACTGAACCTCTTGGTTAATTCACTGTGTTTGTAGTTATACTCTTTATCCATACTATACATATTTATTTCATATTCCGCTGCTATTACTTTGAAATATAATTTATTTTCAAATCTACTTTGATAGTTAAACTCTCAAGTGTTTATATTTATTATAGACCAGTAAGTTAGTTTCAAAGGTTAATTTAATCATAAGATTAAGTTAACTGAGAACTAATCAATCTTTGAGAAACTAATTGAACCTTTATAATATGTATAAATTCACTACAGTTTAATTTGTTTTTGAAATAGGGGTTTTTTTAATCAACATTGTTTTAACAGAAAATTTTAATTGGAACTCAATTCACCCCCCTCTTGAGTGTCCACTCCGACCAACAACTTTTAAAAATGTATTTCACACCAAGAAAGCAACTCATAGGAAATAGTTAAAAACCCAAGAATGCAATCCAAAGTCATCTAATTTTTTAAAATCATTTAACCACCTACCTCACACAAGGAAACTTCCAAAAACCAAGGGAAAGCTTAATTGCACCACCAAGAGACCTTATAATGGAAATATCGAACAACATACATTAATATACCACCCCACAAGGCATGACCATCCCATTATTATGTAAAACACACCACATGAAATATGAACCCAATGAGGGAGGGAGGAGAACCATAGAAGAAGGAAGAAATCAAATTAAATGATACTTTTTTTATGATTCCATGAAGAGTACTCGCCAAATCCACCCAATGATTAACGATCAAAAGCTCTAATAATGGTTGCACGATTATAATAAGGATGAAAATACCATATGATAAAGGTTAGATTAAATTTAGTGTTATATATGATGGGAGAAAAATTTAAATTCTTAAATTTTTAATGAGATATTATGGTTGTATGGTTAACCAACCTGATTTTATAAATTGTGTGGTAGCCATTAGACCCATTCTATTAAATAGGAATGGAACTGTACAATTTCATGGGGGACGATGCATTCGTGATAACCTAGTCGTGAGACCTAGAATGTTCCACTATCGTCAGTGTACAATTCCCATTGGGCTAACATGAAGATTCCCATAATTATGTGACAATGGTGCACCACTTTGTATTGAGCCCAGAAGATTAATTTTAAAACAAAAACTCATAAAGAGAATAATGACCTAATGTAATAAAAAAATAAGATATAGAATTTCTAAAAACAATATCTTGGATCTGACACATTACTATTCCCTAAAAATATTCACTGCCCATATATAGTTGGAAATTAATATTCTGAAAAGTAGCAATACTTTATATCATGAATATGTTTATACATGAATCCATATATCTTTTAAACGTATTGGGTTTTTTGTACAATTTAATTTTTATTTCTAGATAAATAATACTAAATATGAATTCTTTACTCAATATAGATATTTTTTAATGGGGAATATTTTTTATTATTAAATAATTTATTCAATATATTTGGGATTCATGGGAAACACATAAAAGCTCAGGACCCAGTTATATAAAGGCCCTCAAATCATTAATATGTTTCGAGAGAAAAATTTGGAAGCTGGAGTTAAAAGGGTTTCTACTTATATTTTTAAACAATATTTTGATATCTTTATCCAGTAGATAAATTATGGTCATGAGTCAAAACAACCAATAAATACAAATTTTCTAGATAAATAATTAAATTATTATCATCCATGATATTTTGACAATGATATTATGTCACGATTCTTTTCATTAACATTTAATATATTAAATGACATGTTTTTTTTATTTACCATTTCACATTGATTATTAATTATCTATTCATGATAATTAATTTAATTAAATGAAATGTGTGATCACTTATATATATTGTTGTGTTCATTGTAACATCCCATAACTATTTTATTAGGTACATCCTTAACCCAATCATGGATTTCCCCTACTTTATGATTGGTAGGATAACTATAATGTTGAAGTGTGAGTTTCTTTACACTAACCCCCTTAACAAAAATATTCTACAAGATAATAGAGGATAACATGTCATGCATTTTGGTTACAAGTCATGTAATGGTTGTTGGGTAATCCTATGAAAGGGGATTCAAGCTTTGAAATAATACCCCTTGTGAAGAGTGGTTCCTCATCAAGAAGTATTTGAATAATCAATTTCTAGTCTTTTTTGATCGATTGTCCTACATATTTTTACATTATGAAATTCATGGTTTGTAACTATATTACACATCATAAAATAGCCTGCGACCAATTTTAAAACACATGAGAAAAAAAATTTCTCGCTTCATTCTCACGATAATCATTAATCGTGACCAAAGATTGTCCTAATGAATTTTTTATAGACATATCTCCTTCGAGATCGATATGATCAATAATTTATCTCAATTGTAATTGTGGTGAATCTCTCAAGGCCAGTGACCTTTATACTCCATCTTTTATATTTATTATGGTGTTGTAAATAGGTTGAATCCTCAGATCCATTGATCTAAGATGGTTTTACTTCTTGGATTAAACTAGACTCATTTTGATATCTCACTCTGAAGGCCTTTTTCTTTTTTTGGTGATGTTGCGGTGGGAATTCGTTATTGAGGTCGGTCGGTTTCTTCATGTCTTCTGACCATGTTTCTTCATATTTGGATATATAATGTGATATATATTTTTATTCGTGTGCCTCTGTTATCATTGTTGTGATTTCTTGTTAGTGGATCCCCTTGCAAGATTGTGCACCTTGAGAATTGAGGTGGGTGGTTCCGTCATTAACATTTGATAATTATCTAGATATCTCAATCATTATAAATTGATTTATAAAATTGGAATCACTATTTATGTGCTCTTTAAAAATGCATTTAAAGATAAATGTTTTTATCCAGAGTTTTATGAATGAAAATTAAAAGGGTACTTTTAAAATACTAAAACGTATTTGTTAAAATTACAACATAGGTTTCCTTGGGTATTGGTTTTGTGGTTTATCTTGTGGAAATCATCTATTTTTTTCAATTATCTGGTGTTTTTCTCATTGGTATTTACTGTAGTTCCTAGTCATGATGTTCTAGGGGATGAATGTTCACATTTTCAAGAGGTTTACTCATGGGGTATTCCTTAATTTCCTAGTCCTATGTTTTAGGAACTAGATAGAGAACTTGATTTATTGTGTTATAAGTAGTCTATTAGTTTGAAAAATTGTTTTCCTTGGTACTGATGCATGTGATGATTCTTATTTTTTTTAATTTCAGGGATTTCTAAGTTAGCCTTGATATGCTTGTTTAAACTATTTTTTTAGAACTATGAAAAAGGGAAATGTTTACCATGTTTGATATAAAACTTCATCACTTATTATCATACCATGTTTTATTTACCATATAAATACAATAATTTTATTACAAATACATGATATATAACACCTAGGTTAGATCCTAATGATCTTGTTAGTTCACACTGTCTAGACCTTTTTAGTGGTGCTTAGTCCTTTTTTTGACATCTAGTGTAGAGAAAAGATAGGTGTTGTTGTGAGGTGGCAATGACTCGTCTTGGTTGAGTTTAGTAGTTGTTGGTGGCATGGTTGGATTTTATCCATACCTTCACTGGGAGTAATAATGAGATTCATTCCTATGTAGTTTGAAATTTCCTTTTGAGTTTTGACTACATTGTAGTTGTGGTTTCTACTATCTTTCTCACATGTTAAGGAAGAGAAATTCATTAGTCTTCGACTATTTAAAAACTTTTCAATATATATATTCACTATATGGTTGTTAACATTGGAAAAAATAATTATCTATAGTGTGTTTATTTTTTCACAGGTGATTATTGCTAGCCTATGGGTATCAGGAACCCCCTTCAGGTAGGTGGATGAATGGTCTGTCATATTGTTTTAATTGTATGACGGGTCAGTTCTTTACAAATTTCTACTAGAGGGATGTCTACCCTCAAGAGTTTATATCTTGGGATGTCAGTTATATTGGACATATGATAGTTGTGACATGCGAGGTATGTTGCAATGAGTGTTCAGATAGCTCTTTTCTGGTGAAACTCATGTTTCAATGAGATTTTTGGGTTTGTGTATATAGTGTTCGGATGTGTGTATGATCATTCTCATGTTTCATTGTAGAGAAATATACCTCTATGAAATCTTCCACGAGTTCCTCATGATGTTACTTCTGATGCTCTCCAAGTTAATCCATATATTCATTAGAATATAAACAAAACTACAGTACAATAAATATATTTTATTGATCAATATATACCACAAGTTCAGAACGATATTGATGGGGTTCAACTAAGAGAATGATAAAAGAGAAATCAATAAATGAACATCTTGTTTGAGAATCCCCTATATTTTAATTAAATGGCAGAAACTCAAGATGAATTGGATTGGTTGAACATGATCGATATAACATTTGACATTTAGAGACACATGATAACATTTGTGTAAAGTGTCCAGTGTTCATTCTCAAGGGTGTTGGTAAAAAATGGATTGATTATATGGTCCAAAAAATAGGTATGTTAAATATTAATGGAAGGGTTTCAAAACCATGTTCTTTCTTCTGTTTTTTCTAGAGTCGATGATGCTAGTGAAGACTCTGGAGTTCCTACCTTTATAATATGGAGATCCTTTGGTGTCGACAAACATCAACCTTTTTTGAGCATTTCTGTTTTTCTATGGATGTAGTAAAGAGTGACCAGATGAAGGCATATATGTACATACAGGGCATTCAACCTCATATCATATCTCAAGTGTTTAGGGTGATGATTTATACATATACGGAGATGGTGGATTGAGGAATGATGTAAGACAGGAATATGGCTAAGAAGGTTAGCTTTAACATTTTTTATCATCCAACTAACTATATCATCAATGACATTCAGGGGATGAAAAGGGCGTAAAATGACAATTGCAGGAGTGGTAGAGGTGGGTATCAGTAGAGAGCCTCATATGAACCATCCGTTGCAACTATTAATGATCCTGTGAATTTCTATCAGTGTGGAAATGGAAGACACACAAGACATTCTTGTCTTATTCCCTAAAATACGTACAATAGTTGTGGATACATTGGTCACATACAGATCTTCTATCAAGCTATTACTAGGCCACATTATGTTCAGGGTCTATCATCTCCCAAGGTTACTATAGTGAATTCGAAATATTCTAAGACGATAGGGTTCTTGGAATAGGCATCAAGAGTGATTCATTTTATCTTAGTAGATAAGAGTCTAATAGAAGTCGATGTCGGTCCAAAAATAGTGAGTGGTAGGATTCTTATGGAATCGTTAGTACTAATTTCTATGATTGATACTAGTGCCTCCCACCATTTAATATATTCCAATTTTATTGATAATCAAAAACTTATAATGGATCTCATTCCATTTAAAATAGAGTTAGAGACACCACATGGAAATATGAAAGAGTAGGGGTTTCATTTTTCTTCTTGTTCGTTAATGATAGATGATACTCAGTTACTCTAGGATTTTCTCATTCTTTATCTGGATATTTTTGATGTCATCATCAAAATGGTTTGTATTTTTTATCATCATGCTAAAGTTGATTGTTAAAATTGACATGTATCGTTTTATACTTCTGATGGGGTCTCTCTTCTGTTTCAGGGAGTGTATGATATTATATTAGGTCGTATGCAACCAGCTGAGCAGGAGGAACTCCGTATCTAGTTGGATGTACTATTTAAGAAGTTTTTCGTTCCACCTAGTGTTTAACAATGGTAATCTCCCGTACTCTTTTAAATAAAATTATATGGTTTACTTCAGTTATGTTTTGACTATCAGTTGCTGAACTAAGTGATTTTTAATAAAAAATATCATTTACATCCGGTGGATGATTTGTTTGACTAGTTTAATAGATTTTATTTCAAAAATACATCATCGGTCGGGTTATCATCAGCACAGTGTTTGGGTGTTTGATATACTGAAAATACCATTCAAGAGGCGGTATAAACACTATTAATATCTTGTGATTCTTTGTGTCTAGGTTTGGGATGAATTCTTATTCGGTATGAAAAATAGGTATCTTGATTCTCTTATCAGCTTCGACTAGATTATAATAATTACCCCCACATGATTTATAGGTATCTATATTTCTGCAAGTAGTTAGATGTTGGATGTGATTATAGTGGGTGGGTATGAAATGTGACATCAGGTATTTTGTGTCTTGAGGTTACCCATACCAATGGATAAAGGCATATCACGTGAAACATTCTATAATTCCTCATCCTCTTCTGTTGTGGATGTGGAAATGGGATGAGGTGACCATGGATTTTGTTGTTGGATTACAATAGAATACCTAGAATATTATTTCTATTTGGGTTGTTTTTTATTGGTTCATAATTTATTCTCATTTCATTCCGGTCAAAGACACTACTATAGTTGAATATATGAGTAAGATATAGGTTGTTGAGTCAATAAGGTTTTCCTTATGACATTTCCTTTCCTTCTTGTTTTGAAAATCACAAACACCTTATCTTTAAGGAAAATTGCTTTTATAAGGAAAATTGCTTTTATAAGGAAAATCACTTTTGTAAGAAAAATTATCCTTATCATATTTTCATTCAAATTTTTCTTAAGTATAATATTAAGATTCATTTCGACTTTCTTGGATTTTCAAGAAACTTTGATATGAAGTATTCTGCTTTAGGATCCGAATTCTGGATAAGGACTGTGATAAAGTTTCACTCTGAAATCCAGAATGAGAACTGTGATAAAGTTTCATTCTGAATTCCGGATACAGTTTTACTCCAGATTCAGGATACAAATCCTTATGAAGTTTGACAACGAATTCTTCTTAAAGAATTGTGATGAAGAATTCTCATTACGAATTCTGATGATGAATTCTCATTACGAATTCTGATGAGGAATTCTCATTACGAATTCTGATGATGAATTCTCATTACGAATTCGGATGACAAATTCTCATTTGGAATTCTCATTCCGAATTCTCCTATTAAACAAAATCTGATCATCTTAGTTTTATACACTCTGAATTTATTCAAACTCCGAAAATTATTTTGGTTAGACTCCGAACTTTCATTCTTCTTACACTTCTATAAATTATCTACTCTTTAATATATTTTCTTTCACTCTGAATCTTCACTCCGAACTTTTTAGTTAATATTTAAAACGATGTCGTACATTCTGTTACACTTGTTTTGTTATAAAACGATGTCGTGTATTCTGTTATGAACTAACCGTTGGTTAAGTTACACGTGTACATGTCCCTCCGATTTTTAAGGAAAATATGACTGTTTGAAAGGAGGCCAACCTTACCTATAAATATGAGCTCATTTGAAAGTTCTCATGATGGATGGATGGACAACATGGTTATTGAGCATAAATGTTTTGAAGTGTTTTCTAGAGAGAGAGGATTTTATCAACTCTCAAAGCTTTATGCTACTCCGAATGTTGGTGATTACATTCGAGGACTTCCGGGGATATGAAGACAGAGGTGCCGACTACCTTGTAGTTCGAGGGCTTCCTTGCTGAGGAAGACAGAGGTTGCCAACTACCTTGAAGTTGAGGGCTTGCGGGGATAACAAGACAGAGACACTCCGATCTTCGTATCAAGGGCTTACCCTGGTGTGGGTAAGACATACTTGCTTGAAAGTATAAATCAAGGGACCTTTATCCAAGGTTGTTGGATACCCTTCTCTTTGGGTTAAAAGGCTTATATCCTGTTACTTGTAGTTCTACTACGTGTTTATATTCCGCTGCATTTTGTATTATAAGGAAAGTATAACTTTCTTGTACTTCCTTATTTGTACTCTGTTTCATTTAGATTCTATACGCTTTAATGTAGAATCTCATATTGTAATATCTTATTAAGTTTAAATTTCCGGAACTATATTTCTGGAACCTACTTTCGGAATCTCATTCCATGTTTCCATTCGGTGTTAGAGGTGTTGTGAATTTACTTAGTTTGAACTTTGTTAAACTTATTCCTTTCCTTTGCTTAAGAAAAATATAGTTATTCATAACTAACATTAAAGGTTCCATAGGAATTTATATAGTATAAAATTCACCCCCCCTCTTGTATATTGAGCATATACATCACTATTTCGATCCTACAATTGGTATCAGAGAAGGTCTCTGAAATACTTGTACTCACATACAAGTTTTTCTTTCTCACTTTCCCATTACGAACTTTCCCATTCCTAACTTTCTCATTCCGAACATTGTTGTTACAAATATTTGCTACTAACAAGTTTGTGTGCAAAGCTATTTCTAGAATGGCAGGAGTCAATGTTGGTTCAATTGATAATCTAAATCCTACAAGACCACCAATATTTGATGGTAATGATTATGAATACTGGATAGATCGCATGAAGACTATTGTTATCAATACTGGAGTAGACAACTTTGTTATTCTTACTGGAGATTATAATATTCCTGACAAGGAAGTCAGAACTTTTACTACTCAGGAAAAGGAAGAATATCAACTCAATTATAAGGTACGCAATACTTTACTGTGTTCAATGACAAGAAATATATATAGCCAAATTTCTTCTTGTGAAGCAGCTAATTGTATCTGGAAGAAGTTAGAAGTTACACACTTTGGGACTTCTAAGGTGATTGAGACAAGGAGAGCTATGCTTAGAGCTGAATATCATGGCTTCAATTTTCCTTATGGTGAACCAATATGTAAAGTTCAATAGAGATTTATGACTATCGTCAACAGTCTACAGTCTATGGGAGAGAAAGGTCTAGATGATGAAGCTCTTTTGGATAAGATAATTGATATTATGCCAAATGAGTGGGAATCCAAGAGAACAGCTATAGATGAGAACAATAAGGTTACTCAAATTACTCTTGATGAGCTATTTGGAACTCTTCTACAACATGAGACAAGAATGAAGAGAGATGCTGACAACATCAAGAAGAAGAATGGAAATGGTATTGTTGCTTTTACAACAACTTCAAATCAGATGAAATCTAAGACTCCTGAGAGAGTAACCAGATCCAAGTCTAAGAAAGTTATTTTCCAATCTGAATCTAGTGAGAGTGACGTCTCAGAAAATGATCTGGCAAATCTTTCTCTAATGATGAACAAGATAGTTGGCTAGAGAAATTTCAAATCCAAGTATAAGAAAAAGGAAAGGAAAGATAAGAAAGATGGAGAAGTTACTTTCTATGAATGCAAGAGAGCTAGACATATTAGACCATATTTCCCTTTGCTGAAAAAGAAAGAAAGGAAAGAAAGGCATTCAGACAGGAACAAATAGAAATATTATTAAGCCAAAGCCAAGAAAGATTTGAAAGAAAATGACACCTGGAGTGCCAATGGTGGTGACTGTTCAGATGAATCTTCTGATTATGAATCCCCAGGACAGAAAAATATTGGTCTTATAACAAGATTACCTATTGATAATCATTATTGTATGGCTAAGGTATTAAATGGTGAATCATTGACCAATGTTTCTTTAAATTCTAATGATAGTATGTATTATAACTCTTCGGATGAAGAATCTTCTTCTGATGAAGAAAATACTTTACCTACTTATGAAAAAGTATCTAGGTTTGGTGAACTTCTTGAAATTGAGAATTCCAAACTCAATAAGAAACTAGATAAGGAAAATACTAGAAATTCTATTCTTACGAAAGAGATATCAGATCTTTCTAAAGATCTTGATAGGAAAAATGCTGATTTTGAAAGTATTTCAAAAAAATCATGAGGAAGTAAGTTCTGAGAAGAACAAACTTTCTAAAGAATTAGAAAAAGTAATTTTGAAGAAAAATGTTTTAGAGCCTAGCTCTAGTTCTAAAACTAATGATTTTGAGGATAAAAACTTGGTTATAAAACTCAAGTCTGAAATATTTTCCTTAAAGAAGTGTTTATCAAACATTACCCATGTTAAGGAAAATTTTGATAAGATGTATTCCCAAATACGATCTTTAAAAAATAAATCCGGATTTGGGTATACCCATGAAAAACCAATATTTAGTAACAATTATTTTGTTCCTCAAAGTGCCCCATTTATTACCAACTGTCAATGTGGTGGTCACTGGGCAAAGAATTGTTCCTTAAACAAAACCAAGTCCTTAGGTTTTCACAAAGCTTATTTCTCTAAGAAGAAGTGGGTACCTAAAATTTTATTGTCTGGAAATCTCGGATCCAAACAAGTATGGATTCTGAAAGTCTAATTTTCCCCTTGATTTCAGGAAAATAAAGAGATTACTAGCAACAACACATGGTACATGGATAGTGGATGTTCCCGGCACATGACTGGTAACAAAAGCTTTTTTGAAATGATTATCAAAACGAAAGGAGGAAAGGTAACTTTCGGAGATAATGCTAAGGGTGAGATTATTGGTATTGGTAATATTGTTTTTCTTGGAAAAACATTAATTTCAAATGTTCTTTTTGTTAAGGGTCTTAAGCACAGCCTCATTAGCATAAGTCAGTTATGTGATGAAGGTTACCTTGTGAATTTTAGGAATGATAAGTGTTTAGTTCACAATTCCAAGGAAGAATTTATTCTCTCATCCAATAGGCAAGAGAATGTCTAATCATTGAACCTATAAGACCTCAGGATTCAAAATTTACCTTGCCTAAGTGCAATAGAAGATCATTCCTGGTTATGGCATAGAAGACTAGGACACTGTAATCTGAGGAATCTATGTAAACTCTATAAGAAGAAACTAGTTAAGGATCTATCGGAGCTTAGATTTTATTCTTCTAAATTTTGTGATCCTTGTCAATATGTCAAGAAACATAAATAAAGTTTTAAATCAATCGGGATAGTCTCAACAACTGATGCATTATAGTTAGTGCACATGGATCTTTTTGGTCCAATACAAACTGGAAGTATTGGAGGGAAATACTATGTGTTTGTTCTAGTTGATGATTACAGTAGATTTACTTGGGTATATTTTCTAACAAAGAAGTCTGAAGATTTTTCATATTTCAATAGTTTTAGAGCTCAAGTTAAAAAATAGAAAAACCTTCCATTGAAAACTATTCATAGTGATCATGGAGGAGAATTTCAAAATTCTGATTTTGAAACTTTTTGTAGTAGAAAAGGTATCACTCACAATTTCTCAGCACCTAGAACTCCTCAACAGAATGGTGTAGTTGAAAGAAGAAATAGAATTCTTCAAGAAATAACTAGAACCATTTTGAGTGAATATTCTATTTCTAGACATTTCTGGGCGGAATCTGTAAGTACTGCTTGTTATACTATAAATCGAGTTTTGATTATACACTTTATTAATAAAACTCCTTATGAGTTATGGAATGGTAGAAAACCTAGACTATCCTATTTCAAGGTTTTTGGTTGCAAAGTATTCATTCTGAATACTAAAGATAACTTATATAAATTCACACCTAAATCTGATGAAGGAATTTTCTTAGGTTATTCCACAACATCTAAGGCTTGTAGTGTTTTTAATAAAAATACTTGTACTGTTGAATAAATAGTACATGTAAAATTTTTGAGTCAGATCATTTTGTCTTTAAATCATCCCTACCTACATCCTCGGATGTGTTTTCAAAAATAGATTGTCAAACTTTGATAGAATAACCTTCTGACAAGGATATTTTTCAAGAAGATACATCTGAAAAATTTACCCCAGAAGATTTTCTACCCTATGTTAATGAACATGTTTTAAAAAATCCAAATCAGGTGTTTCATAAGAATCATCCCAGTGATAGTATCATTGGTGATATAAATCAACCTGTAAGGTCTAAAAGTTCCTTATGAAATGAAGTAGAACATCTAGCATTTCTTTCCCAATTAGAACCTAAAAGCACTGATGATGCTTTAGGTGATGATGATTGGATTAAATCCATGTAAGGTGAACTAAATGAAATCGAAAGGAATAATGTCTGGACCTTGGTTGAAAGACCTAAGGAAACTTCTGTTATTGGAGTAAAATGGGTTTTTAGAAATAAATGTGATGAAAATGGAATCATAGTAAGAAATAAAGCTATACTTGTTGCTAAAGGCTATAATCAAAAAGAGGGAATAGACAATGAAGAAACCTATGCTCCAGTAGCTAGACTTGAATCAAGTAGTATTCTACATGCCTTTGCAGCATTCTTTAAATTCAAACATTTCCAAATGAATGTGATATGTGCTTTTCATAACGGTTATGTTCTAGAGGAAGTTCTTGTTGAACAACCTCCTGGCTTTGAAGATAAAAAACATCCTGATCATGTTTTTAGACGTACAAAAGCATTGTATGCCCTTAAACAAGCCCCACGAGCATGTTTATGATAGACTCACTGGATTTTTGCTTCAAAATAACTATGTTAAGGGAAATGCAGATCCAACTCTTTTTATAAAGAAAGATAAGGAAAATGTTTTGATTGTTCAAATTTATGTTAATGATATCATATTTGTTTCAACTCATCAATCTTTAACCAACTCTTTTGCAAGTCTAATGAAATGTGAGTTTGAAATGAGTATGATGGGTGAGTTAATTTTTTTCCTTGGTTTTCAAATTTCCCAAAAACCAGAAGGAACCTACATATCTCAACATAAGTATATTAAATATCTTCTTAAAAAGTATGGTTATGACAATACAAAGAGTATAAGTACTTCTATTGGTACCTCAAACTCTTTAGATCTTGATGAAGCTGGGAAACTAGTAGATCAAACATCTTTTAGAGATATGATAGGAAGTTTACTTTACTTAACAGCTAGTCGAACAGACTTAATGTTCTTAGTATGCTTATGTGCAAGATATCAATCCAATCCTACAGAATCTCATGTAAAGGCAGTAAAAAGAATTTTTCTCTACCTTAAGGGAACCATGGATCTAGAATTATTTTATACATCTGGAAATGATTTTGTTCTAATAATATTTTCTGAAGATGACTTTGGTGGATGTAGAATGGATAGAAAAAGTACATCTGGAACTTGTCATTTCTTAGGAGATTCATTAGTTTCTTTGCCCTGCCAGAAGAAACATTCTGTAGCACTCTCCACTGCTGAAGCTAAATATATAGCAGGTGGAAGTTGTTGTGCTCAAGTGTTGTGGATGCAACACACACTCACTGACTATGGCTTGAGTTTTACTAAAACAAAAAATTTTGTGTGATAACACAAGTGCCATTGCCCTCAGTAAGAACCCTGCACATCACTCCCGTGAAAAACACATAGATATTAGGCATCACTTTCTTAGTGATCACACACTTAAAGGAGATATTATTCTTCAGTTTTTCGGAACGCAAGATCATTTTGCAGATATTTTCAAAAAATCTTTTTCATCCGATAGATTTGAATACATTAAACAGAAGTTATGGATGATAACCATAAGGTAATACTCCTTAATTAAAATTCCATTGAAAAAGTCTCCTTACAGTAATAAACTCCATTTCATAGGGGGGGTTACATTTGTTTGATATAATAACCAAGTTTTTCAAAGTTTGTTTTCAAACTTTTCAGAACGATGATTTTCGGAATGGAATTTCCAGAACTACAACTTTCCAGAATGGACATTTTCGTACAGAATACTTCTGGAATGGAGGTGTTCGTATTGAAAACATCCGGAATGGAAAATTTCGTACTGGTATTTTCATAACGTAACTTTCGTACTGAATCTCTCATAATAAGTTTTTTTTCCCTCAAATTCTTGGAATTTTTTTTTCCTACTGAGTTTTCCGTAATGAGTTTTTTTTCGTATTGAGTTTGTTTTCTGTAGTAATGTTTTTGCGAACTTTGTCTTTTCATAATAACGATTTTTTCGTAGTCATTTTTATATTACCCATTAAGAATAATCCTTCTAAGCCAATCTGAAAGTTATGATTTCTTTACTCAAGTTTTTGTAATAATATTTTACTTTCTGGCATTTTCTTATATTTTGTTTACGGATTATAGTTTTCTTAATTCATTGTTTTAATAAAAACCTCAAAAGATCGGATTCAACAGAATTAGTTTTTGACCGTCAGATCTGATCTCAGCTTATCACAACCATTCGATCAACCGTGGAAGTTGAACCGTTTTCTCGTTGCCTATATAAAGGGGACCCAAATAGTTGTCCCACATCGGTTTTCAAGATCTCGCGTCCCGAAGATCTGTCCCTCTGTTTTACGTCCGTTCCGAACTTCAGTTTTCTCAGTTCCGAACTTCTCAGATGTCTTCAAATCCGAATGTCTGCGGAAGTAGCTTCTCAAGACATGTCTTCATCTAATCCAATTTCGAAGTGGTTAGTATACAGAGAGAGGTTAGTCCATCCAGATTTCTTCAAAAAGTACGATTCTCTTTTTTCTAAGAATATCAAGCTTAATGGTTGGAAGATGTTGCGGTGTCAAAACCTGGGAACCAAGATGAAGTGTATTCAGACTTACTTGTTGAATTCTATGAAACAGTTTCATTTCTTAATGGAGATGGAAAGTAGAAATTGTCTTTTAAGTCTTATGGTAAGACTTATAAACTTTCATATGCCAAGGCATCCAGCTTGGTAGGGCTAAATAATGAAGGTGAAGCAGAGTTTATTTCTCATGTGTTACCAGATTCTAAGGGGTGATTCGACAAGGAAAAATCTTTAGAAACTCTCGGACATGAAGATGACAAGGCTCCGAATATTTCTAGTTTATCTACAAATTTTTTGATTCTAGAGTTATGGGTACAGGGTCATATCGTACCAAGGAAAGGTGACAAAGATAGCTTGAAAAAGAGTGAGACCTACATCCTCGATTTTTTGATAAACCTAAGGAAGTTTAATTTGATGAATCACATTCTTATCACTCTTGAGAATTTTAAGAAAGGACATATAAGAGATCAGATTATTATATATCCAGCAATCCACTCCAAATTAATAGTTCGCTGCCTTGAGTATTTCAAGGAAGCTTGCAAATCTAAGCCAAGAGTTTGCAAGAATATGCTGGTGAGTGATGGTACACTCAAAATAATGGATGTATCCTTTGACGAGGAGTAAACATAGTTTATTGATCTACCTGCTCAAAAACAATCAGTTCTGAAAGCTACTGATCCGGAATCCTCTAAGCCGGTAAGGAAGAGAAAGCTGAAGTAAGTGGAAGTAGAAGCCGAGGATCCCATGTCTAAGGAATTTCATTCCGCACCCCCAAAACCAAAGAAGAAGAAACCTTACCCAGATGAGGTTGTTGTTAATGGAGGGAGATTAAAGAATAGAGAGTGCAAGGGGAGCCTCGGTTTGGCTTGGGCCCTGCAGAGGCTAAGGCCTTGAAGGAGAAAACTGCGGATGAGCTAGAAAAACAAGCGAAAGAAATGAAGAATAAGTAGAAGATGTCTGAGGATGAGGTAGCTCAGGCATTGTTGAAATTCAATGAGATGGTTTCACCAAATATTCATGTTCCGAGATCTTTTTCATTGGAATCTCTACCTGAGACTCTAGGTAAAAATTTCGTTGCTCCGGAAGAAGTTGTTGCTAAGACTGCTGAGGAAGTAGAGAAAGTTGAGCAAGTGGAAGAAGAATAAGATGTTTCTAAAGGTAGTGGTGAAACCGGAGAAGTGTTAAAACAAGTAGATGATTATAAGGGGACACCTTCGGAACACTTATCGCTCCGAACTTTAGAAGCTGAATCTACGAAGCTAGTTACTCCAGTAATGGAAGATGAGAAAGGTGATGAAGAAGTAGCTTATCATGGAGAAGAAAAACAACTTTTACATGATATTTCTCAGATGGAAAATATAGAGGTGGGTGTTCATGAAGTTGATGATGAGGAAGATAATATTTCCCAAGTCTCTGATAGTGAAAATAAAACTCCGGAACAGGATTCTATTCCGAAAAGAGACAAGGGAAAGCCAATTCATGCTGATACTCCGAGTTCAGTAGTGGTGAAGGGAAAGGAAGTTGGTAGTTATACAAATAGAAATCTTGGCTTAGTTGAGGAAGAAAATTCTTCAAGCAATGTTTTGGATTCAGAGTCATCCTCATTAGGACATGATTTTGTTGTTCAGTCTTTAAAGAAGTTGGTGGGAACCATTATGACTTTCTCAAGCATTGACTCAAGATGCCAGATGCTTCAACATGCTTTAAATCAGAAAACGGACTATGTATCTATGGTTATCTACAAGTGCGTTGAGATTGAGTCTCAGTTCAAAACGTTTTTTGTTGGTTACGAAGCTCATTGAATACCTTGCAAGAGGATGACAAACTGGTCGAGGAAGACTGTAGAAGAGATGAGTCTATTCGATTAATTTCAAGACAATGTTAAAGATACTTTTGAGACTGAGGACATGAAGATAAATGAGCTGACTTCTTCCTTTGAAGAGAAGCTGACAGATGACAATAACTTCCGGATTCAAGAAGTCAGAGATCTGAATGGAAAGCTAAATTCTGTCTCTCAAAACTGGAAGTTTGAAAGAGATCATTAGATTGAATTTCAAGAGAAATTGAAGGCTCAGGAAGAAAATATCAAAGCTCAGGAAGAAAAGATTCAAGCCCAGGAAGAAAATATTGATGCTCAATCTACAAGAATAGTGGTCCAAGAGAAGCAAGCTGAAGAAGATCATAAAGACTTAATGAAGATCAAGAATATTCTTAAGAGTCTCAGGGCGAAGGAGAAAGATCCAAAATAGACAGATCTGATCCTTTGTTGTATCTAATTTTCTTTGTTGCTAAGATTTCAAAATGAATGAAAATTTTACTTGTCATTTTTTTGTTGTTGTTACTAATCTTTTCAGGTACTTTGTTATATTTTCCATTCCATCGAATTCTTTTTGAAAATCACAAAGGCGGAGAAGAAAAAGATCCTTAAGGAATAATAACTTTAATAAGAGTTTATCTAAGGGGGAGTTTATCATTAAACAAGGCCTTCTTTTTCGTAATTTAATGTCACTCCGAAAATCCAGAATATGTTCCTTAGAGTTTCAAAGCCCAAGGGGGAGTTAGTCTTATTCATCAATACCCATAAAGCAAAGGGAGATAAGCCTTAATGTTTTTCATTCTTCTTAGAATTTCTTTTTCATAAGGATGTTTGTGCTTTCCAAAAAGGGGGAGATTGTTGAGTCAATAAGGTTTTCCTTATGACATTTCCATTCCTTCTTGTTTTGAAAATCACAAACACCTTATCTTTAAGGAAAATTGCTTTTATAAGCAAAATTGCTTTTATAAGGAAAATCGCTTTTGTAAGAAAAATTATCCTTATCATATTTTCATTCATATTTTTATTAAGTATAAGATTTAGATTCATTTCTACTTTCTCGGATTTTCTTGAAACTTTGATATAAATTATTTTGTTTTAGAATCCGAATTTTAGATAAGGACTGTGATATAGTTTCACTCTGAAATCCAGAATGAGAACTGTGATAAAGTTTCATTCCGAATTCTGGATACAGTTTTACTCCAGATTCAGAATACGAATCCTTATGAAGTTCGACAACGAATTCTTCTTAAATAATTCTGAGGAGTATTTCTCATTACAAATTCTGATGATGAATTCTCATTATGAATTCTGATAAAGAATTCTCATTACGAATTCTGATGATGAATTATCATTAAGAATTCTGATGATGAATTCTCATTCTGAATTCTCATTCCGTATTCACCTATTAAAAAGAATCTGATCATCTTTGTTTTATACCCTCTGAATTTATTCAGACTCCGAAAATTATTTTGGTTAGACTCCGATCATTCATTCTGCTTACACATCTATAAATTTTCTACTTTTTAATATATTTTCTTTCACTCCGAATCTTCACTCCAAACATTTTAGGTAAGATTTAAAACGATGTCGTACATTCTGTTACACTTGTTTTGTTATAAAATGATGTCATTTATTCTGTTATGAACTAACCGTTGGTTAAGTTACACATGTACAAGTCCCTCTGATTTTTAAGGAAAATGTTACCGTTGGAAAGGAGGCCAACCTTACCTATAAATAGGAGCTCATTTGAAAGTGCTCATGACGGATGGATGAACAACCTGGTTATTGAGCATACATGCGGTTGAAGTGTTTTCTAGAGAGAGAGGCTCTTATCAACTCTCAAAGCATCATGCGACTCTGAATGTTGGTGATTACATTTGAGGACATCCGGGGATAGGAAGACAGAGGTGTCGACTGCCTTGTAGTTCGAGGGCTTCCTTACTGAGGAAGACAGAGGTTGCCAACTACCTTGAAGTTGAGGGCTTGCGGGGATAGCAAGACAGAGACACTTCGATCTCCGTATCGAGGGCTTACCTTGGTGTGGGTAAGATAGACTTGCTTGAAAGTATAAATCAAGGGACCTTTATCCATGGTTCTTGGATACCCTTCTCTTTGGGTTAAAAGACTTATATCTTGGTACTTGTAGTTCTACTACGTGTTTATGTTCCGATGCATTTTTTATTATAAGGAAACTATAACTTTCTTATACTTTCTTATTTGTACTCCGTTTCATTTAGATTCTATACACTTTAAGGTAGAATCTCATATTCTAATCTCTTATTAAGTATAAATTTCCGGAACCATATTTCCAGAACCTACTTTCGGAATCTCTTTCATAGTTTCCATTCGGTGTTAGAGGTGTTGTGAATTTACTTAGTTTAATCTTTGTTAAACTTAGTCATTTCCTTTGGTTAAGAAAAACATAGTTATTCGTATATAACTTTAAAGGTTCCAGAGGAATTTCTAAAGTATACAATTCACCCCCCTCTTGTATATTGAGCATCTACATCACTATTTCGATCCTACATATGTGAAATTGATTTTATGATTTATGGAAGTCATTTTTCTATTGTTTCAGATATGGATCCTTGGTTTACCTCTATGTTTTGAAGGATTATCTAATAGGAAATGGGAACTCATGTCAAGTAGATAAAAACATACCGTCCCCAAATATATGGTCATATTGAACATGTGATTCTGATATTATATAATATTCTACATGCCCATGCCTTTAATTTCATAGTATCATAGTATAACCATGTTGGATGGTTGAGTTTTTTAATAATAATTACCAGTCATCAATCAGAATGGCACCATTTTTAGGCATTTTATGGTTTCCCATTTATATCACCTCTTTGTTGAGTTGAGGAGGGTGAAGTATCATTAGTTGGACCATGTTTGGTTTAGGTCATGTCCATGAAGATTTAAGATGTACATGGACATCTAGTTATAGCCTATAGTCAAATGAAATTTTATGTGAATCAGCATCATCAACCTTTGGAGATTTTTATAGGAGAATGGGGTTTCTGGAAGGTTTCTCCCCACATGGGTCACTGTAAACATGGAAATCAAAAAAATTGGGTCTGAGATACGTTGGACCATTTGAGGTCACTATGGAACTCATATAGGTTACTATTCGGTTAGAATTTCTATGTCATTTAACAATATTTCAAGTTATTTTCAACATATCTCAGGTCAGGAAAAACCATTATGATGATACCTATCATGTTATGTGTTAGGAATAAATCGAGTTAGATCTAGTTGTTTTTTTTTGGAGAAACTTATTGTGATCATTGAATCTCAAGTGAATGTCTTGTTATTGATGTTGATTCTGTTGGTTGTATTTCTATGGAATTATGGATCAAATTCACACGATACCTATGAACGTGAATTGTTTCGGAGTGTCTAATGGCCTTATCGTTTTCCCGGGAATAAAACTTCCACATCAATTCCTAAGGAAAAAATGCATTATGTTGGGAATTTGGAAACATCCCATTACTATTTTATTATGTACGCAAATAACCTCATCGTTGTTTTCCCCTCCATAAATTTTGAGAGGATTCCTATAATAGTGAAGTCATATTTTGGTTGTAAAATCATCCTTAATAATCAATTTTTATTGGAAGATAGATAATTACAAACCTTGTAAATTTTTTACACATCGTGAAATGGATATTGATAAAAAAAAGTTAATGGGGCTTCATACTAGGAAATATTACACAACATGAATCGCGGTTTGACATCATGAATTATTTAAATAACTTACTTTTAATCTGACATGATAGATTTTTTTTAAAACATTTGATCTGTGGATTTCACTGCATGAAACTATATTACATGTCATGAAATCACCTCCATCTATCATTAATACACATGCACAATATTTTTCTCTCAATTAATTCTCCATCTCATCATTTGTCTCAACCCAATGTTGTTCCCAAGTGTTTTTCAGATACATATCTCCATTTAGATCAATCTTATCGTCACCTGATCTCAATTATAATTACAGTGTATCTCTCAAGGTGGATTTTATTTTTTCATCTTTGTTTCAATTGAAATCATTGGAATACTCTGGTTTCATCAACATATCCATTGATCTAAAATGGAGTTTCATCTTGGTTTATTCTATCATGATGTGTTATCATTCCCTAGAGGCCTTTTCCTTTATTAGTTGTGGTGCATCGCACCGTCATTATTGAGGTATATAGGTTTCATAATTTTTTTACATCCTCATGTGTTCAGATTTGGATCTATCATGTGATATAGATTTCGATTATAGGGCCTTTGTCATTATCGTAGTGTTTTCACTGTTTGTGGCTCCCGTTGTGGGCATGTGCATATCAAGCCTTATGGTTGTTGGTTCTGTCTATAGGCTATGATAATTATCATGACTAATATTTTCTTATAAATTGATTTACCAAATTTTATTGACTATTTTTGTGTGTTGAAAATATTTCTTAAAGGGAAATGGTTTTCCATTTTTTTTATGAATGAAAAGGCAATAGGTACTTTTGAAACATTGAAATTGATTTATCTAAATGAGCACATGGAATACCATCGATAAATATGTTCAATAAATTGATTGAAGATTTCATCAATGTTTTGTGATTATATAGAGGTTTTCTCATGGTTATTTCCCGTGTTTCAACGACCCATTTGTTCTAGGAGATTGATATAAACATTGTTGTGGTTTTTAATAAGGGTGTGCTTCTATTACACCTTTTCCTATGTTCTAGGAGATAAATTTATTACATGGGATATTTTTGTATGAGTAACCATAGATTATAATATACAGTATTATATTATACTGATTCCTATGCTACTACTTCTATTTTATTCAACATGGATATCTGATTTATCCTTTATATGAAAGTAGTTCCTATTTTTTTAGAATAATGAAAATGAGAAATTTTTACCTTATATTATATAAAACTGATTTAATTCTTAACATTCCATGTATAATTTAAAATTAGGATAAAATAATTCTTATACATAGACATGATATGGAAGACCTATGTGGGATCCTAAAAATCCAGTTAACTCATACTATACACACCTCTTTGGTGTTGTGCATACCTCTCTATGTCTTCCAATGTAGGGAAAGACAAGGCGCCACAATGAGGTGGCGAGTTTCCATGTCATATGAGTTGTGTATATTGTGGTGATATGGTGGGATTTTGTCCATGCCATCACATTGAGTGTTTTTTGTTTTAGTCCTTTGTAGTTGGACTTGTCCCTTGATGTTTTGACAATATTCTAGTCATTGTTTCAATTCTATTTCTCACTATTATAGAATAAATATTCATTTGACATCCTAGGTTTTTTTTGAAATATATATATATATATATATATATATATTCAATGTGATTTTTCAGGTTGGGGTAAATCATTCCCTCTAGTGAGTTGTTCGATTACCATGTGTCTGTCGCCCTTCTGTGGGGATCGTGAATTTCCAATGAGAATGTGGTTGATGGGGTTGGGTGCTAGTTTTGTGGGTAAACTATTTTTTGTTCATTACATTGATTATTTTTATTACGTCATGATGGATTTCACTATATGTGACCCTTAATAAGAAATTAATCTCATGATTATTTTTTTAATTTTTTTAGGAATCCATGAAGTTTACTAATTTGGAATTCAAGGAGATTCTAGAGGGAATAATTTTTTCTAAAAAATTTATAGTGTATGTTGTGTTTTGAAATGTAATATGGGAATCATGTATGCTTCCAGAATACCAATAATTCAAATGTATTTGTCCCATCAGGATGGGATTCAAGGAGTCACATTCCTATTTCCTGATTTAAGTCACTGGCTCAATTCGACTATATTTAGGAAATTTACATTACAAATAAAAATTATAATTTATGGATCATCCATGGATAATGGAATGATTGAGGTGACCTAAAAATTTTTATTCATTTTTTTATAAATGTTCTTCACAATTTTATTAATTCATTTTTTAAATAAATTCATGTATATGATATATATATTTTAAATATATTTTATATAATTCATATATATTTTCTTTTTTATTGCATTTAAATTAAAATTTCATTGATTTCATGATTTACAAGAAACACAAAGATTTATTCAATTGTGATATATTTTTAAAATAATATTATTTAATATCATTTTTTTCAGCTATCAATTGGATATTTTTTAATAATTGTAATGAATATATAATGAGAAATTATATTGTATTCTACTATAAAATTAGTAAATTAGTAATCAGTTGTTTATAAATGTAAATAAATAAATTTTACGGTAAATAATATATCAACCATAAATAAGGATTCTACTCACACAATGTGTCATTATTAAGATAAAAAAATAATACATATTTATGAATGATTTGAATAGAATTTATATATTGTATATTAAATTTAATGTTTTAATATTCATCTAACTATTTTTAAAAAACATCAACTATGAATAAATCCATATTAATTGAAACAAATCATTATTCTAATAATGGGTTTTGTTCAAATTAATGAACTAATTATAAAATTATTTTTAACAAACTATCGAATTAAAATCATTAAAATGGCTTCTATAATTTCAATCCTCAAAATTTAAATAATGTAATAGTTTCAACCAATATCATCATTCTAATTAACAGTAAACATGGTATATATTTGACACCTTGATTATGGTGGAACATGTAAAAATGGGTTAAAAATATTAGAAATAAACATTAAAATCTCTATAAAATAATAAAAATCCATGTTGTATGAGTTTTGGCCTTAAAATATAAGTTCAATGAGTTAAATAATTTATCTATAAACATTTTTTTTCAAATTGGGAATACGTGAATGGCTTTTAGATAGAAAATTTTTATTTTATTGAAATTAATCACAATCTTTTTGTTATTTTAATTTATTGGATTTTTTAATAGTATTGACTTTGGTTTGAAATTATTCAAATGTATAATAAAATAAATATTTTTCAATTAAAAAAATCATGGAAAGAAACATATTTATACATAAAATTTGAAATTATTTTTAATCTTATATAGAATAGTTTTCTATGAAAAAATTTTCATTATAGTTTATGTTATTTTTATAATACTAAATTATATCTCCGATATTTGTTATTTATAATATAAGGGATTATAAATTTTGAATCATCATATAATTTACTATATAAGGTATATTTTAGTTTTTAATATAATTAAATTATAAGTTTATACTTTTAAAATTTCATGGTTTGGTTTAAAATGAAATTATTGTTTCTTAACAACATGATAATGCATATAATGTAGTAAGAACGTTCAGAAAAAAAAATTATATCATTTTCTATTATTCTTTATCACATATAATATTTTAATTTGGTGATATTTGGTTATTATTACCATTATTAGGATATATAAACTTTTTAATCATTTATGCAATACCAATTGTATCATTTACCATGATTTTAGATGGGAACTTCCCTTTAATTGTAAATTAAAATGATTGAGCAGTCAATATCAATAAATATATACAATGATACAATTGTATTTATCTTACCAATAGTAAAAAAATTATATTATTTCCAAAGTACACAACATTTAGAGTATAATGTGTATCACAAGAATGTATTTCAATGGAAAGGTATAACTATTAACTCAGTACATTCAAATTTATTTCTTATTCTACCAATTATAGAAATATGTAATCCACTATAAATAATTACTTATATTTATATATATAATATAATTATGTTTTATTATTATTATGAAAGATTTATTATCCACCCGCATTCCATTCTATTTGAAAAGAAAATGTCACACATGAATACATTTGGACCACCGCCTCGACAAAGTGATTGGTTTCTTTTTTCATCACCAATTCTCATTTATAGATATAATCATATATTTAATAAATAAATATGATATTTATGATATAATTATGTTTTTATAATGGTTAATTACTATTTAAATTTATTAAATTCCATACATCTATAACTACTTATGTGTACATATGAAATACCTTCTTGAAAAAGTGATGTAATTAATTATTCAAAATAGATTTATACTCTTAATTAGAATAATGTATATAAAGATTAAATATTATAATCAGGAAATGAATAATATTTTGAAGATAATTGAATCATGATCAATATATGGGGACTAAGACTATAAAACTCAGTCATGAAGGAATGTTGAAGAGGTTTTCAATCAAAATAGGGACTTTAATAAAGTATTGATAATAAATATTTGATTATATGTTAGAAGAAAATCATATATGTTATGATATATATATATATAATCCTTGAATAGATTTATAATTTATATAAATATATAATATACTATACCTAATGGAACATAACAAAAGAAAATACATGATGTAATGGATTTAAATTTCATTCTAATTTTAATCAGGATTGATTATACTAGAATTTCCATTGAGGTAAAATATAAAATCCTTATATCTTAAAACCCATAATTTATTTTTCTCTATGATTATTTAATTAATATAAATTTTTTATTATAATTTTACTTTTAAGCTTTATTTTAAATGGAATATAGATGTTTTAGTTAAATTTTCCTCAATTTAGTTGCGAATAATGTTTAATAAATGTGTTCACTAAAAAATCATCATATTTATCTCCATTCAGTAAAAAATTAATTTTCATCCGTATCTATATTTTATAAAAAATAATTCATGATTTGTTTCCAATATTGATTTATTTGTTATTTTAAATTTTTCTCAATTTTGAAATATTATAAATTTCATTAGAATTATTATTTTTTTCATTTTCTGATATATGTACATTTTTCTAAAGGTGTTAAACGAATGTGTTTTTAATGATTACCGAATGAATATAGTTTTCTAAAATGATAACCCTATAATAAATTGAATAGTTTTATATGTTTTTCATAATTTTTTTTCAATGAAATTTATTCCAAAATATTTTGAATTATAAGATTATAAATACATTGTTTTAAAATGAAATATAGATTTTCCCTATCAAGCATTATAGTGATATTTTGAGAAAAAATCACTTTTGATAACATCTAATGTTGATACATATTCTTTAATGGGGTTATTATCAAATGATACTATAATTTTTCTTTCTTTGGGTTTTTTTTATTGTGATTATTATATTTCTTTGTACCTCATTCATTTCGAACATGTTATGATATGATTAAATAAAAAACTGTTTATGGAACCCATTTTTTTATATGAGTTATACTATCATGGGATCATTAATGTTTAATTATATTTTGTTGTATATATGTATGTTATTGATTATGTGAAGTGTTTCCACATCATTTAAATAAAATTAATTAGGGAAATCCTTATATATCCTCATAAAATTATTGGATATAAATTGATTTGATTTCACCAATGTTGAAAAGAGTTGAGGATGCATGATCCACTATCATATGTGTAACATGTAGTGATTCGTGGTCTATTATTATATGATATATTGGTGAATATTCATAATCCACCCTAATTTGATTGTACCATTATTTAAATGTGATATATGATTTAATTCATATGACAATGACAGATCCATACACTTATGAAATGTTTTTATGATTGGGATTTGAAATCGTCGTTCATGATTTATTTACGATGGTTACTCACTAATATAATTAAAATATTTTGAAATTATATTGATTTTTTCATGATCAATACTATGATATATGGATGTTTTATAACATATAGTATAAATTACCATCATGGAAACATACTCATATGATCATATTATGAATTTATATGATCATCGATTGATATCTCCCATGTTTACAATTAATGAACATATGAGATCATCATTTCATATGTTTATGTTTCCTATTTAATTAGAACAGTTATAAGTAGTTTCTTTAAAATTAAGTATATTGGGAAACATACGTTATGTAAGATGATGAATATTATATCTACATAACTTTCCTATATCAAGAATCCTTATACAGTAATACTTTACATTTATGGGGATTTATGTATTATTAACAACAATAAATATTCATCTAAAAATATTTAATGTTTTTATAGTTAATTCATGGGTCACTACATTTGGTATTAGAGAATTTATTTTTTATTTCTATAGATTAGTTTAACATAAATTTGTTAATAACAATTGGGATAATCATATTTATAGGTTCATTCCCTAATGTTTTGGTAATGAAAATATTATGTGGATTTCTTAGAAATGCATAACTTTATAGATATTCAATGAATATGTATTTTCCAACATATTCATCTTGGGATATTAATCCAGAAAAGGGTTTTTTTTATTATATATCATCCATAATTTTGGTTCAAGCGGAATGTTCCCTTACTATGATCTTAGTTTGTCAACCCTAGAGAAATTACCTGATTAATTCACATTTACATTATGAACTTCTATAAAGTCCTTGAATTTGTAATTTTCATTGATGAAGTTCATTCAAAAATAGTTTTTATATATTGAAAATATAGTTTCATGATTTAAACATCCTATGAATGATTTTTAATGATGATCCATTTACTAAATCTGATTATCGTAGAATGATGATTAAACTATTTTTTTGTTTTCGTTAATGTATATAACTAAAATAAATTGTTCTGACACTCCTTTGTCAAGAAATGAATCATGATGATATTATAAATGATAAAATATTATAACAATGTATTCTTAATCATTTCATGAGACAACAGTCACCATCATTTAGTAGGTCTTATAACCCACTAGTGGGTGAATGATGGATTGGTACCTCTAATAAATTATTATATATTCCTCATTTATCATAACATTTTAATGGTTTCCTATACATTTATAATTTGGAAGGTGAAATAGATAAATGTAAAAATAATATATTAAATATGACCCAATAAGATGAAACTATCTCCATGGAATTTTATTAATTTAAAAGGATATTTCTTTGTATATAATCACACAATATTATTTTTACCAAAATTATGAAGTAATTCATTGGGAATTTATTGAAGAATGATAAATCCATTTCTACCTATGTGTAAATGTGTAAAAGTAATAAATTTAATTTTTTCTGGTTTATTCATGAGCCCTAATAAATAATTGTATCATTTCATTTGTGGCTTAAAACCATATACCCAAAAGGTGTTAAATAGGATATACTTTTCTCTATATGATGAAGTTGTTCAATATTCATTCAAGGTATAAATATTTTAGACACTCATCATTCCCAATGATTTGATATGAAAATAATAATGGAGTTTCGTGAAAAATAAAATAAATCACATGTTGAAATGAATTTAAATTAAATTACTTTATATAAATGTTGTAAGAAATGTCAATGAAATCTCATTAATAGAACCGAGATGTCTATTGAATATGGAAGTAATGGTCATTAGGATCGGGAATGTTGAGGGGTGGATAATATGCCTAATGATATAGTATATGAAATGAATATTCAAACTACTACATAACCCACACTATAATTATTCTAATGTAATGAGAATGAGAATTATTAAAATCAGTGCATGAATATGAATGTTTATGATATTCATCTATGTTAATATCCTCATAATAATATATATAAATGGAAATATCATTCGATCCGGACTAACAATGTGTGTTATAAGAATGATGTGTTGAACGTACACTTATAATTTAATCTACAATATAATTCATCTTATTTGATTGTATATCTATCCAATTTTTGATATCTAAGTAATTTTCTATAGTTATCACAAAAACACCTTAATGATTATATGATGTGAATGTAATGAAAAATAATTATAATTTAATGAAAATAACTAAAGAATAGTGTTCATATCTCATTGATTCTCATGAAATTTGTAATCCTAAATATATTATATTAATCCTATATGTGAAATTTGATTTTATTTTAGTCATCCAATGGAATTATATATATATATCAGATATTAATTTATGTGGAAGTCTAGTAATATTTCATAATCCTAATGAAAGTTGGTTTATTTATTAGTGCAAGGATGAATATGAATAACCAGTGGAAATATTATCAATCTTGGGGGGTTATATTAATATACAAGAATGGTATCTATACCTTATAATTGAGTAATGACTCAACATTGTGGATATATATTCTATATAAGATTTTTATTATGACATTTCAGAAGTGTTTCCCAGTCGTACATTCAATTATATGCCTTTTTCAAATACTCCATATAAAATATAGAAATTGAGTTATAATAATTAAATGAGTAAATACTATAGAATCTTGATAATGGATTCATATTACCAATTTTAAAATGTTAGGGTACAACTATTATTATTTTTTAATAAGAATGACATGTCAATTAATCCATGTATTTATTAACCGGAAGATAATATGATCATATTTAATTATTATTATAAAATAACATATATTCAATTTTTTTAATCAATAATGAAGAACATAATATATTTAAAATATTTAACTTTATTTCACATATAATAAATTATGGTTTAATAAGTAAAATATACCCCAAATATCCATCTATAAGAATAATGGTTATAATGTTTTTGTAGAGAGACAATTGGGACCTACTAATTCATATATAATAAATTTTGTTTTAATGAATATATAAATTATATAATACAGTGATAAAATTTTTGAATTCATATATAGGATATAAATATATACTCAATGAATAATAATGATAAATATTATTATTTTAAATTTTTTATGAATAACTTTTGGAATGAGATATTGAACGATAAATTATTAAATTGAGAAATTTAGATTTAGAATTGTTAATTAATGGGTTATATTTTGTTAATTGATTGTATATATGAGTATGCTTAAAAATAATATGTTATTTCTAAATTTCTGTGAAATATATTGGTAATTGTGATATATTGTTTTCAGGGGATAGATTGATACTATTGATGCTTTGTGATACATTTTTCCCAACTATTTCTCCACTGAGCATGAAGAATAATATAGAGTATTAGATTATAATAATGGATTAATGTGAATATTATATTAATGATTTATTGAGATTCTTAGTAAGTGAAACTACTATTATATCACTATATAGAGTAAATGAGTTTTCTATCGGCAGTGAATCATTGAATAAGGGACTCGGTTTCATCCTTATATAGAATTATATAATTATAGATTATATCTCCTCCCAATAGTAGGATCCTATGAGAAAATATTTACCTCATGATTTGAATATAGCCCTGTTAATTTTTGTATTAAAATATATGAATCTTTATGATGAAATAAATGAAATATATACAGATAAAAAATCATGAATTATATTTTCATACTAAAAGTGTTGAATATAAGCATTATAAGATTGTTGGAGTTTATTAATGTTTATTAATGTTCAATATATTACCATTCTAGAGACGTGACCATTTGGTATAATTATTATAGTTAGAATGAGCATTCTATTTTATCCTCGATGAGGATTAAAATAGATATAATATATATGGAATTAAAGATAAAGTAACATTAACTCAAGAAGAAAGGTGGAAAATATTAGTTTTCTAATATGAATGTTTACCATTATCCATGTCAAGATTAAAGAGGTATATAAAGAGGATTTTTATTAGTAGTTTCAGGTGATAAATTTTCATTAGTTCAACCATGATTATGTTTGAAAGAAAATGATATTGAACCTAGTATATGTCTTGTCAAAAAAATATTTAAAGAAGGGAATATTTGATGATTCCATTATTTATTTTTTTCCTCATTAATTATATATGTATGAATAGGTAAAGTGTTTTAAATGATTATTTTTTTGACCAAATGATGTCATATAATTTGATGTATATATCTCTAGGTCATGTGCATATAGAAATTAGGACTTAGAGACATATGTCTAAGAAGATGTTATAACCATTACACATACATGATTTTAAATGTGAAAAAATACCACGTATTTCATTATAGGACATCATAACACAACATAACTAAATAACAAAAATTGGGTAATAGTCTACCACCTTACAGATGTCATACATTCCATTTAAATTCATGAATATTCAACTCCTCATTAGATTTCATTGATATACAATACTAAAGTTGTAATATTTCTTGTAGTAGCACATTCTATTATATCTATTTGATATTTGAGGATTATTTCATCATTCTAAATTTTTCATGAACTTGAACATGATGTAATATAGAGTTTTATAACTAATAATAATCATTAGATAGATGGTTTTTCGGAGAGGACCATTGAAACATTAAATAACTTGTTGAGAGATTGATATTCATATTTATCATGTGGTGGGTATAGTGAACCATGCCCAAAATAAGTGGTTATTACATCATATTATATAAATGTTTAGTACGTTACAAATGTACATGCTTGAGGAAATTAATAATTTAATTTATTTGGAATTATGGACACAACCTTCTAACTTGGATAAATATCTTAAATGATTCCCAAAATGATCTTACCAGTTTGAACTCATATTGAAATAATTTTTCATCACCAGGATAAAGGAATCATAATAATGTGTGAGATCATATGCTCACCCTACAAATCAAATATCAAACCCATGCGTCTTTCCTTAAATATTTTCTTATTATAAGACATAAATAATAAGGAAATAAATGAACATGGTTTATGAGATCATAACATTTTAATAAGAAATAGACTTTGGCATAAACATATTTATATATAACTTTTAACATGTATAAAAAATTGGTTCACTCATTATTTTAAGTATATTAAATTATAACCTTGATTAATATATTGACATTACCATAAACATTAAATAAACTAGTAAATTGTTTTATAATTATGTTCCATGCAGTTACAAATTTATTTTCCTTTTAGTGTTTTAAAAAAATTATCAGAAAATTAATACATATGTACCCAAAATCATAGAGTTTTGTAATTTATAAAATAATATCTATTTCTTCTGTAATAATATTTTTAATAAATCATGATTTCAATTAATGAAAATTGATCACAATATTTATCTTGGTTTCTAATTATTCTTACTAATACATATACCTTGTGAAAAACATTTTAAAACATGTGATAAGAAACAAAATCATAGTAAGAGTCGTGAAATGAATGAAATAAACTATTATCCCCTAAATACATGTGATCATATCAAATAATTCTCATAAAGACATACTTTTAATCTAAAATGTATCCTATACATACATTTTGAAAACCATATATTTACATAAACATATAAAAATGAATAAAACTAAAAAGATAATGTGAGGAATTACTTACAAAATATTGTAACCCTTTTGGATAGCACAAGTTTGGTAACCCTCATGACTCCCTTACAGTGAAACCCTCAAGACTACCTTATTATGTAACTATCACATATAAAATATGGTGTAAACATCAGAGTTACACTTCGAGTAACTAAATGATCAACCTTAAACATAAAAATTCCTAATGAATTAGAGGGAGATATAATTAAGACCCTTCATTATAAAATATTCTAAAAAAATAACATATTAACAAACATAACTTGGGTTCTTATAACTTATATATATTATTTTAACAAATTTCCTCCCATATATTAATAATTTATCGTTATTTTTATTGTTTTGAGTGCATTTATTTCATGGTTTCCATGGTTGGTTCATTATATATTTACTTATAAAATAGAAGAAAACCCCATGTAGTGCAATGAAATTGTATTAATATATTTCAATAAATTTTAATTATTCCATATATAATTTTTTATGATATAAGTATGAATCATTGAATAAATCATTAATGAAAATGATTTAATTTATTGTGGTGGGGGGTACAACCATCACAGACATATATCATTTTATTCAATATCATATTTATATTATGGTTCTAAACATTATATGACATATAATAGGTATATTGGTGAATTATTTCTCCATATTTTGGGTTTTATGACTATCCATGAAGGTGGAATTTGAAAATGATTGTGTATCATCCATGAAAGCTGTAAATTGTCACATCATATATGATGTTCACAGTTTTAGAATAAAATGGAGAAGAGAAGGATTTTGAAGATGAATATTACTAAAAAAATGATAAAATTCTTGTGTAAATAATATACTAGAAATTTCATGCCACATAAATAAGAGGAGGTGGAAATAGAGTATTAAAATAAAAGAAAAGACAAAGAATGAGGAATTTCCCCCTTCAGTTATCCTTCATTGAAAACTCTTTAAGGAAGATGGTTTTCACCTTTTGGTGATACTATAAGGTCTAGGATGTGGGTAATATGCTTGGAAAATTAATTGGGAGGAAATTAAACAAACTATAAGGATTTGATCATTTAGGAGAATAGGTGGTGAGGGGTGGTTTTTTTAGTTGATGAGAGTATTGGTTTTTGATTATATTATTCAATTGATTATTATTTTGTTTTAAGACTATGAATATATTGAGTATTAATAGAGAAATATTAATATATTGAAGTACAGTTCAATATTTTAGGTTTAAATCAGCCATATAATCATTTATGGGTAAATAATTCTTAAATTTATTAACTACCATAAGTTATAGTATTTCATTATTAAAAAAATCAACAATTATTGAGAAATAACAAAAATACACCACAACCATTTTTTGATATATTAAATTATAATGTGAACACCATTTTAGGAAAATAATATTCAATGTTTTGGAAATTCTAATTTTAATTAAAATCATTCTGCATTCCAAAAATACTGATTTTTATATTTTAACGGATTTGGTATCATTTTAAATAATTGATTATGAACTCATAAAATTATCTTATAATCATGATACAACAAAAGATTAATTTATGAATCTATTTTATTCAGATAAAATTTTTATTTAAATTATTAAATTAATTATAAAATTATAAATAAATTATTATGTTTCAAAAAAAACACCAACGTAAAATTTATCATTTAAAAAACATTAATTTACTTATTCTATGATATAAATATATAACATTTTCACTTATAATATAAATAAATTTCATTTAAACTCTCATTTGTGAGGTTACTATTCTATAATTATAGATTAATTAATTTTTATAAATACCATTTATTTTACTATACATTTATCATGAGTTTAACTATTTAATTCAAGAATTAAAATTTATTTCATTAAATTTACCTAGGTTATTACATTCTCCCAACCTTTTTGAAATTGCATCATTGAAATTTTTATATAATAATTTGTTATGTGATGATATAATTCCATTTTACCATTTTCAAATTATCTTGTTTCATTTTCAACAAATTAGTTTCTCCATGGAACCTTGACAAGATAAATTAATTTATTTCACAAAAATATCTTTGTACAATCAAGAATTTGAATATTATATTACTTAAAAGTTATTTTATCCTCTAGATAAACTACTTATAGGATCAAAAAATGTGCTGAATATAGAAAATATTTTTTAACATCAAAACATGAAGAAAAAATTCAGTACCTATGATAGAATCAGATAAAATTCTACTAGATAAGAAAATGGTCCAACTTCATATAGAATTTAAATTTTTTAATGAATCATTATCTTATGTTTAATTTTTTATGAAAAATAATAATACATTTTCAAGGAGGTATTTTGAGGAATAAATGATCACCTACTAAAAAAACATTTTTCCTCCTGTTATTTGCACATCTTTTATGTGTCCTCTGAATTATCCTAATATGTTGTTGGATCACCATTAATTTCTTAATAATACTCTACTATGTAAGGCCCCATTGACATCCTTTCCACAACATCAACAAAAAATGCTAGAGTTGAACACCACATTCCAAATAATGACTCAAAAGTTTTATCTGTACTCTGGAATGAAAACATTTACTATAAAAACTCAACAAATGAAATATGATGATACAAAATTACATGGTATTCCATTTAATAAGAACGTTATATGCCATCCAATGTCTAAATTGATTTCGAGTTCTGTCCATAATATTGAGGTTAAAAAGAAGTTATAAAATTTAATTATTTTCCTAAAGTCTTCTTAAGGCATTTACAAAAGATAGAAGTGTACCAAAGATCATGGTCATATTGAATGGATATAGGAACTCAATGTAACCTGTCAATCTCATTGCGGTATAGTTGAGAAATATGACTCAAATACATAATATATTTAGTAGTAAGAACATGTTAATATTTGTTTAGTTAGTGATAAATTACCCAAATCACATTGGTATCTAATGAAGTCATTGATAGTCCTACTATGAAGTCCATGGATATATTTACATATTTCAACTCTGGAACATTCAATCGATAAATAACCCCTTGTATTAGTTTTCACTCTACATAAAAATATTTAAATTTAAATATATTCATTATAATTTTATCAATATATCTTTTTCGGAATCCCTCTAGAAATACCACTGAAGGTCTCCTGACATCATGGTATTGTTGGGATGATTTGAATATAGAGATCGATGAGCTTCACATAACAATTATTTATTTAGTTAAAAATCCCAATGCACACATAATCTCTTCCAAAATCTCAAAACACAATATTTATTAATGTTGAATTTTGGAATCATACACCTTTTAACCAGTTCATCATTTTTATAGCACTCAATTAATTCTTTAAGTTCATTATAAATTTTATTTAATAGAGATTAAAACAATCAAAACTAGAAACAATAGATGATTTTTCTACAACAAAAACATCTATGAAAAAAATTATCAAATCATTAATCAAGGAGTATTGTTCCAAACATTACATGGTTAATGATGTATAATGTTTTCTACTCAAATAATCCCCAACATTGTTTTATTTTTTGGTATTGTAGTCGATCATGAAATCTTAATGTTGTACTAGTTCAATCAAACTTATTTGCATCATGTTAAATTCTTTATGAGTAAATATATATACTTCAAACATTTATGTTTAGAATATATTTCACATTTTTATCCATTTAAATGATTCCACAAAATATTTAATGAAAAAACCACAGTATCTAATTCCAAATCATGTGTGGGATAAATAAAATCATGAGGCTTTTTTTCATTTATGAAAAAGAAATTACATAATAATTATGCATAAAAAACAACCATTTTCCTTCTATGAATAATAAATATAGATTAAAAATGTCCATTTCTATAATGAAAAAAATAAACTAGAGAATTAACCAATCATTATTTTAGTTCTTGAAAATAAACCACACATCCTTGTATCCAACTAAAACTAACACCCTTTTATGTTTGAGTACATAGTGGGATAGATAATAGTTTAATTATGTTCAATAACCATCTCTACTAAAATGATAATTGAAAGAAAACTATGAATCTCAGTATTGTTTTTAGGACTTGGCCAATTATCATCCTCTTTTTTTTGGCAGGATAAACAATTATGATATCCTTGTTAACAATTTTCCAAAGAAAATAAAAATATTGAAACCAAAAATCAAATTTTCCAAATTTTCCTTATATCATCATTTCTTTGAGAGTCTGATGAAAACTCATTTATTGTTTTTCATGATCCTTATAACATTTCAAAAACAATAGAACATCAATAACAAAAACAGCAAAACAATTATCCATGTATTCACAGAATATTTTATTAATATGATAAATAAATACTATATAATTATTTTTAAATCCAAATGGAAGCAAAATACTCATAATTACCATATCTTGTTGGAATAATTTTTTTATAAATTCATCCCCCTTCCCCTTTAGCTAATATTAACTAGATATAAAGTCAATCTTTAAAAATTACTATGCTCTCTGGATCGAAGAAAACTAGTCATTATTATGAAGTATTGGATACTTATTCTTAACAGTAAATTTTATCAATGCTCTAAAATTAATTAAAAGACTCATGGAACCATATTTCAATTTAATTTAAAAACCAGAGAACATCGTGGTATAGTGATGGGATGAATGAATAATTTATAATGAAACTCCTTCATCCGATTTTTAATTTCCAAATGTTCGACATTTTCCCTTTGCCAATGGTATTTAAAATTTGGATCAGTATCAGGATCTAAGTCAGTAGTAAATTGAACATCCTAAATAGGTATATTAACAAGAATCTCATCAGAAAAAACGTCCACATATTTATTTACCCAGTAGAACATCATTAATCGAAACAGTTCTATTTCATTCAAAAATATAAACATGATAACATTAGTTCTATATTTTTAATGATTCTAAACTTCCCATCATGTTATAAATTGTATGAGTTCATTATGGTATAAAAACTAAAAGACATTGGAAAAAAAATTAGCTCTACAATCAGTCTTATCTTGATAAATTAAAAGACAATTCGTACCCAAAATAACATCAAACTCAACGAATTGAAAGTCAAAAAGGTTTTCAAGTAATTTACTTCCATAGATTATAAAATGATGAATCATATTATACAATTTCTATGTAATTTTTTCCTATGTAGTGTTAAACTTAAGAAATGGTTTCATTTCAAGAGATGATATTTCCAAATTTTTAAAAAAATATCTGAAATAATAGAAGTTTTATCCCAGTATCTAACAAAACATTATAAAAATATGAGTAAACAATCAATGCACCAAATCCATCGTCAAATGATTCCCAAACATCTGCTGACATAGTATCAAAGGATCTCACTAAACCTTTTTTCTTATAATCTGGCAAATTTCTATCATTCGTATATTTTATCATGACATTATTTTTATAATGTGTAATCTAACCACTTTTAGTACCCATTGTGATTTTTTTATTATAATTAATCTTAATATTTTTTAAATTAATTTATTAGGACATATGTTCAAAAAATGACATCGACAACCCTTCCTAATTTTTAAAGACATACAATTAGTGATTTTAGCCACACCTTTCACAAAATGTAAACTATAAATTCATACCATAGGATTTCGTTGATTGATTATTACTCATTCCTTGTCATCGTACTATTTTCTTCTTCTATTTTAAAAGTGAATTTGATCATTAGAGAACTCTATTTTCACAATCTCTACTTACCAGACAATATTCCCTTAACATTTTAATTCATGGGAGGAAAATACCTATCAATATCTTCACTCCAATCCTGAGTAAAAATAATTTATTTGTCTATGATGGTCCATAAAAATATTTAGAGCATACATTTCCAAATGGGTAATGCTTTCTTCATACACGAAAACTGAATCCTCCCCATTTTATTTAAATTCAAGTAATTATTTTCCATCCAAATTCAATAATATATAGGAAAATATTTTTGATGAAATAATTCCTATATTAATCTGATTACATGGAATCAATCCCATTCACATCCCTTGTATTCCTGAACATAGACCACCAATGATCGGTATCACCATCAAAATGGTAAATAGCATGGCTAAAAATTACATTACATGAATATCCCATGAAATAGAATAAATTATCTGGGGATTTAATACACCCTATATCTTCCATTAGGTTAAAAGATCCTATAAAAGTAGGTGGGTGTTTCCTCATAAAATGTTCCACTATTATCATTTTTCATTTTTGGTGGCTCTGTAAGTTCTCTAGTATAGATTCAGATTCCATTTATAGACATCTTCAACTAATCCATTACTTTTAAAAACTACTCAGATCCAATTCAAAATATTCTTTGTTGTAGTTTTATAAATATATCACACTATTTGTGCCTTCTGAGTTTCTATTTCCTATTTATTCAAAAAGAAAACATTAAGAAAAAACAAATATTAGATGATGAAAGAACGTAATATTTAGATGATATTTCATTACAAATAAACCATAATGTCAATATCATTTATGGTATTATATTAAAATAATCCCAGGTATTAAATTTATCTAAACCATTATCTGATACCAACTATAAAGACATGGACATAGAAATTAAATAACCAAGTAGTGTCTTTTATAATTCACTCCATTTTATTCTCAATGATATTTTTGATTTATAATTTTATAAAATAATGACATAATTAAAACATTTGAACCCTCAGAATGAAAAATGTAATATTAAAATAGTATCTCGTTCTTCAATAAAAATAATGTTTTCAAAATGCAATAAATCCTTTTATGAAAAAACATTACAATATTCATCTTGGATTCTTCATTTCTCATTCCTATACTGAATCTCTATGAAAAACAATTTAAAACATGGGATGAAAAAAACATCATAAAGAGTAATAGAAATAAATAATACAATCATTAGTAAATTAATTATTATAAACATATGTAATCATGTTCATAAATTAATACTTCTCACCAAAAAAGTATCATATAAATACTTTGTAAAAATATGATATTTCCATAAAAACATTGTAAAGACAAATAAAACCATTAAAGTAACCTATTCCATTAATTAATTAATATTTTAAAACTAATTGATTCCATATGTTTTCTAACATGCATAACTACCATACAATGTGACCCTCACAACTACCTTATCATATAACAATCATAACTAACTTATAGTGTGACAATTGATGTACACAAGGAGTAACCATACCGTTGAACTCCAATATGAACATACCCAATACATTGGAGTGAAATATATTTCCAACCATTCATAATAATTAAATTCCAATGGACTGTAAAATAATCATACAATAGTAATAGTTTTATAGAAAAATTCATTTGGTTTTTTTTAAAACTATAAATATAAAAGAGGAATTTTAATCATCCTTAACCTCATGTTTTCTTTACACAAAACATGCCCCAAACTCTTGTATAATGTTAGAAGTGTGTAATTAATATATTATAGAACTATAATAATATTTTAAATTATTTATATTTTCTTATTATAAGATATTCCCATCCATTTATTAATAATATTTTTTTATTTTCTTTGTTTCGAGTTCATTTTTATCATTGTCTCCATGGTTAGTTCATTGTACATATTATTGTTGAATAGAAGGAAAACTAAAAAACTGGAATGAAATGTTATTAATATGATTCAATAATTTTTAATGATACAATGTATCATTTTTTTATGTTGTGAGGATGAATCATTAGATGTAACATTAATGAAAATTATTTAATTTATATAGGTTGTTTTTACGACCCTGATGAACATATATTATTTTATTTAATATGATGTTTACATTTTGATTATAGAACATTATGTAATTTATAATATATATAATAAATTATCATATCACCATGATAATGTTATTATGGCCAGCCTTGATGGTGGTAATAAAAGATTAAGGTGGATTATCCATCATGGCAGAAAATAGACAGATCACGATGGAAGATCCAATTTTTATAATAAAAGGGGGAGGTGGAAAATATTGATAAAGAATTTTCCCCTAATAATGATAAAATAATATTATATATCTGATAATAGAATTTTATTTCTACTTGGATAATTGTATTTTAAAAGAAAATAGTAAATGCAAAAAAATTGAAAATAATAGAAATGAAAAAGAATGAGGATTTTACCTCTTGAATTATTCTTCTTGTAAACCTCATTAAGAAACATGGTTTTTGGAATTTCGGTAAGGTGATAAGGTCATGGGAGGGAGTATGAGGCTATGTAATGGAATTTTGAATACATTAAACAAGACGCAAGTCTTTGAGGTATGACAAAAAAAGGTGTTGAGGGTGGTATTTATAGTGGAGGAGATGTGTGTTTTTTCTAATTATTTGATTAATTAGATTATTATTTTGGATGAATAAATTGAATCATTTGAGAATTAGTACTATATATATTAAAAAAAATATATATTCCAAGATTTTGGGCATAAATTATCCATACATCATCTATAATTCATGAATTAGTTAAATACTGTAAATTACAATATTTCACTAATCACAAAAAAATCACTATTTCAAAAAAATCCCAAAAAATTATCCACAACCATTTTTCTATATTTATAATTCAAAAAATATCTCAATTTTCCGAAAATGTATTCTTAAATATTAGAAATTTATTTTTTCAAAAATTATTAATTTTTAAAAAATTTCTAATTTTATTATAATAAAGGATTTTATAAAACATAGAATAAATTATCAAAGCAATATAAAATTATCATAAATAATGAGACTACAAAATATTAATTTATGAATCTATTTTTGGAAGGTTAATTTTATTTTAAATCATTAAATTATTTTTTAAATTATAAATAAATATTTATTTCACAAAAAATTCACTACTTATTTTTATCATTTTCGAAACAATTCATTATTTATTCTATGATATCAATATGTAATATTTTTTCCTATAATATAAATAAATTATATTTTTAATCTAATAGGAGATTTTTCTTTTATATTAGTAAATATTCATTAATTTATATTAATATAAATTATAACATTATAAATTTATAATGAGTTTAATTATCTATTTCATGAATGAAAAAAATATTCTACAAGTACCAAGGTTGTTGCACATAACCTTATGTAAATGGTATTGATTACACACATATCATTATGGACATGAGAGACTAGTCTATACAAAAAATTGTAAACATGTAATCGAGTTCATGCATAACATTGTGAACATGTAATCTGGTTCTCACATAAAATTTCAAACATATAATCAGGTTCACACATAACAGTTTGATCACATAATAAAAAATTAGTCATAATATTTGGAACATGTAATCATGCTCAGAAATAACAATGTGATAATTCAACCAGGTTCATGAATAACATTTTGAATGCATAATAAGGTTAACTCATAACATAGAGTACATGTAATTGTGTTCACAAATAACATATTGAGCATCTAATCAGGTCCACAAATTAAATTATTAACATTTAATTAGGTTCGAATATATCATATATACACATCAGTTATCCATTGTTACCCAAGGCATTAGACGGAGATATAGGGATCTCCCCTCAAATAATGGAATCATATATATGTTTCCAACTAGATCATAATCATTAATAATATCATAACCCATGAAATGAAATTGTAATTATAATCATTTCATCATATCATATTTGATGAAAATATATAGGTTTTATAATCATTCAATCATTGAATCATAAGTTAATATAAGTGGGTTTCATAAGAATTTTAATATAGTATAACCTATGTAAGTTAAATGGGTTTCATAAACAACATGTCATCATAAAATTAATACATTTAAAGAACAAATATGAATGGTGTCCTTGTATAATATCACCAATAATGAATAAAACATATCAAATTATTTCATCTTATATAGGGAATACATTTCAATGAACACTTGGATAATTTCATGAGGAAAAATTCAATTCATAAAAAAATTAATTTATTAAGGAAAAAAACATTTTCAAAAACTATTTAATTAAAAAAAAATTATAATAAATGAGGTAATATTTAAAAATCAATTTTAAAATTTCCTAATGTAAATATCCTTTCCTCTTAAAAAACTATTTTTAAATCATAAATCATTATTAAGTCAATTTTATTTGAAAATAACATTGAAAATATACAATGAAATGATTTAAAATAAATTGAATCAAAAAAATTATACATATAAAACATTGTAAAACCTATTACATGAAATAAGATTGAATAAATAATTTTAACACAATTTGTTTTTATAAAAAATATAATTTTTGGTTTATGAATTAAACTGATTTCCGACCAAATAGAAAATTAACGTCATATTTTAAAAAACATTTTATTTATTATATATAATATTAATGAGTGAAATTATGGTACCATTAAATTATGGTATAATTAAAATATAGAGTAGAATAAATCTTCTGAGTGTTTATTGGATATGTATTATAAGAATTAATTAATGGCATCATAATTTTAAACAATCCCATTAAACATTGATATTATTACAATAGGCTACTACCACTTTGGTAAATTTAAATCATAATACACAAGGTAGAATAAAAATTCAGGAAGCATAAAAAATCCTTAAATTAAAAATATTTGTGATAAAAAAATTTATATGGTAGTAAATATATCTCATAAAAGAATATTAGTGCATAACATAACATGTGTCTCAAATAATGAAAATTGAGACAAAATTATAATTCCATTTTAGTAACATTTTAACTGCAAATCCCATTAAAGATATATAATAAAATTTATATTTTAATTTATTTGTCATTAAGAAAAATTAGTATATAATATATTAATTTTATGTAAAAAATCTCTTAGAAATATATTATGGGTGAATGCGTTATAATATTTCTAAAAATAAATGTGAGAATCGAAATACCCGTACCTTAAATCTTCACTCTCTCTGTACTTGTTCAAACCTCATGTATAATAAATATATGTTTTTTAATAATATTATTTAATAATTTTCATATATATAATAACATGTATTATATATAGTATTCTTTATATAAACCTTTGATTAATAATTCTTTATTAATGTTATATTTTTGGTACTTACCGCTCTGTTAACCGTACATGTTTCAACATGTTATTCATCGTCATATTACATAGATCCAAATTTCCAAATTTATAGAGTGTATAAATGATATAAATATCATATTTATTATTCATATATGAATTTATAATAATCTATACATTATTTAAATAGAAAATGATATGCAATGTTAATGGGGACGGTATGTCATATGTATGCATTATGGTTGTTTACAATTTCTTATTGTATTTTAAGAAAATAAGTATATAAATGAAATATAATAATATATACTAATTATATAATCACTAATATTTCATATATATGACATATATTTATAAAACCTATATTTAATAGATTCCATGTAAAGAGTGAGAAAATCACATCGCATTGAAGACGTAGTAGACCACACTTTTGCTAATGAGGTTATTTTAATCATACAAAATAGAAATAATTATGGTATGGGTTATATAATAATTATGTAATCATAAATAAATAATAAATTTCGTAGATATAATATATAAACAAAAAATAAATCATTATTCTTAACTATGACAGGTGTTAATGGAAGAACGGACGTTTTGATTTCTGAAGTGGTAGTCTACTATTCAAACAAACGATGATTGTTTATTCTATTTAACAAAAGTGCATAAAAGTGTATTTTTTACCTTTAACATAATAAAATATTACTATATTAATGAAATTTATGTTATTATATAATCACTATAAAATAATGATTTATATTGTCAATAATGAAATGAAAAAATGTTCTCACTAAATAATGTTGCATCTTCGTTTGGTAACTCCATTTATTTTACGCAAACGAAATTCAATAATTTGATTTCATCAAATATTGAGGATTACAGTATGATTGTAGGTATTTTTTGAGTTTATTTAATCAGATTTTGTACTTGTTAAAAGTCTTGAGAGGTGGAAATAAGTGAAGTGAGTATGTTCTCTTTTATAGTGGAGGAGGAGTGGCATTATTTTAAATTAAAAAGGGGAAATATCATTGAATGGTATACCTTAAATGATGTTTCATAAAGTCAGGGAAACGTTCTTGTAAAATAGCATACATGGTCAATATATAGACATCAAATGTGTTTTTGATATATTTCAAGGTCATTCAAACCATTATGTATAAATATTAACATCAATGTAAAGTGGTTTTTTCCTGAATCACAGTAATTAAAATTAATTTCCTCCACAAATAATTTTTTGTTAAAAACTAAGTAATCCTATGTAGAAATTATTAATTATTTTAATTTAAAATAATCATACAATTTTCACAAATTCTAATAAAATATCTTTTAGAAATTATTTTAAAATTAATCTCGTAAAAGGGGTGATACAAGGGGTTTTAAATTGAAAAATGTCAAAAGTTTGCAATGGATTTACATAAAATCTCAATATCAAATTAGTTACAATGAAAAAAATTTGATTAATAAATGTATAATTGAACTCATTATACGTTAAAATAATTTAAATTTTAATTTATCTAAATAAATAAAATAAACAAAATTTTTGATTTAAGTAAAATTAATTATTTCTGACTATTTATCATAAAATGAAACCTCTCTTAAATATTCCATATATTCAAACTAAGATAATTTTGTATATATAATTTTTTAAAAAATTAATTTATATTTTTAAAATAAAAATTATAATGGTGTATTTTTTTTATAAAATAGGTCTTTTTTTAAAAGGTGAAATAACGCGCTTTTGGAAAATATAAATTTTATGCAAAAAATAGTTTTTTTATTATATTCCTATAAATAATATTGGTTAGTTGTCAAAAAATTAGGTCGAATTTAAAATAATTAAATTTTATTAATAAATAATTAAAATTTTGATTAATTTATTTATTATGTAAAATGACCTTTTTGGTCAAAAAAATATTTTTTCATAAAAACAAATCCTTTATAATCAATTGGTTTTTAATTTTTTATAAAAAATGATTCCAATGAAAATATATTTTAATTATTTATAAAAATTGATTCATAATTTTTTTAATCTTATTCACATCTTCCATTCCAATTGATAGGTTATAATTATAATAATATTTTGATAATATTATAAATTTTATATTTTACTTTGGATAAACTCGATCATTCATGCAACATATGATATCAAAGGAACTCATCATTTTGTGTAACATTTAAAAACCTAGCATTTCATGTTCCACAAGATTCTATAAGTGTTTATTGAAAATAAATATTAATTTGGTTTGCTGACAGATGATATTGTAACTTAGTGTAGTGCACAATGAAAACGATTAATTGATTTTAATTTACTAAAAATAAATTATTTCAAAAAAATCGAGGTGTTACATTATAACACCTTATAATGAATATATACATCAATATTAATCTATTTTATCCTAAATTTTATACTTGAATATTCCTTTAATAGAAACCCATATAATAAACGATAACAATAAAACATAATCTAGTAATTAAATTTCCAAACATAATGGTTATCCAAAGTAATACATAAAAAGGTTTCAACAAATAAGAACAAAGGTGGGCAGTGAGAACTAAAACATAAAAGAGAAAAATAATATATAAATACTAATACATAGTGATAGAGAACACTGATCAGAGGAATTGGAGGATATATAGAAAATTAGGAAAAAAAAGTACAATAGTTTTGATCTATGGGAATATTTGATACATTAGAAATTAAACTACTACTATAATATTTTTCTAATATAAATGTCATAAAGTTGAATAACATTCAAAATTAGATATAATTACATGATTCCATCTCATTTCATATTCAAAATATAATCCTCTGTCTTTTCCATGATCAATTTATAGTTTTTCTCTTACTATAAGAAATAAAGGAGAATTTGTTTTCAATAAAGCATTAATAGATCCAATGATCTGTTGATAGACTAATAAGTCATTCTATATGTCCTTAGGTATTATCAACAAACACAAGATTATTGAAGGTTATACAATAATAATATATATTAATATATTGAAATTATATTTAAATATTCAAAACCTCATCCAATGCAAAAATCCATCCATTCCATCAATGTTTGACCTTTTAACCCCTCCAAAATAATTTTTTTATTTATTTCCTAATGAAAATCAAATATTATACCAATGAAATTTCATAAGAAACATTGATCCTTCATGGTACTGATGGAATATCAAATGTCATTTTATTAATCCAGAATCCACTTAGAGGGTGACAATAACATTAAATTTTATTAAAGTATGAACAATAATATTTTTATAGGTATTATGAATACAAAAAAAACATGAAATTCCATAACTAGGGGGAGAGGATATGTATTCAGTAATTAAGAATATTTTTTACATCTATTGTGATTTAATAATATTTCCCTTCATCCTTTTTCCTTCTATTTTTTTGGGAATTTAGTCAATTCAATGTCATTGACTAGGGCATCGATTCCCATTTTGAACAAACTCCATTCTCTTAAAACATTGAATTATGTGTGGTGCTTTCTAATGGGATCCCTCCCTGGTAATTTCATTTATTATTATCTTCATATCACTAATATATTATTTTTCTCAATGGAAAGGATTTTCTTACATCAAACACCTTTTTTCCATTCATTTCCGACCAAAGTGATCTTTCCTGTAGTATTTGATATTATAGGTTTCTATATTTTTCTTCTCTCCAAGTGAAATATCATTGGATTTCCCATGGAACCCAATTATCAATTTCATAACAATATAACCAAGTTGTTTTTCATCTTTTATTTCCCTTTTTACAGCACACCAAATGATTTATTTATAGTATTAATAATTCTTTATGGATATCTCCCTTAATTAATTTGGTTTCAAGCCAATAAGTAATCGGTATACCATATATTCAGGATGACTTATAATACCAAAAGAGTACCTTGTAGGTCTTGTAAAAAAAATACTTTCCCCCAACAAATTTATCTTCACACTACATAATTTCTAATAATTCATTCTTCATATTTAAATGAATATTATTAGGTTAATACTTATTGAATAATAATTTTGTGCACTCGTCATAATCCATCTATAACATTTCATCTTTTTAATTGAATTGTTGATATGATTCCACCATTGATCTGCCTATCCTTCCAAATATGAGATATACAAAGTGACCATTCCATACTCTAAACATTGAATAATTGATTATATATTCTCATAGGTATTCACTATTTCTCAAAAACTATTAATGAAATATAACCACTAAAATATCATTTTTTTACACATGAAGGACTCGGTAGTGTTTTCTTCCCTAATTTTATCATTTGGATGTTCATCATGATTCATAGAAATATAATATTTTGTGAGAATAAAAACATTGTTTTTCATTTCAACCCAAATAACATTTTGTTTCTGTGGGGGAAAATCATTGCATTTTCAATTTCATTCCAAATTGTCACAATTCCATCAGGGTTCCGACCATATACTATAATAAAAAACATAGAGAGGGAACATTCTTCATATTGAAATCCCATATAATCGTAAACAATTATTATACTATTTCTCAATCATGAAAAATTATTTTAAATCTAAAACACCCTAAGATTATCCTTGGTTGTAATATGAATTTATCTATATAAATTCTTTATGAAGGTTTATAAATGGTTAAGGAATTCCCATATAATATCTCCTGAGGGTTTCAAACCATGTTTATAGTATGTCTTGTGGTCAGACGGTACTTCCCGATAATTAATAGCTCAATATGGTGTTTCTAAGGACATTAACCTTATGTATACATGTTCTAAAACCAAATCCAATGGTAGTATCTAGAAATGGATGTAATTTCATTGAAACCACCATCTCAAACCATTTCCAAAATTCCAATATATTTTATGAAACATGAGATCATCCTTATACTTATTATTAGAGACAACCACAGAAATATCCTTATAAATATCCCTAGGGATCTCACTAATGTTTTCTCATACTAGTTTATAATGATTAAAAAAATTACTTTGATACAACAAATAGAGTCATAATATCAACATATATAGATATTACATCATTTTAGGAGAATATTCATAAGATTTCATGCTTAAATTCCTGGTGATGGCAATAGTTTATTGTCTTTGGAATCATAGACCAAAATATTCTAACATGCAGAAAGATCATCACTGTTTCCCTCAACGGTCATCCCATTTAGTACTCCAACGTGAAAAATTCCATCATAATCATATTAAAGGAAGAATAAGGATGGGTGTTCTCTTATTCTAAGTAAGGGAAAAGAAATGAAATATGTAAGTGTAACATGAATTTAAGTGTGTGATAAAACAAGCATAAAATATTACGAACATAACCTATAGGTCAAAGATTATACACCTGAATCATGGAATAAATATTAGAAGAACAACATATATGAATCAGAATAATATAAAATAATTTGATTCATGAGTTAATAATATTGGAATAAGACATTGATTTGTGGAATAAACATCATATAATAACATTTTAATCATGTATAAATAGAAACATGTTCAGACATTATGTTGAGGACATGAAATCAGGTCCTCACCTAAAAATATGGACATGAAACCAGGTCCTTCCATATCATTATCGACATGAATGAAAGGTTATTGAATAAAATTGTGAACATTTAATCAGGTTCACACATAACATTTTGAATGTGTAATTAGGTTCACTCATAAAATTTTGAACATGTAATAGGGTTCACCCATAACATTATGATCACATAATAAGGTCCAGTCAAAACATTATGAACATGTAATTAGGTTCATGCATAACATTGTGAACATGTAATCGGGTTTACACATAACATCTTAATCACGTAATAATTTTCACCTATAATACTGTGAATATGTAATTAGGTTCACGCATTACATTATGAACATGTAATTATCTTCACCTAGAACATAGTGAACATGTATCAAATTATACACATAGCATATATACTAATGTGTTATCCATAATTACCCAATATTTTTCAAGGTTATGTTGGTACCACTCATCTCATAATAAAATCCTACATATGTGTGATAAAATATAATATAAATTCATAATACCATAACTAATAAAATTAATTTGATATTATAAAACTGTCAATGTATCATAGTCTATGAAATAAATAGGTTTGATAATCATTTCATCATTGAATATCACATGAACATAAGTGGACATCCTAATACATTTCACATGTTATGTACCATGGAAGATAAATGGATTTCATAAACAACAATCCATCTTAAAAATAAAACATTGAATGATTTAATAATAATGGGGATCATTGATCACATCCCTAGTAAATAACATAATATATCAATGGATTTCATATTATATATAGAATAATTTTTAATGATCACTCAGACAATTTCTTATGTAATGTGAACATTCTTATATAAAATCATTTTTACAACATAAATCCATGTAAATATACTACTTTTTGAAATTCATTTGAAAAATTTCATAAGGAAATTATCCTTCTTTGATGAAAAAATTATTTACAAATAATAAATTTTTTGAACATATTTTTATTTGAATGTAACCTAGATAACTTATAAAGGAATATTTTTATATTTTTAAACACATTTTGAAGAATATAACTTTTTTGAAATAATATTCCTTTTAAAGTATTTTAAAAAATAATTTAAAATATTTTTTAAAACATATTTAGAAAAAAAATTATTTAATAAAATATATTTCCACCCAAACAAATAAATAAAGTTTGATTTTCATAAAAAAATATTTATCATGAGTAAACAGGAGTGGAATGATGGTAAAATTACATAAATATATATTTTATAACGATATGATAATATAAATGAATATATTTTTTTGAGATATGGATCATAATATTAATTCAATGGAATCGTAAATGTAAAAAAATGTGATAAAATATAATATTATTGCAATAAATACCTACCCATTTGGTAACATTGAATCATAATAAAATGATATAATGACATAAAATGAAACAAAAAATATCATTAAATGATGTAGATTCATGCTAAACCATTTTAAATTGTGATATATACCCCTTGTAAAATAATATAGGCTCATAACATAACATATGTCTCAAGGAAAGAATATTAAGACATAATTACATTACCCTATTGAAAATTTTTTAACCAAAAACCACATAAAAGGGATATGATAAATTTTTATATGTAAAAACCCATAAATTTAACTCCAATAATAATATAATAAATGTATTGTAAATATATACACAAATAAATTAAATGATTGTTTTTAGGGTATAAGTCTTGAAAAAATAATTGTGATACTTGAAATCCCCTAAATGAGTTCATGAATATCATCGTACCTATTAAAACCTAATTCATAATATTTATAAGTATATTTTAAATCTATAAATTTACCATATTAATATATATGAAACAAAATATGAATTAATTATAACATTAAAAAATCTATTCATTAATAATTCCCTATAAAAATATTGTTTCACAGAATAATGCCTTTGATTTTCATACTTGTTTCGAATTGTTATTCACTGTCATGTTATATAGATCATTATTTACATAATTATAAAATTTAAACCATGATATAAATATACTATAAATTATTTATATATTCATTTATAATAATCTATTCATTGAAGAAATATTAAATTAAATACACCTTTCATGGAGATGGTAGGTCATAAATGCGCATGGTCATAGTTTCCATTTTCTTATCATATTGACAGAAAAAATAAATGATATAAATAAATATATATATTATAAATTCAATATATTTATTATTTATTAATATAAAATATTTTTTATTAAACTAATACTTGATACATTCCATTTAAATCATTAATAAATAAAATTTGTTTGAGGATGCGGTAGTCCACATGTAGTACCCCTGGTTTCTGGTATGTAACCCTTGTTTTATGGTTCTTATGTACATGAATCACGGGAGAAATGGTTGGGAATGTTTGGAGAATTTTAAATGGTGAAAGAGAAAAAATATGGTGACACACAAGCTTCGCACAGGTTGCCCAATCCATGAAGAAGCCGTGCAGGTGGTGTCACCTTGGACAGTGGAGACATCACAGTGTGCACATAGTTTGGGCAAACCTTGTGAGGATGTCGTGCCAAGCGCCACTTCCAAGTAGTGACTACCGGACGGTTTGCACACGATTTGACTAACTGTGTGGACTAACTGTGTGCAAAGTCCACTTAGATCCTATTTTAAAGGATCTAATATGTTTTATCATTAAACACAGTCGTTTTGGCTCACAGGCGGGCCTAACTTGTGATTTCTCTATGCTGAAATTGGGAGAACAATTACCAAGCATTTCGAAAGTGATTCGGAGGTTTTCCATGGTGTTTAGAGGCCTGTTAATCAAGGTATATCTCGTTTCATTTAGTTTTCTTAGATCTACTTCTTCCCTCTTGATGGATCCTTAGATCTACACCAATGTAAGGTAGATCTAAGGTAGTGGACGTCTTTTAAGTCTGGTTTTGGTATTATTGGTGATAAGGGAAGGAATCTTGGGAGGTTTCGTGGTGTTTTGACCCGGTTCTTGGTTGGTTTCACCTAATTTGTTGAGGTAGATGGCTTTACTATTGAATCCTCCTATTATAATTGATTGTATTAGTTTCAAATTAGGGTATTTGAATGGAATTGTCTGTGAAAAGCATGTAATAAATATTCTTTACTGATAATTTATGGTTTTTATGGAATTTTGAAATCTTGGTGAATAGTTGTGTAAAGTGATTTGGATTTTTGAATTAAATTATTGATTTTAAAATATGGATGTTCTAGAATGGTAAATGGTTTGATGAAAGATAAGTTTTCAATAAAAAAGTGTATTTTATAAAATGGTTTGAATTGGTTGAACAGACTTGGTTTTGATGGAAATGGATTTCAATAAAAAGTGTTTTATTGAAAGGATGGATTTGGCATGATTGTTTTGAATGTGTTTTGTGTGTTCATGTTGCATTTATGAGTCTTGGTTAAAATAGAAACTATTTCTTGTTTCCAAACATTTAATGGAACATGGGACATTTAAGTACGAGGCTTGTTTGAAATATGACCTTCTACACGGTGCCAAAGGTATAATGGCACATTGTAAACAATTACCTTGTAGAAGACATTGTAGATCGTTGAGAAGCCACTCATGAGTATAGATACATTATAATAAAGAATTCATGGATGATTTCATGAGTTTTTGAAAAGGTTGGCTTGCCAAAAGGGATATTGTGAAATGAATTGAAAGCTTGTTTAGTTATTTTTTTGGAAAAACATAACTTGTTGGATATTGGTTTCAAATTCACCTAGATGTTTTTGGATATAATTGGTTGTGGAAGCCTATTTATATCTTGTTTTAAATTATTTTGAGAAGTTATTTTATATTAAATTTTTTATATAAATGTTTCCTAACTCTTCTACCCTAGTGGCGTGAGTATAGAAGTCATTGGGGAAAAATCAACGAAGTTTAATTCTCACCCATGCTTGGGCACTTTGGTGCTTTTAGAGATGTCATCTTCCGAGACACAGGTAATAAAAAACTATTTTATTGATAGTGGTTTGTGATGATTCTTCAGAGATTTGGTGGTGCTTGGTTCATGGAGATCGGTGTGGAGCCATGGAGAGTGTCACAACTTGTTTTATGACTTTTGTTTAGTCTTCCGCTTGGTACTGGGATTTTGTGTTGGCTTGTATTTTTGGTGGGACATATTAGTTCTCTTTTGGTAATCCATGACTTGGTTGTTGGATTAAAATTCATCATATAGTGGTTGTTAGTAATGGTTTTGTTGGTTTATTTCTCAAAGGGTAAATCATCCCCCACTTTCATTGTAACACTTTGACAGTTATTTCCAGCCTTTGGAGTCTTGGGGATGTCTCTTAAGGCCAAGTAATGACTTTTTGTATTCCCAATCCAATGAGGATAAGCAGGTCACTACAAATGATATCATCTTGTTCGTTCCTTTCTTAACATGTGGTCATCGATGTTCTTGGGCCTGGAGTTGAAATTCATTCTTGTCTATTACTTGGGTCAAAATCAGAGACATGATTAGGATTTTTGGAACTTGAAATGTATAGCATAAAAAGACATAGCTTACCCATTTATTCAGAACATCATGTTACAAGGGTTTTGGGTACATAAGTGTTTTGAATACACTTCTAGAATGTTGGAAATCTCATTGTCATGTGTTTAGACACTGAGATGAGCAGGACATGCATTATAGAGGTTTGACTTCCCACTAGGATTGTATATCTCATTGTGAGGAATGAGTAAGGATTTTGTACAGGATGGGAATTTTTTAACAAAAATACAGAAAGTGTTTTCAAGTAAAAGATTTTGAAAATAGGGTAATTGTAGTATTTTGAAAAAGGGTTGATTTTCAAAAAGCATGCTGATTTTTTTAAAAAAATGTTTGAACATGGGAAAAATGTAGTTTTCAGAGAAATGTTGTGATAGATGATGTGATAGAATTTGAATACTAAGCCATCAGTTTCTAGAGAGTGATATTGATGGAGGATTTTGTTGGTTTAGAAAATGGCACATGGTAGGCATCGTCGGAACTAACCCAAAGAAGCTGTGGAGAATATGGTTTCACATGAACCACATGTAAACCAAGAGCTGGTTCAGAGTATTGTCCATGCCTTCCATTATGTGGATACTGGAAACCGGTGGAATGAACAATGACTTGTGGATCATACCATCCAATTCATGAAGTAGAATCCAACAACAATTCGGGGTGATGTTGAACCTGAAAATGCAGAGGTGTGGCTAATTACGATGAATCATATCTTCGATTTCATCGGCACAACATCAGAGGTCAAGGTCATGTTGGCGACGTATATGGTGGAGGATCATGCACGACAATGGTTGGAGATAGTTGTGCAGGCTAATGTGGATCAAGTCCTGGGCTAGGAGGAATTTGAGGAATTGTTCAATAAACAATTCTATCCACAAAAGTTCAAGATCTAAAGGATGAAGGACTTTTTCATCATGAATAAAGAGAACTGTCTGTCATGGAGTATGCAACCAAATTCATTAATTTAGTGTACTTTGCACCGGATGTTTCTGCAAGTGCGTCCTTGAAGGCACATATCTTCGAATCAGGTTTGTGACATGAGATTCGCTTGAAGATAGGTGTGCTCTGTATTATGGATTATACAGATCTGGTAAATAGAGTAACAATAGATGAAAGATACATCTCAAGAGTTATGGGATGAGGAAGTATGATGATACCCATGGGAATGGCTGGGAACTCTAAAGATGGGAACAAGCGAAAGAGGGACACCTACTTCCAAGGTTGGAGTGTAAATCAAAACTAGACGGCTGGATCAGTGAATCTTCTAACAACGAACCATGATGAAAGCTGGGTGTTTTCAATGTGGCTTGATTAATCACATGAAACGAGAATTTACAACACCACTGAGATCATTCCATAATTTTAACAAGATGGGGCACCTTAAGCGATATTTTCATAGTGCACCACAATCAGGTGTTCATGACAGTTCTCAGGTGTCACAAACGTCTTATGCTTCGACAGGGCGAGGACAGAAAAATCAGTTTCGCTAGCAGAGTAGAGTAATCAATGATGATTCGAGGAATACCATGACTCTTTAGGCAGGGAAATCTCAACAAGGCAATAAGGAGCAATTTTCAGCAACAAAGTAATTTTATGGAGCAGAACAGGTAATTGTGGATGACTAGTCTGGATCATCTATGATGAGAGGTACGATTATTTTGAATTCTAGCATCATTAAAGTGTTTTTCGATAATGGTGCATCACATTATTTTCTTGCTTATCGAATTGCTGATTTTCTGAACATAAAACATGAAGTGATGCCTTCTGTGATAAAACATCACACTCTTCTCATTGAAAGAGAATGCAGAGTCACTGTATTTAAAGCATGTTCTATAACTGTTGATGGAGTCAAGCTGAAATGGCATTTTACTGTGTTGGAGATGGATGTATGTGATATAATCCTGGGTATGGATATGTTGAAAGAGTTTAGGGCTCACATCGACTATTATAGAGGAATAGTCAATTTTGCGACTGAGGATGGCATCGAGAATCTCTTTAGAGAAGAAAGAGTGGATATGGATAGTGCAACGGGCTTGTTGGCACCATTAGTAGCAACGATATCTTACTAGTTGGCTACGTTAAACTTGGAATCGAGGGACGAGAACGTGAATAACAGTTTTCCAGTAGTCGTGGATCAATTTACTGATGTTTTCCCTGAAAACTTCTCAGTTTTACCACCTGTAAGAGAAGTGGAGTTTACGATTGATCTCCTTCCGAAGACCAGTCCTATCTCACCTCCATCTTATAGGATGGGTCCAACGGAGTTAAGGGAATTGAAAGTGCAGTTAGAGGAGCTTAAAAATGAGTGTTTAATTCTACCATGCATTTCTTCATGGGCAGCATCTGTTTTTTTTGTATCGAAATCATATGGAACTTTAAGGCTATGTTTGGATTATCGTAAACATAACCAAGTTACGATAAATAATATATATCCACAACCATGAATTGATGACATGATTGATCAACTTATGGGAGCTCAGTGGTTCTATAAGATTGACATGCGTTCAGGATATCACCAGTTGCATGTTCAGAAGGAGGACATTCCGAAGAAAGTCTTCAAAAGCAGATATGGACACTAAGAATACGTCGTCATGCCATTTGGTCTTACTAATGCAACTACATTCATTATGGCATTGATGAATCGGATATTTCAGTGATATCGGGATTTTTTTGTTCTGTTGTTTGTGGATGACATATTGATTTATTCGAGAACATGGGCTGAGCATTAGAAACACTTGGCGATAGTTTCAGAAATCTTGAAAGACCATCACTTCTATGCTAAGTTATCAAAATGCAATTTTTGGATACAAGAGGTACACTTTCATGGCCATATTGGTTCTGAGAAAGGTGTTTCAGTGGATCCAGAAATGATAGAAGCTGTTCTTTTGTGGAAACCACCGAAGAATGTCATTGAAATAAGAAGTTATCTTGGTCTAGGTAGTTATTACCGACACTTTTTGCATGACTTTTCATAACTAGCATCGCCTATGACAGCATTGAAAAAGAACAACAATGCATTTCAATGGACTGGGGAATGTCATAGATCTTTTTAAGAGTTGAAAGTTCTCCTTACATGAGCACCAATCATGATTTTTCCGGAATCAGCACAAGGGTATGTGGTGTATTGTGACACTTCAGTGTCTGTGTTGGGATGTGTTCTGATGAAAGGAGACCATGTTGTTGCTTATGGATCAAGAAAATTGAGAGCGCATTAAATGAATGACCCAACACATGATATGGAGTTGGCTGTAGTGGTCCATGCTTTGAAAACATGGAGACATTATCTCTTGGGTGTGAAATTCACTATGTTTCCAAATCATTAGAGTTTGAAGTATATTTTCTCACAATGATATTTGAATATCAGGAAGAGGAGATGAATGGAGTATCTTAAAATGTTTGAAGTTGACTTGATGTATACACTCGGTAAGGGTAATTCATTGGCCGATGCATTAAGCTGAAATTAGTACGCTCAGTTGGTGAAAGAATCTTATGATGAGTGGCAGTTGATGTCGGTCCTAGCCGACATACATGTTGAATGTGAAGACCGAGGTGATGTTGCAGTTTTCTTTCTAGTTGCGCTTGTTCCTGATTTGGTAGAGATAGTAAAGGAGGCACAAGCATCTGATGTATACTGTGTTGCAATGAGTTCAAAACTCAATAGTGGGGAGACCATTGAGGGATGCGATGGATGGGATTTCAGTTTTGTGGTATCGAGATCTGATTTTTTTACCTTTAACTACTCATGAACAAATCCTTCATTCTTTCAACCATTCCATATGGGATGTTCATCTAGAAATATAGATGATGTATAAGGCGATAAAGGCAAAATTTTGGTGGAGCAGCATGAAACGTAAGATAGCTGAATTGGTTTCAATCTAGTTAACTTGTTAGCAAGTTAAATCAGAACATCACCAGCCTACTGATATGTTTTATTCTATACAAATTCCAATAATAAAATGGGATCATGTAGCTATGGAATTCTTTACAAGTCTCCCAAGATCGGTTCTGAAGCATGATTCCATATGGGTGATAGTGGATTGTCTTACCAAGTCACCCCATTTCATCCCTATTCATGAATATACTATGGTGGAGGATCTGTCCAAAATCATTAACCTATAAGTGGTAAAGAGACATGGCATAACAGTTTCAATTGTGTCAGATAGAGATCTGAGGTTCACATCTTGTTTCTGGCGATCCTTATAGAAATCCATGGGAACTAAATTGAATATGAGTACTATGTATCATCCTCAGAAATATGGAAAATCCAAATAGATGATACAAATGATGGAATACATGTGGCAGGCTTGTGTAGTGGATTTTGGTGGCTTGTGGGAAGAGCACGTTACTTTAGTAAAGTTATCATATAACAATATTTATCAGGCCATGATACACATGGCTCCATTTGAAGCATTGTATGGGCACTCTTGTTGTTCTATACTTTTTTGTGTGGGAACAGGTCATACTTCACTAGATGGCCGATCCTTTCCCATGAAACAATGAAGAAGATTCAGTTGTTTAAAAAGAGGATGGAGATGGCACAGATTCATCAGAAATCTTTTGCATATCATCGCTGAAGACTGTTGTCATTTGCGATGAGTGATCTTGTGTTTTTGAGAATCTCTCCATGTCTTAGACATCATCATTTTGGGGTGTAAGAAAAATTAAATCATTGATATATAGGCCATTTTGAGATACTTGAACGAGTTGGTGAGGTGGAAAATCTGTGGGCATTACATCCACGGTTTACTGTAGTGCATAATGTGATACATGAATCTTAGTTGAAGAAGTATCACCCTGATATTGAACATGTGATTAAATGGGATCATGTTGACATATAGCTGGATGATTCGTTGGTATATATTATGGTGCAAATTTTGGATAGGTAGGAAAATATCTTTCTTGGAAAAAGCATTTTCCTAGTGCAAATTGTGTGGCAACATGGTCAGATTCAGGAAGAGACTTGGGAACACCAGAAAGAAATGAAAGAGTAGTGGCCATTACTCTTTCATGCAAGAGATGTCTTTCTACATTCTAGGGACGTAAAGTCCAATGGTGGGTAGAATTTAGTACCCCTGGTTTCTGGTATGCAACCCTTGTTTTATGCTTTTTAAGTATATGTAGCATAGGAAAAATATTTGGGAATGTTTGGTGACTTTTAATGGGTCAACGTGCAAAAAGGTGGTGACACACGGGCTTCGCACGGGTTGCCCAAACTGTGTGGAAGCTGTGCAGGTGGTGTCACCTTGGATAGAGGAGACTGCACGATGTTCTCACAGTTTGGGAAAACCATGCGAGGAGGTCATGGGGAGTGACCCTTCTAAGTAGTGACTATTGCACAATTAGTGCACAATTTGATTAACAGTGCAGACTAACTGTGCGAGAAGTCAAATTAAATCCAATTTTTTAGGATCTAATCTATTTTATAATTAAAACCAATCATTTTTTCTCCTAGACGGCTCAAACTCGGTATTTCTCTGTTGTAAATGTGGGAGAACACTTATCAGGTGTTTGGGAAGTGATCTGAAGGATTGCCTTGGCGTTTAGAGGCCGGTTGATCAAGGTAAGTCTTGTTTTCTTGAGTTTTGGTAGATTTTTTTATTCCCGCTTGATGGATCCTTATATTTATTCCCATGGTTGGTAGATCTAAGGTAGTAGATGACTTTTAAGTCGTTGTTTGGTTTTTTGGTGATAAGGGAAGGAATCTAAGGAGGTTTTTTGGGGTTTCAACCCGATTCTTGGTTGGTTTCGCATAATTTGTTGAGTTTGGTGGCTTCGCACATGACTCCTCTTGTTAGAATTTATTGCCTTAGTTTCAAATTGGGTTATTTGAATGGAATTGATTGTGAAAAGCATGGAATAAATCTTCATTTGTGATGATTTATGGTTTTGATGGAATTGTGAAATCTTGGTGAATTATTGTGTAATGTTATTGGCTTTTTAAATTTAAAATGTCAGTATGAAATTATAGATTTTCTGGAATGGTAAATGGATCGATGAAATATGGGTTTTCAATTAAAAGGGGTGTTTTATTGAAATAGTTTCAATTGGTTGAAAAAATTGGTTTGGATGGAAATGGTCTTCAATAAAAGCTGTTTTATTGAACGGATGGTTTTGGCATGATTGTTGCGAATGTGTGGTGTGTGTTCGAATTGAATATACGAATCATGGTTGAAACAAGACCGTGTGCTCAGTTCCAAACATTTAATGTCACATGGGACTTTTAAGTATTAGGATTGGTTGAAATATGACCTCGTGATCAGTGCCAACGGTGTAATAGCACATGGGAAACAATTACATTGTGACGACTTGGTAGATCGACATGAAACCACTCATGAGTATGGAATTTTCATAATGATGGATGCATTCTTAATTTCATGGGTTTCTGAAATGGTTGGGTTTCCAAAAAGGGATATTATGAAATGGCTTGAAAGCTTGTCTGGTTATTTTTATCGAAAAAAATAACTTTCTGGAAATTGGTATCAAATGCACCTGGATGTTTTTGGATATGATTGGTTGTAGAATCTTGTTTATATCTTGTTATAAACTATATTGAGAAGTTTTTTATATAAATTTTTTTCTATAAATGTTATCTTACTCTTCTATCCTAGTGGGGTGAGTATGGATGTCATTTCAGAAAACCTACTTAGTTTTATATGCACCCATGGTTTAAATCATCGGTGCTTTTGCAAATATCAACTTCCAAAACACAAGTAAAGGAAAAACATCTTATTATAGTGGTTCGTGGTGATGCTTGGGAGATGTGGTGGTGCTTAGTGCATAGATCTCGGTGTGGAGCCTTGTAAAATTTATTTGGCTTTTTTGGGTCTTTTTTTAGTATTCTTCTTGGTACGTTGATTTTCTGTTGATTTTATTTGTGGTGGAACTATGTAGTTCGTTGTTAGTAATTCCTGAGTTGGTTGATGGATTAACATGCATCATATATTGGTTGTTAGTAATGGTTTGGTTGGTTTATTTATCAAAGGGTAAATAGTCCCCCACTTGCATTAAAACGCTTCAGCATTTATTTCCATCCTTTGTTATCTTGGGGATGTCACTTAAGTCCAAGTAATGAATTTTTTTATTCTCAAGCCAATGAGGATAAGCATGATACGACACCATAGGCCCGAAAACTATGTTATCGTATTCATAAAAAATGGAATGAATGAAGTTATGTTCTATATAATTGTTATATAACATTAAATAAAATATAAATATAATTTATAACATATGAAACTATAATTCAATCATTATTTTTAACATTTATATGTGGTCATTAAGAATGGATGACATTAGTTTCCGATGTGGTAGTATGTCGTACACAAGAAAGATGATTGTGTATCCCATATAATGGAAGTGTGTGAATGTTTCGGTAGTCACATTAATATAATTAATCATTAGTATATTTAATATAATTAAATTATTATATAATAAAATATAATAATGATTTAAATGGTGAGTAATAAAATGAATAAATATTCTCATTAAAGAGTGTTACATCTTTTTCGGGTCAGCCCTCTTGTTTTTCACAAAAGGACATAATTGGTTTCCTTTCATCCCAATGTAAGTATTTTATGATGACATGATATATTTTTTGAGTTTTTTTATATTTTTTGGGATGATAAGAATTATTTGTAGTTTAAATAGGAGGGGTTGGAGGCGTGTTTCCTTTTATTGAAGAGGAGTCACATTCGAATAATTATAAAATGGAAAACTTTATTTAGAGGTCTAACAAACCAAATGTTCCAAAAATAATGTTAGTTTATGAATAAAATAGATTAATGTATTGAAATATGTCCATACAATGTGTTTTGGGATAGTTTCATGGTTATTTGGTCCCTTATTATCATTATTTAACAACAAAATAATCTTATTTTACCTTAATCACAGTAATTAATTTTTTTCCATCACTAATATTTTAGTTAAAAAACTATGTTAAACATACAATAAATTATAAATTATTATTATTTCACGTATTTAATAGATTTTTCCAAATAAAAATAAAAAATATTAAAAAATTAATTTAAAATTATTCTCACAAGTAGGATGAGACAATAAGTTGTTAAAGTCAAAAAGATAAAATGTTTTATATGTTTTTATATAGAATTTTGTTTTGAAAATTTATTTATTTATATTAATTGGATTAAATTTAGTATATGTAATTTAATTATACTAAAAAACAATTGAAAATATTATTTATCTATATAAATAAATTAAACAAAAAATATGTTTTCAGTTAAAATTCAATATTTTCACTATTCATTTGAAAATGAAACTACACAATAAAATACCAAAAATTCAACCTATGATAATTTGGACATTCCAATTAAAAAATTTCAGTTGAATTTTTATATATAAATTTGAAAAATTTAAAAATTAGTTTTAAAATATGTGTTTCTTTAAAAGACTGCAATATTTCTTATAAAAAAAATATTGATTTTTTTCCTGAACTATGATTTGTTATTGTCTTATGACTATCTAATATATTGGAAAAACGAATTTTTTTTAATTTATAATATTTTAATTTTATTAATATTTCATTGTAATTGTGATTAACTTATTTTATTATGATAAAACTCATATGTAGAAATAAAAATTATTTTTTTATAAAATATAATCCTTTATATTATATTGGTAATTTGTTTTCAATTATAAAAAATTGACACTAATGAAATGATTTTATAATCATTTCTAAACAATTTTAATATGATTTTTTCAAACTTATTCATATGTATAATTCAAATTCCATGGTTATAATAATAATAATATATTAATAATAATATTAAAATTATATCTTAGGATTGTATAAATCAGTACTCCTTGCAATATAATCAATCAAATGAACTCAGAATTTTGTGTAACTCAATAAAAACAAATAGTTTCATGGAATAAAATATAATATAGGATTTGTGTATAACATAATAATAACTTCATGCTTCATATAAATAAATCCTAACTTGTTGTAGCATTCAATGCACTCTATCATGGAATTTTTATTTATTCAAAATATAATAATTCATAAAGAAAGAGCGCTATAGATGGGATCAATAGATTACCTTAATGGAATTATCTTCTAAAAAACATATTTAAATCAAGTATTCTAATGGTTCATTATCAATCCATATATGGTATAAAGTGCATAACACTAATATGTTGGGGGAATGGTTGGATAAATACTTTTATTAGGACCATAAAATGAATATAAAATAGTTGATAAGGATATATAAATTCAACAACACATTAATGTTGATCAGAGTTGACCAAAATATTAAGATGACAATTATTGTTGATGTCAAATGTTCAAATCAGGTTACGTTGTATTCTTATGAATATATTCTTTGAAAAATGTTATGAAATTTGTATTAAATGGAAATAGATGAACTAGATATATTTGTCCTATATATAATAAAAATAATATTTAGTTTTTTACTTATAACTCAGAACTACCATTTAGTCACTCTTAATTCAATGATGTCTTCTTTGTATCCCTCAAGTTGTAGTACACAGCTGATCCTGCACATGCCCAAAAACATTTAATATTAACACTATTCAATTATAATTATTTTGTGTAATAAAAATTTATATAATATATTAATTGGGGAAAGTTATATGAAACATGACTATTCACATGTTTAACGTATTATGGAGAAATAATAAATTTGAATAAGATATGTGGAATATTTATGAATTGATAGGTATAATTACAATTAGATGTTTTTATAAATGTGATTGAATTATAAGGGATATGTTCATATATAATTATATAATTTAACACCCCATGATTTTATGATATACTTATAATTAATTTAATTTCATTGATAACATTGTTTATAGGAAACACAATGTTTATGGAAACCTTGATATTCAATTAAAACATTGTATTTTAATGTTACAATTATTGATAATAAGTTTTATTTTTTGTATTAATAGGTAAAATATTAGAATTTATTTTGTTATACATATTTAAAAATAATTAGTTGGTTACAAATTGGTTATAGAGGAAAACAAATGAATTTGAACATAAAAAATATTTTCACTAAAAATGGCTCTTATTAAAGTTATGTATATTTATCATAATTAATTAATATGAATATATATATAATTATTAATTATTTTATTCAAATATATTAATTATATTTTTAAATTTAATGTAATATTTTTTCTTAATTTTGATTTACATGGCCTCGAATAAGAATAAATCAATTTTAATGCTTAAGAATGCATTTTTCTAATAAATTATTTCAATGTGAAATTTGTGATAATTTGAAAAGGAATTTCATGAAATTAAATAAATTTTATCTATTATAATATATGACAAAAATTTAACCATTATAATTTAAATAATTATAAATATTAAATTAAATTTTGGCCTTTGCGAATAGTAATAATGAAAATAGATTATCACCAAATTAAGGATAAAACATGTAAAATTACGATAAACCTCTGGGGTGATGTTTATAATAAATATTTCACATGACCATATAAAATTTTATGAGTGTTTTTTAAAATGTTAGATTTTTATGTTTTTAAATAATGTTCTTTTATGTATTATTTTGATATTGGGAATTAATGCCTGACTTTTTTCTAGAAAAATATTATTTGATACAAATATAAACATAGTTTGTGTATATTGAGTCAATTTCATGGATAAATGATTCAATTCATTTATATGTTAATAAGAAAATTACAAACCATATTTTTTTATGTAACTGAAAAAATTATAGGAATCTAATATCTAAATATATTTCATTTTGAAATTTTTTTACTCTTAAATATGGATTTCTCATAAAATTTTGTTTACATGTATTTTTTGTGTTATTATATTAAATTTAAGACGAACCCCATATATATATAAAATATGAAAAATGTATTAACATATGAAATCATAATTTCAATATTTTTTCCAAGCGTCCCTTTATTTTTGGTCAAATTATTATATTATCATGGTTAAAATTTTATGTTATGAAAGTTAAGGTTAAGATGGGTTGGATATGGTTTAACAAGGGTATGTGTATCAAAATTTATCCAAAACATTATTTATTGTCATTTTATTAGTTTATTTATAACATATAACTTAAAAAATTTAATTTGGGGTGCCTTGGAAAACTATTACATTGATATGATATAACATTACTATTTAATCCATTTTGTAATTAAATGTTTTTCTAATCCCTCACATATAAATAGAACCAATTTTTCAATATTATTGTCCATGTTTTATAAAATTATATTTGATAAAAAAATCCCTAATACCTTAATAGTATCTTTAATCATTTTATATATCTCAATTTCATTCCAAAATTCAATCCTTTAAGGGATTCTGTTATAATACCAAATAGGATTTTCAATGAAGTGGTATAAATATCCACTAAGCTCCTCCCAGATTATTTATTTTTATACCTTCTCAATAAAACAAGTTATCCATTATTAAATAATTATATATCTTATTTAAAATAAATAATGTCTCTTATGTTGACTAAAAACCATTATCCCCCTTATTTCTCTCATATGTGAAAATAAAACATTGCTCATGGTCATGTATGGACTACCACATACACAAGTTGACATTTTTCATTTTTCCTTACAACATTACATTTATGTTTTTGATGATGTATTTAGTCAATATAAAAATTATATATGATATTATTATAGTAATTTCATTATGAATTAGTACTCAATTTTTTTCCTTTCATCCATCAAAATAAGGAATCATCAATTGTGCAGATGCTCAGAATACTGGCCCCATTAAGTGATGAAATTAATTTTTCCACACCAATTCATATGAGTAGTTAAAAAAATATTATTAATAAATATGATACAAATTAAATTAATAAAATTATTTAGGTGATAAAACCAAAATCACTATTTGTGTTGTAGGACTACAAAACTAAAACATCCTTGACAAATGATTAATTATCACATGAAATAATTATCACATGAATTAATTATTTTCATAATGAATTGTTAATAAAATGGTGATACAATGATAAAAATAAATCATATATTGAGTGATATTATTTGTTTTTAATATTTGAATATATGTATAATAAATAAATAATAATTATAAATGAGGTTATAAATCGGTCAAAAGATAAAATTACATGGATAAGCGATTTAGGATTCAATATCAATTTTATCTAAAGTGATTATTCATCAATTTTCATTGAGAAATATCATGTGATCCTAATTTGATAATCACTGTTAGTTTTTTTATTTTGGGTATAATTATATAATATTTCTAAATAATTTCCAGATTCCTCTCTTGGTAATGAAAATTGGTTTATCATGTTTGTTTATGAAAAATATTATTTTTTTCATATTCTGGTTGAAAATACTATTCACAAAGAAATATTTTTTTAATGATATTTTGAAGGTTATTTTTATAATTTACTTTTGATATTTAAAATTCCTTGGTACCCAATTTTATTTTTATAAAAAATATTAAATTTAATTTCCTTTTGGGTTTCTAAATGAAAAACGTTTTACCATAGGTGTAAACATACATTCGGTTTTATTTAATATAGTGGGAATTGAATTTATTGATTAAATGACTATTAAATTCATTGATTCATAACTTATGATTTGGTAAATTTAATTTCAAAAATAATTTTTTCTATAATAATATATATATATAAATAATTTGTTTGAAAATGATATGTGTATTTTCATCCATAAATATTCTACTGATCTTTTAAATTAATTATTTATATATGATTACAGTTTTTTATGTTAGTTATTCTTAACATGGTGTTTTATTTAATGATACCACCCATATTATTTCCATGGATGGTTTATTATTATGATGTATAGAGGTTTACAAAACCAATGTAATTCCACTGGGTTATGATATAATGAAATGATGAAATTTTAATGAAACAAGGTTTTTTATAGATGCATTATGAAATGATTAAATTATGAATGATTCTTTATATTAGGGAACATATATGTATATTTTTCATTATGGAAGTATTGGGTTCATTAGATCGCTCCAATTCATTGGGTGAAGACATATATCCTGTGAGGTAATTATGGGAAACAAGTTGATGTTCTTGATCTACTGAAGAAAACATTCAAAGATAGATAATCTTCTAGGATGTGGGAAATTTTTTTTGTGATTCCTAAAAAATTATGAAATGGCAATTTTTTTTAATTCAATATAAACCATCATATTATTATATCATTAGTAAAACTTAATATATGTTATTTATTCTAAAATTATAACGGTGCAACACTTTTATGACTTTTTCCTATACTTGTCATTTGGACTCGTGGTTCATGATTGAATTATGATTATTCATCACTCTTATAATTTATTCCCTTTTAAATGATTATTACTTATTCTATTTCTCATGATTTTCATCTATTCCATATTGAGGATAATAATTATAAATTTATACCATTTCAATAAACCATTATTCTTTTCTAATTCTGGGATAAGTTTACTGATTAATTTAAACCTTTTTACCCTTACTCAGAATCTAACCACTCCTTTTCATATATTTAATTTTTTCTATGTTATGGAGAAACATTTCAAGAAGGTTGTGTTAAAATGCTAAAATGTGAGAAGAACATAACAATAGGCAAAGAATATTGTACCTAAATAATGTTTTTGTGCTTCTCGAATCAAATTACAGAAAACAATTATTTTTATGGGGTGTGTTTGGTTGTTTTTTGTATTTAATATTAAGAAAAATGGAATTAAAAATCATATATGAATTTCATGGGTCACCTCAATTTTATTTTTGGGTAGTCAACATGATATAAGAGATAAGACATACAAAAACAAGGCATATTATGTTATTGATATTGGTGATTTTACGCATCATTGGACATCATTATATTAAATATAATGGGTTTTAATGTGTCCATTTTAATTTTTTAATTAACAAATTAATAGGAACACGTCTATTCTTATTTAAGATGAGTGAGAATGTTTCCATATTATGGAGAGTCTTATGTTTTTCATAGTGAGTTGATATTTATCTCTAATAGATCATATTACGAATTCTGGTTGTTTGTGTCTATAAAATCACATTTGGTATCGATATGTTGTGGATGAGATAGTGATCTTGTTACTTTAATTCTTATTAATGTTCATAATAGACTACATGATGTTTTTATTTATTATTTCATGGAAATTTCAACTAAAATTTAGGTGGATTTCATCTGTGACAAACTAATAGTTACCAACAACACCTTTATAAAACATTATCATTTTATCTAGATAAGAATTGATAATTTATAACATTGTTATAATAATAAGTATCCATGATATTGATTATGATATGTGTATAATTTTAATCTTGTTTATATATTTTTCTTTTAAATTAGATTAGAGAATGTTTTATTTTATTTATAAGCATAATGTAAATTAGGATACATTAAGAATAATTATATCATTCATTAATCAATGATCATTATGGTTATATGAATAGATTTCAGAGTTTCTAAAATATTCTATGTCATAAATTTTTTTATTTATTGAAACTATGATATTAATATGTTCCATATAAATGATTTAAAATTAGATATGATCATTAAAATTTGTTATTGGTGATTTCATTGGATTTCAATGCACATGAATTTTTATCGAATTAATAATTATTATATGACATAATTATTATCATTCATTTTTATTAAGATTATTAGTTAAATATTGATATACTAAAGATTTTATATGAAACTTGTATATTATATTTCCATTTTATTTAACACATTATTATCTATGAGATTATTTACAAAGTATTTGAAACATAATTCTTAAAGGTAGTGGTGTTGATCAATGCACATTCTAAAATTAAGTTCATTATTTCATTATATCAGTAAAATGTGGTAGTTATAACTTCTTTAGAAAAAGAAAATAATTTTTTTGAAGAATCATAGTTTCATAGGCCATGCATGTTATGTAATGATCTAACCCAGGTAGACATAACAGAACCGAAGTATCGGTCCATGATAATTCCTAAAGCACATTCCCAACTACCACAGATGGAGATAAAAACCACGTAATAAAAATGATAGATATTGGAATGGTTTCACCATTTGAATCAGAATAATTAAATAGATAACACTTCCAAAACACAAGCATGTCACATCCACATATTGTATATACACAATATTTAATAAAAAAAATTCAATAATATGTTAAAAAATAAATCATAAAAAGAATAATAATATAAAAATAACTTATCACATCGCACCCTGAGAAAAAATATTTTAAATGGAATCTATTAAAAAATTAAATAAAAAATATTTAGCTAAAAGGGGGATAAAAAATAACACAAAAAGTATCAAAAAGGTTCCGGATAAACCCCACATAATCCAAAACTCATCTTGACCCATAGTAACCATAATCAATATATCTATAAAATATTAATATCATCATAATGTTACCCTAAACTACATTTCCACCATTAATTTATATATTTCATATAAAACCTTTTCTCTATAAACCACATTTTCATATGTAGAGTTGAAGACATAGCTCAGTATGATACCACATTATAAATATATATTTTATTTCCCATTAAAACAATTCATGAATTTATCAAAATAGTATTTTAATTCTATTTTCCTTATAAATTTTTTTTATTAATTTTTTAATTTCAATCAAGTTATCTATGATAAAAATAGTATTAATGTGAACACTCTAAATAATTTAGATTGAATCATAAAATAAATAATATCATGTCTGATAAAATGAAAATAAAAATTAAAAAACCAAAAAACCATATATGAATAATGGGATCAAATCAATGTGAATATGGTAACTCGGACACTCTATATGAACTCTTACTATTTTTAAAGAACATCTAACCATCTAAGGTGTCCTGTTGAAATTACTAGGGATTATAATCCATTCAAATCAAGATATACAATATATTTTTTTAGATTACTCTATTTAATAGGGATGTATTCCCTTTCTAGTTCACAATCGATATTAGGGATTCATTAGTGTTTTATGAACCCCCATAAAAGGTCTCCCATGTGCTTTAACAAATTTACTAAATACCATTATTAATATAAATAAATACTATGATGTGTGTATAAAAAATTATCAATAATGATAAACCAAAACATTAATGTTCTATTGAAATCATTTCATATTCAAAAATAAAATTGATAAAATTCATAAGAGAACTTTATGTGTAAAAATATTTTTTACAGTGAAAACCATTGAAAATTAATTTTTAATCAATGAAATTCCAAATATAATGATAATAACCATTAAATTCCCATAAAAAAAATTATAATCATATTTAATATTTTAAGCCAATGGAAACCCCATTGACTAAAGGTGTGCAATGAAAAATTCCTACTATATGGAGGAATCTACCATCATTTAGAGGAAAAATAATCACATTTTATAATGTGCATTACAAGATATGTGATCCTCAATAACCAAATAATCCATGAATGATCATTAAACCTCAAACCCAACCCAAGGTTCAGAACCCATATGATGCTAGGATTCCCAAACCCAAATGATATGTAAAAAAGGAGGTTGGTGGGGAAGAGAAATGAAATCGATGAGAAAACCTGATATTATCACGGTGATTAATTTGAATCATGTTTGAATAATAATTAGTACATGGAGGAAGGATGAATGTTCAGTTTGTTCTCCATCACCATGTGAGTGGTGGAAATGTGGGATAAAGGACATTATCTTTTATTAGAGAGAAACTATAAATCCATTTATTTAAAATATAAAAAACACCTCAGGGTGAAATCTCGTGGTGTGTGGCATGGATAATCATTAATAGGATCCTCCATGGTTAATGTAGGGTACATCATTACATATCATCTCCAAGGGAGTGAACCATTGTCAAAATCACTTAAGAAATAAGTGTGGGGATATCCCTATGAAGTGTAACCTAAAACCAAGACTCACCACATAAAATAGACCATAATACATTATTCAAGAAGAACATAACAAAAATATGATCCTTGAAATATATTGATCTATCTCATCAAATTCCATGGACTACAATAAATATCCTTGTAGTGAAAAAAGGTAAATTTTACTAAATTCACCAAAACACCTATAGAGTCATAAAAACACATTAATTAAATGATATATATGAAATAAAAAATTAAATATATTCTATTTAAATGCAAGATAATACATTTTCCAAGTTATTGAAATTTATAAATATATAAATTTCATAAATATGAGAAAAAATATAGTTTTAGTCACATCCCCTAAACAAAGGAATCAACTCTCATGTGTCATGGCTACAAATAACACACATCTACAAGAAAAAGTCTAATGAGATAGTATTTAAAGGCATCATTTTCTTATTAATGTTCATAATTTTAATCGGCTTCTCAATAACAATTATTTGGTCACCACTTGTAAATCCACCAACTCAATCATGTTAGACATGTTTAATGTTACATCACTAACTAGGGGATATTATTTAAATAATTAATAGTTAATATTAATTTCTTAATATAAAAATAGTTTTACCCATTCCTAATATATTATTTTATCACATATATCCCCATATAATGTAATCCCACATTTCCATTTAATCCCATATAATCATGTCCCAGCCAATGAAAAACTCTAGGAAATATCATATCACCCAAAAACCTATAATGGATAAATATGATGATCATCGCATGAGTTTTGATGTCTTCGAGATAAATATATTTTCTGTCAAATTGAGATCCAAATATCAACCACCCATAATATGAGTCATTGACATAAAAAGACATGTTCAGAAAATTGCTTTTATTAAAGTTAAGAATAGTCTAATCACATATGAAATACTTTGATTGGAGCATTGTTGATTGAATCAGTTTAACTTTAATTACATGAATATTTAATAAATGTAATAATTTTCACCTAGGAAGCATTTATATCAATAATAATCTCCAAAATAATTTATCATTGATCTATGTGGCCCACTAGTTCTATGTATAAATATATTGATGATATGACATTACCAACTTCAGTGGAGTGCCAAATTTTCAAAAAGGTGTTTCAAAAAATGATAAGTAATTATTAGGTATTGAAATTAGAGGATGATGGCATGACATAAAAAATATAATATTTTATAGACATATATTTTCTTGATTTCCATTAAATTGGTTGAATCTAGAATTGGAATTAATTGGGATGATTTTTTCAGCCATTCAAAAAATTTATAAAATCCCATAATTATGACATGACGTTTGGGGAATGATAATTACATAATCCCACACAATATCACTTGGTTTACCTCTCTATATATGATGGGGATAAGGTAAAAAATTATTATTATTTGATACTCATCTAGTATTTTATATTATAAAGGTGAGCTAAAAATAATATCTAATTATAACTCATACTTCTAATTCCAAAATACTAATGAATAATATTATAAAACATCTTCAATTTATAAGGGTGTACATCCAAATTGGACTATGTTTCACCCTATGTTCATTATTTTCTCAAAAGATTGGGAAAATGCAAGAACAAATAAAAAAAGGGAACCATTAGGTTTTTAGGACTAAAGAACTATTGTCTCCCCTAATTAAAATAATTTTAATTAATTGAAAATGCGTTTCCACTAATTTCTAAAGATATATCTAATTGTCGATGTAATATGTGAAATACTCACACATCCTGAACAACTTATTTAATTAATACATGGAACCAAAAATAATTTCATAAGAACCCACTTGGAATCATTCTTGTAATGAATCCCATATTGTTTTGTATGATAATTTCCTTCCCAAGTCATTAACTATCCCATTTCCATTCCAAGGATTGATGGATTTATAAAATTATATACCTAGATATTATAAATCTTTTGACTCTTAGGAACATTTAATTCCCTCTACGTGAATATATAATATAATATATTATGATCTTATATTTTCCTAACGTGTTCCCTGTGGTGGTTATGGTTACAAATCTTCCTGGAATACAACACCATTGTGAGATGGAGCTCATTACTAGTCAATTGTTCTCTAGTGGGAGAAACTCAAGAGAATATATTGTAAAAATATGGTCATATAAATCAATAGAGGACCAAATACTAATTATAAATCATAAAAATAAATTTAATAATGATAAAGTGACTATGGGAGATTATTAATTGGAGATAATGAAAATTTCGTACTTAACTACATAAATTCCCTATTAAATATCTCATCACAGTAAAAAGTCATCCACTTCAATGTCAATATTATCAAGGGAAACTCCAACCAAAAGAAACCCTGAATGTGTACCTAATTATATATATGTAATCTAAGGAATATTGGGATCCCAAACACATTCATTGGATATTCAAAATTCATCACTACATAATTATTCTCACTATACACTAAATAAACATATATAGATATTATATTCCCCATGAACATCCTGTAAGTGATGAAAACCAGACACCATGAATTTTTTTTATAACGTGCATCACATATAATATTCCCTAGATGATGGATTGATACAACTCTTGTTTCTTCCTTATCTTAGTGTATTGAGAGATACGATACATAAACAACACTATATGAAATGTAAAAAAATGGTGCAAAATTCTTTTTATGAACTCCATGAGGGAGATATAGAAAAAAAATATTATTTAAAGACCCTAAAATCTAAGGAAACCATAAATTCAAAAATTATAACATGGAAAATGGGATAAATAATTTCTTAACCCTTTCTATTATCCAATTTAGGGGAAATATATTTCATAAAAGACATCAACGATGATCAAATAATACTTTATTGAATCAATTTTTTTTAATAATTGAATTGGATGAGCTAGTGTGAGACAATTACAATTCCAATGAAATATAAATAAGGGGAGTAACTATTATAGTGGATTCTAAAAAATAATAGTTTTATATAAACATTATATGTTTTATATAGGTTCCTAAATTATGATCCAATAACTAATATGTTATCTTTGTTACTGTCCACTTATGTATAATAGTGGAAAACCGTACCCATAGATTATTATAAATTTGACAGTGTGAAAATATTCAAATATGACCCAATTGTAAGTCCTAATGGATTATTTCTAGTGATATATTTATGTTTTATCTAATAAATAGAGTTTTGTAATGTATAATGATCATACTATAAATAAATCATAGTGTGTCCTACATTCAAACATTCAAATCTCTACACATCTAATATCTCAATGGATATATCATTAAGTGAAAATAATGAACTATGATGTCATACTCCATCACTACTATAAGATCCTTCTCACCTTAAAAAGTATATTAAATAAGATATCTAATGACATAAATTTTTTTGGATTCCAATGAGTACAAGAAAAATACTTTTATATATTTCCTCCTTAACAAATTTCCTATCACCCTCCACATTGTATGGTTGAAAATTATGAATAATATTCCATAAAGTATTATTTCTTTAACATATTTTGAAAAAAACATTCCTTGTGAAATTAATTTATGTTGAGAACATAATAACGATAAATGAAAATGAAATATTGAGTAAATGAGACCATTATAAAGTGGTTCCCAAGTTATGGTCTCATAATAAAAAGATTTTTCGTATCTGTTAAGTCAATGTATAGAAATGTTTGTTTCTATTATTTTTTAACATATCCTATGTAATTTCATTTGGTCGCATATCATGAACTATGGTCCCTAACTATTTTTTGAATCATAATTTATAACATTCAAGTGTAAAATAAAAAATCTATAACTATATCAGGTACTAAAAAAGTTAAAGATATTATCAATCTTATGATGAATATATTATGGAACTCTAGAACCATTATCGTGATTGAAGACTAACAGATTCTATAATGTAAACTCTTGGGTGTTGTCTACTATACAATCATTAGGTATGACAACACCATTATCTAATGAAGGAATGAAATATGTATATCATTAAATAGTTATTTGATCTATGGGGGTTGGGTTATCATGGTAAACATGCTATGTGGATCCATTTCATTTTTTATCATAGATTCTTCTCAGAGTTATAATATAATAAATATTAAACAAAAATAATTGATTTCTAAATTAGAATCTTCAATATCATAAATTTAATTGTGTAAACATGATTAATTACTTATAATCATGTAATGATACCAAAAGAAGCACGGATCCATATATAAACACTAGAAAACAAGAGTAATTCATGAATAATTCATCGACAACCCATCATATGTAGAGTATTTACATGAATTAGAGTTAGAAATAAACTTATTTGAACATACATGTCAAACTCCAATGATCCTTTTCCTATTATAAATTAATTCCTCACAATAATTCTTGATTACATATAATTTTTTAATGGTCCAGTCTTGGTCAACATGACATATCATCAAAACTTCTCTATCGTAAGGATTGATGCATATCCCTCATCATAAAGTACTAGTGATGAGAACTAGTGTGTAAAAATAAAACTATTGTGAATAGACCCACTAGTATAATACCAATAACTAACCATAATATTTTATCTATAAATACTAAATTCAATATATATAATTTTGAAGTCCACACCATGAAATAAATGGATGACTAATAATAAAAAATAAATATAAAATAATTACTATAAAAATCACCGAATAACTAATAGCTTAACATCATGATTAAAACTATAAAGATGGAAATATACATGAAAAAATTAAATTAATATAAAATCAAGGCCATAGAAGATGATATATAGGCTCCAAAAATACAATTATTTCAAATATTTCACAACACATGAGAGAGAACATCTTGTCACCCATGGTCACAACCACAACATTTTCAACACCAGAAGAACGTCCTATGGAATATCTACCACTGACATAGTGAACATTATTTATCTATATCCATGAAAACAATGTCTGTATATTCCCCCATGAAATTTTGGGGTCTGAGATATAGATTCCAGTAGTACACATCCATGTACATATAAAATTCCATTTTTTATCTAAAAAAATCGATAAATGTTTGAAACCCATATTTGAAATTTATTTTCCATTTTATGAAATATATTTATAAAAATTATATTTTTATTATAGTTACAAAGGATATAAAAATAATGGGAATTGGGAAAATAATATAAATTGTGTTGATCCTAGTATTTGTTACAAAAAATGTTAATTAATAAACAATAAAAATTAACCTACCCTAAAAAATTAAACTCATAAATCCTGGGATTGATCCTACAGTACTAATGTGACTATAATATGATACAGGAACTCTTGAAAAGATAATTTTTCCAATTAAAATATGAATAGCATAAATGGAAAAAATTATTAATATAGTCCATAAAACTCAAGATATAATATAAATATTGTTATATTGATATATTTAGTTGGGTGACATTCTATATCTAGACAATAATCTATAGTAATGATGCATTACATAATTATTCCCACTCACCCATTTTATTCCATGTTATTCAACCATTTATATTATATCATATATATATATATATATATATATATAATCCCATATTAAATCATTTCTAATAAAAATAAAATAAAAAACATTCATATAATTTTAACATATTCCTTCGAAATCCTTTTACTGTCAACACTAAATGAGAAATAAATTCAATCATATTTGTTTGAGATAAAATTTATATAACATACCTAAAAATTCATAAATATAATATTTAAGAAATTTAATCTAAAAGAAAACCACGAACCAATGGTGTTACCAATAATAGCACCATTTTGTCGTAACACCAACCTCAAAACCAAGAAAAACTAATTACCATCACTCAAGTCCACTATAAATGAAAATAAGTGATACAAAAAATCCTACATGCACATTATATATCATTTAAAATACACCTAAAACAATAGATCAATAATTCCATTGGATGATAGGGTTTTCATAACCAAATGAGACAGATGATAATGGAAATATATGGGAAACGAGAAGGATCCAATATAAACCATGATATTATCTTAGAGATTCGATTAACAAAATAATATTAACTTCAAGATCATGTAGTGTGGAGTAATGATTCATTGGGGTCCTATATCATGTCAATGGGAGTAAAAGGTCATAGGATATTAGATTTCAATAGAAGATACAATACAAATTTACATAATTTTTTAGTCTCAACAAATCCTCATTGCACAACCTGTCACACCCCAGGTAAATAAAGAATATGACATTTTCATATTAATCCATATTTTTTATTAAAATTTTAATATTACTTTAAATGGAATTCTATGCTCGATGGCATACCCAATACGCAACAACGAGTTTCTTTGAAATCTTACATTACACTGTAATGATAAAATAATATTATTTTAAATGGTAGTTAACGCCTAGCCGTTGTAATGGTGGAAATGAATGAAACTAACTACAAAATGATTATATATATTTTTCAAAACAAATTTACTTTTATCCAATAAATGTTAGAGGCTTAAAATGCAAATTAATCCAATTTTAAGCATAAATCTTCTAATATTCTTTAAAATGTCGATTAACCACCTTTTGATGGAGAACCCTTTTTAAATATACTTTTGAAAATTTTATATAATTAATTTGAAAAAATAAAATCATTTTTTTGAATCCTGACGTCAAAATTTACTTAGTGTAAATTTTTGTTATTTTTCTAATAAAGATAATTTTTAGTGAAAATGTTCCATTTTAATTCAAAACCTCATTTTAATCTGATTTATTTGTATTGATAGATTATATTTATAATTTAGAATAATTTTTATTTATAATATAATTCTACTATTTAATCCAATGGTGGTCATTGGATTAATTTCACTTTAAATTTGGACTTATACTAGTGTCAATCTTTTAATAGATATTGTTTCTTAAAAACATGATATTTGCTTCGACAGCGGGAATGAATTATTAAATTAATAAATGAAACTTATATATTTTGAATTTTGTAAAATAGTCATCATTTTTGAATTCGGAATTTGTAATATATCTTTGGGTGAATTTTTGGTATTTTTCTGAAAAAAAGTCAATTTTTTGATGAATAGTGAAACCACTAAGTGGTGGTTAAAGAAACTGATTTTTTGTTTAAATGAAACATTACCACTTCTGTGATTTTATTTTCAAAAATCCGATATACATGGTTGTAATTAGGAAGTGAAATTAGGTTCAATGAGATTAAAATAATTTTTTTTGTGAATAGTAACTTTTAAGTTTAATTCATCGTGATTAAAGGTAATTAGTGTAATTTAAGGTAATGATTATGTTATAATAATATGAAATGACCTTGACACATGTCCTACCTTTATTAGATGTGTAATGGATGACCAATAAAATCCATGGGTCAACATGGGGACCCCATGGAGCCACTTTGGTAAGAAAATGACATTAATAACTTTTTATTTAATGTTAAAATAAAAATGTCACAAACATGTGTTGTTTTATGAAAACAATTTTTAAATGGGGTTATACAAGTCATATTTTTTACTATAAAAATTAATTAGAAAGCTAAAAAGATTTCCTACATCATTATATTTGTTTTATAATTTATAGACATTAAATAAATAAAATTATTTATGACACTATGATGATGAAATGATTACCTCATTAATTAAGGATTTAAATAAAATGAAAACATAATGTAAAATCTAAGACCTACACTTGTCAAAAACCTATTGGATGGGTGGATTTCGAACCCTTATCACGTTATCATTGAAATATATAATTGTGGTACCTTTAAAAACCGAAACACATTTTATAATAATGTAACCTTTTATAACATTCCATGAGTGCCCCTTCTCTCCTCTTATAAAAGGCCCCCACCTCTACAACCTTACCCACACCTCTCAAGCCTTTGGCTCAGCCAAACCCTGCCCATTATGTCTCTCCATATCCCTCTCCTCATAATTGAAGCCTCACCTTTGGAATAATTCTATTCAAGAAACCCTTTTGGTTCAAACCAAAAGGAGATACCCGATTTAAAGGAATATAAAGAAACGAACAAGACAAGTCAGACTTGAGGTAAGGGATCCTACCCCTCTCTTTCTTTTTAAGTACACTCTTTTATGTAATTCATTTTAAGATCATCCTTCTTATGATTGGGATGTTCTTTTATATTACTCTTACTTAACTTTTTTATGTTCATATGATGAGAGACCCTATTTTCTCTCGTCAATCCATTTTGGAAGATTTGAGTGGCGCTGTTAGGATGTCGAATTTTTGTAAGAGATCCAACCTCTCTCTTTCTTTTTAAGTACTCTCCTTTATGTAACTTCTTTTAACATCCTCTTTGTTATGTTGGGGGATGTTCTTTTATATTTCTACTACTGTACATTTTATGTTAATATGATGAGAGACCCTTTTTGATCCCATCAATCCATTTTTGGATGTTTTAAGTCGAGTCGTTAGGCTGTCGAGTTTTCATAAGGGATTTTTCATCTCACTTTTATTCCCATGAGATTCATGGTACATTTTCCACCATTTACTTTGATTTTTATATGTACTGCCCATTATTCTACACATTTTGTAATATAATTTCGTTTATGAGTATCTACATGAAGGTTGTATTGTCCTTCTTTCATGGGGTGTATGTTTCAAAAGATACCGAAGTCGGTAAGGGAACCATTCACCCTCCTCGTTTAAAAAGACTTCTTTATTTGGGTCTTTTAATTTACATATTTTAATGTTGGGATATATTCTTTTATATCCTTATTGATGTAAATTTTATGTCCAAGTGATGAGATACCCTTTTTATCTCTCATTAACTAATTTTTTGAATTTTGAAGTGACGTCGTTAGGCTGTCAAATTTATTGAAAGGGAACTTCTTAACCCAATTTTGATTCTTTGGGATAAATATTTACTCCTTGAATATTTCGTTCTATGAATATTTGTAAATTACCTCTGATTGTTTTACACATAATATCCACTAATATTTTGTGTATTCGTTTGTCACACATAATTATGTAATTGATTTATCCTTAATCTAAGGATATCGTCTTTGTAAGGGACCTCATCTCAATCTCCTTTCATTGAGGCATATATTGTTATAATACAAGACTTTATTTTATACGGTGTATAAACCCCTTAGAATATTAATTTTATACAAAAGGAATCTTTTTCTACGAAGTGTTTTACAAAATGACAAAAAGGAATGTTTCATTTAACTTACGCGGTGACAACGACCTTTTCCGCCGTCGCGGGCATTATTTGGTCTTTGGCTTCCTCAACATGTCGTAATGTTCTTAAAATGAAATAAATACCATATACTCTTTTATTTATTTTGGTATTGAAAACATTTTTTATAATTGATTTGTTATGTCAATATATTTAAGTGATATATTATGATCAATGTGTGGAAATGTTTTCTTTCCATTATATTTGTTTTATGTATCATGATTTTATAATGGTACTTGGACATTTGACGGGTGGTTACTTGATAAAGAATATAATGGGTGGTGCTGTGAATACTAGGATGGGTGGTTACGTTATAACCTCCAATGCATTGGGTATGGAAGTCGGCCATATGGCTAGTCCATTAATGGATATGTGTCGAAGTCGATCGTATGGCTATTCCATTAAGTGATATGTGTGGAAGTCGACCGTATGGTTATTCCATTTTAGTATGTTTATGTCCCAAGGTACCTGTATATGTTATGTGTACATTATATGGGTTTTATGATAATATTTTGGTTACAAAAGGGTATATAATGATCTTTTATTATATGAACAGTATTTTCTGCTTCATAAAAGTGAAAATATTACATTGATAATGTATTCATGGTTTACTTGTTGTTTATAGAAACTAATAGTTATCCTTCTTTGTGTATAACTTACTGAGCTTTTTATGCTCTTCCCAAGTTGTTTTGAAATGTTTTTTCACAGGACATAATGTTGAATAGGGTCAAGGATGGGATCAAGGAAATGTAAGGAAGTCTAAAACAAGGAACTAGACATTACTCTTTTGTTCAAGAGTTTTTATTTTGTGAAAAAAATGGATGCTGACTAGATGTGTCTACTTTGTAATCTTTGATATGTAATAGTTATGTCCAAATTCTCTAAAAATATAAACCTGAAAATATCCTCAATGTGAATTATTCATTTAATTCAATAATAAGTAATATTTATGGCCGGGTCCTTATAGTTGGTATCACAGGTCGGTTTAGATATCTTTAGAGGTTATGGTATTCTTTAATCATAAGTGACATTACCATAATGGCTTGGATTTCTGAAAGAGTCATAGTTTTTAGATAAATTCAATGAGTAAGTATATCTTGGTGTATATCTTCCTTATTAGTACATAATAATTTTGTTGATATACTCACACTGACATTTTTCAGTTTTAGTAAATGGATGGATCTAGTAGGCCCCAAAGTGACAATGGGTTTGAAGTAAACTGTGGTGGTTCTCTGATTAAGAGACTATATGAAAAGGGGGATTCAATGAGAAATCTCATGGTTATTCTAAACCAACTATGAGGAGTCATGATCAACCACTTGAACCTTGGTGAGTTATCTAATACATCATGTACTAGAGAACCAAATCGACGTGGATGTTCAGGTAATAATTATAAAGGTAACCATTAGGGTTTATACGATCCTTACATTTGAGGTAATTATGGGTTACTATATGTTATGATGGAATATTAAAGACATGAGATAAACATGGGATTAAATTATGTTATGGTTATTTTTGAAGAAGTTATCACTTTTTGGGGAATGTTATAATAAATATGTGGTTTTGAAAAAAGGACAACACGTAGACCGTGTGACAACCTATCATATCTGATGAAGTTATGGGAATCGAACCCACAACCAAAGTGCGACTGGTATTTATCGCCTACCACTGGACTACGTGAATTCCCAGTTTAGATTGACTAATTATTTTTAGTTAGATGATCTTATAAATCTAGAATAATTTGATTTTGGGTTATCTATGGAAATTATTAACCTGTCATGGAGTTTATGTGATTATGTTAATTAATTTTCATCATGAGACTTTAAGAGTAAGTGATGTTTTTTGGAGATAAATGTTAAGGTTTATCTTGGAAGACTATGCGATTAAATCCTTCAAAGATTTGGGTTTCATTCTTATTTTTGATTACTTTGAAGAATTTTATGGATAGTTGTTCATTGAATGGTCTTTGTAGAACATTGGGTATTATTTGACAAATTTTGGAGATTAAGAATGGATTTTGTTTATAAAGGATTATCCTTTTGGGAATTATCTAATCTCATACTAACCTTTTTTGTTTTAGTTTTGGTTCGGGTCTAATGACATGGGATGTATATAGTTCTCTTTTGTTGATTAGGTGATTCTCTAGATGTTGATTATTTCTCTCTTAATGTGAACAAGTCATCCTAAATAATCGTCTTTTGGAAAAAATATGAGTTTGTGTAAGAAATATAGTAAAAGTTAAAATTCAACATGACAAGAATGTATGTTTCCTTATGTTTTAGTTAATCTCATAAATAAATTCCTCAATGAAAATTAACTTAAAACAAAAATGTTGTCTGTTAATGTTTCCTACTGGGGAATCATATACCATTTAACACATCACAAGTTTGTGATTTTCATGTGGTTAACTTTCTCTTAAACATGTTTTCTATCACTTTCCATTAGAACATAACCCTTTCTTTTCTCCTCCTTGTTCATGTTTTCCTACATGGAATCCTAGTATGGGTTAACTCGGGTGACCTTTGTACTTCACATTCTTTATTTTAAAGTGATAGTTTTACTAACTCTTGTTCCGATGTGGAATTTTCAATGAAGTTTCCAAGCCCAATTTTAAAATTGGGAGGATGCAATACCCAAAAGAGAGGAAGGATGTAACACCCCAGGTAAATAAAGAATATGATATTTTCATATTTATCCATATTTGTGAATAAAATATTAATATTAATTTAAAGGGAACGCTATGCTCGATGGCGTACCGAATACGCAACAATGAGTTTCTTTGAAATCTTACGTTGCACTGTAATGATAAAATAATATTATTTTAAATGGTAGTTAACTCCTAGCTAATATAGTGGCGTGAATGAACAGAACTAACTACAAAATTATTATATATGTTTTTCAAATTTTTTTTACTTTTAACCAATAAATGTTAGAGGCTTAAAATGCAAATGAATACAATTTTAAGAATAAATCATCTAATATTCTTTTAAATGTGGATTAACCGCCTTCGGATGGAGAAAAATTTTTAAATATACTTTTGAAAATTTTATATATTTTATTTGATAAAATAAAATCCATCTTTAGAATCTGGACATCAAAATATACTTTTTGTAATTTTTTTTATTTTTCTGAAAAAGATCATTTTTAGTTAAAATGTTTCATTTTAATTCAAAACCTCATTTTAATCTGATTTATTTTTATAGATATATTATCTTCTTAATTGAGTTTAAAGTGTATTTATAATATATTTTTACCATTTAATCCAATGGTGTTCATTGGAATTAATTTCACTTTGAAATTGGACTTAAACTAGTGTGAATCTTTTAATAGATAGTGTTTCTTAAAAACATTCTATTTGCTTTGACTGAGGGAATGAATTATTAAATTAATTAATGCAACTTATATATTTTGAATTTTCTAAAATAAACATTATTTTTGAATTTGGAATATCAAATATAGCTTACGGAGAATTTTTGGTATTTTTCTGAAAAACATCAATTTTTGATGAATAGTGAAACCACTATGTGGTAGTTAAAGAAACTGTTTTTCCATTAAATGAAACATTACCACTTCTGAGATTTGATTTTAAAAAATCCTACATACATTTTTGTCCTTAAGATGTAAAATTTGGTTCAATGAGATTAAAATAATTTATTGGTGAATAGTATCTTTTATGTTTTATTAATCGCGATTAAAGGTAATTAGTGTAATTTAAGGTAAAGATAATGTTATAATAATATGAAATGACCTTGAAACATGCCCTACCCTTATTAGATGTGTCATGGACGACCAATAAAATCAATGGGTCAACTTGGGGACCCCATGGAGCCACATAGGTAGGAAAATGTCATTAATAACTTTTTATTTAATGTTAAAATAAAAATGTCACAAACATGTGTTGTTTTAATAAATCAATTTTTAAAGGGGTTATACAAGTTATATTTTTGACTATAAATATTCATTATAAAGATAAAAATATTTCATACATCATGATATTTTTTATATTTTTTATACATTAAATAAATCAAATTATTTATGGCACCATGATGATGCAATGATTATCTCATTATTTAACGATTTAAATAAAATGAAAAGATAATGTAAAATCTAAGACCTACACTAGTCAAAAACCTATTGTATGGCTTGATTTATAATCTTATCACCTTATACGAGAAATATATAATTGTGCGACCTTAAAAACAGAATCTCATCTTATAATAAAGTAACCTTTTATAACATTCCAATAGTACCCGTCCTCCCCTCTTATAAAAGGTCCTCACCTCTACCACCTTACCCACACCTCTCAAGCCTTTGGCTCGGCCAACCCCTACCCATTTTATCTCTCCACATCCCTCTCTTCATTATTGAAGCCTCACCTTTAGCAGAATGCTCTTCTAAAAACCTTTTTGGTTCAAACCAAAAGGAGTTACCGTATTTAAATGAATATAAAGAAACGAACAAGACAAGTCAGACATGCGGTAAAGGATCCTACCCCTCTCTTTCTTTTTAAGTTTACTATTTTATGTAATTACATTTAAGCTCAACTTTATTATGACTGGGATGTTCTTTTATATTACTCTTACTGTACGTTTTTATGTTTACATGATGAGAGAGCCTATTTTCTCTCATCAATCCATTTTGAATGTTTTGAGTGGCGCCATTAGGCTGCCGAATTTTCGTAAGAGATACAACCTCTCTCTTTCTTTTTAAGTTCTCTCATTTATTTCACTTCATTTAAGCTCCTCTTTGTTATGTTGGGGGAGTTTCTTTTATATTAATCTTGTTGTAAATTTTATGCTAATATGATGAGAGACCCTATTTGATCTCATCAATCCATTTTTGGATGTTTTATGTGGCGCATTTAGGCTACCGAGTTTTCGTAAAGGATTTTTCATCTCACTTTTATTGCTATGAGATTTGTGATACATTTTACACCATTTCCATTTAGTGGTATATGTATATACCATTCTTCTACACTTTGTGTAATATAATTTTGTTTATGAGTATTTACATCAATTTCGTATTGTCCTTCTTTCATGGGGTGTTTGTTTCGAAAGATACCCACGTCGGTAAGGCAACCTTTCACCCTCCTCTTTCTAAAAGACTTTTTTTGTTGGGTCTTTTAATTTACATATTGTAATGATGGGATATTTACTTCTATATCCTTATTGTTGTGAATTTTATGTTCATGTTATTAGATACCCATTTTATCTCTAATCAAATCATTTTCTGAATTTTGAAGTGATGCCATTAGGCTTTCAAATTTTTGTCAAGGGAACTTCTTATCCCAATTTTGATTCTTTGGGATAAACATGTCCTCCTTTAATATGTCGTTCTATGAATATGTGTGAGTGACCTCTGATTTTTTTTAAACTTAATATGCACTTATATTTGGTGTATTCATTTTACACACATAATTATTTAATTGATTTATCCTTAATCCAAGGATACCATCTTTTTAAGGGACCTTGTCTCAATCTCCTTTCATTGTGGCTTATATTGTTCTAATACAAGACTTTCTTTTATATGGTGTTTAAACCCCTTTGACATTTAATTTAATACAAAATGAATCTTTTTCTATGAATCGTTTTACAAAATGATAAAAAGGAATGTTTCTTTTAACGTACGTGGTGACAATGACCTTTTCCGCCACCGCGATTATTATTTGGTCTTTGGCTTCCTCAACAGGCCATAATGTTTTTAAAATGAAATAAATACCATATACTCTTTTATGTATTTCGGTATTGAAAATGATTTTTATAATGAAATTTTTATGAAAATATATTATGTGATATATTCTGATCAATGTGTGGAAATGTTTTATTTCCATTATATTTGTGTTATGTCTTATGATTTTATAATGGTACTTGGACATTTGATGGGTGGTTACAGGATAAACCGTATGATGGGTGGTGCCGTGAATACCAGGATGGGTGGTTATGTTATAACCTCTAATGTATTGGGTATAGAAGTTGGGCGTATGGCTATTCCATTAAGTGATATGTGTGGAAGTCGGTCATATTGCTATTCCATTAAGTGATATTTGTGGAAGTTGACCGTATGGTTATTCCATTTAAGTATGTTTATGTCCCTTGTTACCTTTATTTGTTATGTGTAATTTATATGGGTTTTATGCTAATCTTTTGGTTACAAAAGGGTATGTAATGATCTTTTATTCAATGAAGAGTATTTTCTGCTTCATAATGGTGAAACGATTTACTTTGATAATGTATTCATGGTTTAATTGTTGTTTTGAAAAACTAAGAGTTATCCTTCTTTGTGTATATCATACTGAGCTTTTTATGCCCATCCCATGTTTTTTTGAAATGTTTTTTCACAGGACATAAAGTTGAATATGGTCAAGGATGGGATAAAGGATATGTCAGGCTGTCTAAAACAAGGAACTAGACATGACTCTTTTGTTCAAGAGTTTTTTTTTGTAAAAAAAAACTGGAAGCTAAGTAGATGTGACTACTTTGTAATCATGGAGATGTAATAGTTATGTCCTAATTTTCTAAAACTGTAAACCTGAAAAGATCCTCAATGTGAATTATTTATTTAATTCAATAATAAGTAATGTTTAAGGTTGAGTCCTTATACAACCACGTTGATTATGAATGAAGATTCATTAATAAGACCCTAAATGAAACATGTTTGGTTATATACCATGGAGAACCACCATTAGATAGAAGTAGAATCTTGAACATCATGGTACTTCGATATGAGACCCCCAATTTCAAGCACAACCATAACTCCCAATGATATCTTTTATAAAGTAGATTTTTTACTATAGGTCATGGTTCACCCCAATTCCAAATTTCAATAACCTAGAAACATTAATACATTATCTCTATAATCAACTGTAAATGGAATTACACCTATAGTGGAAATAAATATATTTTTATAAAATCGATAATTCATATCTAACTTCTGAAATACTCCAAAATTTAAAATATATACTTATAACAAACATCTGTAATTCATTATATTTAGTCGAAGAGTTTCATATATTATTACTATCAGTTTATCTATTTTATATGATATATAATCCTTATTGATTTAATTTCCATGGGTGAGATTTATATTTCAATATTGTGATGAATATGCGAGTAAAATTGTATATCTTAATAGAAATTTTATATTAACACCTATTCTCTATCTATTATATCAATAGATGTGTTATGAACGTTATTATGATGCATATGTTTAAACACATTGATTTTGTTATTATATTCATTTAAATTAATACAATGATCATGAAAATCTTCCACACTCAACATCAAGATTTAAAAAACTACAATATTATTTTTTAGATAAGAACAATAAAACCGAACCCACTGATTAGATGGTATAACCATATTTACAAATATATGGTTAATTGTTTCCCAATTAAAAATATAATTATTAATGAATTGGAAATATGTGCACAATTTTAAAAGATGATAATTAAATAATATAATGATAAAAATAGTTAATGTTTAAATGGATAATTTTTTATAACAATGGGTATGATTTTTATTTTTATTTTGTCATTTAATTGTTAAACGTAAGAATATTTTTATTATAATTATAATAAATGAACATTAAGTATGATTTAAGAAAGTAATAATGATAATTTAGTGATTTTTTCTCTTTTCCAAACATTGTTTATTTCTTTCTTTTAATAGTGATGAATAATAATCTAATAAATACATTCATTTTTATTAATATATTATTGTTCATGGAATAGAATAATATATACGAAAACATATTTACATGTAAAATTGTGTATATTATATGTAATTCAATTTTATTAAAACAATATGTATTCCCTAAAATATAAGTTGTTCATTGTGGAACATTTTGTACTGTATTTCTAGAAAAAAAACTTTTTTCAATATTCTAATTTTAATCAATATTATATAATATAAATATTGGTTTCCAATCAAAATAAAAATAAATTTAGACCAATTTAATTAAGAATCATAAAATTATTTAAATGGGATATATTAATAAAAATGTGTTAGCTACAAAATAAAATTTTTTCAAAATTTTTGTATTTTTCAAAAATTGGGAATCATTTAATTTTTAGTAAATATATTAAATGTAATTTATGACACTTCTATAATCTCAAAAAATTATTCAGTGAAGCTTCTTGATATCACGATACAATTTTACCAAGAACATTTACCATTATAAATATATAATACAATTTGGGATATTATGATCTAAATGATCACAACTAAAAATTAAAAACTATATAGTTGAGTAAATTAACAAAACATTAATGCAAGAATATTTTTTGGGGAATAAACATGAAAATTGTTCTTATTAAATTCTATTATTAGTATAATTTTCTTATTCATTAATTTTTTTTTATGTTTGTGGAAATTTAGAACTTTATGTAATTGAATTTATATGTTAGTATAATTTTATTGTTTTATAGGACTTCTTCTTTGACTATGCCAAGTCATGATTATTTCTGTTATGAAATTTAATTACAGTATATTGAATTTTCACTTTATAATGTTTAAGTAAATTTTTTCCACATAGTTAAACAATTATTTAATTTTTATATCATATATTATTATATTTTTATGGTTTTTTCATCTCAATTTTGTTTGAAATATTTGATATTTTGAGGAATGGTTTCTTTTCATGGTGTACCTACTACAATTTTATTTCTTGTTATCATTTTATTCATTAAAATTCATGGTACTTATTGAAACATTTTATTTTATTTTAACGGACCTATAATTAAAAAAAATGAAATCCTCTTATTAATGAATAAATTCTATATTATATAATGTACTTATCAGATACACATACATTGTTATCTTTTATATATTTTTAAAATTTTAAATTATTGTAATAAATTTTTATCTTGACTAAAATATTATTAGTGATTATTAGAATCAAAGAATATAGTTTTTTATCATGAATATTATTATTTTTATATATTAAGGATTTTAAGAAAAAAATTTAAAATATAAGGAAGAATTGATAGCCCCAGACAGTTGGATCATGCTAAATGAAACCAATTTTTGAAAATTTAATAGGGATTGAATCACATTAATTTTCCCATAGGGTATAATATTTTGAGATTCAATAACTAGAAAAATAGAAAAATAATTTAGGATATTTGTTCACACTTATCAAGATCACCACACAAACTATTTTTACTTATCCATAATATAAAAATATCACTAATGTATGCCTTACCCTAATGAAATACATAATTTTACTAATGGGTTATACATCTTGATCATAGTAGAGTGAATACATATAATAATAATATAATGAATAAATTTTTATTTCTTATTACTACATTATATATATAAATTATTATATGATGAGATTGATAATTATTACATTCTAATATATAGAATGAAAAATTATATTATTGTATATATATTTATATTTGGTTATAATAGTAATTAAAATATATTCTTAAATATTGAAATAAATTTTATTACAATGATTTAATTTCTTTATATATTATCTATTTAAATATGAATTATAAAATATTTTAATGAATTTCAATGTAATTTTAAGAAGGGTCATAATGTATTCAGTTTTGCAAAAAACATTTATTTTACTCTTAATAAATATATTTATTTAAATATTTATAATCACATAGTTTAATATTAATTTGGTGAAATATAATTAATTTAAAATAACACCTCATATAATGTATCCAATGGATAAAAATTATTAATTTTTGAGGAAAATTGATTTTTTTGTTATATTTAAATATCGTATAAATATAATATTTGTATTATGAAATCATAATTTAGAAAATTTGATTCCATAAATAATATAATATACATCAATAAAATCAAATTAATTTCCATTTTTATATAAGATATTTTTAAGTTATCTTAAAAAAAATTCAACCAAAAATGAATCCTCCAAAACTAATATTTTTTTAGGAGATAAAAATAATAATTATAAATACTAATGACATCCATATCATAAAAATTATTTTTATGGTGCTATATTTTTATCCTAATAAACTATTGATGAAAATCACACCTTTATAGAAAGTTAGTGAGAACCCTTAGAAGTGTTTGTGTTTTCGAATAATTTTTCAGACTATCCAAAACATATAATTATAAATAATTAAATAATTACCTACTCTATTTCCCAAAAATACTCACCCAAAAACCCATTACACTTCACTAAAACTCGATTTAAGAAAAAAATTTCATCATAATCCCTTTTAAATGACCTCCCGTTGTGTTTTATCATTTCTATGGTGCCACTATAATGTTTTTATTATCATATTATCAATGAAGATGATTCTAACCTCTTCATTTTTTCAAGTACATTCATTGAAATAATCCTATGATTTCTATTTTTCATGTTGTAATGTTTTTTTAAATGACACTATAGCGACCTTATAACTCAAGTGAAATAAGAAACCAAATTTTAATCCTGTTAAACACTCTTATGACCATTTTCTGATGACGTGTTATGCTATAAAAATTATCATATGGCATTTCAAGATTATTTCTTTTAAATACCATCCCAATGTACATTCAATTATATTCACCAAGATTTAAATATACAGTATTTATTTGTTGACAAAATTCTACATTAACTTCAATCCTTCATTATTGGATTAATGGTGATTTATAATTCTTGTATTTTGTAATATATTTTTTTTATAAAAAGTTATAGTAGGGATATGATTGGTGGGACTAAAATTATTTATCCATCTAATTCACTGGGTTATGTTTTTTATCTCATGAGATAAAAATTATATTGACAATGTTCCTATCATATGGACACTAAATTATGAGTTCCTAGCTGTTAGCTATTACTTATGCTTATGATTTCATGTTTTATGTTGTTTCCACAATAATTTGATTTCTTGATTTTATCATCATATGTCATTATTCGATATTAAACATTATTATTTTCACCATTTTATTTAACAAATTTCTATCCCTTGACTCAAATGTATACATTAGTTCATGGTATAATTTTATTATTCAATTATAATGCTTTATACCTCTCTTCATTTTTATATCCATCCTCCGATTATACATTGCTATTTTTAAGATCAATTTAATTGAACATATTATATATTTATGTATTGATTAATTTTATGGTGTCCATATTTTATATTTATTGTTATATTTTATAATTAAATAAATATAGTAGGACTTTCTAGCATTTCTAATTTTTCATGTGTATCATATTGTAAATTATCATGAAATAAATTATATGACAATATGGGCTATCATAGGTGTATTTGGAGAAGGTTATAGTAATTTTTGTGGTTAGGATTAGAAACAATAGTAAAACACCTAATAAAAATTCTAGTACTTGAAAAAAACCATAGACTTTGATAAATTATATACTTATTGGTTTTGTAGTAATGATATATTTGTTTTGAAAACTACATGTGGATGGGGATCAGACATAATTATATCTTGATGTAATATCCTAATAAGGGTATATTTAGTTGAAAATTTACTTTCAAATAGTTTAGAACAATGTAGCTATACATCAAACATTTATTTACTCTCCTATGGTATATTATTTGTTAATATCCAATTCTCAATGTAAACCACTTTGTATGGAATTAAAATGACATAGAAATTTAAATCTATGCAATATATCAAAGAAACATTAATTTTATCCTATAATTCATATGATTTGGAATTTATTAAATGTATGTGTTATGTCTTAAATTTTCATATATTTCCTTTTTAGAATATAATTTTTATGTCATTATTATCCAAAATTTTCCCTTAATTTTTTTCAATGGCTCGAAATAAGAGAAACCAATTCGAACACCATTGTGATTGACTATGTGTTGGTTGAAAAAATGAGTTTCCCATCACACTGGGAGAATAATTCATGAATTTCATGATAATAATTAATCATTTCACAAAGTTGTTGAAATGAAAAATGCAAAAGGTGAAACCCCAAAATCCCTCTATGAAATTTCATGATGAAATTGAGATATTTATGTTGAAAAGTCCTCATTTGTTAGTGAATTTTTCTTCCCATAAGCATGATAAAATTTTTAAAATATAATGAAATTATCTACAATATCCTTCACTTATTTGATAAAGAGAAATGCATTCTCGTTTTATCCACAATTAGAGAGAATATGATAAATTGATGATGTCGATCAAGAATATAATGGTTGACGAAGTGATAGATTATATGGAATAGAATAAAATATGTAACATATTTGTTAAAATATATTTTATTCACACTATGCAACATAAAATGAATAGGGTTATCCATTGCCATAAAAATGGATAAAAATTTTATTGTTGCATATGAGGAATTTTTTTTAATAATTTTGTAATATATAAGGATCAATCCTTAAAAATTTACTTAATCTTGAATTTTATTCAAATAAATACATTCATACACATTATGGATCCTTAATGGTTTATATTTTTAGTTAATTATGTCATAAAACAAACATAACATCTCATAGTCACACATGTGGATACTATTAAATCAATATCCATTTTCCTCAAAATATAACACTTTTCAAATAATATAAAATCCCATTGACAAATCTCCATTACATTTAAATAGTCTTCATTATTTCTATTAAAAATCCTTATTACCTACAAAAAACATTTAAATACATTTGATCATCACAAAATGCACAGTATGGGATATATGGAATGAAATTATTAGACATGTGAAAACATAAAAACCAATAAATCCCATTTCATAAATACTCATTATCATGAATTGAAATATCATGCAGTTTCCATGGGGAATATTTACCATATCAATTATAAAATCCACCTAACACATATAATAACCAATAGGTAAAATAAAATTTATGGAGTACCCAATGCAATGGTGTTCTATAATGGGGCTCACCCATCATATCTTATTTTATTTTGGACTCAACCCAACATATCTTGATCTATAACTGGCTCGACAAAACATATAATGAGTTATAATGGGATCAAACCATCATATCATGAGCTATAATGGGAAAAACCCAATATAAATAATGTCCAAGGTATATATCATGAATAATACACTTCATAACTCATTAACACCCTTAAGAAAATCACACATGAAATTTCTAATAAATTTTTCCATATAAAACTGTTTAATAATATAAACATCAAACACACAATAATGAAATAATATTATTCAAAAATTACTATTAAATATTTTATTGGAGATATTTTAGAAATATAACATAATAAAATGAGTAACACTCATGATATTTAGAAAAGAGACAATTTCTTTGTATTTTATAAAGGATACATTCAAAATGATTTAAGAGGAATGTTTTAACAAATACCTGAACATTGAAGAGGAAAATTATTTAATAAGGGGGTTTGGAACATATACTATTAATACACATAATAAAAAATAATATAATAAAATTACAATTCTCATGTTATCTTATCATGATAAAAACCATTTATGTTGAAGGATTTCCCAAAGAATAGAAATCAGGCTTCAAATTCACTTACGAAATATAGGCATCATATCAGGTTTAAATGGGAATGAATAATGAGATAGAAATAGGGTATCTCATCATCCATTTTTCATAAATTTAGTATGGCCGATGTGTGAAAACATACATTGTCATTTGGAATTAGAAATTAAAGATCATTACATAGATTTTATTCTTGAATAAAAGTGAGAAAGGGATGATCCCTTACCTTGGGTTCGACATCCCTCAAACATGTATAAACCTCAAGTGTGAATGTTAAAATAGAGTTATTAATATTTTACAGAAATATATTCATGTTTATAACACCTTTCATAATCATTTTATAAATTCATACCACCGATTAGTTAATATAATTTTGTTAATTACTTTATTTCTGGTGCATACAATACATGGCTTACATGAGAGGTTCGTAAATTTTATTCCTATCGTTTGGAAGTGAAATACTAGAATTTTAATGGAATAGAATTTTAATATTATTAGAACCATAAATTATAGAATATATCATTTTGAATTCTTACAATAAGATGATTCTTTTATTAAAACATTAATGATATTCCTTTAGATTATTTTTCTTGTTCTTTGATAAAAATGAATTCATTTGGTTTTGTAAATTTATATAATGTGTACAAAATGATTTAATAAAATTACAAAGGATATATTACCATAATTATAATATGGTTACGCCCTAAAATGATGTTCGTGACCATTCTTGAGGGTAGTAAAAGAAAATGAAATCGCCTCGGCCACGATGTTGGTAAATTGACGCATCACTGACAGTGTTTTCATTTCTATAATAAGTTGGAGAAGAAAATAAGTATATTCGTGAATCGTCAATAAAAATTATAAAATAAATAATATTTAAGACACTATATCATTCATTATAATTGGATATGTTTAGGTGAGGAAATAAGAAGAAAAGAAAAAAAATTGATAATAAAATAATGAAATCCCAAGAGGATGTTTACCTCTTGATGTCTTTACTTTGAGATCCTTATTACGGTCCTTTTTTATCAATTTGGTGTGACCATATGGTCTTAGACGTGGGTAAGAGGCTTGAGAGGAGTATTTGGGAGGACTATTGTAGGGCTCATTGAATGAGAGGTGTGGGAGTTAGATTGATAGTTGGTGGTTTTTATAGTGGAGAAGAAGAGGAGATTAAAATTATTTTAATCATTATTTTATTATTTTGAAACAAGATAAGAAATTTTTATCATTTCAAGAACAAAAATGGTATTAACTAAATGTGAGGACAAACTAATGGATTCATGAATCATCTATGATAGAAGTAATTGGGTATTTATATCATACTATATTTATACTATAATTACAAAATTTTAGAATTCAGCAAAAAATCAAGTATTTTAGAAAGATCCAAGAAATTTAACCGTACAATTTTTTATGTTTAGATTTCAAAAATTTACACCATTTTTTGAAAATAATAATCTAAATATGATTAATATAATTTTTAAATAGAATAATATTTTATTCCAAAAAAATCAATTTTAAAACATTTATTTAGTTTGTCCCAGATATGGGTATATCAAAAATTCAAGAAAAATATTATATTAATACTATCATTGGTGAGGTTACTATTCATAAGAGTATGTTACTATTCATAAGTGTAAAATTACTATTTTTAATGGTATCTTAATATTTACCAAACATTATGTTGTCCTTATCAAACTCTAAATAACTTACAGATTGCAAACTTGTTTGTTAATTTTTTGAAATTCCAAACCAAAAAGAGGGAATATTATGTTTAGTACAAATTATAACTATTTATATAAAAAAATATTTCATGAATTTCAATTTACATTTCAAACCCTGGGGTGTTACATTATCCCCACCATCTCGAAATTTCATCCTTGTAATTTTATTTTCATATTAAACATGTGAGGTTACCTTTCCATCCTAGTATTTTCCTATTCCCATGTAGCTACGTCTACCATGTGGTTTCCCCACAAAACCTTTACCTGGTGGATTAACTTATTCAAAAATACTTTCTCTCTACGAGCATGAATATGAACTGGCCTCTCTTCAAATGTAAGGTTCTCTTCTAGTTTAACTACATTTGGGCTTATAACAAGAGATGAATTTGGACCATATTTTTTGAACATCAAAACATGAAAAAAAAAATTGTATTCCTGAGACATAGATGGAGGCAATGATACTCTATATGAAATCGGTCCATCATTCTCTATGATTAATAAAGGATAAATTAATATTGGATTTATATTTCCTTTTTTAACAAAATGAATCACACTTTTTCAATGAGATATTTTATAGAATACATGGTCACCTACCTTAGAAGAGATGTATTTTATTCAATTATCTACAAAGCCTTTCTTCCTTTTTTGAGATTCTCTCCTGTGTTGCTGGATCTTGATCACTTTTTCTTCCACTTCTTCTACTATTTTTGGCCCCATCATGTTTATTTCACCAATGTCATCCCAAAAAGTTGGATTCTAACACCCCTCTCATAAAATGCCTCAATAATTGTAATCTGTACAATATAATGGAAAAAAATATTATAAGAAAACTCAAATAAAGAATGATGTTAATCCCAATTTCTATGGTAATCCATTGAACAATATCGTATCATATCCTATGAGTTATTAATAATTTTTTATGATTACCTATCTAATTGAAGATGAAAAGATGTACTGAAATTTTATATTCCTCCCAATGACTTCTGATGTCCCTTCAAAAACATAGAATTAATCCTGGGATCCCGGTCAGATAACATGGAAAGAGGCACTCTATGTAACCTGATAATCTCTTTGAGATAAACTCAATAATTATGATCTAAAAAAATTATATTTAAAATATAATAAATTGTGCATATTTTTCAGTTGATCAACAATAACCCATATTGCATTGTTAAGTTCATATTCCTTCTGTATTCCCACAACAAATCTATAGATATATTCTCTCATTTCCACTCTGGCAGCAGTATCGACTGGATTACCCCCTTCAGTAAATACCTCCCTTCTTTAACATGTTTACAATTAAAACATTGAAGCATAAATTATGAAATATCCTTTTTCAATACATCCCAGTAGTAATAGTCCTAATGTACTTTGAACATTTTATTAGATACAATATGAACTGCAAATGGATAATTGTGATCTTCACACAACAATACATCCTTCAAAATAGAATCACAAGTCACACAAAACCATTTTACAAATCATAAAAAATAGTAATTATCAATATTAAATTATGAAAATACACCGATTTTAAAAAATTATACCATTTTTGTAGCTCCACATATTTCTTCTAAGCATGCTAAATTCTGTCTGAAAAATATGACAACACTAAAACTAGAACCAAAACTGATATATTTCCTGCTCCAAAAACATATTTTCCACAATTCATCATATCATTTACCAAATTATCAAATTCCCAAAAAATCAGTATTAAGGTATCATTACTATTCCAACCCAATGCATCATCCACTATGATTTCTTTCCCAGGATGGTTATGAATCTTGCATTCATAATCCCTGATTACATCTAACCATATTCTATATAAGATGATTAATTATTTATATGTGAATATATATATACTTTGAAAATTTATGTTTAGTATATATTTCACATTTGGAACAATATAAATGATGCCTCCATGTTTTTTTAAGAAAATACCACAACAACTACTTCCAAATCATGTGTATGTTAATTTAACTAATGGGATTCTAACTAATGTGAATCATAATCAATTACCTGAACATTCTGAATCATAATACAATGATGACCATTCAAATAAAAAAAAATATATATGAACAATTCACCATTTATGGAATGTTGATCCAGAACTTGAGAATTCACCAATCTTATTTTGAATTCCTGAAACCAAACATGACATTCTCATATATAATAAAATTTATCCTCATTTCATGTTAACATGCTAATCATTCTAGATAAACATGAAACTATTATTCCATCCTTATTTACAATGTTCCCAATAAAAGAAATTTTTTCCAACCAAAAATTACACATTCGGAATTTTCAATAGTGCTTCTTTTGTTTTAATTTTTTCAAAACAACCCTTAGATTTTTTTAATGCTCTTATTTTCTTATAGAATATACTATAATGTAATCAATAAAAACCACCATAAAATTATCCAAGAACTCGTAAGAAATTATATTCATATGACCAATGAATACTGTAGGAGCATTTGTTAACCCAAAAGGCATAACTACAAATTCATAATGAACTTATCTAGTATAGATCATATTATTTGGGATGTTTGAAACCATTACATTCAACTGATGGTACGCCGACCTTATGTTAACCATTGAAAAATATTCTCCTCCTGGAGAAAATAAAACCAATCATCAATATGACTCAAAGAATAATTGTTATTAATATTAATGTTTTTCAGGGATCTATAATAAATGAAGTCTAATTGAACATTATTTCTTCTTAACAAACAATATATGAGCACACCATGGTGAGGTGCTGGGTTAGACGAATCCTTTATCTAATAATTCCTACAACTAAATTTTCAATTCTAGATGATCCATTTGAGCCATTTGATATGGAATTTTAGAAATTTTATTATCATTATGAAATATTCCAATAGTAATATCAACCTCTTTATTTGGAATAAGATTAGTAATGATAATAGGAAAAACATACAGCCATTTATTTACCTCTAGTACATCATTAATCTGGATAATTCTCATATCCTAAAACAAATATGACCATGATAACATTTATTTTTTTATTTTATCAGTTTCATAGTTTCCTGATATTTTATCACTGGAATGGGTTCATTCATGTACAAAAAACTGAAATTCATTCTAAAAAACAACTTCTCCTGCTTTAAAATCTATCTTAATAAGTTAAAAAGAATGTCAGTCTATACCTTGAATAACATCAAACTCTTCTAGAGGCAAACCAAAATTTTTTTAGGTAACTCCTTCCATAGAAAAATATAGGTATTTTTTAATAATTTCTTTTTTCCATAATTTTTTCTAAAAGTGTTTTTACCTTGAGTTCTAGTGTCATTTTATTAGGTTGAATTCCAATTTTTTTTTAAAAATCTCTTAGAAAGGAAGGAATTTTTAGAGCTGGAAGAAAACAACACACTTATGAAACCATTGAAAATAAGAAAATTAGATGATATCACACCATTTGATGTCTGAAAACTTGCTGATGTGGTTGCAATGGATTTTTCCAGACCCATATTCTTGTAATAATTCTAATTAACTCCATGGGTGACTAGCTTTAGACATTGAATTGAAAAATGACACTATTTCTTATAGTTAAAGAATCTCACAATCAGCTTCTCATTATTTTTCATATCATTTTCATTTCACTCATGATACATGTGTCCAAACATTCCAAATTTTTTTCATTTCATAGAATTTAGAAGACAATCAATATGATGCCTTTTACCAAAATTTTCACATGTAGGGAAATTTATTTTCATACCTCCATATTTGTTTGAAGAATTCTTCCCCAAATCCATCCAACATGATAGATTATTATTTTTCTCACCACAATGCATATAAATGTCAAAAAACTCAATATCTACTTTTTCATCCAAATGATCATGTTTCTCATAGCTTTTAATCTCTTATGAAGATGAATCTCTTCATAAAACTGGTTTGAAACAAGAGTAAAATCTATTAATTTTTCTGTCAAAATTTGTAGTAAAATCTGGTACATACCTTGATATTCTTAAAAAATTTGGATTCATATGCAGACACAATATCATAATCTATGTTGTTTAGATACATTAATTTTTTCTCCATTTTGATTTGAACAGATTTAAGAAAATATTTTTCAATAAAATGCTCTTAAAATCATCATATTACTGAATTCCATGATCGTCTCTTTATCTCATATAATTATCCAGATACAACCATTAAAGGGGTTCACCTTCCGAATTATATGTATATAGTATTACTTCGTGATATTCTGAACAACAGATGAAATCATCTATCTTTTGTAGAGCATTGATCAATCCTTCGGCTTGCACTGGATCTATGGTACAACTGAATGCTGGAGGATATTGCTTCATTAAATTATCCATCGAATACATATTTCTTGGTGGTAGATCATGTTCCTCTCTAGTATTAAAAACTAATTTATTTATTTTCTATGTCAACTGAGTTGTTTCTATCACAAACTACAAGGTTGGGATTCCAACTATTCCAAGCTGTAAATTCTTATAGACATTAAACTCTTGGTGCCTTCTTACTTCAACATCAATATATCTTTTATGGAAAATCATTCTGAACAGACCTATCCTATATGAAAAAACTTAAAAATATTTAAATTCTATTACATTTATATTTAAATATATAATAAAAATTAGTTATGGTATTTTCATGACATCATCAGAACCCCTAAAGTTATCTAATCATTCCTTTGATACCTACTATAGAAAAACTGACCATAATACGTTACTTAATCCTGAATTTTTTCAATCAATATACATTCATACACATTTATTATATTTTTATTTTAAGAGTTTGAGTTAATTAGGGCATAAAACATACATAACATCTCATATCCGTACATGTGGATATGATTAAAACGGTATCTGTTTTTTTAATATAATATTTTTCAAATATAAAAGAATCTATTTGAAAATTATTCATGACATTTAAATTTCCTTAATTTTTTCTCTTAAACATAATTTTATCCTTTTAATACCAGTTAATAAATTGTTATGAGCACAAATATCATAGTAAGGGGTATAAGGGAAGAAATTTGTTAACATGTTATAAAATAAAAACCAACCAAACCAATTTTATAAAACCTCTCTAACATGAATGGAAACATCATGGTGTTTACATGGGAAATATTTACCATATCACTCTTATAATAAACATTATACATGAAATAATTATCTTTTCATATTACATATCTGCTGTACCCAATGCATTTTAGAGCTATAATGGGGCTCAGCCATTATATCATGAGCTATAATGTGCTCAACCCCACATATCTGGATCAATAATTGGATCTACTGAACATATCATGAGCTATAATGGGATAAAATAATATATATCCTGAGAAAAAATGGGATATAACCATACTAAATAATGTTTAAGGAACATATCATGAATAATACACTTCAAAACATATTTCTACCCTAGAAAAAATCAAATTCACTATTTCAAATACAATTATATTGTATAAAACAGTTTTAGAATATAAGCATCACACACTATATAATAAAATAAAATTATTATTAATAACTATAAAACCACATAGTGGGTATATTTTATAAATAATACATTATTAAATAAGAATATAACACACATGATATTATGAAAAAGAACATTCACTTTGTATTTCGTAAAGGATACAATTAAAAGATTTAACCAGAAAGTTTGTTACAATTACAATAAAAATGAATAGTGAATTGATTAAATGAAGTGATTTTATATATACACTATATGTACACATAATAAAACATATTATAATAAAATAACATCTCACAAGTCATGTTATAATGATAATAACTATATATGTAAAATGTTATCCCATAGAATGTAAATTGGGTTAAGAGTTCATTTACGAAACATCGACATGGTATCAGGTGTACTTGGGAGAAATTAATGATTCCGAAATATGGTATCTAATAATTAATATATGATAAGGGAAGTGTGTTATATGTTTGAAAACATACACCATAATTATGAATAAAAATTTAAAATCATAACATGGGGGTGATTCATGAATTAATGTAAGAAATAGAGGATCCCTTACCTCATGTCAGACTTCCCTAAAACGTGTCTAAACCTCTTGTGTGATTGTTAAAATAGTGTTATTAATATTTTAAATATACATATTCATATTTATAACACATTTAATGGTAATTTTATAAAATAATTCCCCCTTAACATTTATAATATTTTTTTAATTCCACTGTTTCGGGTGTGTGCATTACATAGTTTCCATGAGCAGTTCGTAGAGGATATTCTTGTTGATTGGAAGTGAAACTACAGAATCTAATTGCAATGGTATTTAATAATTTCAAAACCATAAATTATACAATTTATCATTTTTAATTACTTCATTAATTTGAATCATTAGTTATAACATTAATGATGATCTTTTAAATCATTTTTGTGGTTCTTCGATAACAATGAACTCATTTTGTTTTGTAAATTAATAACATGTGTTAAAATGATTACATAAAATTATATGAGATTTAATAAAAAATTATAATTTGGGTCAAAAATTACAATGGTTTCATGAGAATCCTTGATGGAGGTAATGAAATTGAAATCACGTCGTCCACATTGTCGGTAAATCAACACATCACAAACGGTCTTTTCATTTCTAGAATAAGTGGGAGATGAGAACATGTATAAGGGTAAATCTTCCATAAATATGATGAAATATAGAATATTTATGGTAGTGGATACTTCATTAATATTTGATACTGAAGGAGGTGTATTAATTAGCAATGAAAATAAAATGAAATGAAATGAGAAAAAACAAAACAGGATGTTAACCTCTATATGTCTTCCCCATGATATCCATCATAAGGCCCCTGGTTTTGGTCATTCCATGAGACCATATGATATTGGATGTGGGTAAGGGGATATAGAGGAGTTTTTTATAGAAATAGGGCTAGACTCAAGGCCTGAGAGATATTGGTGGAAGAGGGGGAGTGGGTGGTATTTATAGAGGAGGAGAGTAAGAGTTTTACATTATCTATATCATAATATTATTATGTTTCCACATGACAAGAAATCATTTTGATTACAAGACAAAAAATTGTAATAAGAGATTGTGATTTTCAACTAATAGTTTCATACATTATCCATGATGTAGGTAATAGTTTATTTATCTCATTATGTAGTTATACCATAATTACCCTATTGTATTATTCACAAAAAATTCAAGTATTTTAGAAAAATCGCATAAATTCACCGAAAACACTTTTCGAAGTGTAGAATTGGAAAATGAAGTCCATTTTTTAAAATTAATTATCTAAATATTATAAATGTAATATTTAAAAATGTTTTTTAAAAACTAAAATATAATAAAATTTATTTACGTACTCCATGATATGGGTATATCATAACTTCAATTAAATCATATATGTATACTATCATATGTGAGGATACTATTAATAAAAGTATTTTACTAATCAAAAATATAAAATTACTATTCATACATGTATGTTACTATTGAAAAAAATTAGGTTGGTCTTATCACACTCAAAATCACTTTTTGATTCTAACATTGTATCTCTGTTTTTTGAAATTCAAAACACGGTAGTGGGAAAATTATGTTTAGTGTTATTTATAACTATCTACATAAATCAAGGTATTATGCATTTCAAATTACTTTTAAAACCATATGGTGTTTCATGATATGCCTCTACGATTTCAATTTAACCAAATAGTATCATTGAATTCTTATTTTTTTGGACAAACATGATTCAAGGATATGATTTTGGTATTAGTGAAATAGATATATATGTTGAAATTTCACGATGTTCCCCCAATGTTAAAAATGCGGACCACTATAAAATAAAGGTTTTCATAGGTCTAGGGATCATATGTAGGGATTGGAGTTCATTTTGAGTTGAGATATAGAGAAATCTCATAATGTAATGTGAGTCCAACATCCAACATGTAATTTTTCAAGAAGAATCATCCACGAATACCCTTTTTTGAAAAAATAAATGATTTATGTGTGGTAATTTGGGTGACTAAGATAGAGAAAGAAAATGGGATAAAACATCCAAAATAATGTATAGAAGGTATTATCCACTTGACCATCAAATTTTTTAACATTGATTAAACATCAAGTAAAAATAATAATATTTTAACCAATTCACTTCATGAAGGGTTACTAAAGATAAATGGATGAGAAGAAAACATGGTCTACAATGAAATGGAAATAATATTCCATTACAATGGTAATAGTGGATATTAATAATATTGCCATGAAAGGAACAAAATTTATTCATTAAATTGTAGATAACATAACATTTTATTCTCATTCCATGCATGAACTCATATCACACAAGTTTACCAGAATAATTAAAACACCACATCAAAACATAAATGTTGATGAATTGATGAAATTAATGAATAAAAATAATAGAATATGAAATTTATAATACCTCCACTATTATTATTTTTTGTCTAAAATTTTAAATAAACCATGTGGGTATCCATCTAAAATCCACATATTTTATAATATGAACTTTATGTTCAACATCATATGTAACAAGAAAGAGAAATCATAAATGACCCATGAAATATTATTACATGAATATGATCGTTATAACCTATTCATTTAATTGTAGGTTTTAAATAATTTTTTACAAATTATGACAATTCATGTATAATTGATACAATAAATAAAAATTTATTGATTTATTATTAGGAACAAAGGACTTTATTTTTTATATAAATATTTTGTTCATTAAAAAACATTTTATTAAAAATATGTATTATTTAATATTGTGATAAAATATTATAATTAATTTATAGAAAATTTATAAGTTGAGTTTTATAAAACATATACAATTTTTTAAAATATTATATCAATATTTGGTTAGTTTTTAATTTCATTATGTTTTTGAAATTATTTATGTTTCAATGAATAGTTCATGATAATAATTTTTTTAAATAATCATTCATTTTCTATAAATAAATTAATTTAAAAGGGATTTTGAGATTTTAATTAAAATAAAAATCATATGAATTATTTATTTATAAATAATTTATATAATATCATATGAATTATATTTTTATCTGATTTTTTTACAGTTACAATTATTGGCTATAGTGATCATTTTTTTTTCTAAAAACTATATTTCAGGGATTTTGTGGGATTAATGCTAAATTAAATTAATCCAATTATGTGAGTTGAGTATTGAAAAATTGACTCTTTTTTTGGAATGATTTGTTACAAATTTTTTATGTAGGAACCTTTTAATTTTTTCATTATGTATAGTAAATGTAGTAAATAATTTTAAATGCTATAAGGGAAAATTTTGTTATTAAAGCTTAAAATTTTGGCATAATGATAAATCCTCACTATAAATCATGGAATTATTTTAATATATATGTTTGTATCATCCAATAATATTAATTATTATAAATATTGTAAAATACTAGAATCATTCCCTTGATTATAACATTTATATTTTATTGTGTAATGATTATGTTAAAAAATGACACTTCCATGATTTTAATATCTACAATTATTTTGGAGAAGGATAAAAAACAAGACAGGTTATGAATTAATATTTAAAATATAAATAATTTTTTATCATGGTAATTTATTTCTTAATTTTGGTGATGAAATAATTTCCTAAAATTCATGCGTAACACTAAAACAACATTGAAAAAATTGATAACAAAATTTTAACAACTCATCCATAAATTATTAAAAGTAATATAATTTAAAGTAGTTTTGTTTTATATATAATTTTTAGATTAATATAACTTTTTATAGATGTGGGAGTGGATTTTATTCTAATTCCATTTGTAATATGTTGTTTTCAATAGAAAATAAAACAAATAGTGTGAACAATGACATTATGGATATTTAATGTTAAATAATATTTTATCAATTCATATAAAAGTCATGAAATTAATTAATAAGGCCTATCATGATGATAAAAATATAACATTATCTTATAATTTATATTTATGAACCAATTATAAAATACAATGAATATTATATCGATTTAATATTTATAGGGTCAATATCCTGATTATGGATAAAATTGGTTAACAAATGTTTCAATCCAATACGCATGGCATAAAATGACATCAAAACCTATTAAAATTCTATTTGATGACTATAGTAATACCTTATATTATTTATAAACAAAATAATATCATTTTAAGCTGATTTAATTTGAGGTTGAAACATATTATATTATAATATTTTTTGTATTCCAATAGATGACAGAAATGAAACTTGTGAAGAACAATATTTAATTAAATGATTTAAAATAAAATATTATTTATCAATGTGATTGGGAATTGGTATAAAAATGATGTCCTATTTTAGGTAAAATATTCCTTAAATAGTAACTATGGCATTTCCAAGTGCAAAAACCAGTTTTTTGTCATGATAATCATCATAAGTGTCAATAGAGAGTTAAAAAATGATTAATCATGAAAATCACATGAAAATGACATATTTTTATTGTATTGAGGTTTTAAAAATATATCATCATATTATATTCAAATAATTTATCTTCTCAGCCACTATATTATGAAAATAAATTTAGAATAATATAATAACATAAAAATTTCCAAGATTATCACTCCCCTTATTTTAGAAGAGCACACTATCTATATTTGTCTAACGCCTTATAAATCCAGCTGCATTAGAATTTTTCTATCGATATCTCTTATTAATTTCGATTATTCTATTCTATATTTGTTATTTTTTAAAATTAACTAACATATAGAGATTAATGTGTAACACATGGTAGGTTTTCAGAAAATTAATAATAGATATTTACAACTAATAATCATTATATTTATTATATTATGTATTTAAAATAATCATCAATAATTATTAAATAATAACTACGATATCATATATATAGTTATTTATTATTTTGTAACTATAAAACCCTCTATACATTTAATATACATATAATGGAAAAAACTATTATTTGTGGGTACCGCGGGTTGTCCCTCGTAAACCGATGTAATTCATTTTCCACCAACACCTCTCACAGCTGGTTATAATGATGTACCTATCATATATATATATGATGTTTATGATAAATATAAAATATTGAAAAATTTAAAAATAATATTATTTATTATATTCCCATAAATTGAAAATGATATAATCATTCGTGATTTTGTGTGGACTACCACCTCTACATAGAGATATGATTTTTTTACCACATCATATTACATGGAAGATGTATATAATATTACATAATGAAATATTATGTTATTTATCTTGTAATTTTAATACTATAATGATAAAATAATAAATAATATATTTCCATCATGATAATTGTAAAATGGAAACATTAGTCATGAGTACATTAGGTTTATTATCTCTATGGTTGTAATGTGGTTTGTTTTATTTTTTAAATGACAAAAAATAACCAAATTTACTATAGTAAACCTACTAATATCATTTTTCACACATGAACAAAAAATAATCAAAATTTCATTTATATATAATTTTTTTATTAATTAAATAATAAATTGTAATAAAAAAAAGAATAATAATCATAAAATATTTTTTTCAGATCGTCAATAATTGAAATAATGTTATAATTTTAGAAGATGAATAATTTACTCGATTATTCAGACATGAGGTACAAGATTTAATATTAGTTTCCATTCATTGAGGAATATTTTAGTTTTATATACACAATCGATTTTATATGTTGTATATGTGTTCTATTATGTATGTTATATCATGAATTCATACTAATTCATTGAATTTTAGGAATCCATTCATATTATTTCATTAAAAGTGATTTTACATGAATGTAACCTAGTTGTATGTTTTTTGTAGACCATTTTAATTTATTATTAGTTATATCACTTTTAATTTATTATATTATGTCAATATTATGTAATAAATTTTATGTGTTTGATTTTTGTTTTATTTTAAAATTTGTTTGGGTGGATATACATTTTTTAAACAAAAAAAATCATTGATTAATTATCACATTAACATTAGGATCATTATAATGATTTTCAAAACGAGCATTTTTTTCATTGGACATATTATATATTCACAACATGTTAAATTGATCTATTTCATATTAGAACATATTTTTAGGATTAATCATGATTCCAATTAAATTCTATATTTAATAAAAATAAATTAATTTTTATTAATTTAGGTTATTATTAAAAATTTACAAAAAGGGTAAGGGTATATTTAACATTATAATAATTATATGTGTTTTTTATGTGATATTCTATGTTTTCTGATTTATTTTATCTCTGAATGTTATTAATAATTTATTTTGTTCTCATATAATTATAACTGGAAATTTAAAATATTCCATTCCACATGATATTTAGATATATATTTTTAATTATATCAAGGATTCTAGAATGTTTCTTATACATTGTTTTCATATTTTCCATGTAATATGGGAATCATTTATGTAACCAATTTAACTATCTTACTAAATTAATCGAAACATATGAACATTATCACTTGTATTTTGTGACAATGTAATAACATATCCATTGTCTCTATGTTACTAACTACATGGGATATCCAATTTGTAATAGGGGAATATTTATTGAATAGTAGAGAATTTAATTGTTGAAAACCTAGATTAGGGAACATAACCATATAACTGACATTGAGGATACACATGTGTGTAACCTAACATCCAAATGCTTATGAAATGTATATAATATTAGGGTTTCTAAGAAATACATACATGTCTGGATAATACATGCAGATATTATTTTGGAATAGATGCATCTAGGGGTTATAAACCTATAATGAGTTGTTTGAGTATAATTCAATAGTATTTATAGCTCATTGATAATCAAAACATACTTACCACTAGTTTTTACAGTCTTGGCGGAAAAAATATTGTTATTTCACATTTTATTCAGGAACTATTAAGATGAATGATAAAATGAGATTTATAGAAACATATTATATTACTTTGTGATATTTGATATGCTTATGTTTCTTGGGATGACAGTTACAAGGATGAAAATATGTTTAAAGGTAATGATACAACTTTTTAGGATTTTAGTGATTGTTTTCTAGGTTGATTAATATTATTTTATAAATCATTTAAGGAAGTAATACCCTTTAGATTAATATTTATTTTACTGAGAATATTATTTTAGGAATAATACATATATAATTTGTGGAGATTATTTTTATGTTATGGATAACCACTATTGTAAATATGAATAGTTTTTTTAGACAATAATTTTCTATTATGATTATTTTTTTTGGTAGAATATATTATGAAAAAAATAGTGTTTAAATTGTTATTTGATAATTAATGATATTTTGAGTCTATTCAAAAAATTATTAAAACAATATAGTAATTATATTAATTCTTTTAGATAATTGAAAACATGCCATCGATGGGACAACCTATCACATCTGGTAAGATAGTATGTATTGAACCCAAAAAAGGGTGATAAATATGCATCACCTACCACTGGCCTACATGAAGTCCCGTTTAGAATAAATTTTCATAAAATAAATGATTTTTAGAAAATCGTTAGAAATATTTTGGGAAGTATATTTTTTAATCAAATGCCTACGAACATTAGGGATTTTGAGGTACATAATGTTATTTTCGGAGTCTTTTTATTCATTTGATGTATATATAACCTTAAAGAATTATGTAATGCATTATTTTGGATGAATTATATTATGTTTTTATAGATGTATGATGAACCGAATGAGATAAACATTGATTTTTAAAAATTCATTAAAATTGTGTTTATTATGGTTATTTCACATGTATTTTAATTTATTTTACAAAAAAATTTATTTCAATTCCATAGATTTAATGTTCAATTTTAATGATTATATATTATTTCAACATATAAAGGGTTATACCTTCTGGATGTTATCATACAACGTCATAAAAATATATATTATATTTCTTATTTATTGAATTTCAAAATGGATTATTCTCATTATTTTGTATTACGAGATGAATTGGAAGTGCATTTTAGTGACTCAGAAATAAAAATATCATCTTGAATACCCATAATTTTGAGAAAAATATGAAATTATGGTAGAAATTTAATAAGTATTGAAATTCTATTTATCACATATGTATATTTCTATACTTTCCTCATAGAGATGGAAATGTAATTGATAAAGAATAAAAATGGATCTTGAATTAGTATTTTTATCCTACTAGTATCATTTATTAAATTATAGGAAATATGCATCAGATTTTTATTAATGTCCACTCATTCTTCAATAATATTTTTTCATCAAATTAATTTACCATTTTATCTAGGAAAAAATATTTCAACCATTCAGAAAATAATTTTTATAAGATTTATATTTATATTGAAAAAAACATATAATAATTATATTATAGTGACAATATATTTTTTGCAATGATTGATTTTTCTGTGTGTAGTGAAAAACACTATTATTATAAATGTGCAATTTCATTTTATTAAATAATTAAATTAAAAATCCCCTTCAATTTTGAACTTGGAATCAACATAACTTAAGTATTATTAAGATATAAATAATAATAATTGTAAGATCATTTTATATTATTGTTGGAATAACTAAATATTTGGGCATAAAACACAATATAAAAAATGTTTTTATTTTGTTTTGTTGAAATATTTTGATATTAAATAGTCATAATTCATTAAATTTAACCAGGAATAATTTATTCATTATTTTAATTAATGAGGTCAAAATTTATTAAATAGATACCATTTGTTTTTAAAAATTATGAATACTTACCATAATAATTAATTATCACCACTATAAGGGAAAATGTGGTATTTGATGTCAAATAAAGTGGTAAGGCCGAAAAAACTACTAATGTTTTTATCTATTATATTTTATATAAATTTTAGAAAATTAATATTCAATATTAAAAAATTTTTTATTTATATCCACATGACATTAATTATTGCATTTATATAATTTTATGTAATGATAATTTCAAAAGGTCACATTCATCCTTTTATTATATTAAATATTTTTTATAGCAATAAAAAACATATGTTTTTTTATAATGGGATATATAAAATATAGGTTATTTTTTATCATGATAATTTATTTATAATTTGTAGTGATGAAATAATTACATTAAGTGCTTTCCCTACAATGACACATATATTATAAAATTAGAGGAAACATATAATAAATGATTCTCAAAATATTATAAGAAATGTAGTATGAATTAATTATTATGATCTGATAATATTTATAATATATAAGTAAAATTAATATTTTTTATTGGATTATATTTGAATTTCATTGTTGAAAGGTTTTTTTCAATGTCAAATTAAATTCATTTTTTCAAAAACTACATTAAGTATATATTATGTAAAATAATATTTTACTATATTATTTTAATGATATAAAAACAATCCAATTTAATATTATGTTGATAAATGGTATAAATTTTCATAACCTTTCCATTTATGTTAAATTTTTTAATTGGTATTTTAAATTATAACACATTAAATTTGGAATGTTCATTTCTATTGTTATTGATAAAGTTTATTAACTAAGGGGTAAATAAGAAAGATATGGGTCAAAATTATATAAATACAAGTAAAACTATTTATTTATTCATTATATAATTAACATCTACTTCTTATTTTCAATAAAATTTAATTTTTGAACAATTTTACATGAGTTAGAAAGTTATTATATTATATTACATCATGATTTTAAAAAAATGACATAAATGAAATTTTTAATACACACTATCTTATTAAATGGTTCAAAATTCAACAAAACACTATATTAAATAAATTTAATGGGTTATATATCAAAATAAAAACCATTTTCTATAAATTTTTTAATTATCCATTTATAGAAACTATTGGAACCCCAAAATGGTAAAACTGTTTGTTATCCTGATAATAATAAAAAAAGTAAAACAATGTTTGAAACAAAATGAGTAATGGTGAAACCAATAGATAAAATTTTTCCATTTTTATGTTATGAAATTATTATGACATGTTATATTCACGTATTTTAATCAAAATAATCCATGCTTTTGAATTTTAAATTTAATTTATATTAATTATGTATTTTATGAACTTTCAAAAATTCTCCTCCACTATTTATAAAATACACCCCATATCCACTTATATACAAACATAAAAATAAATTTTAATCCAAAAATAACATCCAAAATCTCATCCTATAGTCCCTACCCATGTCATATGAGACAATTTTTAGGCATAATAGCATTATTTACGGTCTTAAAGTGTAATGAAAAAGTGGATTTATGAAGAAGTAGTATAGTTCTTAAAAGAGTATTTTTATTTTACTTCAAGTTCTAAAAACAAAATATCTTTTCTAACCATAGTGAAATAGTAATAATTGTATCTAAAATATACTTATATTTTTTCCCTTAATCACATACGATATATACATTAACTATACCATAAAAATGGAAACTAAACTATCATGTATGAGTACAGAGGACTACCCCCTTGCAAACCAATGTAATTCATTTTTCATCACAAATAATCATGGATACTTATAAATATTAATTTAATGTACAGAAATAAATTATATTTATATCATATTTTTTCTTTGAAAATCTAATATATCACATACTTTATTTCATTTCCATCTATTCTAAGTTGACACATTCATTTGTGTGTGTCTGTAAACTACCACCTCCACAAGGCGATGTAACTCATTTCGGATCGTCCCTTCACATGGAATATATATATATATATGTTTATTTAATGAATTACTATTTAATTTATTCAAAAATGTGTAATATGTAAATAAAAAATACTATGTACCTTATTTCCATCAAAATATTTTAAAATTGGTAACATTGCTCATGAATACACAAGGGTTATCATCTATATGATTGTAACATGTTGTGTTTTTATTAAGATTTATTAAATAAATTTTTAATCTATAAATGATATATAAAAATTATACTAATGTCTATTTTAATATTATCAAGATGAGAGATCAATGACCAATTTTACCTTAGTCAACCTACCAAAGTCATATTTCATGTATGAGCAAATATCATTGAAAAGTCTAATATGAATGGAACTTGTTATGTAAATAAATATTAAAAAGTAATAAATAAATATATCATGGTAATGTATAAAATAAAATAAATAATGAAGCTAAAAAATTCTATTAATAATTTATATTATTAGGATATTTTTTAATTGAAAATGATAAAGAATGTATATGATGAGTCAGACCCAAGGTAATGGATTTCATATCAGTTTCATTCTATTGAAATATCTTTTTAATGTTAAAAAACTAATTTATTTATTATTGTGTATATGTTTAACCCTTTATATTTTTAATCAGTAATCCTTAATATTGATAATTATTTTATGTTTCAATTAGTATAATTTATACAGAGATTATTTCACATGAATTTTAGTATGTGGTATTTGTTATATAACATAATTTCTATACATTGGGTTAAATCAATTTTTTATATATTATACTACGGAAAAAATTTATATGTGATGGAAATGTTTATATTTGTTTTATTTTTACATTTAAAATTTGGATTTAAATTTTTTACACATAATCTCTTTATTGATTTTTTTTTCACCTCACTCTCTGTATCGTTAAAAGGGTCTTTTCATCTCAATTTCATTTATGTTAGACATATGAAATATTCACCACATGTTTTTTCATGTGGTGTACATACAATCCCTTCATTATGATATATCGTGATTTCATTTATATTCATGCAGTTTTATTTTTTGTTGTGGATATTTCATAAATCTGGGTTATAAATAAAATTTAACAAAATTAGTAAGGGTTTAAATCAAATTCTCATCATTATTCAGGATTATTTTGGTTTACATCTCCATTAGCATAATTATTTGATTTTTCACTCTTAGACCCAGTCTATTTTTATATCCTCTTGTTATATTTATAAATTACATGTTTTCTATTCCCCATTAAATGAGTAAGTATATTTATAATGATAATATGAAATCATAAATGTTTCTTATGTCTTGTCATTGTATTCTAAATAAAATATGGAAATTATGCATGTATCAAGATTACTAGGACTACAAAAATATTGGTTAATTCAAGATATTATATCTTGTTTCTTATACCAATGTAATAATGTTATATTCGGCTATGGGATACTACGGTTGGGGTCTTTGCACACAATTTGATTCAATACATTTGTGTGGAGAATGATAGATCTCCCCTAGAATAATATCTAAATATTACATATTATTAAATTAATCCAAATGGTATCTTGATAAAATGACGAATACATTGAATGTGATCATCCTTGAAGAAATTCACATTATAAGAGAATATATTGATATGTTTCATGAATTATTTATTATCCTTCCACCTAAAAACGTTATAGTGTTCTCAATTGAAATTTTACTCAATGATTTTCCAATATCATAAAGTCTATATAAAATATCCATTTTTAAACATTGTGAGTTGATAAATAAACTACATATAATTTAAATAAAGTATCATTCACCCCATGTAATGATACAAAACACTATCAATGTGATTTGACAAATTTTATTTATTTAATATAGTATATATAACATAAAATGACATAGATAACGTAATAAAAACAACATAAATTAAGAGTTAATTAAATAAGTGGTATTTTAAAATGTTAAGGAACCTATACAGATGTAATAGTAACATGAACTTGTTAATAGTAATATGTTTTTAGGAATATTAAATTTTATGAATTAATAGTAACTACACTTATGTTTGTATAAATTAAATTTATACATCTTATAAATGAAATATTTAAAAATTATAACAAAGTATATGAAAATGAATTTTATAAACATTATTAATTATTTGTTTGTATTTCCATGATTCATAAATATTTAATTAAATTTTATAATTAATAAATGTATATAAGTTCAAATTGTTTTTCATAAAATGTATTCAAAAGTCATTATTTTTTTATGATTTTAAAATAATTTAATGAGACATGATTTTATTTTTTAAATTATTATATAATTAGTGATATTTCTAAAGACAATATTTTTTTAGTAAATAATGGTTTTAATTAAAAATTAATGTTATAATATTTATAAAATTCTTTTCATAAAATTGAATTCATTTTTGAATTCTATACATCAAAAAATGGACAGGGTTACGTTTTGGGATTTTTCAAAAATATTGGAATTTTGTGAATAGTAAAATAATATAATTCAAGATAACTCATAAATACATGATTTATCCCGTAATAGGTGATTTCTGGACGATTTAAGATCAATTGGCTCTGACTCACATGAACTCATTACATTAATTGGTCATAAAAACCAACACTATTGATTCTCTAGGGAAAAATAATAAAATAATGAGAAAACACCCATATGATCTACTATAAATACCACTTCTTCTCCTTGCACTTTCCAACCTTTGAGGCTCTTCAAATTCCTAAAAAATATTCTCCAAAATCCTATCCCCCGCATACATGATCTCTTGTTCTCATAAAAGGGACAAAACCAATCACCTTAAGGTGGTTCATAATGATGAGTGTTCAGGAGATAAAATCCTCCTCTTTTAATTTTAAATTCTTTTCATGTTCATTACTTTTATTATTATATCATCACCTCCTATATCCATGTGATCTTCATAAAAATATGTATCATGATTATATTTTAATTATATATTATTTATGGAATATCCTTCATCAAAATCATTTCTCTCTATCTTTTAATTCAAAAAATGAAATGATCGTCTGTGAGGTGCCAATTCACAACCGTCATGGAATATAGTGTTTCATTCTCTATGTCCTCTTTCAAGGTAGGTAGTGAAACAATTTTTATGGTTAAAACATACTATAATATAGTTATTAAAACTTATCTTGTGATTTGTATGTAACATATATAGATAATACTTAATTTTAAAACAAAAAGAGTACCTTATGATCAACAACTGCCCAAATAATGTAAATGATTATCACTAAATGTATAACAAAATGATTCATCCTCATACCAAATAAAAATATTATATATATATATATATAACCATTTAGACGTCATTATGTACAATAATATCATATAAATTAAATTTTTTATAATAATATCCAATCCACATGAGCTTACATGCCCATATACATGTATACTCATTAGGAAAACAAAGGAAACAAATGCCCACATGTAATTAAATTATTTCGTATAAATATTTAGAAAATGGAATAAAAGAACAATTTAAAATTATATTAAATCCTATACATTTCGATATGTCTATTAATGAATTAATTAATTAATTTTATTTGGTTCTCTAGGGATTTAAAGTTCTGTGGTGAACATATTCAAACATATGATAAGGGTTTTCATCCCGAACCCCCACTTTCATCTGGTTTAAGCTTTAATCCACTATACACCAATGTAATTATTAATTAATATTTTATACATATTCTAAATTCTTAAAATACATTCAAAATTCATGTATATAGATGATTTCATCTTTCTTATATATGGAATACATGTTCTTTCAAGGTTCCTTATTAAAATACCACCCATTACGCAAGCCAAATTAAATGTCACGACTCGATTTGTTACCCATTTTCATGTACTATACATTATTATTTTAAAAAAAATATAATGAATAATTATTTCCTAATGAAACATTATTTTATTGAATATTTTTTTATTCTAACAATTTTTTAAAATAAAAAAAATTCCAAAATAAATATTCTTTGAAATGTACAAGTGGTATTTTACTTAAGAATTCCACGACGATTTTAGTAGTGTTTTTTTATATATTTAAAAAAATTGTGGTATTTTATTCTTCATTTGGAGTGATATGTTTTTATTTACATCTAAAATATGTTATTAAATGGGTTATAATGGGCTTGAATGTGGATGTTCTATCTTGATTCCATTGACAATGATACTAATATTTGTTTGTGATTATGATTATAGATTGTGGAATGTTATTTAAATTTCAAATGTTCATGACATTTATAGATAGAAAATTTCATATCAATAATTAATTAGATATATAATGTGATTGGTATGGCCCTCTATAACTCTGTGGTGCATCGGTATGTCTCATGTGATAAAACAAAATTATGTTTTGTTCAATGTCTTACCCTAGTATTTTCAGACATCCTTGCTAATGCCTTAACCATATGTTTCAGATGCTCGACATTATGAATTACCTCATTATGATATAAGAAATTTATAAACCGTGAGTTATTTGAAAATTATAATATCCATTACTATGTTTCATTATATTATGATCAGTTATATGGATTAATTTACTCATATTACATTCCTACCATATTATAATCATGTTTATTTTTAGTGGCTAGTGATTTTTTATAGTAAACATCCTTAATGATTATGTTTTTTATAAAATATACTGTATTTAGTTATTATTCATATGAATCTCATCCCACCCCATTTTTATGATTTAATTTTCACTAATATATGAATATGTGTGTTATTAATGACCTATAGGTATAATACAAGAGTTTTTGTTTTATTAAATGAAGCAGATTTGTTGAATTACATTTAATTATGTAATGTAACAATTATTTATGTATATGGTTTCAAAATGATACAAAAATAATATGTCCTTTAGGATGTTATTTCTTGTTCTCATACCAATGAAATAAAGTAAGGCGCAACTCTAGGAAATTGGGTTTGAGATCCTTATAGTTTGTATCCGAGTATGTTTACTAGAATCCTTCAAAACTAGATTTAAAAAAATATATATATTATGGAATATAACCCTTAGATAAACATTGAGGATATGAATAAAATAGAATCATAGAAGTTTTTTATGGTTGATATTATGTGTATCTTCTGAGAAATACATCCTTATTTGGATACAGGATGTGGACTTGTTTCTAGCACAGATGCACTGAGGGGTAACAACTATAACATGGTGTCTCTGGCCTAACTCATAGTAACATGGTAGATAACAACATGCCTTACAACAAACAGAGTTTGAAACTCCTACCAATATTACTAGGATATTTTCCATTTTAATTACATACCATTATAAAGGATTTAAATGTAAATATATCTCTAAATAAACCATATTTATGATTATGATATTATTTATGCATAACAAATCAATTTAAATCTTATGTAAGACCATGATTTTTGTATCAGAGTGGCGGTTAGTTGTGAGAAACTTAGAACTAAATTGGGATTACTAAATCATGAAATAAATAATACCCATACATATATTCTTCATCATTATCCTCAGTGTTGAAAAAAATGTTAGGCCACTTTATGTGAAAACAACCTCTATCATTTAATTAGAGAAAAATCCCATTTTGTAGCAAATTGGTGTATACGATCAATAGAGAATATATTTTTCAATTTTGGAAGTAGTTCAATGGTAATGGTTTTAAATATATATTATCATAAATCATAAGATATAGATCAATTAAAATTACTACATCAAAACATTAAGGAGGATGAAGAAATTAATAATATGGAATAGAGGGATTTTATAGAAACTTTTTCTAGAAAATTATTTTATTCACGAACAATGAGAAGATATGGAATGAAAATTCATCTATTTTAGGAAAAAGTAGGCTGAAAATGTTTCCATTTACAAATACAAATTTATAAGGAATGAAATTCATGTTTGTGGACTACATACATAATCAATGAAGTAAGATTGATCATTATATTCATAGATTAAAACCATTCCTTTTAAGGCCACTCGTCTCCCAAAATTTCTCATCATGTGAAGATATACTCTCATGTGCTATAAATATAGAAAAATAATTCTCTATGTATTATGAAATTTAAGGAATGAAAGTGAATAAAAGTGGTGCAGAGGAATGGATGGAGAGAGGGATGATTAATAAGGGAGTTCTCCAACATGTGATCTATTTGGATGGAAAACCCTCGGAACCTACTTAAAAAGAGAAGGGGTCTATTACATGTGTGGGGAAAAAGGCCAACATAACCATAATTTAATGGGAAATAAATAAGATACCAATCATTAATTATATAATTATAGAGAGATGGGACAATATGAAAATGTTTTAATGAATATTCAAGGGATAATTTACTCTAAAAGGTCATGGGTTCAAGGACACACTTATAGGATAACAACTATTAAATATGATGTTTCTAATGGTGTAGTAGTAGATACTTTAATAACTTTCAAAGACATAGACAATGATTTCTTGGAATCTATATCATCACAATCTTTATATCTTCCGATTTTTCATTGAATATTAGATATTTTTAATTCACATTAACAAGGGAGTTGTTAGTAAAAAACCTTAGTTGAAGTCTCATTGAAAAAATTATGTGGAATGAAGTATCCATAATAGAATATAAACTTGTTTGTTTATTTTATTTTATAATTATATATATTGAAAACATTGACTTAATCTCCGATATGGATTAACTTTCAACATATTATGTTAAAACCTATTGTAAGAAGAATGAAATTATGAATTGTGGGATGTTTTTTAATCCCTTATCATTATAGAAAAAACATTACCATATATTTATTTTATAGATCTACCCATATTGGATATACTGAATTAAATTCCTATGGTGGAAGACAACACAATATCTATGTGTGAGGAAATTAAACATTAAATTGAGGATGTACCTATTGTGAAACATTATGTTGATGTATTTCCATAGGATTTATGTAAACATCCTCGAGAGTGGGATGTTTAGTTCTCTATTTATTTAATTTTTTGTTAAAGTCCTATTTCAAAGAATCCTTAAAGAATGGCTATGCGAAAATAATATAACTGATGAAACAACTATAATAATTTTTTGACGAATGATTAATCTTCACTAGTTTTTCTCCATTGGGAGTCCATATTCTCTTTGTCAAGAAGAATGTGTATACATGAAGTTGTCCATTGACTATATATAAATAAATTATATTATGATAAAGAGTACATATCTCATACCTCATATAGATGATTTATTTTATCATCTTCACAATGAATGATATAATTCAATGACTTAATTTTTGTGTGGACATCTTTTTTTGTATATGAGGAAGGAATATATTCAAAATAACCCATTTTAAACTAGGAATGGGCATTATGAATTTACAATAATACCGTAAGTACCAACTAACGCGTCTTTTATTTTCATCCATCTAATCGATAGATTTTTCATGGAATATCTTGATGATATTTTTATGGTATTTATTGGTGTTATGATGGTATACTATAAAATCTATGAAGACTATGAGAATCGAATGATGATTTTTATGAAGAGTCTTAAATTGAATTAATTATATGGGATGTTTAGAAAGTGTTATTTTTTCTTCAATTAGTTTATTTCCTGGACATATAGTCTCAAATGAGGAATTCTTAATTGATCATTCAAATACTATTTGTGTTCAGGAAAGACCTACACCAAAGAACATTACTAAGGTATATTATATTATTTGTTTATCATGTTATAATTGGTATTTCGTTCCAAAAATCACTCAAATGGCTTACCCATTTTGAAATAATACTTGTAATGTTCTTGTCTTCATACATACAAAACAATGTGAACAATGTTTTGAATAATTGAAGATGATATTAGTGAATGCTACAATATGATTTATACCATTGGGAAATGGAATGTGTGTGATCATAGTGATCTGTCATTGAATGGTCATGGGTTATTCCTTATGACTAATGATAGATTTATGACCTATGAGTCAAGGCAGTTAAAAATTAATGAAAAGAACGATCCAACACATGATATTGTATTAACAGTTGTAATTTTTCAACTAAAAATATAGAGACATTATCTATATGGAGAATTATGTGAGAAATATATGGACGACAACCGTTTTAAATATAGCTTCTCATGGAAATAACTCAATTTGAGGAAAATGTGATAGATCAAGATACTCAAGGATTATTATTGTTCAATACACTACCACCTTGGGAAGGAAAATAACGTTGTAAATGCAATGTGAGGGAAGGATTATGGTGTTCTGAACAAAATTAGGATTTCTATGGAAACTGTGTACATAGATATATCAAAAATCTATATGGTAAATACCAAGGAAGGTGAATCATCATCACTCTTTTTATTTATTACAGAAGCACATTTATTAGAATGAATTAAAAGTTCCCTATGTATTGATAAGAATCTTCAGAAGAAGATTAAAGAAGTTATGTTTCTAGACATTGTGTGAGATGATCAAATTATAAAATTTGGGAGGAGGCTATGATTTACCTCTATACATGAGGTAAAAATATAGTTATGGGATGATTTTCATATCTCAAATTTCTTTATAAACTATGGTAGTGATAATATGTATAGAGATCTAAGGGAACATTTCTGGTAGGATAATATGAAGCTGGAAATTTCAGATTATGTGTCAATATGTTTATTCTTTCAATATGTAAATGCTAAAATACAACATCTTAGATGTTTCATAAAACTTTTTCCTATTTCTATATTGAAATTTGATTACATCACTATGCATGTAGTCATTAGATTACAAAATACTACAAAAAAGAATGATGCAATATGGGTGATTGTTGATCGACATACCAAATCTACACATTTCCTTTCTCTAAGAGAGTATATTCCACTAAATATACATTGACGAATCAATATTAATATTGTTGTTAGATATCATGGAGAACCACATTATTTTTTATATGATCATGATCCATGATTTAAATCAATATTCTATAAATTTTATTAGAAATATATGAATATTGGGCTTTGTTTGAATACTTCTTATCACCCTCAAATTAAAGGGAATTATTAAATAACCATGTAGACATTAAGAGACATGTTGATATCGTGATTCCCCTAGATATTCAAGTTATTTTGGATCAGTATTTTCCATTGGTATACTTTTCTTAAAATATTATTTTTCATTTAAGTATTCTAATGGAACTATATGAAGCATTATATGGAATGTGATGTCATGAACCAACATTATTAGTTTGATGTTTATGAAAGAAACATGTAGGACCTATGATTCGAGAGGAAACAACAGTTATGGTAAATACCATTCAACTCATATCGAAGCATCTTAATGTAGTCAAAATAGACACGAATATAATAAAAGGAATTATTTGTAATTTCAATAGTGAGATCATGTTTTCTTGAAAGTATCTTCATTGAAGGATGTTATATACTTTTTGAGGAAAAGGAAACTGAACACCAAGTGCAATGGTCTATTTGATAATCTTTAGGTAATCAGTGTTGTATCATATCATTTAGAAATGTCGGATAGCCTTTACAAGTTACACAATATGTTCCCCATATAATTATTAATGATGTACATGCCAAACCAACTAATGTACTCAATTTAGAAGGAATGAAATTAAAAGATGAATTATCTTACTATGAAGATACTATTCTAATTATGATCACTAATGAATAATTTTTAAGGAATTTGACAACTCATGTAGTAAATTTAGGTAAGAAAATTCATAAAATTGATGAGAAAATGTTGTAACATGAGGAGTATATGATGCATAACTATCCCAATCTTTTTTCTGGGGTAAAAATATAGAAATTCCTAGGATGATTTGTTTTTTATAAGGGGAGAATATAATTACCCATAACTCTATAAATGAAACATCCCTCCATATATTTGTATCATATAGTATATAGAACATAAAATCACATAGAAAACATAACAAAAATATCATAAATGTTGAATGAATGAAATAAGATGTATTTCTAGAAGTTAGAGAACCTATACAGATAAAAATTTAACTTAACCATAAGAAAGGTAATATGATCCTTATTAATAGAAATTTGTTTGAATGAAAAGTAAAGTCACTCATCTTTTTATATATAAATAAATGAATCATATAAATTAAAGGATGATATAATTATATTATATTATATATCAATAAATATATTAAAATTTATTAATTATGTGTTTGTATTTTGTGAGACAAAAATTTTTCTTTACCATTTTAAAAATAAAAAAATTATTTCAAATAAAATTTTATTCAATTTTATTTTTCATAATTCAATATTTAGTTTTGTTTTGATTTTATGAAAATATTATGATGCATTAGTTAATTTTTGACTCTGTTATAAATTACATTATAATTTTAAAATATATATTCTTCATGAAAAGGATGTTTCTAATTAAAAATTATATTTCCTATAATTAATAAATTATTTTCAAAAAAAATTAGTTCATCATTTTAATTTTGCATATCTAAAAATTGTTTGATTGTTTTTTTATATTTTTCAAAAATACATGAATAATTTATTGATAGTAAAATACGATAACTTATGATAAATGTTAAATTGATGATTTATTAAGTCAAATGTAATGTTTGGATGATGTAAGAGCCCTTTTTTCTAACTCACATGAAATTATTACTATAATTAGTCACCAGAATCAAATATACTTCCTATTTTTATATAAATAATAAAATAACAAATAAAATAACGACAAATCGCCCCTCTCATCCACTAAAAATACCACCCCTCAACACCCCTTCTCCTCACACATTCCTAGATTTTTTCCTTGTAAAATTTCTATTAAATATAACCTCATATCCAATCCCCACATCCATGAGTTCATAGTCTCTTAAAAATACATAATCTTATCCCATTAATGAGGTTCTCAAGGATGAGTATTCAAGAGCTAAAATACTCAACAATTTCTATTTAATATCTTTTAAATATCCTTTATTTTATTAATCATTCCTCACCACATCCATCCAAATGATAATGATTACTATAGTATCACCTATACACTGAATTTATATCATGTTTAAGGAATATATTTTATCAAAATATTTTCTACATTACACATTCATTTTTAAAAATAAATCATCATACGTGAGGTGCCGATTTACAATCTTCAAGGAAAAAAAATTTCCATTCTTCGGTTTCTCTTTCAAGTCATGTAATGAAACTATATTAATGGTTATATCACACTATAAAATATGTATTAAATTTTTTATTCTGATAAATATTTAATCTATTCACTTAAAACTAAATGATAAAAAAATGAGTTTTTGATGATCAATAACTGCCATCATAATGTAATTGATTATCACTAAATGTATTATCTAATGATTCATTCTCATAATATAAAATAAAATTATATATATATAACCATTTTCACATATGTATGTTTATTAATATAATATAAATTCATTTTTTATGAGTTACATAGATTCATCATGAACATTAGTTCTCATATACATGTATACCAATCCTGAAACCCAAAAAAATGAATGCTCCTGAGAAATTAAAATGTATCGTATAACTGATCAATGTGTCCATACATGAACAAACTAAAATTATAAAAAAATTATATTATAGAATATTCTTAATTAATAAATTAAATAATTAATTTATTTGATTATCTATGATGTTAATGTCATATGCATGACACATTTCAGCATAAGGTAAGGGTTTTCAATCGTAAACCTCTATTTCCCTTGGGTTATGATTTCATCCTATATAATCCAATGTAATTTATCAGTAATTTTATATTATTCTTAAAAAATAAATGTATAAATTTAAAAATCATGTTTCTTGATAATTTAGTTGTTGTTTAAAATGAAATATATGTTTTTTCAAGGTTTCATTTTAAACTCATTCTGATACGCAAACCTGATTAAATGAAACATCCTAATTTCATACCAATTATCACGTACCATGCATAATTTACTTTTCAAAAAACAATATTTTAATAAAATATATTATTTTGAATTGAAAAACTATATTTTTTTCATTAATGGATTTATACCAATAATTATGATAAATAAAAATTGTTTTTCTAAATGAAGTCCTCTTTGTAATGTAAAAGGGGTATTTTTTTCATGAATTCAATGATGATTTGATTATATTAATATAAACAATTTCAATACCTCTTTTTAATTTTACACTTTATTGATATTGATATTTTATTATTTTTATTAACCATATGTTACTAAATTGTTGATTACTGGTTTGACTATAGATGTTCTATATTAATACCATTCACCATGATACTCATATTGTTTAGTGATAATGATAACATGTTGTGGGAAGATATTTACATTTTAAAATTTAATGTTTTTTATGATCATAATAATTCATATGAAGAAATAATTTAACTTTGAATGAGATTTTTGGGGCCCACTATAGCCCCTTGATGCATCTGTATGTCTAAAGAGAAAAAAAAGATTTCAGTTTTGGCTGAGGACTTACCCAAGTATTTTCAGATATCTTGGATGAGGCCATAACATTATGTTTTAGATGTCCAAAATTATTCACCCCCTCATTATGATATTAGAATTAAATAAAAATGATATATTTTCATAGAATATAATCCCTAACTAAGGTTAATTATCTTATGATATGTTATATTGCATTATTTACTCATCATTCATTCGTCCTATATTATGTTCATGTTTATTTTAAAATGCGGGTGTTTTATATTACCCATAAATAATGTTTATGATTATGATAAATTAAAATATATTTACATACCCTTACTTAGAATCATAGATCACCCATTATTTATGTTTTATTATCCCAAGGATGCAAATATTTTTATTATAAATGCATTAGAGGTATAATATAGGAGTTAATGTATGATTCAAAATAATTTGATATGTTTCATTTTATTTAATGTTAAAATGTATCAATTATATATGTACATTGTTTTCCAATTCTAGTAATTTTTTCAATCATTCGTGATGCAATTCGTTATAGTCTTAAAAATGAAAAAAAATTAAGGCCCCTGCTCCAGGAAAGTGGGGTCCGGGTCCTTACAACATAGTTCTTCACCATGGGATTCATTGGTCCTGTTCATCAAGATGAATAATAGGTTACACAATATTAGAATTAATTTTCAGGAGCTCAATAAGATCATGATAAAGAACACGTATCAAATTTTATGGATCAATTGCTTATATGATATGATATGAGGAGCCCAATTCATCTATCTATTTGATATTTGTAAGAGATGTTATCATGTAATTGTGAACAATGTGGTTACCAAAAAGATTGGCTTTCCTATATTGTGTAGGAACTACATGATCTTCTTGATTACCTTTATACTCATTAATTCTTCATATATCGTTATTTACATCATGAATATATTCATTAACGATTACCTTGATAAATAATTGATAGTCATTATAGATGATATAGTTATTTACTCTATAATAAAGGATCTATATAATGTGTATTTGAATAATATGCTGATGAATTTGTGGAAAATGTTATTTTGAGAATTAAGGTAAAATTAAGTTTTGGACTGAGGAATCGAAATTCCTTGGAAATGATAGCGAATATTCCTTATTTAATTTTTTTAGACGACTTCATCAATTTTTGAGCACAAAACTCTAAAAAATATGAAAAATAGGGGGAACATCTGGATGATGAACATAACACATTATTCACTATTATTGCATAAATCAGAATGTTGTAAGAATATGTAATGTAATACATCTAATGGATAAACAAAAAGTAATTAATTGATTAATTTTTATCCTAATTAGTGATCTAACATCATGTAATAGAGGAATGGAATATGTGTATGGGTTTTTTGAAAACATTTACCATTTTATTATTGAAATGGGATAAAATTAACATAACTTCCGTTATAGGACTCCCATGGAAATCATAATGTATTAAACCTATTGGTGTCATTGACTATAACCTTACAATATCAATATAATTCATTTTTTAGGGAAGATATTAATCTTAACCAACTCTATAATATAGGCATAATAGATGTTGTAACATTATATGAAGATGTATTCACTGTTGAATATGATCATGATCTAAGGATAATAATTATAACATATAAATTCATTAAGCATGAAATTAATATAGAGACATGATTTAAAAATTATTATCAGCCACATATGGATGTTCTATCATAGATTACCATTCACATGCTAGAGGGTATACTGAGATCTTTTTTAACGGATTTACAAGGATCTTATGATCATAACCACACCATGTAGAGTTATCATATATAAATATATTCTATTTTATCAATCTAATGGATCTATATGATGAGATATAAGAAAATAAGAGTTGGAATTCGACATTATGGGATGATTTTGGACAATGGAAGATGATGGGACATAGTATTATCCATCAATTGATAGAGAAAGTTCTAATGATTAAAAATTCTTCGAAAACCAAAAAATGTATATAGATAATATATATACATAATCGATTATATATACTAGGATTTAATTTCATAAACATTGTTTTCATAAAATATACACATTTATGAATATATTATGATTTTGGAAGAAGAGAAATATTAGTACAATATAAATTTCAGCTATTGAGATCTGTGATTACTTTGTCAATATAAATTATTAACTAAAATAACTAATTAATTAACTAATGTATATGATGGGTTCCTTGTATCCCTTTTATGTTATTACATTAGTAACATTGAACATGTTTTGAATATGTAAGTTATACAAATAACACCCCATTCTTTCAAAATAGAATTTTTTGTTCGATAGAGTATACTATACACATCACCGAACCCAAACAAAGAATGATTTTTTAAACATGACCATTTAATAAATTCCATAAAATTCATGTACACAAGTAACTAATATATATATATATATATATATATTCTTTAAAAATAAAAAATATTTTATTCATAAAAATTAGTTTTCTTTAGATATGATTGTTATTCATTTTGTATGTATATGATAATTTTATTCAACAAAATATAAAAAATGTATGTGAGAAAAAAATAAATCTTTGGAATCATGTTGTCTAAATTAACTTAAAATTAAAATTGGATATTTTTGTTGAAAATTTCCATGTTTCTGTGAATACAGAAAAAAAACTACATTACATGAAATTGTCATGTATTTTGATAAATTAAATAATTTAAAAGTAAAATTAATATCATAATTTTATATTATATTTACATATGTATTATATAATTATATTTATTTTAATTACTTACATTTAAATCTTATTTATAATTTATTTTAGTATATGTTTTTCATTAGGATTAAGAATTTATTTTTCGGGATACATTTTAAAAATATATAATCTTTCTCAATTTTAATTAAATTATATAACTGTTAATGAGAAATGATATAAATGAAATTGTTACATTATATATCGATATTAATGGATTTTAATTCATATAATAAATATTAGTAGTTATTGAGTTTACATAATATAATCATTTCTGTAATAAATTTGTTTTTCTGAATGCTTCCTTTCATCATGCATTCAGGTTTTATATTGAATAAAATTATTCACCAATGTGAGTTGATTTTGGAACATTTTATTTATTATTTTTATTAATAATTATTATTATTAGTGAATAATTTTAAAATAATTTTTGGGAAATATGAATAATAACAGTAGTAAATATTTATTTCCATGCTAAAAAGAAAATATAATATTTATGGGTAAAAATATTTTTAAAATGTCCTGAAAACAAGTGACACTAATTTTTTGGATATTTATATTTCATTTTAATTAAAATTATTATTATATTTAATCATTAATTTTTTACTTTATAAATGATTAAATAATCAGTTTGAATACTATTATATTTTTGATATGATAAAAAATATATCATATTTTTAAAAATCATTTTCAATTAAGATTTTTATCTTAAGGAATTAATTGATTTTTAAAAACATAATATTTTATTAAAATAATTTTTTAGATATTTTTTATCAAATATAAATGATCACACTGATTTTATGAATTAAAATATATTTTTTAAAAGGGTTCAAAATCTTTTATTTCTAAAAAAATAAGTCATTTTCAATAAATATCATTTATTTTTTAAAAATTGAAAATTCATATATAGATAAAGATATTTAGATTAAATTAATATCTTTTTTGGAAAATTAATTTCAAATGTATCCATTGTTCAATTTCTCATCATTTTCAAAGATAATTATATTTTTAGTTAAATATTAAATATCGTATAAAAATACATTTCGTTTAATGAAATCATAATGACAGAAATGTGATGTAATAAATTATATAAGTGGGATACACTAACAAATAATTTTTCTCCCTTTAACGTATTTGTACTTTACATTTATTTTATTTATTCATTAAATCCAATAGATAACGTCCAATATCAATAATATATTTTATGGTTTTAAAATATTTTCCTCCAGAGTGTGAATAACCTCCATATAAGAAAGGGATTTTTTTTTTAATCCCTTGGATTTATAAAATCATAACACCCTTATAAATTGTGAAAAATTAATTGGATGGTTTGTAGTATTAGATATTTTCTTTTGTACAGTCCAAAAACTAAATAATAAAAGAATCACCCTTGTTTTCTATAAACCCACAAATGATCAAATTTATCTTCACTCTAACTCTTTGGAGAATGGCCATAATCTTAAATATAATGTTTCAATTATTCTCAAGGATCCACCAATATCTAAAGATGACCCTCCGATGCATTTGACGTCACATAGTCATGTAAAGGGTCTTTAGATACCTCTCACCCTCTAAGTTGAAGCACCTCATTTACCCGAATGGCCCGAAGTCCTTATTATTATTTTTTGAATAATACCCCTTTTAGGGGTTGAATGGGAATCCTTAAATGACCTGTTGTCCAAGGGAACATGTCCCATACATTAAGCAATAGATTAACACAAAGTCCCAATACCTGACACTCTTGAAACAACACCTCCCCATCATCAACGTCTAGATGGTGTGTGGCTCCCCACCTCGCATGACATAGAGTCTAGAACATCCTTGTACAAGGATACGGTGTTTATGGTAACAATTTTAGTTAACACATACCATAATGTCCAATGGAAACTATTTGAATGTTATATCCTATGTCCTATCTGTTTTTTCCCTTTACCTAAGTCGTTACTATGCCGAAATTTTGGAAGGAATATTCCACTCTCCTCTTTTTATCAATCAATTATTTTCGATATATACATAATTTAATTTTTATTATGTTGGTATATGTTCTTATGTATTACACATAGTATTAATTTGATATATAAATAATTATATCTCCCTTACTCTCTCATTAATCACATCCATGGACCTTTCTATTAAACTATTACCATGTCTAAATCTCGTAAGGTATTTATATCTTCTCATATACGTTCAAGTAATTATATTATATTGTGTATCCCAAATTACACTTTTTTGATATGATCTTTCACATCTCAGTCACTTTCCATTTATTTTTTAGAGTTTGATAGACCCCTTTCACTCTCATGTTATCTCCTAAGATATTTTATGTTCACCCGTTACCATGCCATAATTTTTTAGGGAATTTATGTCTTCTCATTCCCATTAAAATACTTATTTTATTGTTATGTATCTTAAATTTCACTTGATTATGTTAGGATATGATATTTAATATCCCCATTAAAATCTATTTAATATATACCCTCCTAAATATCATCAATCCTCCCATGATTATTTATGTTCACTCGTTACTATTGGTAGGATTCTTTTCTTTATTAAAAATCATTATTACCTTATACCTTCTATTTATAAATGTATAATGTTGGCATATAATTTTACATGTCCCTATTACTTCTTATTTTATTTCTATGTGATTAAAGTCCCATTTATCTCTCATCAAACGATTTTTATGAATCATTATGTGATGTTGTTATGCTTCCAAAATTTCAATATCATTTCTATGACAAAACAATTGTATAGTGTATACCATATCGATTAACTTGAAACTGTATTAACATTTATGAACATATAATTTTTTATTATGGACATAAATATAAGAATTACTTACTCATTTATTGTGGAATAAATTATTAGGCTGAATCAACACATGTCATATGATCTCTGTGGCATGCATAATCATGAAAGGAATATGATGGGTGCTATCAAATTGTTCTTTAATGCATTGGTAAATGTTTTGTATCAGGATACATCACATTGAGAATGAAAGTGAACATTATTTGTTTATGGTAAATTATCTACCATAATGTATTCATTGGATTATCCTAGACATATGATTATGAAAAAATGTTTTCAGTTGAATCTACATTTCCAATGTTAATGTTACCATGTTGTATCACATCTCATTATCATGTTTAGGATCCCAACTATTGTTATGCATCATTGATATAAATATTTCATAAAGGGTAATATATTATTCATGGTATTACATGTTTATTGCATTATTATTATTTATATCTACATCCTTTATTAATTTTCCCCGAAGTTATCCCGTGTTTTTTTAAAAGCCATGGAATTTTAGAATCATGTAAAAAAAGATTCAATATTATTGTTATATCTCATGTTCTAGATGTTATTAAATGTACCTAATTACCCATGAAACAGTACTTCATTATCTTATAGGCTGTATGAAGTTAAATATTTTCCAATAATTTAGGAATTAATGAGATGTGTTGTTAATGTTGGTATTAGATAAAAAGTATATATATTTTTTGAATTAGGATTAGAAAACTCTAGACTAATACATAGGGAAAATACAATGTTTAAGAAAACATCACTAAATTTTGGTTAATGAATCCTAATTTTTTTTTCAAGAAAATAAAACTTTTTATTGATAATACATGTGGGATTTTTTATGTAAAACATGTACATAAGAGTAACAACTCTGAGAAGCTATCCCAAGCCTAACACGAGGAAACCAGGTACACGACAATAGGTTTTACTGGAAACCTTGTTTGAAACACCCTAGAGGTATTCATTTGTAAATTCACAAGAACATTATTAACCTATATTAAAGGAACAAAAAAATCCATGTAAGGTTATATTTTTGGAAAAAATTTATATGCAACGTAGATAGATTCCATGAAAGCCATAAGATAAGGAATACATGTCATTTATAAGTCAACCAATGACGATAATTTCTGAGAAATTAATAATATTATCTGCCATAATATATTAATGGTTTTGTTGTCATAGAACTTATCCTTACCAAGTGATCTGTCAAAATCATATTGTTATTTCGTGTTAGTTTTTATATTCATTTTCCTCACATCCCACTAAAGTAATTCCACTGGGAAACCAAGTTATGTGATGACCTTCATACGTCCCTTTCTCTCTATTATAGATATTGGTTTTTGATCCTTTTATATTATATGGATTCAACATAAATATTTATCAATCTCCCAAAACATTTCTTACTATTTTCATGTTTTAATTTCTGGGATGAATTTTTTTAATGGGGGGAGGAAGAATATAACGGCTCGAGTTTTAAAAAGTGAAAACATATATCGGTAGCATATGAGATATGCAACACCAACACATAAATTAAATGATTATTTAAATATTTCATTTAAATAATTCCATTAAATAATATTATATGAGAATATAATTTATGATATATATATATTCATAGTAAATAATTAATCTACTTTTGGTAAACACTTTTCATTTTTCCGAATGTGTTTTATTCAAAAAATGAATACTATTTTTCTAAATGTATTATAATTTTTCTATAAAACATTTTGAAAACTTATTTTATAAATTTAACATGAATTTTTTTATCATCATATCAAGATTAACATATAGTGAAAATATGGCATTTTTTGGAAAAAATAAATTTTCCAATGAACAGTGAAAAATACTTTTATGTGAAATTGGAATTGGGGTAGTTAAATTAATTAGGTTAAAAGTAAAAATACTATTTTTATTTTAATTATATGTTTATATATGTGTTATATAATAATTATTAATTTCATAATATCAATTTAAATCATATTCATATTAGATTTTAGTGTACGTTTATTTTTTCGATTAAAAACACATTATTCTAAAAAATATTCTAAAATTCGTAATGATTCTCCATATTTATTAATTAGAAAAACACCAAATTATATATTATAATAATGAAATTTTTCTAATATATATCAATATTTTTTAATTTAAATTCATATAATACATATTACTATTTATAGAGTTTATGTAAAATAATATTTTCCTTAAAAATGTATATATCAGAAAACTGTCGTTCATCAGTACTTCCAGTTTAATATTAAAATAAATTATTCAACATATGTGATTTGATTTTGGTAATAATGTTTCAATATTTTTTATATTCATAATTAATATTATGTAATAATTTCAACATAATTTGTTTGAAATTCAAATTGTAATTATAAAGAATATTTATTACCATAGTAAATGAAAAAATGGATAAATATGGGAACAAATAATATTAAATAGGATAGAAACAAGGTAAAAATAATTTTATCAATATTTATATATTCTTTATTCTTCATAAATCATTAAGTAATCGGTTTGATAAAAATTATTCTTCGATATGATAAAGTCTAAATTGTATTTTTAGTAATCAATTTTCACAAATATGATTTTCTTAATGAATTAATTGATTTTGGAAATAGATAATATTTTATGAAAGTATTATTATCAAAGAAACATTATCAAATATAATTTATCATATAATTTTTATGAGGTAAAATATATTTTTTATAACAGTTTAGAAACAAGTATTGTCAAAAACCAGATCATTTTAATATCGGTTATTTTTTTAAAATTAAAAATTTAAATATTAAGAAAATTATTTTCATAAAATAAATGCTATTTTTGAAATCAAATCATTGAAATTATCAAATAGTGAATTATTCATTATTTTATTAGAAAATTGAATTTTTGGCTAATAATTAAATATAATACAAATATACATTATGTTTCAGGGCATCATAATGATAGAAAAGTGATGTTATAATTACAATAAATTATATACAAAAAAATAAATGTTTAAAATTAATAATAATGTGATATTATGTTTATTTAATTTAGTGTCGAAAATCCATGATCAATCCTCTAAAACCTATAATATATTTTAATTATTTAAAATCCTTTCTTGATGAATGTGACTCACCTCCACATATGAAAGATATTTATTTAAATATGTTTGGCCCCTTGAATTATAATAAAATCAACCAAAATTTATCAATAAACCTTGGGAAATAACCCTGGTATGGTTTTTGGGTTTATATATTTTATTATGTAGATTCTAAAACCTAAATAATAAATAAATCCCCCTCATTTCCTATATAAACTCACCAAATTACACATTTATCTTCTCTTATACTTCTTGGATCACATATATAGTACTCCATCCACTCTATAGATCACTAACATGGTTCACCCAATCTATCAATAAGCCCCTCTCTATAAATTCAAGTCACACAATCATGTAAGGAATCATTACATTCCTCTCCCATTTTAAATCACGTACCTCCTTTAGAATTGGCATTCTTAATTGACATTTTGTATGATTTAATTTGTTTATGAAAATACCCTACTATAAAATCTTTATTATTTTGATGATATATAATTTATTATATCTTGTTTCTAACAATACATAAGTTACTACTATGCTAGAATTTATAATGGGAATATCCACAATCCTCTTTTTTTAAAGTACTTGTGTATGTTATGTACCTAAATTTCAATTTTATTATGTTGGGATGTGTTCTTAAATATTCATCATGCTATATATTTGAAATATGAATAATTATATCTCTCTTAAACACTAATTATACTATTATATGAACCTTTATGTACACCTGTTAACTTGTCCTACTTTTGTAAGGTATTTCTATCATCTAATTTTTATTCAAGTACTTTTATTTATTTATGTTTCTTAAATTTCAATTTATTATTTTGGGATATGATATTTCATATCCCCAATACTGATCGTTTATTGTTTAAATTATGAGACCACATTTCAATCTCATTATTCTTCCTATGATTCTTTACATTCACCCATTAGAAAATCAATATTTCCCAATGAATTTCTACCATCTCATTATTTTAAATTCTTTATTTTTTGTTATGAAAATTTAATTACACTTTATTATTTGCGGAAATGTTCTTTTATTTACACACCTCATTAAATTTTAATTATAAATTATGATATCCACCATTCACTCTTAATGATCATCCCATTATCCTTTATGTTCACATGTCACCATAGTTATGATTCTTTTCTTTATTAAAGATTAATTTTTTCCTTATAAATTATATTTCCAAATATATAATGATTTGATATTATTTTCCATGTCCCTACAACTGCATAATTTATTTATATTTGACTGTATACCCCTTTATTTCTCATCAACCAATTTTTCTGAATATTTCATTGATGTCATTATGCTGCCAAAATTTCACGATGATTCTCTACACTAAAAACACAGTGTTGTGAATATGAGAATACTTCCTATAAAGAGTTTTCATATTATTTAATATATTATTTTTTATTATGAACATATATGTACAAATTCTACACACGTTGATCATCTAATAAATTCTAATGATGAATAAAGCAATGTTATATGATCTATGGGACACACTCAAGTGTGAAATGAATATGATGGATTCATATAGAAAGTGATCCATTGTATTAGGTATTGTTAATATCATGATATGTGATATTGGGATATAAAGGGAACCTAATTACATTCAACTAATTGTTCCACCATGATTTCATATCTAGTTTATCCACGAACTATTTATATGATTCATTGTTTCACATCGTTTCTACATTTCCCATTTTAGGATTAGAATGCTTTATCACATCTCATAGTCATGTTTCTGATATGTGCTTTTTCTATAAACCATTGATATGCTTATTGTTTACATTCATTATATTCATCGTTAATTCCATTTTTTCACTTACATGGATTTATATCTCGCCCTTTTCTTATGTTTTTCTTTGGTTATCCAATGAAATTTAAAATGCAATGAAATTTTAGATGAATTTTAAAGAAGTATTGAATAATTTTGTGGTATCTCATGTTCATGACATTATGTTATGTAGATAATTCCAAAATAAACTAGAATTTTCGTTCTTCATTGTTGTATTTATTGTTTGATTGGGTAATAAATCATTAATTATTGTGAATTAAAGAGATGGGTTGTTAATGTATATTAGGAAAATGATACTATATATGGGGAGATGTATGTCAATATATAATATTATAGATAAAAAGTTTCAAAAATCAAGGAAAATAAAATATTCAATGTTCCTTAGTAAAACGAAAATGTTTAAGGAGGTCATATGGGAAATATTGGATGGGATGAAATAGATGTATCCTCAACTTTTTATTTGAAAAAAACAAATTTTATGGGGGATATTTCTGAATTGGGGTAAACTGTAATAAAAAACAGTTATAAAAGAAATTCCATTATAAAATAATAATTATTTTTTATGTTTTTTATATAATACACATGAAAATTGTTTCATTTCTTATTTTAGAAAGATATAATATATATAAATAATTTTCATAATAGATATAAAAGATAGTTTAGAATCATATTTCGTTATAATATTGCAGTTCAACTGTTTCCATTTAGAATATTATATATTAAGGGTTATAATAATTTCTAGTTTACTCATAATAAAGAAGTTAATTTCCATTCAAATAGGAATACACCATATGAAATCCATTTGTCAAATCATCTAAGGGAGATGGATTCCTTAAAAAATTTCTTATACAAAGGCCAAGATGAGATTCCAAAACTGAATCTTGAGAGAAAGAATTTAGTGGAGATGCTGACAATTTTTTATATAACAATCCAAACCATGATAACCAAACAACCCCATGAATATAACACTCTCTTGAGATATATCATTTTGGAAAAGACTATTTTAATATAAGATAATATATCTAGATTATAATATTATAAATTTATTTTTTTTATTTTAAAAAATAAAATTATGAGTATAATGATCATTATTAATTATTATATATTATATATGCTTGTTTATATAAATACTTTCATGAAATGCAATTTTTGATATGATTAAAAAATTTATAGGGAATATTTAGCTTCAATAAAAAAATCATTTTTTTAAATTCAGTATTTGTTTAATAAATTCTATTTTCATGATATTGTTTATCAAACTTTTTTATATTTAAATGTTAATTTGTTTAAAATTTTCCACATGTAATATTAATATGGGTTATAGAGTTTTTTGTGTTTTAAAAATTAGTATTTTAAAATAAATAATTCTTTTCATTTCAAGGGGTAAATTACTATGTTTAGAAAATTATATTGAAAAAATAAATCATATATTTGAAATTATGACTTCAATATTAGATAATATTTAATTTTTATTATTTTAGGAGATAATAAAATTTTTGGGTAAAAATTAAATATTGTATGAGTATGTGAAGTGTATTATACCAACATATTGCCCAAAAATGGTGTATTATATTTGATAAAATACAACCAAAACTAAAAATATGTTTCCTATATAAAATAATTTATTTTTATATTATTTGATTAATTAAAAAAACCTATAAATTATACTCCCCAAAACATATTAATCTTTAAGTTTTTAAAAACAAATTATAAACATTACCCACTTATATATGAGGTGTGGTATTATTTTAAGAGTTTTTTATCCTAATAAAATATCAAAAACAACCCTATAATGGATAAAACCATGGGAAGAAACCATTTGAATGATTGGTATTTTTATTTTTTTTTCAAATAGATTCCAAAACCATATAAGTGAAATTAATAAAGAATGACACTACATTTTTTTATAAATACCTAGCCAACCTATGATTAATCTGTACCCAAACCAAAATATTCAAAAAGATCATGTGCCTCTACATACAAATCCCTAAATACCTACCTTTATTTTCCCAATCTATTAATAATATAATGCAATTATTTCAGAATAACTCTCCCTATGTAATGGATTCATTTCAATTCTCTTTTATATAGTTTTTTTGTTTCATTAATAATTTTGACCTCAATTTTTTCATGTTGTAATGTGTTTTTACAAATACCTTTGATGTCTTTATGATTTATAAGTAATTATACACTGTTCTTGTATGTTATTAAACACTTTCAATAACAATTATGTATACTCACTATGATGTGTAAAATATCCCTTGATTTTCTAAACCAATATTTTATATTCGGAATACCCATGCCAGTTTCATGTCAATGGTATTATCCAAGATGCATCTATCCATGATGAATATAATAAATATATATATCATCCAAATTATTTAATCATTGTATTAAATATGATTAATGAGGTTCTAATGTTGTATAATATTTATGGAATGAAAATATGTGAAATGAATTGGATTAGTGGGCTTGAATTTATATAGAACATTGAAACAATGGGTAATGGTTATTCATCTCAAGAGTTACCATGTATAGTATATAGGTGGTTTACCTTAGAACATTGTGATATTATGTCCCAGTTTTTAGACACGACTTATGATTATTATCTCATGTTTTATATTTTCTCCAACATTCAAATCGTGTCGTGATGTTATAATATTATGTCATTTTTGATATAAATTATTATTATTATTATTATTATTATTATAACCTCATTATGTAACCTTGTAGTGACCATTAATCACATTTACAACAGTATATCATGTTATTCATTAATTATTTCTTTACGTGGTTTTATATCAAACCCCATTCATATGAACTCCCCGATTTTCTCTCATGCCATATTTGAATTTAAATGGAATTTAAATACATGATATTTTTTAAAGAAATTATTATAATGACCCTGAATTTTCATAAATGGATTTTATATATTTTTAGATGAATATTAATTAAATTTCAAAAATACCTATGTCTGAGGACCATATTTTTAAAGTGCCTTTGGAAAATTTGTATATATTTTTCAAATTTGGTGAAATATCTTTAACATATCCTATAATGATCTTTAATTTTAGTACTCATACTTTAAATCATTATTTAAAAGACGTGGAATGTAAACATAAAATCATTGAGTTCAAATGCTCAGTAGGGTAAACATTAAAGATACATAATAATAACCTGGCCATAAGGTTGTGGAAACATGATAATAATATTATAATATTAAAACATCCATATCATTGATCATATACATGATACAGGTCATAATGATGGGTAGTTCATATGACCTAAATCAAAATATAATAAAACAACATAATTTATGTGACAATAGAAAAGGAACAATATATGGAATTTGTGGCATACCAATAACTTTACAATATATTAGGTGAATTATACCTACTAATAAATTATTTGTATGTTAGGATTGGGATAATCACCCACATACCATCATTTGGATTGGGATAACCTCTTATGTACTCACTTATTGTAGACATAGTATGACCACCCATATACTCTTTGATCCCATATAACATTTATCATTAACCAGTGAATTTAATGGGAGTTATCTATTTCAAACAAAACATAATTAAAATCATACATATGTGTTCTATAAAACATACAACATAGCATACCTTATGAAATGTAATGGGTTTCATATACATCATTTAATTATAAGATAACCAATGAAAAAATTGTCTTTTATAAATAGATTTTCATCAAAAACATAACCCTACCATTGTAATAATATATATGATATCCTTAAAAAAATATTAACATTGAACCATAGTAAATATAAATTTTTTTATCATAGATGAAAAATTATATTTAGAGATCACTTGAAAATAATTCTTGAGGAATATAACCTTTCTTATTTTAAAATTTTTTCCTTTATTAAAAATCCATATAATATTTAAGGAAAACAATTTCCTTTAATGGAAATTATTTATTATAAGTAAATTTTAAAATTAATAAGTCACCATGATTGTGTAAAATTATTTCCATGCCATATAATTTAAAAAATATCGCTTCGGTATATTTTTTTGGGGAAAAGTCACAGAGATCCTTGTTTAAAAAATGAAAAAACATTCATTTAAAAAGATTTCATAAAAATTAAAACATGGGTAAAATGAAATAATTTTTCATATGATAATATTAAATAAAATTTAGATATTTTATAACATTTTGAAATTGACGTTATGTATTCTCCAATAACTTCTTAAAATGAATCAATCCTTGATATTGATGTGATTCTGAAATAAAAGCTCATCAGTTTGTAATGAGATGAAATTTATATACAATGAAAGAAAGATAATTAAATAGATATGAAAATAACATAATTTATTGGATAACTATAATATTAAAATTCATGTGTATTATATACACAACGTAGAAGAAACAATTAGTGATTATTTAAAGTGTCCCATAGATATAATAGCGAGACCAATCTCCAAAATTAATTTATTAACTTTTAAAACACAAACAAAATGATAGAGAGATCATAAAATTGATATTTAAATATCTATGAAATTATATTATAAGTTCATGTGTTACATTAATAGTTTTTATATACACCAACCACAATATAGAGTTGTGAATATGGAATATGTAAGACTGGACAAAAAGTATATCTAGAATACCATTTTTCTAATGTTTTGAATTGATTAAAAATAATTTAACCCGTATATATTATAAATATATGATTATTATAATCATAAGACATAAAAATATTAATCTATCCAATAAAATATATTATTTTATTATGAATTTATATTATCGTTTTATTAAAAAAAATTATGTTAATGTCACACTCCGAGTAATACTGACTTTCTTTTTTACATGTGTTTTTAATGGTTAATATTTCTGTCCCATTACATATATAATTATATAATTATATAAATAATAATAACGATGATATACATACAATATATACAATATATATGTTTATTTATAATAATCTATAACATATATAATTGAAAATTCAAATATATCATTATTGGAGGGAGTAGGCCAAACATACACATGAACAATGATTCCATTTTATTAGCGTACTAAAAGAATGAAGGTAAATGAAACATATACATATATATTGAAAATATCAATCTATTATAATTATTAGGTCATATATATCACCTAATATCACTTAACCTATACTTCATACATTCCATGAAAAGTATTGAATAAATTACATTGTTCTGTGGAGGGATAGTCCACACATCCACAAACAAAGTTCTCATACATTCCCAAAATGGAAACCTTGAAGGTATTTATTAATTAAAAATTTAATAATCATAAATAATTCATAAATATCATAAATTACCCCATTTTTACTAACCATGAATGGTGGAAATGGAAAAATTAACGTCATTAGTTTTCAAGGTGATAGCCTGCCGTACACATGAATGATGATTGAATGTCACATCTTATGGATGTGTGTGTGAGTATAGGTAAAAAGTAAATATAGAAATATCTTATTATATAGTGGATTATATTTTTAATATATAAAAAATAAAAAATATAATTTAATGTATTTAATGGATAAATAACATAGAAATGTTATTTGGTGATTGTTACCTCTTCTTTGGGTATATACTTTATATTTTCACAAAATGACATCATTGGTTGGATTTTATCCTTAATTAATTCATCTAGTATTATTTAATGGTTTATTGGAGGTGAAGTTGGAATATTTTTTCTATTAAAAAATATTTTTGAAGTCTAAATAGAAGATAATAATATGTCCCCTTTTATAATTGTTGTGGGGGATTTTTTTAATTTCTGAAATGATTAAATCATAATAAATATAATCTAAAAAATACATATAAATGTCAATATATTCGAATATAATATATGATAATATTTTAATCTCATTATATAATAGAATGTATATATGGTTTTATTTCATTTTAAACCTTATCAATTTGATTAACCCTAAGTTATGACATCTTAATTTTTAACATGGTCAGATTTTTTAAAAAATTAATAAGATCAAATTTTTATATATAAACTAAAAATTAGACAATAAATAGTTAATTGAAGATATTTTTGAATATATCTCATCCCATTTTCCTTATTTAATATTTTTATTATTTTTAAATAATTTAATAAAATATTTTTTCATAAAAATTCGAAAGTGTGAATTTTAATAACATTCATAAAATTTACTTTAAGAGATCTATAACACAAGATAACATATGTCAAATTAATTAAATACATATATAATATTTCATATTTCCCAAAAATATAAATTTATAAAATTAACTGACTCAATTTTAATTTATTTTAATCTTTTTATATTATTTAATTGGCTGTTTTGTTAATTTAAAAATTAATGCATCATCATTGTGTAAGGATTCATGAAAAATATTTCTCCTATATATATTAAAAATAAAATATTATAATGTAGTAAAACCAATTATATCTCATAATATTCTACATATTTTATCATATCTTCTATTTAATCCAATATTAAAATTATTATATATATTTAATGTAAGAGTGTGGCATTTTGTCAGTCTTTTTTATTTTAATAATTTCAAAGTCATTTTAATGTAAATGAGACAGTTTAAAAATTTAATGTCAATACATAGGTGTTATGGGTCAAATTGAATTCATCAAATATCATTTTTAATGAGTTAGAGTAGTTTCTAATAATTATAATATTATTTTTACCCTTAATTTCATGATTTAACAATAATCGTGATGATAAAAATTATTAATCATACTATTCATGATGTCAAGGAATAAAATGTACCTAATTAATAAATTTGGAAATTTTTATTAAAAATATTCATTTCATTTTTCAAAATTCAAAAAAAATTATTGGAAAAAATTGATTTAATATTTTTCCTATTGGTGAAATGAGAAAATGTGTTTTTACAGTGAATCCGTTAAAAAATATTAAAATGTTTTAATGTCCAAATTCAATGTAAAATTAATTACAATGACCTAAATTGGTTTATAAGATAAAAATATTTTCTAATTATTCCATAAAACAAATCTAATATATAATTTAACAGTATATATTATTTTGATGCAAAATAAATTGTTAATTAAAATTTTAAAAATTTTCACTATTCAAGAAAATATGAGACTTTTCATTAAAAACGAAAAATTAAAATAAAATAAATTTATATATTATATATTTAAATATTTGGATTATTTTTTCATGTATAATCTATATAATGTCAAAAAATTACATTGAAAATAATTTCTCTATCAAATGGTGGGAAAACAACTTTTTTAGGAAAAAACATTTATGTGTAAAATTAGATTTGTTCTTATATCCTATCTTGAAAACATATAATATGAATGGTAAAAATTATATATTATTTATTATAAATATATTTCATCAGTAGTCCATCATGGTTTATTTTTCAATTTTCATTTATTAAAAACACTTGTGCATAAATAAGGGTTCATGGGTGGGTTATCCCCTGTATGGCTATGGTTTGCCTTTCCGACCATTGTGTGTGGTGTGTGTGGGATTGAATGTAGTTCTATGAGAAATAACCTAATATATATATATATATATATATATATATATATTATTAATTAGTCATTTAATAATTAATAAACCATAATTTCTTAAATTTGTTAATATTGTTCATATATTCCATTCAATCTGCTAGGATGAAATTGTGTTGTTTAAATAAGTATGATAATAAAATAATGTTTCTTCTAAATACATTGTTGTGTGAAAATAATGGTAAAACTGTCTTGGGTGTATCACAAGATTAACATGGTGTTGAGTAAAAAGAAATACTAACTTGTTGTTTTCATTTAAAATTATATATTTTGTGTTGTGAAATATATATTATTGAAAAGTCTATATAATTTTTTTTAATAATATATCAAAAAAATTCAGGTTGTTACATTAATATATCCATATTTTAATGTTACGATGGTATGTATCTAATTAACTAAATAAAAGTGGACAATATTCATTATAGGATGGTGTTATGTGTATAATAAATCAATATATTGTGAATCAATGTGTATAAGATATATGTGTTGAAATATTCATTAATTGAATGGATTTTCATTCAAAAATAACAAAATTCATATAGTTTTGTTTCACAACTACAGTATTATTAATGAATTATTATATTTATGTTTATATTATGTATGTTACATTATATTTTTATCATTACAACATTATAAATTCATTTCATATTGTTATTTATAGGTTTCTCGAGTGTTAGATCAATTTTTTTACATTCATTGGTACTCAAAAAGGCTAAAATAATGTTATTCGGAAAATGAATCATTATTTAGTAAATAATATGTGGATCTATAATGACACAATATTTTCATACGTACATATTACATCTGAAAAGAGGAATAATTATATTACCAAAAATTCATACTAGAATAATATGGTTTTGGTTACATTGAAATCATGTAATAAAACACAATTGGTTCATAAAACAACAATATATTTCACATCTTATTCAATCATAAATATATATTTTATGCACATATGAAACATGTCAACTTTATTTTAATCTTGGGGAAATGAAAAATAATAATAGGATAATAGCATATGATTAGTAAGGGTAAAAAATAGAGTTGTCCATAATGACCTAAGCATAACTACATGAGAACATGAACATAACATTTGAAAGTTACACACTAGATATCAAATATCATTAATCATGAATGAAGGAATAAATCATATAATTCAACAATATTTGATTCATAAATGAATATAATAAAATAATCTATAAGATAATAATGTTTACATGATACATGATATATTTTCATACATATAAACTAATAACATCGTTGACATGTATAAATAGAAATAGGTTCACTCATGCAGTTATAGACAAGAAACCAGACCCTTGCATAATCATATGGACATGAAACCAGGTCCATGCTGAATCGTATAGACATAAAAATCCATGTCCAAAAATAATATTATGGATGTGAGAATGATTTCCAAACCAAGAAATATAGACATGAAACCCGATTGATGTATAATCATATAGACAATAATGCTATGAACATGCATTATCTTATAGAGATGAAATCCAGGTCCACAAAAAAAATTGTGAGCTTGAAATTAGGTCCAGACAAAACATATTTACCTCATGATATATCAAACATTATCCAATTAATTGGTGGGAGATATATGTCTCAACCATAAAAACCGATGTAAATAAATGATTTTCATAATACATTTATTATAACATAACTCTTAGAAAATATATGGGATTCATAAACATTATTAAATCATAAACATAGACCAAATATAAAAAAATTGTGAGATTTTCATAGAATAAAATACACAATTTATATTTACTAACATCGAATAATGTTATCTCATATCAGAATTTATTTTGAAATACCACTTCAAATAATTCATCATGAAAATATATTTTCTATTTTGAATTTGTTTTTTTAATTCGAAATAAGTCTAAAATAACACATTTTCTTTGAAAATATATATTTATGCTTTTAAATGAATGATCATGTAATTATTGATTGATTATATTATGAATGGCCTCTAATTCCGTATTATATAAAAAATATCCTTCAAAAGATTTGATTAAAAATTCATAAAAACCACCCATAGAAATATAAAAAATAAATAATGATTTGTAACTATTTAGTAAATAGTAAAATATTTTTAAAAATTAATTTAAACAATTTAATAGAATCTAAAAAAATTTGGGAAATAATTTTACCAAAACATGGGCATAGGTAAAAAGGGGAGTTTCAAGGAATCGTTAAAAATATTTTTTAAGGAAAATAAAATATAACAATTAAACATTTAATTGAGCATTAAAAATATAAATTTATTATGAGTATTCACTATAAAAATAATTTAAATGAAATAGAAGATAATAAATAATCATGACATACATATCATAGCATAATATATTTGATGAAGTAGAAGATTAACCCAATGAATAGATATTGGGTTTTGAATTCCCTTAACACAATGTAATTCGTTGGATTATATAACAAATAAAATAATAATAATAAAATTAAACATTTAATAACATTAATATAATGATATTATATATCAAGGGGTGTATATACACCACAATATAAATAATGGTTGAATATGGCTTATATGTCAAATAAGAAAAATGGAGACAACTAACCCTTACCTCTTAATTACCTTTAGTTTATCAAATATAAAAATCATTTATAATTGATTAAATAGATAAATTACACATTATAAAACATTATTCATATTTTTAATATGTTATGTGATTATTTTATAACATCTTATGACCCAGTTATTAATAATTTTTCTTATTTTTTGGTTTCGACTCCCTTCGTTCAATGGTTTCATGATCTGTTCATTAGTGTATAATAATGGATGTTGTTTTAAAAATGTATTACAACTGTTGAAATTAAATTAAATATTATTAATGAACTTCCATAGGTATAAATGTCCCATATATCATTGTTAATTCTTTTATGGGGATTATTCATTTCATAAATTGTTTATTATAAATGTTTAGATTACTTTGGTAGTTTTCCCAAAATCAATAACTAGTATCTATTTATTTAATATTACAATTATATATCAGTTTTATGACATGAAATAGGTTAAAATATAGATATATTATTATTATTTAACATAAATTATACTTTTATGTCCATCCGTGAAAGAGGTAATGAAAAATGAAAAATTCATTACTCAAGGAGATTGTTAACTGCAATAATAAAGACACTAGTTTCATTTATCTGAATTAGAGGATAATATAAATTAAATAGATATGAGATAATAAATTGGTAACATATAACCCAATTATATAATTTTCCTGTAGTTATCATGCTTAAATGGATAATGTATGTGAGGAGAAACTAGAAGAATAAAAGAAAATAAGACACATGCATTATGAAAATCACATATTAAATATCACCTCCTTGAAGGACCAATTGGGGGCCATGATTATTGAGTTTTTGTGAGTCCAGGACTACTTGGATATGTGGAGAGTGAGGATGAAATTATTTATTATATATTATGGTATCTTCACAGATTTTGATGAGAAATTGTGCTAGTGAGGAGTGGTATTTATACTTGATGATGGGTGGTTTTATGTTTTAAAATAATTATAATTTTATATTTAAATCCAATAACATTGAGGTGGAATTAATTACAATGAATTATATTTATAATTACATTTTTAATGGATTATTATAGACAATAAATTCACCAAAACTCCATTTTATGTTATGTAATTTAAGTATTTTAGGCTTTTTCCTTTTAACATTATCCTCTTACATTATTTTACATGTACTCCAATAAATCTATTTTTACCATTCTAACTTTTTAATTACTAAAAACGAAAATGACTATACTAAATAATTCTAACCATATAATTTCTATTTTATAATTCAAATTACCATATTGAATTAACAAAACATTAAAAAATTATATTTTAAATTATTGCCACAGACAGGATAAGAAAGAAGGGTTTTAAAATTGAAAATGCACAACAGTTTGAAATGTTTTTATATCCAAATATAACATTATGTTTTTTACAAAACCCAAAATTAGATAAATATATTTATAATTAATATAATTTTTCATTAAATACAATTTTAAATATAATTCATCAATATAAATTACTTATATACATAATCTATTTCCAATTTAAATGATGTATATTTTACAATTCATCCAACTATGAATCATAATTGAAAAGTACAAAACTTTTTCCATAAGATAATATTGATATTAACATTTAAAAAATAAATTTTATTTTTTCTATTAAAATTTATAAAGGATTAAAAATTTGGTTTGAAAATAAGTTCATCATCAAAAGGCTGTAAATGTTCCTTCAGAAAAACATAGCTTTTTAGAAAATAATTGGATTTATTTTTATCATAACAATTTTAAAAATAAGATGATAGTTATGTAATGTAATGAATATTATATAAATATACTTATTTTTAATTAATTTAATAAAAAGGAATTTTTTTCAGGTATAAAAAACACTTGTGCGCATAGAAATATTTTGTTTCAGAAAAAGATTTCCATTTATAATTATTTAGTCACCAATGAATTTATTATATCACAACCTGTTCCCCGGGGACCATATCGTGACTACCCCAAACTCGCCTTCCATAGTCCAGGGGATGGCGACTAGCACCAAAGGCGTAAATCTCTAAACTCGGAAATAATTGCCTTTATAAACTTAAACACACACAATAGAGTACGCAAATGGAAGTAATACACTAAGTACAACTGTATAAAAAGAGAGTGAGGTAAAGTAAAAGGGGCTGCAAATACAATCCCAACAGTAAATTACACAAAATGGAAAGGTATAGATACAATTGGAAGAAGAAGTTAAGCTACTTTTGAGTCATCCTCTGGGGTTCCTACCTGAAGCGTAGGTACATATGTCCTCCTCCACACTCAACTTCCGTTCGTCGGCTCCGTGCACCTTCTCACCGAGAGGTCCACCTTTGGGTGCTATCCATTCCTGATACTCTCGGCCTCAGGCAGCACTATCCATCGTCTGAAACAAACACAATGTGTTGCGGGCATAGCCTGTGTAGGGGTGAGTATAATGATACTCAGTAGTGATCCTCAGACCCTCAATGTCTCAAAATATCCATCACAAATAACCACAATGTAAAGAATCAATGGATAACCCTTACATAGGTATATGACCATACATAAAATAAGTTATCTAGTAACCCATATTAATCATGATGAAACACAAAAGTCATTGACTCAGCGAAAACCAGGATTTCATTCTTGGTGTAGTAGCAAGTTACATTCAGAGTCAAACTGTCAGAACCTCAGCTAATGGGGTACTCCTACTCTATAGAGTAGAGTGGGCCTACCGTGGACACAGAGGAACCTCCCACTTTCCTAAACTGTTGTGGTACTTCTCCTGTCAAGTATTGTGGGTTTGCTGCGTCACACAGAGATGGTCCCCCCTGTGGGTCTTCCGCGCTCAATCAGAGGCGCTCCACCTCGTAGCCTACTGAGGTACTCCTCATGTCGAGTACCATGGGTCTGTCGAGTCACACAGAGGCACTCCCCACTGTGGGTCTGCTGCGTCACACAATGGCTCTCCTGACTAGGTTTGTCGAAGTACTCTTAGTCGAAACATTAGCAGGTGTTAGTTATCAGCCGGCTACAAGGTCTATGTACTACACTCGCTCGTCTCCGGGAGGATCCGCTCCACAAGCTACAAGTCGATCCTCCAACAATAATTTATTCCCATGTAGAAGTATCTCAAAGGTCCTCCTCTTCATAGGGGTCTCAACGCAATAGATGACGCATCAGGTGGGTGCCCGGTCTTTGAGTCAATATAATTTCTATTCTATAGGCCATGTTGGTTATTAGGTTCAAACCAACCTGACCATATCCCAGCTGTGTCCAAACCACAAGGGGAGTATTTTAATAGAACCATAACACTCTAAGATTTCAGTCCCCGCAAGCTGTTTGTCGATAGGACATCAGCAGCCCAAGATATGGGTGTAAGTGTGTAAACTGGCAATAGTGGGTCTGGGTCTGGTCCGACCAAGTCCGATCGACCCTAGTCTATGGGTCCAACACAGTCCGTGGGAACGGTCCGGCCCGAGGGGGCGGCCTTGCCCAATGGCGGCCCAACACGATGGCAGCTCGGGCGGAATTCAGACCTACCCAGATAGGCGGCCCAGCCCGGCGGGCCATCCCGAATGGGCGGCCCGGCCTAATGGCTGCCCGGCTCGTCAGCCCGGCGGCTCGGCAGAACGATGGGCCGACGACTCGCAGGATCCATATATTCTACCTCCAGGGGTAATTCTGCACGCCCACATGGCACTCGAATGACTTTTGCATTCGTGTGGAGCTCCAATCGGCGCCAGGTGGTGCTGTTCCAACACATGTGGGACCCGACGGGGTCCCGGTCCTCCCAACTGACTCAGCAGACAGCCTTTCTGCACCACCGTTGCGACACGACGACACCACGCCCCTCCACCACGGCCCACCCCAACGGTGGTTCTGCGCTTCCACGCGGTGCGACGGCACCGCGCGCCTCTGCCACAGCCCACCTTGTCAATGGTTTTCCTTTCACTTCGCATGGCGGTGCCGCACCCTCTTGGCGACCACATGGCCTTGCGCCCCAGTTTCTTCGTGGTCGGCCCATCATCGGCCGCCATTTATTTTTTCGCGGTCCATTCCTCTGGTGGTTGTTGTTCCGCCACTGTCGTCAAAAAATGAGAACAAAAAAGCCGTAGGGTCGGGTTGTGTTTGTGCGGTCTGAGCCCTCCTTGTTATGGGGGTATCGTTAAGCATATCTCAATCAATAAATTGAATGATGTAGAACGATTACATAATCAACTCAAACCCCTACCTTGTATGATGATAATTGTTGATGAAGTCACGGAATGTTGGATGTCGTTCCATTGATGTCAGGAAGCATCTGGGGTTGGAGACTGAGGAAGAAGCATCGTCAGCATTCTTCGGGGTCGGCACCTTCTCATTGGGCTTGGTCGAAGATCAAAGAAAGAGTTCGTCGTTATTTAGTGGATGATGAAGATGTGTTCTTCACGTTCTTCTTTGAGAGATAATTCTCCAAGGGTTCTCCAAGTTCTCTCTCAAAGCCCCACCAATTGAATATATGGAAACAAAAATAAAATAATAGATTTGTCTATAATTCTATTATTGGCATTAATTCAAAAGAATTCAAAAGGATTGAATTAATTAAATGGAATAGTTCAATTAATTAATAGTGAGGGTTGGCACATAAAATTAATGGGGGAGCTGGGAAGTTTTCTCCCACATAAATGGGGGGTTAAAGGGGGGTTTAAAGCTTGTGTGGGACCCACCATGGAAATCCTCCAATGGGAGGTTATGTGCGGGTGATCCCCACCACCATAACCTCTCATGAGAGGTTAGGGTGTGGTGGACCCCACAAATACCACCTCTTAGAGGTTTTAACTACCTTAAAAATAAAAATAATCTACACTTATTTTTATTTAACATATTAACACCCAATATTCTGACTTCCATTCTCATTGGAACACAACTGAAGTAAAGGTTTCACTATGAAATCACCAACTCTTCGAGTTCAACGGTGCCCTCAGATTTCATTTCTGAACAGCAGGTTAAAAGATATAAAATCTTGCACGTATGTTTACTGAATGTACCTGAACAAAACATCGTAAATCGATTCCTGACACACCAGATCTCGGAATCAAGAGCCTAAAAATATCACATATTCATAAAAATCCAAGGAATTTATGAAAAAAAATTCATTGAAATTCTGGGTCTTTACATTCACCCCACCTAATAGCTTTACATGTACATAAGCTATAACTTGAAATAAGGGAACAAATACAGGATATGAACATGCATCTGAGAATCCCACTCCCATGTTCTCTCTTGGAGGTTCCTGTGCTACAAGCGTACGAATTCCATAGGTATCGATAATCCATGTAGGACTCACTCTTTTCGATCCTCTTTCTTCACTGAAACCTCCATGAATTTTGCTCTATCATCGATGTCCAGCTCCTCATGGTCAATGATGTGGGAAGGGTCATGCGTGTATCTCCTCAGCTGAGATACGAGGAAGACATCCTGCACCCAGTGCAACTGAGGTGGAAGAGCTAAGTGGTGAGCCACCTCGCCTACAATTGTGAGGACCGAGAAAGGTCCGATGAATCGTGGAGATAACTTATTGCCTCAGCCAAATCACCGTAGACCTCATCCGGGTGAGACCCGTAGAAAGACATGGGCGCCATCCTCAAACTCCAGTGGTGTCTGTTTCCTATTAGCATATGTCTTCTGCCAGCTCTGTGTAGTCCTCATCCACTCCTGGATGATCAGCAACATCCCCATTGTGGTCTTTACCATCTCTGGTCCCACTAGTGCTGACTCCCCTGGGTCTATCAAGCATAGTGGCGATCTGCAAGGTCGACCAGAGAAGCCCTCAAAAGGTGTCATACTGATGGTGGAGTGATAGTTGTTGTTGTAAAAAAACTCCACCAAATGTATTTTTTCTTCCCATATGTGACCAAATTTGAGAACACGTGCGCAGAGCAAGCCCTCGAGGGTCTGAATGGTCTACTCAGTCAGGCTATCTATCTAAGGATGGAAGGCGGTGCTCAGATGAAGCTGCGTCCTGAAAGCCTCCTGCAACGCCTTCCATAGCCATGAAGTAAACCGTTTGTCATGGTCTGATACAATAGAAGAAGTTACTCCATGAAAACTCAAATTCTCATGAACATAGAGGCGTTCCGGCTCTATACTGGGCACTTCACTCTGATTGGTAAGAAGTGGTCCAACTTGGTGAGTCAGTCAACAATCACCCAAATCAAGTCGTGACTCCTGGATGTACATGGAAGACCCATCACGAACTCCATGGATATCCTATCACACATCAAATCTGGGACCTCTACGAGATGAACAAAGCCTTCTTGTACCTGGTTCCCCATCTTCATGTGATGAAAATTGAGGCATCATGAGATAAAATCATATACTTCTTTCTTTATACCCAACTACCAGTGCTATCGTATGAGGTCCTAGTACATCTTCACCACACCTAGATGTACTACTAGTGGGGAAGTGTTGAAATCCCTCAACACGTCCTCTATAAGTGAAACTGGTACCAAGGTACGTCCTCTAAAGAAAATAAAATGCTCGCCAACTTCATAAAATCAATCAGGTGCCTGCCTTGTGGATATCTGAGCACGTCGTGTCTCACAGTCAGTATCTTCATGTGGTGCCTCCCTAACTCGCTGAAGAAGTGGAGGAGTGACTGTAAGAGACTATAGATAGAATACTTCAACCCAATACACATTGGATATCTTCAAGAAAGCCAACTGATCTGTCGCCTCTCCTAGCAGTTGTATAACAGATCTCCTACCGAGTGCATCTGCAACAACGTTTCCCATCACAAGAGTATAGACTATCTCGATGTCATAGTTCGGGAGGAACTCAATCCATCATTGTTGTCTCGGGTTCAAGTCCTTCTGAGAGAATATATACCTAAAACTCTTGTGATCAAGATAGAATTTGAAACACTCACTCATAAGTTAGTGTCTCTACATATTCAAGGCGATGACCACTGCTGCAAAATCCAGGTCGTGGGTAGTGTAGTTCTGCTCGTGTTGTCTCACCACCGAGAACCATATGCAATCACTTCTTGCTCCTGCATCAGGACACATCCAATTCCGGTCTCTGATGCATTGTAGTAGACTATTTATCCTACGCCTTACTTGAGAAGACTCAAGATGGGGGGCACTAGTCAGCTTCTACCTCATCCCCTAAAATCTCTACTGGAATCTCTCAAAACACAGGAAGGATTTCCCCATCTTCATTAAGGATAACAGTGGTGTTGCAACTTTGGAGAAGCCTGGATTGAATCTTTTGTAGTTACCATCATATATAGGAATCTTGGTACCTCCATCACACTCCTGGGTGGCTCCCGAGCAAGCACCGCCTTAATCTTTGTTGGATCTAATGCAACAGTAGCCTCCGAGATGACATGTCCCAAGAAGTGAACCACTCAAATCCAAAACTGACACTTCGAGAGCTTACCATAATGATGGTTCTCTCATAGTGTGTCTAGAACTACCTGCAAATGGTAGGCGTGATCCTCCTTATTATATGAGTAGATCAGACTGTTGTCGATGAAGACTACGAAAAATTGATTAAGGTATGGCTGGAAGATCCTATTACTGAGACACATGAACACTGCTAGAGCATTGGTTATGCCAAAGGGATTAAACAAGAACTCATACAGGCCGTACAAACATCTGAAGGTTGTCTTCTTCACATCCTCATATTGAAATATAAGATGGTGATTGCCAGATCTGAGTTCTATCATTGAGAACCATCGAGCTCCCTTGAGCAGATCAAATAGGTCGTAAATCCTCAAGAGTGGGTACTTGTTATTCATGTTCATCTGGTTCAGGAGATAGTAGTCGACACAGAGCCTCAAGATCCCATTCTCCTTCTTGGCGAACAGAATCGGGGCTACCCAGAGAGAAACACTAGGTCAGATGAATCCCTTCCCCTGAAAGTCCTCTAGGTGTACCCGCAGCTCATGAAGCTCCGTGGGAGAAATCTGATATAATGGAGTAGATATCTGTGTCGTCCTGGGGTATGGGTCAATTTATAAGTCCACTTCTCTGTGGGGACATAGTCGAGGAACATCGTGAGGGAAAAATCCATGTACTGTTCCACCACTACAGGATAAGTTGGACTATCCACATATATTGATCCGAGGGTAAGGCAAGCCTTCTGGTGAGTGATCGGTTGCACCCTCATCTGAGTAAGTCTGTCCTGCACTGAAAAGGTTCCCTTCTTGCCAGTGAAGTTAAATATAGTCCCATCAGTGTGGATACTCTACAATGTTTTCTTAATACATTCGCTCTAAGAATGGACTGTAGATAACCAGTCCATACCCAAGATGTCATCGTAAGGCCTTGACGCCGCTACCAGGAGATCCCAGCCGAAGCTCTCTCCTCCTAGAGTAAGCTCACACTGTCTGAAACAATGCTTAAACATCAAGTCTCCTCTCGTAGGAGTCTCTAGCCGTAAGTATTGAGATAATGGCTCTGTTAGAATCTCCATGCTCCGAACGAGTGCAGTGGCAATGAAAGATTGACTGGTACCTGTGTCTATAAATACTCCAGCTAAGGTGGAGTATACATAGATCGTACCTCGAATCATCTCTGGAGCACCATGGTCATATGATTCATTTTCCAAAAGCTGTGCTCTCCCCTGTCCACCTACTCCCTGTGGAACGATTAGATCAAATCTCTGCCTCTACCTTAGAGTTCCATGATCTCTCTACTGATCATCTGAATGGCGGGTCGGATAGTCATGAGCCATGTGACCTGCCCGCCGCATGAGTAACACTTCATGTTCCTGGAAGGTAAGTCACCTCCACGGGTTCCCTAAAAAAATGATCTTGAGTCATGCGGTCATCCAATTGTGGGTCTGTTCCTCTTTTATCTCTACGTCATCTATCTACTACCAGCTCCAGATGACTCCACTGCATATCGACTAGTAGTGGGTATCACATCTGGTGACTTCTCAGCAAAGAAACCATCCACTATGAGGGCTCTCTCTAACACCTTCACCTGCGTCGGGATGCTGAGCGAGATAATCGATGCCCTGATCTCTCACTTGAGCCCCTGCTCAATGGTCCGAGCCCTAAAAAATGGGTCTCATACCATATTTGTGTAGTAGTGCGAGAGGTCGGTGAACATCACTGAGTACTTTGCTACTGTCATGCTGCCATGCTGTAGATGATGTTGCTCTTGTATCCACACCACTTGAAGGGTGGCTAGATCAAAATCTGCCTGGAACATGCTCTCAAAGAATGTCCAATGTAATGTCACCTCATCATGGACCTCAAGCATCAAGATCCACCATCTGTCTACTACTTATTGAACGAGACTCGTAGAAAGGATCTCAGGTGTCCCTACCTACTTGAAGACTCTCACAACAGCCTCCAGCCAATCCTCTACATCCTGTGGGTCCATATCTCCCTAGAACCTGGTCGGCCTTTGGCGTTGAAACTCATGCGACATGCTCAAGTGGTGTGCACTCTCTGTTGCTGGGGCTGGTGCATTGGTGGCCCAAAGGGGAGAGGTACTGCTGGTGCCCCCTCTGGTGCCTCTACTAGAAGAGGCCCCCTGCACCGAGGCCTCATTTCTCGGTGGGCTGTCTGTACGTATGACTCTCCGAGATCTAACTGGTCGTCCGTAGGGAGGCATCATGAAAAAAACAGATGTGACATGGTTAAATTACTATTCATGCTGAGCTGACCTAGTTGAGATGACTTAACGAAAAACTTTTGAAAACACATACGCAATCTGTGTTTTCATGCACTAAGATGGAAATCAGTAGTCCGGGTCCGGGTGTATGAATACACCGGTCGCCGCACCAACAATGGACTCTCTGAACAGAAAACCACACTTAATACCCTTAACACTATTGTTTCATAGAAAAGAATGATCAGATTCTTATGTTATATGGTTGAACCGACTCTGATATCAATTTGTCATGACCCATCCCCATGGCCCATATGGTGATTACACCATGCCCTCTATCCATAGGCCAGGGGCTAGCGACTATCACTAAATGATTAAATCCCAAAACATGGAAGGCATTTCCTTTATAAATTGAACACACACAAAATAGATTACCCAACCAGAAGTAAAACACTTTTTTAAAAATGTATACAAAGATACTGTTGTAAAGTAAAAGGGGCTGAAAATACAATCCCAACAGTAAAGTACATAAAAAGGAAAGGAAGAAATAAAACTAAAATAATAAGTAAATAATTTACTAGGTCATCCTATGGGGTTCTTAATTGAAGGGTTGGTACAGATGGAATCCTCCCCACTCCACGTCTGTCTGTACACTCCGTGTACCATCTCGCTGAATGGTCCACCTCCAGGTACTGTCCAGTCCTACTACTCTCTGCCTCAGTCAGTGTTGTCTGTCATCTACAACCAACACCACGAGGTGCAGGCATATCACATGAAGGGGTGAGTGTAACGATACTCAGTAGGGACCCCGAGACCCTCGTGGTCTCACAATATCCATTAAGTACAACCACAAATTAATTAATAAACAGATAACCTTTCATTATTTATTTGCCCATACATATACCTTATTTATCTAGTATCCCATTTCAATAATGAGTAAACACTAAAGAGATTGACTCAGCTCACACTAGGATTTCATTCTTGCGGTAGTAGAATGTAACATCCATAGTGAAACTGTTGTAACCTAAACTGATGGTGTAATCATCCTCTATCGAGTATAGTGGGCATGTTTCATCACATAGAGGCACTTCCCACTTTCCTAGACTTCTTTGGTACTACTCATTTCGAGTACCATGGGTCTGCTGTGTCATAGAGAGGTGCTCTCCACTGTGGGTCTGCCGCGCTCACACAGAGGCGCTCCCCCTCGTAGCCTGCTGAGGTACTCCTCTTGTCGAATACCGTGGGTCTGCCACATCACACAAAGGCACTCCCCATTGTGGGTCTGCTACGTCACATAGTGGCTCTCCCCACTGGGCTAGTTATGATACTCAGAGATGAAAGGTCAGTAGTCATCAGGTATCAGCTAGCTACTAGGTCTCTTTACACTAATCGATCTTCTCCGTGAGGATCCGCTCCACAAGTTACATGTCGATACTCCATCTCTCACTTAGTTCCAAGTAGAATTATCTCAAACGTAAGCCTTATGGTAGGTGTCTCAACTCAACATATGACGTGTCAGTTGGACTACTTGTCTTTGAGTTATTGGCATTTCCGTTCTTGTGTCCCTGTTGGTTTTTAGGTTCAAACCAACATGACCGTATCCCAACTATGTCCAAACATCAAGTGGAGTATGCCAATAGAACATTCATGCTCTAAGATTTCCATCATCATAGGTCGTTCGTTGATCAGACACCCGCAACCCATGATATGAGAGAAAGGGTGTAAACTGGCCATAGTGGGTTCGGGTCTGGTCCAACCCAGTCAGATTGACCTGGCCCAACCCGGTCCAGACCGGGGTTCGACATAGTCCGCGGGTCTTACCCGGGCTGAGGGAACAGTCCGGCCTGATGGGTTGGCCCCGCCCGATGGAGGCCCGGACTGATGACGTCCCGACCCAGATGGCGGACCGGCCTAGATGGGCGGCCTAGCCCAGATGGGCGGCTCGGCGTGAGGGCGGCTCGTCCCGGACGCCCGGCCCGAATGGGCGGCCCAGCATGATGGTAGCCCAGCCCGGTGGCCCGGTGGCCCAACAACCCAGCAGCCTGGCAGCTCATGGGGTTCGCCTAAGCCATGACTAGGGGATAAAGTCGCGCCCCTAGCACCTGAACGGATCTACCGTTCGGGTGGAGCTCCAACTGGGGCCAGGTGGTGCAAGTCCAACACACCTAGGACCCGACAAGGTCCCGCTCCTCTAGGTTGGCCAAGCGGCCAGCCTCTCCACACCCCCGGAGTGGTTTGATGGTGTCACGCCCCTCCGCCACAGTTTGACACCCTAAGCTTCCATAGTACGCTTCTCTTTGAATAATACAGTAGTGTGTGTTATATGCAACTTCGAGTTCTAACACCCCACAACCTATCATACTAGATGTTAAGAATAGTAATACCCACATTTTGGAATTTTATACATTTTATCTTTCAAAATGAACATATTTTTTGGATTCAGAATAATGAAATAAGCTTAGGGTGATATTTTCTTACTTGTCGGATAACTTTCATATTTTCCAATGAATATTGAAAATTACTAAATTTTAATTAAAAACAACTTTTTTAATCGAAATAATTAATAGTGATAAATTATAAATTTGAGTGTTTTTAAATTATATTTAGAATATATTTTAACCATTTAATCCAATTTTTTTCAGTGGACATAATTTCACATTTAAATTGGACATAAACAAATGTCAATCTTTTGATAGGTATTGTTTCTTAAAAACACGCTTTTTGTATTGACAGCGAGAATTAATTTAAAATTAATAAATGAAACTTTAATGTTTTGAATTTTCTAATATAAACTTCATTATTGAATTCTAAATATGAAAGTTAGCTTACGGTAAATTTTTGGTATTTTTCTAAAAACTTTTAATTTTTGATGAATAGTGAAAACACTGGGTTAAAGTTTAAAACTGAATTTTTATTTAAATAATTATTTGTTTTATTTCAATTATTTTATGTCAAAATAGATACATAATACCTATATAATTTCAATTTAATTAATTTGTGTATATTTATAATAATTTTAGATGTATAAAACTTTTATTGAACTTTTCACCGTCTTTTACCCACCTCCTAGGAGAATTTGAAAATTCCCATAAAACATAATTTTACCACATCTGTGAGTTGAATTTTGAAAATCCTAGAGACACGGTTAATATCAAGTAGTAATATTTTGTTCAATTAGATGAAAATAATTTTTGATGAATAATAAATTTTTACTTTTATTTACCACGGTTAAAAGTAAATTGGGTATTTAAGGGTTAAAATGATATTAATATTACACTCACACATGTCTTAATTCTATTAGAAAAGTTTATCTCGTCCAAAAATAACCTTAGGAATAAAATATTATCATTTGGGTCCACTTTTATTAGATTAGAACATTTATTATTTTTTAATTCAAAGAAGTGTTAAAAGAGTTAAAGTCAATGTTTAATAACTAAAACATTTTTAATATAGGGTTATACTTAAGATAAATTAGAATATAAATATTAATTAGAAAGATAGATAAATTTCATAAATTATGGTATTTTATTTTTAATTTTTAGTCATTATATATATAAATTTATTTTTGACACAATGATGATGGAGTAATTACCTTATTCAGGAAAGAATCAAATAAATGGTATTATAAATATTAAAATAAATATAATTTCAATTATTTTTTGACATCCACGAATTTTATAGGTGAATATGACATGATATGATTGATTAAATGTATTTTTTTAAGTAATCATGTGGAAATTATTTTAACAAATAAAATTCCAAATAGTTTCAAAATTGAAATAAAAAAGTTTTTAAAACAAATATTATATTATAAATTTATATAATGGACCTAAAAATCTAAGGATCAGAAAAAAGACGTATATAATAATATATATGACATTAATGAACCAATTAGTTGTCTATTGGCAGTATATAGTATATTTATTAACCGTATATTGTAATAATACAAGAAGACGCGGTAAAAGTTAAATTATTTTACTTAGAGTTAAGTATAAATGATAAGGTTAAAATGTTAACCTAAACTTGTCTAAAACCTATTGGATGAGTATTTTTCGACCTATCCCCATCTTAAAATTTAAATAATCAACTTTGGAGCAATTAGATCCCGAATATGAATTTATTATAAAATAATATTTTAGGTTTTTCATAAGGTTCCCCTCACCCCTCTTATAAAAGAGCACTCCCACTCCTCTCTAATTCACATCTTATAAGCCATTTGGATCAGCCAAACCTTGATAAAATACACTCTCTAATATCTTCCCTTCATCCTATAGGGCTTATTTTTATTATAAATCCAACCTAAAAATCCCTTTTGATCAAATCAAAAGGAAGAACCCGAAGAAGAGGTAATGATTTCACGACCCTCTTTCAAATTCATTTCTTCAGCCACATCCTTTTTCTTTGTTATTTCCATTCAAAAATAATAAATTCAGTATATAATATATATTTTGATGTTATTATAATTATGGTACAACCAAATTCATTATTCTATCCACCATTTTAAAAACATGTCACCATACGTGCGTACGTACGGCTTACCGTCTCTATGTTGTGATGTAATTGTTATTCAATAAATTATTATTTGGATGGGTACAATAAGGATGTGTATTTGATAAATATAACATGATAATGATTAGGTATATATTATATACCATCCAATTATATATTATATTAATATTAAATGAATGATATTTTTCTCATGCGTACGTACGGATAACCGTCTCCACGACGCGATGCGATTCATTTCCAAGTTCACCATTCATCGTAGATTATAAAATTATATATTACTAATAAGTATGTATTATATGAAATAATAATGATATTTTAGATACATATATTTATGTATATATGTATTTATGTACTTACATATAACTTATTCACTTACTACCGTTCAATTCAATGTAAAAACTGAAACAGTGATTATACGTACGTACGAACTACTGTCTCCATAAGCGGTGTTTTCCATTTCATATATACGTTTATTATAAATTTTTATATTCTAAATATATATTATAAATAAATCATTTTTTATATTCTGGATGTATTTAAATCATGATCTATGTATCACGTTAAAAAATGTATGATAAAGAAAGCGATTATTACACGAAATGTTAATATAACATGGAAATTATTATTAAATGGGTAGTATAAAGCCATAAATGAATAATGTAAGATATCATAAATAGTAATATGGTCATGTTATAATATAATAACATACTATTGTCTTTATACAGGGTTCTAAACGTACCCTCACCTAAAGGAAAGTTCAAGGTAAGGGGTTTTCATCTCACTCCTTATTCCCGTGATATTCATGCCATATTGCCACTATTACCTTTTGTGTGGTGTATATACTGCCCATAATTGTATTCTTTGTTTAATAAACTTTAATTTATGTGTATTTACCTATTCATTGTATGATACCTCTTTCACGGGGTGTATGTTTCATAAGTTACCAAATTGGTAAGGGTTTATTTCACAATCTCTTCATTATCCAGGGTTGTTTATATGTAATTTCTATTAGGACCTCTTTATCATCCACATCCATGTTTCTTAAAAATGTATTTCACAACATTCATAATGTTTTACAGAATATATGTTAAAGTAATTTATACCCTTATTTTACTTTTTATAAGAAGTTTATAACGGAATCATTCCGTCGTTTTCCAAACAAGGTCCTTTTTAACCTATTCGACAAAATTAAGGTAAGAATGTATTTTTTTTAACTTCTACGGTGGGTGCGGCTATTTTCCACCATTATAAAATCTTTGAAAACACCCTTACATTCTTATAAGAATATTTTCAATGTAAATATTTTCTTTTATAATTATTTGAATTTTATATGATTTCAAAAAAAGAGATATTTCTCTCAAATAGTTTTGATGTCATCAATGTAAACATCCTTTGATGAATTTTACACTTGTTTGAAGTTGATTTATTATTATAACAATCTTCCATATTATATTTAAGGTTTTGGGATATGTTTGACTATGGACGAGTCATTTTTATGCCATTAATGGCTTATGATTAATGTTTTGGAATTTCGTATACTAGTTTTAATATGAATTTTTATGTTATATTTCATCCTCTACTTAAGATTAATGTGTTGGACTAGTATGTTCTAGGTAGGGGACTAGTAAATGTAAGCCCTTCGGGTTGGGGTCTGGTTACAGCAAACCATCTGGGTTGGTGTCTGGTTATTAGAGGCACTCTGGGTTGGTAACCGGTTATTAGAGGCACTTCGGTTTGGTGTTCGGGTATTAAGGAACTCTGGGTTGGTGTCCGATTATTATAGGCACTCCGGGTTGGTGTCCGATTATTAGAGGCACTCCGGGTCGGTGTCCGGTTATTAAGGCACTTCAGGTTGGTGTCCGGTTATTAAAGGCACTCTGGGTTGGAGTCTGGTCACAGAGACTCTCCAGGATGGAGTCCGGTTAGAGAGACTCTACGGGTTGCATTCCGGTTAAAATTGTCCCTTAGGTCTTGGCATGAGGCCTTGACACAGAAATTAAAGTTCGGCATTATGCATTCAATTATTATAAAAGTTTTTAGTGATATTGCATTTGATTATTCAACTAGTATATTATTCATGTGAATAATTATGTGGCATTACTTCATTTTATTTATGCCATATTATGCTGAAGTTCAAGTTTAGAAGGCTTTTGATTTAGTAATACATTGCCTTAAATGTTTATGGTTATTTATGTAAGTTTCCACTGTATTGTTATCCTTATTGAGAATCTGAGCTCACGCCTTTCTATGTTTCATTTTTCCCAGGATTCCACGAATTGTATTATGATTGATATGAAGGATTATTTTAAGGGAATAATGGCGTTCATAAAGGATTATTTATGTTGTTTTGAATGTTATAAAGTGTAATGTAACATTAATGTATGTAATATATTTTCCAAGACTGCTAAACTGATCGGTCTTTTGGGACATGATTCGTTTTAATCATGCCAATGTATTAAATTAATGCACCGACTCTATTTAACTGGGGTCAGGGAATTACATTTGGTATCAAAGGAAGTTTAGCAATAACCTTGGAAACTAGATTTAGATAATCATTTATTAGAGCACATATCCCTACGATAGACATTGAGGATTAGTATTAAATAACTTCCTAGAATTTTGGTATTGTAGAGATTTTGTGAGTATTCCAAAAATATATCCCTGTCTGGATATGATCGGTTAGAGGCGGCTCTAGCACAGATATACCGAGGGGTAAAACCCGAAAACATGACATTTATATAGACTCAAAGAAGAACTATTGCACGACAACTGGCCTTTTCTCCACTCTTGGATACGACACTCCCATGGGATATGCTTAGGATAATTCTCATTTTCTCTACAAACCATTATGAATGGTTTTTGAGTATATACATACTCAATGAAAAAAAATTTATGATTCTGGATTATATCCAAAAAATATTTAATTTATTTTATGTGTTTTACAAGTTTGGGATTAGGTATTTCTATTCATAAACTAATCTATTGTATTCCATTGCATTGAAATGGTGCCCAATAGAAGGATTGATAACTCCATCAATACACATGATCCAAAGAGTAAGAAGGATCATATCATTCATGGTCCTAAGAAAGAATATAGAAGGGAAATATTCTCCCATGTATTATCATCATATGAATAAATAGTATCATGTGTTAATAAGATAAGTAAAAAAATTTCGGAGTCCTATGGATTTGAGGGGAAGCCATAGAAGAAAATGATGGTAGAGAAAAGGACAAATAATGGATATAATGTAAAGAAGGATTTTCCCATATGTGATATATTTGGAAATAATCACCTTGGAAAATGCTTGAAGGGAATGGGAATATGTTATAAGTGTGGAGAAAAAGGACACCAAGTACGTGACTTCAAGAGTATGAAAGAGGTTTCAAATGTACAATGCTTCATCTGCATGGAGTTTGAACACTACGCGAACCAATATCCTAGTCATAAAACTATGTTTCAAATGATGATATTGGTTAGTAATCATGGTATGATACTACCACATATTAAAGGGAATGACTAGTGTTCTTATGTTGTTATTTTAGAATTATTTTATTGTATTGTTGTATCAATGATGTACATGAAATAAATAAGGATTGTACTGCAGTACTATTTCATTGAGGATTTCATATTTTATTATACTAAGAAACATGACTCTATAGTGAGTTAATCATTTTAAAAATTACATGGTTGAAGGAATGATAAACCATAATATGGTCCTAATATTGAGTTACTGATTTTGGAATAATATAAGGTTGATTTTGGTAAATTATGTTGGATATTCTAGAATACCTTGAAACTGATTAATGATTTTTCATCATTGGAGTTTAAAACATTTTTGATAGAAGTATTATGTCTATTATTCTATAAAGAATAAGGGAGAATGAATGTAATCAATATGGTTTTATGGTTATTCAGGATGTTACAATGTTTTAAAATAATACATGGTGAGGTTTTTACATGTTATTACATGGAAAAAAGGATCTTCATTTTGTTTAACATCATTTTAAATTTTGGATTGTGAGTTTGGATATTAGTATTATGGATAAGTAAAAATGTTGGAATCGATTATGTTTTAAATGTTATTTTTGGATTTTTATAAAAGGAAATATCGCAGACCGTGTGACAAATCGTCACGTCAGAAAAACATGTGGGAATCAAACCCACAACCATAGTACGATTGAGATTTATCACCTACCACTAGACTAAGTGAATATCCTGGATGGTATAATGTAGTTTTTTTAAAGGTACTGATATGTGAATTATAAATTCATTATATTTGAACCCTATACTATTATGATAAATAGAGTATTTTTTTAGTTGTATTATGTTTTGGGGTGAAAGATGAGTTTATGGTAGAAATTTATTAATGGATAAAACTCTAATTATAATTTAATTATATCTCCATATGATCTTAGAAAATCTAATAAATAAATTCGTCAACATTAATAAAAGGAACTTAGAACAAAAATGTTGTCCAAGATGGTACCTTAGATCATAACAAATTTATGGCTATGTGATTATTGGCCTTTTCATAGCCATGTTCTCTACCACTCTCCATTAGATATTTATGGTTAAATTTCTCTTCCATATCCATATTTTCCTACATGGAACCATTGTATGGTCTATTTTCGGTAACATTCATACTTACCACTCTTTATTTTAAATAGAGGCCTCATTAATCAATTTTTCGATGGGAGATTTCAACTAAGATATTTAGAAATGCCAACCCCAAGTTTCCAATACCGAGCATAAATTATGGGGAAAAAATTTATTGAAGAATGATATAATTTAACACCCCATGTTTTCACAGTATGCTTCTCTTTGAATAATACAGTAGCATGTGTTATACGCAACATCGAGTTCTAACACATCACAACCAATCATACTAGCCATTAAGAATAATAATACCCACTTTTTGATATTTTATAAATATTATCTTTCAAAATGAACTTCATTTTTGTATTCGGAATATCTAAATTAGCTTAGGGTGAAATTTTGGTACTTTTCAGACAACTTTCATATTTTTGATGAATAGTGAAAATTAAAAAAAAAATTAAAAACACATTTTTTATCAAAATAAATATTAGTGGTAAATTATGAATTTGAGTGTTTTTAAATTATATTTATAATATATTTTTATGATTTAATCCAATGTTGGACATTGGTCTTAATTTCACATTTAAACTGGATATAAACAAGTGTCAATCTTTTGATAGTTATTGTTTCTTAAAAACTCACTTTTTGTTTTGACAGCGAGAATTAATTTTAAATTAATAAATAAAACTTATATGTATTTAATTTGGTAAAATATACATCATTATTGAATTCATAATATAAAAATTATCTTCGGGTAAATTTTTCTTATTTTTCTGAAAACTTTTAATTTTTGATGAATAGTGAAAAACACTAGGTTATAGTTTAAAACCCAATTTTTATTTAATTATTTATTTATTTTATATAAATTGTTTTATGTAATAATAGATACATCATACCAATATAAGTTCAATGTAATTTATTAGTGTCAGTTTATAATAATTTTAGATATATAAAAATTTTATTGAACTTTTCACCGTTTTTTACCCACCATCTAGGAGAATTTGAAAATTGCCATAAAACATAATTTTACTGCTTCTTTGAGATGAATTTCGAAAATACAAGAGACGCAGTTAATATCAAGGAGTAAAAGTTTGTTCAATGGGATGAAAATAATTTTTGGGGAACAATAACTTTTTACTTTTATTTTCCACGGTTAAAAGTAAATAGGGTAATTATGGGTAAAAATGATATTAATATTACCCTCACACGTGTCCTAATTCTATTGGACCGGTTTATCTCGACCATAAAAATCCTTTGGAATAAAATATTATCATTGATGTCCACCTGGATTAGATTATGAAATTTATTATTATCTAATTCAAAGAAGAGTTAAAAGAGTTAAAATCAATGTTTAATAACTAAAACATTTTTAATATAGTGTATTAGATCAGATAAATTGGATTATAAATATTAATTAGAAATTTAAAAAGATTTAATACATCATGGTATTTTATTTATAATTTTTAAACATTATATAAATTTATTTATTTACGAATCAATGATGATGCAGTAATTACTTTATTCATGAACGAATCTAATAAATGGTATTATAAATATTAAAATAAATATAATTTCAATGTTTTTATGACATAAACAAATTTTCAAGGTGAATATGAAATTTTATTATTGATTAAATTTATTTTGTTTTAAGTAATCATGTTGTTATTATTTTAACAAAAACAAATACCAAATAGTGTCAAAATTGATATAAAATAGTTTTTAAAACAAATATTATATTATTAATTGATATAATGGTTATAAAAATCTATGGATCGTCCAAAATACATATATAATATATATATGACATCAATGAACCGATTGGTGTTCTATTGGTAGTACATAGTATGTTTATTATCCATATAGTGTAAGAATACAAGAAGACATGGTAAAAGTTAAATTATATAACTTGGAGTTAAATCTAAAGGATAATGTTAAAATGGTAACCTAAACATGTATAAAACCTATTGGTTGAGTTTTTTTCGACCTATCCCCAACTTATAGTTTAAATAATAAACATTTCAGCGATTATAAACTGAATATTAATTTATTAAATAATAATATTTTGTGTTTTTTCTAAGGTGCCCCTCACCCCTCATATAAAAGGGCACTCCCCTTCTATCTAATTCACACCATCTAATCCATTTGGATCGTCCATACCCTTCCCAAATACACTCTAAAATATTCTCCCTTTATCATAGAGTCCTTAGTTTGATCATAAAGCCAACCTAGAATGCCCTTTTTATCAAATCAAAAGGAAGAACCCGAAAAAGAGGTAATGATTTCACCACCCTCTATCAAGTTCCTATCTTTTTCACTTCATTTTTCATTGTTTTTACCATTCTAAAATAATAAATCTAGTATATTATATATAATTTGATGTTATTATAATTATGGTACAACCAAATTCATTATTCTATCTACCCTTTGAATGACATGTCACCATACGTGCGTACATACGACTTACCGTCTCAACGTTGTGGTGTAATTGTTATTAAATACATTATTATTTGGATGGGTATAATAATGATTTGTATTTGATAAATATATCATGATAAGGATTATTTTTATATTATATACCACCCAATTATATATTATATTATTATCAAAAGAATGATATTTTCACTCGTGCATACGTACGGATTACCATATCCACTACATGATGAGATTCATTTCCAACTTCACCATTCATCGACGATTATAAAAATATATATTACTAATAAGTATGTAATATGTGAAATAATAATGATACATTAGATATATATATTTATATATATAAGTATTTATGTACTTACATATATCTTATTCACTTACATCCGTTCAATACAATATAAAAAGGGAAACAACGTTTATGCGTACGTACGGACTACCGTCTCCATAAGCGGTGTTTTCCATTTCATATATACATCCACAATAAATTTTTATATCCTAAATATATATGATAATTAAATCATGTTTTATATTCTGGATGTATTTAAATCATAATCTATTTATCATGTTAAAACACATACGATAAGGAAACCGATTATTACCCGAAATATTAATACAACATGGAAATTATTATTAAATGGGTAGTATAAAGTCATAAATGAATAATGAATGATATCATAAATATTAATACGGTTCCAGTATTATTTAATAACATATTATAGTCTTCATACAAGAGGCGAAATGTATCCTTGACTAAAGGAATGTGCATGGTAAGGGGTTTTCATCTCATTCCTTATTCCCGTGATATTCATACCATATTGCCACTATTACCTTTTGTGTGGTGTATGTACTGCCCATAATTGTATTCTTTGTGTAATAAACGTTAATTAATGTGTATTTATATATTCATTGTATGATACCTCTTTCATGGGGTGTATGTTTCTTAAGTTATCAAATTGGTAAGGGATTATTTCACAATCTATTCATTATCCGATGTTGTTTATACGTAATTATCTACTTGGACCTCTTTATCATACACATCCATGTTTCTTAAAAATGTATTTCAAAACATTCATACTATTATATATAATATGGGTTAATGTCCTTTATACACTTTTTTTACTTTTTATAAAAATTTTATAAAGGAATCTTTCTGTCGTTTTCCAAACAAGGTCCTTTTTAACCTTTTCGACAGAATTAAGGTAAGAATATCTATTTTTTAACTTATATGGTGAGTGTGGATATTTGTTTCCATTATAAAATCTATTAAGCTTCCCTTACTAGTGTATAATAATATTTTCAATGTAAATATTTTCTATTATAATTATGTGACTTTTAAATGATTTCAAAAAAAAAGAGATATTTCTCTCGAATATTTTTGATTTCATCTATGACAACATCCTTTGATAAATTATACACTTGTTTGAATTTATTTTATTATTATACAAATCATCCATATTTTATTTAAGGTATTTTGAAATTCTTGACTATGGATGAATAATTTTTATACCATTAATTAATTATGATTAATGTTTTGGTATTTCATATGTTAGTTTTAATACGAATGTTTTTGTTATATTTCATCCTCTTCTTAAGATGAATGTGTTGGAATAATATGTTCTAAGTTGGGGACCTGTAAAAGTAACCCCTCCAGGTTGGGGCCCAGTTACAGCAGACCCTTTGGGTTGTTTTCAGGTTATTAGAGGCACTCCGGGTTAGTGTCCGGTTATTAAATGCACTTGGGGTTGGTGTCCTGTTATTACAGGCACTCCGAGTTGGTGTCCGGTACATAGAGACACTCCGGGTTTGTGTCTGGTTATAAGAGGCACTTCGGGTTAGAGTCCAGTTATAGAGGCTCTCCGGGATGGAGTCCGGTTACATAGGCACTCCGGGTTGGGTTCTGGTTACAATTGTCCCTTAGGTCTTGGCATGAGGCCTTGACACAGTAATTAAAGTTTGACATTATGGATTCCATCATTATGAAAGTGGTTAGGGATATTGCATGTGATTATTTAACTAGTATAATATCCATGTTAATAAGTAAATGGCATTACTTTATTTAATTTTATCCATATTATGCTGAAGTTTATGTTTAAAAGGATTTTGATTTAGTTATACATTTCCTTAATTGTTTATTCTTATTTATGAAATTTTCTAAAGTATTTTTATCCTTTTTGAGCATCTGAGATCACCACTTTCTATGTTTTATTTTTCCCAGGATTCCAAGATGTGTATTGTGATTAATATGCAGGTTTAAGTCCAGGGAATAATGGCATTCATAAAGGATTATTTATGTTGTTTTGTATGTTATAAAGTGTAATGTAACATTCATGTATGTAATCTATTTTCCAAGACTTCTAAATCGATCGGTCCTTCAGGAAATTATTCATTGTAATCCTTCCAATGTATTAAAATAGTGCACAGACTCTGAGTAACTAGGGTCGGGGAATTACACGAGGCATGCCGCAGACCGCCCGTGCCACGGTTCTACACTGTTGAGCAGAGCGCCTGTGCCACGTCCCTCTGCCACGGCCCGCCCTGGCCGCGAGTCTCCTTCCACGTGGCACGACTGTGCTGCGCCCTCTTGGTGACCCGACGGCCATGCGCTACCGGTTTCTTCATGGTCGGCCCATCACCGGCCGCTATTTCTTTTTCTGCGGTCTGTTCCTCCAGGGGTAGTGTTGCCCCGCCATCATCCTCATCAAATGAGAACAACAAAGCGTGAGGTTCGGGCCGTGTTTGTGCAGTCCGATCCCCCCTCATTATGATGGTATCATTCGACATTTCTTAATATATAACTTGAAAAATGTAGAACGGGTAAAAAAATCAACGTAAACCCCTACCTCATATGATGATAATCGTTGACGAAGTCACGGAAAGGTGAATGGTATTCTATTGACATTGGGAAGCGTGTGGGTCAGGAGACCAAGGAAGAAGCGTTGTCGGCATTCTTCGTTGCATGCTCCTTCTCTTTGGGTTTGGTCAAAGATCGAATAAATAGTTACTCTTTCTTCGGTGGTCGATGAAGATGTGTTATTTGCGTTCTTTGTTGAGAGATAATTCTCCAAGGATTTTCCAAGCTCTCTCTCAAACCCCAACCAATTGAATAGATGCCAACAGAAATTAAATAATATATTTTTCTATTATTCAATTGTTGGCATGAATTCAAATTAATTCAAATGGTGCCAATTAATTAAATGGAAGAGTTCAATTAATTAATGGTATGGGTAGGCACATTAAATTAATTGGGGAGGGTGGAGAGATTTCTCCCACATAAATGGGGGGTTTAAGGGGTGTTTAAAGACCTTGTGGGCCCCATCTTGGATATCCTCTCAAGGGAGGTTATGTGCGGGTGGATGTCACGACCCCCTCCCACCAAAGATGCCCCCCTGAGCTGGAAATGGTGAAAGGGAGATAATGACCACTGAGTCCCACCTCCAGTATGCCCCGGGGTGGGGACTAGCACCAAGGGTATGAGTTTTCTAAAGTATGGGAGGCATTACCATTTTTATTTATTTAGGATCGGGAAATAGGACAAGTCAACCACCAAAAAGGAAAAAGAACAAGTGTATAGAAATAAACCCAAACCAATCCCACATGTATGTTTAAACAATTTTATAACAAGGTACATGTACAAGAAATCTCAAAGTACCATACCAAAAGAAAACAAGAGAACAACAACTGCAACAACTCCAACTGTCCGACTAGTAGGGTCCCGCACAGCCCTGGTAGTCCTCCTGGAAACCTGAAAGTAAACGTATGGTGAGCATACAAGTATACTCATTAGAGAAACCTAATGCTCTCATCCTCAAGTGGAGAGACATCCTAATGTCCCATGAGAACAACATAAGAAACCTAGCAAGGAATTCTATCCACCCAACCTCACCAGCCACACTCACCAAAACACAAGCACAACAGGTTGTTGTATATAAGAATCAAGAGTATTGGGTACCCCGCACCAGTTCCCTTTAGGTAGCTTCTCTTCCTAACGACGAACGTCCTAACGCTGCCACACTCTCCCCACCTGCACACACCTGGGCCCCACCACCACGTTTCCCACCCACACACACCTGGGCCTCACAACCACATATCCCTCCCACACACAGCTGCGCCTCACAACCATGTATCCCGCCCGCACACACCTTGGCCTCACAACCACATATCCCGCCCACACACACCTGGGCCTCACAACCACGTATCCCACCCACACACATGTGGGGATCATCACGAAGATTCTAGGGAAACAGTAGAACCTGCCCAAAGTGTCTTGGGATAGTACCACCCCAATCAAAACCTACCTAAAGAGTCTTAGGTGTATGGTCGCCTCAAGCCATCACAACCTAGGGGAGAAGGAGTAGGAAGGAGCTAGTAACTAAGAGAAAAACACTTTCTCCCATGAAATGGGAGTGTTCGGCAATAAGTTCTAAACATGGGTGGGGTGTGATAAAACACAAAAGATACAGATATATATATATACATATATACTAACCACACAGCCCAACCTATGGCTTCTATCTAGAGAAACTGAGCACGTGCCTCGGCACTGCTACTACGAAGCATGCATACAATAAACAACCCAACCCCATTTAGGTGTTCATATCTCATCAGAATTCGATTATTTAGTTCCTTAACTACTGGGAAACTATCCAAAACTAACCACATCTATCCTTTGTAAAACATATCCCTGCTATCCACAAATCAAGTTAGGAAAACACAAGAAACACAACCAATCCCTTCTTAACAACCATCCTACCCCATTGATTATTAACTCTGTTCCATTACCACGCCCCACCATTTATTAACTCATCCACCTTAATTTAATATTCACATCCCATAGCCCGTTCACATTTAAATCCAGCCCGACAGCCCCACTGCCAACCCCCATAACCACAACCGTACGGTACATCATTTCCCCTTTAATACCATTTAGTGTAGCCCCGCTGCCCGTTTCCAACACAACATTCACACCAACCCACAAAAACACCCCAATCATATTCCACGTAACCAAGAAAACACCCACATGTTCATTATTCCATTATTGATTAACTGGAGTGATCATAAAAGGGTTTCATATTTTCATTTAATCAGCCAACATTACGTGATTAACCAAATTCCACATTCCACAAAGATTCCATCCATATAGAAATATAGAAGGAGGGGGAAAATTTAATTGTGTAAGAAAAGGCCCCCAACGACCACGATTTTCAGTAGGTAGAAGCTCATTCAATTCACAACATAATATCACAGGGTATAATGTAACAACAATCACAAAATTCCCAACCCTGTTGTTTGACGACTTATTATCTTTATTTAATGGTTCAACTATTTCACATAAAAAAAAGAGGACACCCACCCCACATGATGCATAAAAGATAGATAGAAAAATGAAATATCCCTACCTCAACAGGTTCTAATCACAGCGCTCCCCCGGATCAACTTTAAAAGAAGTTCGTCGGCGTCCGTCACCTCTGTCGGGTCCCGCCAAAACCTCCTCGGGTGGAATTCGGAAAGGAAAGGCCAAAGGGAAGACAATGGATCCATGTTCGGAAGTTCCGCCTTGTCATAACGATCCTGTAGTCGTAGATGGATCGTAAATCAGAGCTCGAACGAAGAAGTTATGGAGGAAAGAGCCTTCGAGTCTCTTGGGAGAACACTGTTCAGAGGGAAAGGGGAGGAAAGGGGTGAGTTGAAAGGAGGAGGGGACCCCTCCATTTATAGTCAAGAAAAATAAAAGTACATGGAGTGTACTTTAGGGTACATGGCGTGTACTTGGTTATTTTACACGGTCTCCATGTGGCTCCCAACATGGCTCTGCGACCATTGACTGGTCAACACACGGTTTTAGGGTAACGCATACGCGGGGAAAGACTACACGATGCATAGTTTGGACACACGGAATGTACAAATTTATTGCACACGTCAAGGACACAACTCCAACACGGTACATGGCTGTTGACTGGTAATGTGTACGTGGGGAAGGACTACATGATGTGTAGAACTTGGCACACAACGTGTACCCATTATTCCACACAACAAGGACAGGGTCTGCAACACGGGGTATACCCGGAAAAGGGGTACACGACGTGTACTCAAACTACACGGCGTGTAGTTTCAAAATTTTGGAAAGTGTGGGAAAAGTATATTTTACCCTCCAGAACACTTCGTGACTTTCTTTTTGACAAAGGAAAGGGCCGAAGTGGTCCGGGCCATTACATCAGATACCTCTTAAATCATTCTCGTCCCCAAGAATTCAAAAACCAACCCAGAGGAACCCAACAAGATACCTCATAGGATTCTCGTTATAACAGGAACCCAACCATCAACCCTAATCATATGCGTTATGAATTCCTTCTCTTATGTCGAGATATTATCGACATTAGTCGGCACTGACTCGCCTGCACGGGTTTAATCGCATCCTCATTAATGCATCTCGATTAAGAATTGGGCATTCCCACTTTAATACATTAGGGTTTTTCAACTCGCACTACCCCCAACACCACACAACCAACACACTGCCCGAGCATGTGGTTTGGGGAAAAATTCATTCTCCTATGTCGAGATATTATCCGCTTTAGGTGGCACTGTCTCGCTCGCACGGGTTCAATCGCATCCGCATTAATGCGACTTGATTAAGGATCAGGTTTTTTCCTTTCCCCACACATCTGGACATGATACACACTTCCAGAGAACAAGGAAACAAAAGGTCTCACAACTGACAAGCCAAGCATTCCACATATCCGAGGTACAAAGTACAATATCAACACAAGCTCAGAAGAACAAGGGAAAAACACAAGTCAAAACAACTCCGGGTACTGAGTGTGCATCTAGGTCTCTTGCTCCCAAGTGCTCTCCTCGAGGCTGTCATGCCTCCTCAACACACGAACCAAGGTAATGGTTCGTCCACGGAGCACCATCTCTTTACTATCCTCAATTCTGACTGGACGTTCCACGAAGGTCGTGTTGTCTCCCATATCTAGCTCTCCCCAGTCGATAATGTGGGAGTCGTCATGTAAGTACCGATTAAGCTGGTAGATGTGGAAGACTTCATGAACCTTCTCCAACTGAGGTGGCATGGCCAGTTGATATGCCACCTCGCCGACTCGCCTTAGCACCTCAAAAGGTCCGATGAACCTAGGTGAGATCTTACTCCCTTTCCCAAACCTATGATACCCCCGTTGAGGGGAAACCTTCAAGAACTCATGATCCCCCACCATTAACTCCAAGGGCCTCCTCTGACGATCATCATAAGACTTTTTTCAGTCCTGAGCCGCTTTCATCCACTCACGTATAAGCTGGACTTTCTCTGTGGTGCTCTGTACTACCTCTGGCCTAAGAGCACCTATCTCACTAACCTCTGCCCAGAAAATGGGTGAACGACATGGTTTTCCATACAAATCCTCAACCGGTGCCATGCCAATAGTATATTGGAAGCTGTTGTTATAGGAAAACTCCACTAAAGACAAGTGTCGTATCCATGATACTCCGAAATCTAGAATGAATGCTCGCAGCATGTCCTCCAATTTCTGGACAGTCCTCTTTGTCTGCCCATCAGTCTGGGGGTGGAAAGCAGTGCTAAGGCGTAGCTAGGTGCCAAAAGCTTGTTGTAACACCCTCCAAACTCGTGAGGTAAACCGAGTATCCCTATTTGAGACGATAGTCTTCGGAACTCCATGCAAACGCACCACCTCGTCTACGTACCTCTGTGCTAAGGTACTCAATGGGCCTGACTCCTTAATTGCTAAGAAGTGATCTTATTTCGTTAGCCGATCCACCACTACCCAGATAGCATCATAACCACCCTGAGCTCTTGGTTTTCCTGTGATGAAGTCCTTTGATATTTCATCCCAATTCCACTCGGGGACATCTAAAGGAAGCAACAAACCATTGGGAACACGGTGTCCAGCCTTCACTTGCTGACACACTAGGCATTTAGCCACAAACTCCACCACTACCCGTTTCACACCGGGCCACCAAAACTGTTCCCTCAGGCCTAGGTACATTTTTTAAACTCCTGTATGTACCACCAAGGCTGAGCTATGGAACTCACGGAGAACTCCCTCACGCATTGCCTCCGGAACAAACAACCTTCCCTGGAAAAGCATCCGATGTTAGATGTCCTCTGACCAACCTTCTGGATCATTCCCATGATAAACACGACCCCACATCACTTTCCCCTTGGAGTCCCCCCACTGAGACTCTTATACCTGGTGCATCAAGGATGACTACACTGTCATCGGAAACAAACAGCCTCTAACACCTTCTACCCTGGCATCCAAGTGCATGGCATCCAACTCTCCCATCGCCTTCCAAGTATCAGCAGATTCCCGAACCACTTCCTGATGCGACTTTCTGCTCAAGGAATCAGTCACAATGTTGCCCTTACATTCAGTGTAAGAGATCCCATTGTCATTGTCTTGGAGAAACTCGAACCATCTCCACTGCCACAACTTCAGGTCACGCTGGGAGAAGATATAACGCAGGCTCTTGTGATCTGAGAAGACCACAAAGTGCTCCCCAAAGAGGTAATGTTGCCACAACTTTAGTGCGAACACTACAGCTGCAATATCCAGGTCATGGGTGGCATAGTTACGCTCGTGAGGGCGCAACTGCCTAGACCCATAACAAATCACTCCCTTCTTCTGAATTAGCACACACCCCAGACCAAGGTCATAAGCATCAAAAAACCCCTCATACAGTAACCCTTCCTCTAGAAACCTGAGTACGGGATCACTGACCAACATCTCCTTCAGGTAGTCAAAAGCCCTCTGGCACTTCTTGCTCCATAGGAAGACCTGGTTCTTACTTGTCAATGTTGTTAAAGGAGAAGCAACTCGAGAGAAGTATGAAACAAACCTCCGATAGTATCCTGCTAACCAGAGGAAACTACAAACTTCTGCCATACTCTTGGGTGCTGCCCAGGAAATAACTACCTCCACCTTTGACGGGTCCACTAACACTCCATGCTGAGACACCACGTGCCCAAGGAAGTGTACTTCATGTGTCAAGAACTTACACATCAACAATTTCCCGTAAATCTAGTGGTGTAAAAGGACATCCAAGACTTCCTCGAGATGCTCAATGTGCTCCTACTCTGACCTTGAGTAGATCAGGATGTCATTGATAAACACAACGAAGAACTGGTCCAGAAACTCTCAGATGAAAAAGTTCATAAGTCCCATGAAAATAGCCAGTGCATTTGTAACAGCAAACAACATCACTACAAACTCGAAGTTCCCATACCTGCACCTGAATGTCGTCTTCTATATGTCACTGTCCTTTACCCTCAACTGATGATATCTAGATTTTAGATCAATCTTGGAAAACCAACATGCTCCACTCAGTTGGTCGAAGAGATCATCTATCCTCGGGAGGGGGTAACTATTCTTGACCGTTACCTGGTTCAACCTTCGGTAGTCTATGAAAATCCTTAGACCACCATCTGCCTTCTTCATGAACAAAACTGGAGCACCCCATGGCGATACGCTGGGTCGAACAGAACCCTTCTCCATCAGATCTTCAATCTGAATCTGCAACTCCTGCAATGCCGAAGGTGCCATCTGATAAGGGTACATTGAAATCGGACGGGCACCATGCTGTAAGTCTATCCCGAACTCAACATCACGTCGGGGGGGGGGGGGGGGGTAGAGTCACAACCTCCTCAGGAAAAACATTGAGGAACTCCCCAACAACCTCTAGGACATCCATCATCTATGTATCAGCTGGACCACTGATATCCCACCTAACAGGGAAAGGAGAGGCTCCACAAACCGGCTTCCCACCTAATAGCTCCTCTCTCCAACCAAAGCTACACACTACTCATCCACGTCAGAGAACATGACTCTTCTTCGGAAGCAGTCAATAACGGCACCAACAGAAAAAAACCAGTCGATGCCTAGGATGACATCGTATGGCTGAATCTGTAACAGAAGAAGGTCCCAAATAGAACGATGTGTTTCCAACGTCAGCCAACATCCCTATAAAACACAAGATACGATGGTCTAGCCTCCTACTGGTGTACTCAATATCAGTGGTACAAAAAGTCTCTCTACGTCTAGTCCCATTGAATGGGCTATACCGGGTGCAACAAAGGAGTGAAAAGCTCCCGAATCGAACGAAACAGAAACAAGAGTGCTGAAAAAACAAATCATACCTCACACCATCTCTGGTCCTGCTGGATCTGTCAACTCTACTGCGTTCAATTGTCCAGGCCTATCCCCTCTATATCTATGACGTCGTCCACTTCCCCGAATACGCCCAGGTCAAGGTCTATAAGGATCACCCTGCGGTCGGCCTCCTCCCACAAAGTATGCCCTCGGAGGAGCATTGTCCCGCTGCTACTGGAAGGGCCTCGTCAGCAACTTGTGCTGCTTAGCTGGGTGCTGAACTTTCCCACCTCCACCGTACTGAGCTTGGGACGATCACCGACTCTGAACATGACTGAAACCTCCACAAGAAAAATAGCTCGGTCCTGGGCTTGTGAAAAAGGGACGAGGACGCGAAGATCTGAACTGGAACAGCTGGGGTCTGCTCCCCACTAGCCGGAACATGGAAGGTCCCGTCGCAGGAGACCTGCTGCTGACTGCCTTCCCCTTCGACGAGCTTGGCTGGATCCCTTCTTGGGGTTCACCTCCCAGCGAGTGCATCCTCTCTACAACCTCTCCTTTCTTCTGTACCTCCAAGTACGTTGGAACAGTGAAGGGGGTGACAACATGCTGGAGTGAAGGACGGAGTGCCTCCTCCAAACGTCTCACCGAGACTCGTCATCCAGAAAGAGATCAGGAAAAAGCGCATGAGATCCTTGAACTTGATCCCCAGCTCTTATACTGAAATACTCCCCTGCTTAAGGGAGAGTAACTCCTACCGCTTCTCCACCTTGATCATGGAAGAAAGGAATTCCTCTCGGAATTCATTCTCAAAGTCAGCCCAAGGAACCTCTGCCTCTATCTGCATTCCGAGGTAGAGTGTCCATGACTGTCGTGTCGCGCCTCTCAGCTGACTGACAGCTAGGGGAACCCAGTACTCCCTCAGAGCACGGATCAAGGTAAAAGTGATCCCTAGCACCTCAAGCCACCCCTTCGTCTCCGTATTCGAAGTACTACCAACGTACTTCTTGAGGGTCTGCCATTGGAAAGAGTGGAGAGTCTTCTACCACTGGCTATCATCCTCCTCTCAGTCAATCCTCAACCGATCAACCGCCTGAATCTACTGGGCCTCGGCCGTCTGAGCCACCCGGGGACAACATCCAGGTGCCATAGTTGTACGGTAAACAAGGATCGCCTAAGCCCAAGTATTAAGGAAAAGTCAAGGTTTTATTTTATCATTTTATTTCAATTTCTTTCCCAGAACACCCAAATCAAGTAAAACACAATAATGATGATGCATGTACCTTCCCTAAGGTCTCTACCCTGCAATCAATGTAGTCTCACTTGGTCTTTCGGTAGGCTTAGAGTCCTTTCATCAGATCACGTGGGGCCCTAAAATCCCATTTCCTAGCCGGAATTCCCTGGCCTAGGTCACGCACAAAGATTGACTAACATTTTCACCCTACCATCCCATGCAATCCTCACTGTGCCTATCTCCATACTCCATCATATCTCTCATCCATCACCTCTGATACCATTCTGTCACGACCCCCTCCCACCGAAGATGCCCCTCTTGAGATGGAAATGGTGAAAGGGAGATAATGACCCCCGAGTCCCACCCCCAGTAGGCCCCGGGGTGGCGAATAGCACCAAGGGTATGAGTTTTCACAATAATGGGAGGCATTAACGTTTTTATTTATTTACGATCGGGAAATAGGACAAGTCAACCACCAAAAATGAAAAACAAATTGTATAGAAATAAACCCAAACCAAGCCCACATGCATGTTTAAACAATTTTATAACAAGGTACAAGTACAAGAGAGCTCAAAGTACCAAACCAAAAGAAAAAAACAGAACAGCAACTGCAACAACTCCAACTGTCTAATTAGTAGGGTCCTACATGGCCCTGGTAGTCCTCCTGGAAACTTGAACGTAAACGTAGGGTGAGCACACAAGCATACTCAGTAGGGAAACCTAAAGCTCTTGTGCACTAGTGGGGAGACATCCTAATGTTATGTGAGAACAACAGAAGAAACCTAGAAAGGAATTCTATCCACCCAACCTCACTAGCCACACTCACCAAAACACAAGCACAACATGTAGTAGTATATAAGAAACAAGAGTATTGGGTACCCTCCACCAGTTCCCTTTAGTTAGCTGCTCTTCCTAACGACGAACGTCCTGACGCTGCCACACTCTCCCCGCCCGCACACACCTGGGCCTCACCACCATGTCTCCCGCCCGCACACACATGGGCCTCACAACCACGTATCCCACCCGCACACACCTGGGCCTCACAACCACATATCCCGCCCGCACACACCTGGTCCTCACAACATCGTATCTCGCCCGCACACACCTGGGCCTCACAACAAGGTATCTCGCTCGCACACACCTGGGCCTCACAACCACGTATCCTGCCCGCACACACCTAAACAGTAGAACCTGCTTGAAGAGTCTTGGGCTAAAACCACCCCAATCGAAACCTACCGAAAGAGTCTTAGGTGTAAGGTCACCTCAAGCCATCACAGCCTAGGGGAGAAGGAGCAGGAAGGAGCTAGTAACTAAGGTAAAAACACCCTCTCCCACGAAATGGGAGTGTTCATCACTAAGTTCTCAATAAGGGTGGGGTGTGATAAAACACAAAAGATAAAGATATATATATATATATATACCAACCACACATCCCAACCTATGGATTCTAAATAGAGAAACTGACCACGTGCCTCGGCACTGCTACTACGAAGCATGCATACAAAAAATAACCCCAACCCCATTTAGGTTTTCACGTCTCAGCAGAATTAGATTATTTAGTTCCTTAACTACTAAGAAACTGTCCACAACCAACTACATCGATCGTTCGTAAAACATATCCCTGCCATCCACAAATCAATTTAGGAAAACACAAGAAACAAAACCAAGCCCTTCTTATCAACCAACCATCCCCATTGATTATTAACTCCATTCTATTACCACACCCCACCATTTATTAACTCTTCCCCCTTAATTTAAAATTCACAACCCATAGCACGTTCACATTTAAATCCAGCCCTGCAGCCACGCTGCCAACCACCATAACCACAATCGTACCGTACATAATTTCCCCTTTAATAACATTTATTGCATCCTCGCTACCCGTTACCAACACAACCTTCACACCAAGCCACAAAAAAACCCCCATCACATGCCACTTAACCAAGCCAACACCCACATGTTCATTATTCCATTTTTGTTTAACCAGGGTGATCACACAAGGGTTTTAGATTTTCATTTAATCAGCCAACTTTATGTGATTAACCAAATTCCACATTCCACAAAGTTTCCATCCATAATAAAATCTAGAAGGAGAGGGAAACATTTAATTGCATAAGAAAAGTCCCCCAACGATCATGATTTTCAGTAGGTAGATGCTCATTCAATTCACAACATAATATCACAGGGTATAAAGAAACAACAATCACAAACTTCCCAACCCCGTTGTTTGACCAGTTATTATCTTTATTTAATGGTTCAATTGTTTCTCATGAAAACAAGAGGATACCCACCCCGCATGATGCACAAAAGATAGAGAGACAAAGGAAAGATACCTTCATCAACAGGTTCTGATCACAGCGCTCCCCCGGATCAACTTTAGAAGAAGTTCGTCGGCGTCCGTCACCTCTGTCGGGTCCTGGAAAAACCTCTTCGGGTGGATGTCAGAATAGAAAGGCCAAAGTTAAGACAACCGATCCAAGCACGGAAGTTCCGCCTCATTTTCACGATCACGTGGACTCTGACGGATCATAAATCGGAGCTCGGACGAAGAAGTTATGGAGGAAAGAGCCTTCGAGTCTCTTGGGAGAACTCTGCTCAGAGAGAAAGGGGAGGAGAGGGGTGAGTTGAAAGGAGGAGGGGACCCCTCCTTTTATAGTTGAGAAAAGTAAAAGTACACGGCATGTACTTTAGGTTACACGACCTGTACTTGGTTATTTTAAACGGTCTCCATGAAGCTCCCAACATGGCTCCGCGGCCGTTGACTGGTCAACACACGGTTTGAGGGTAACACATACGCGGGGATAGACTACACGACATGTAGTTTGGACACACGACATGTACTCATTTATTGCACACGGCATGGACATGGCTCCAACATGGTATACAGACATTGATTGGTAACGCGTACACAGGGAAGGACTACACGGCCTGTAGAACTAGGCACACGACGTGTACCCATTATTCCACACAGCAAGGACACGGTCTGCAACACGGGGTATACCCGAAAACAGGGTACACTGCGTGTACTCAAACTACACGGCGTGTAGTTTCAAAAATCTGGAAAGTCTGGGAAAAGTCCATTTTACCCTCCATAACACTTTGTGAACTTATTTGTGACAATGGAAAGGGCCAGAGAGGTCCGGGCCATTTCAGCGGGCCACACCACCATAACTGCTCATGGGAGGTTAGGGTGCAGGGTATCCCACCACTAACCACCTCTTGGAGGTTTTAATCAACATAAAAATAAAACTATGCTACACTTATTTTTATTTAACTTATTAAAAACCCAAATTCTAACTTCCATCCACATTAGAATGCAACTGTAGTGATGGTATCACTATGCAATCACTGACGCTACAACTTCAACGGTGCCCTATAATTCCAATTCTGAGAAACAGTTAGAATGATATAAAATCTCACCCATAAGTTTACTGAACGTACCCCAACAAAACGTCAGAAATTGATACCGGTCACACCCGGTGTCGGAATTAAGCACCGCAAAATTTCGCAGATTTGTAAAAATCACATGAATTTATGAAAAACAATTCATGGAAATCACGGGTCATTACACATTATACATACATGCGCAAACAATACTATTTTCATTTATTTAATCATATTAATACGATATATTATAAGGTATATGTAATTATGGTAACATTTAAATTATAATATTTAGATGTTTATTTATCCTCGATGTAGATTATCATAAATGTTATTGATCATAGTACATCCTTCTTAAAAACAAGGGTATGTTACATTCTACCCCATTAAAATGAATTTATCCATTGAAATTCATAAAATAGATATAATTAGAAGAATATAACTTTACATAGTCACATTATTTGGTTTCCACATATCTTCCTAGAATTTGTTGTTTCACCACAAAACATTAACCATCTGAGTGGTCTTGTTTAGAATAAGTTTATCTCTACAATATATAATCTATAATGGTTGTTATTATTATGAATCGTATTTTCCCAAAGTTATGAAATTTGAGTTTAGATAATGTGATGGATCAATTATGTACATCATTTGGAGATACACATAGAATTTTTCCTAAAAATTATAGATATTTAATTAAAATACCAATAAATATGATACCACCTAGAGACGATCAAAATGTCAAAAAAACCATACTCATCCTTTTAAATTTCATGTTATAAATAAATAGATTACTTTTTATAATTTATTTGTTGGAAACCAACAATGTAAAATGGAAAATCAAAAATAATTTATACAATATTGAAAAAAATGCCGAGGATCACCACATAACCTGAATTTTCATTAGGAGGATAATAAATGAATGTAAAAATGTGGGAATAAAATGGAATTTTATATATCATGTTATTATGGATAATGAGATATAAAATGGCCATTATAAGTTTAATCACTACAAAACCATTGACCCACTAGGTCTAAACAAGGACATTGATATAATAATAAGTTATTATAATTTAATGGAAGTGTATTTAAAACTAAATTGATAAGATATAAAAACATGATTTCAACTTATAATTACAACCAAACTATTTGTTTTTCCCATTATTAATTTCCACATAATTTCTCACTCATAATAATAATGTTGGGATTGTGATTCCTACAATACAATTGGATCATGATATCAATAATGGGATGAAAAATTACTAATTTTTTCACGATTTATCAAACAAAAATGTATATGGGGAGTTCTCTCCCTTCCATGGAGAGATTATCACTCATAAATTCCACAGTTATCCCCTTGATTGTATTCCTAAAGCATGTAATGAATACATCATTGAACACATTGATACGGTTACACCATGTTCTATGAAGCATCCTCGACTGAATTTTGGTGAACTGACACGTGAAGATTATGATGGGACAAATCATATCATTTGTTAGGATAGGGATGTTTCTTAGTAGGTTCCTTCTTTAGCTCATCATTTTAAATAGAGAAGCTCATATTTTTTTGTGTTAAATGGCCATAGATGTTTCTGATGGTGGTGATTGGGAGACAGCCCTTTATGGAAGTCCATATCCATTATTAGGATATATGTGTCTAAAGGCTATAAAGGTGGTCAGAATAGCCTGGTGAGTCATGATGAAGGCTCAATGGTTGTAACATCACATGCAAGTGATGGATAGAAGATATGGGATCCCAACGGGTTCCCTAGTGGGGTATCTAGTCCGGATTTCGGAAACGAAAACCATCTTATCAGCGGGGTGGTCGAATGGAATACACCAGATATTGTATATGGAGGTGGCCATTGACATGATGGTGATGGGTGTGGCCTGGATGTTCAGGCGTCAGGCCGACGCTGCCAGTGCGCAGGACTATGGTCGACAACGGGCCTTTAGTTCGTCAAAAATTGGTTCATCAAACTATTATCAACAAAGATAAGTGATGTTGATGAATTTGTAATTGTGATGACCTCTGGGAATGTGGTGGCATTAGGAGTGCATTCTACCAAGATTTCAGGAAATGAGATAAAGATGGTTGGGTGTAGGTCCATGTGGAGGCTAGAGCTAGGTTTTCATATTGGCTATTGGAACTTGTTTCTGGATTACTTTTTTGGTACTTCTGGCTGATGGATCGGGATGTAGAGATGGGGTTTATTGCTAGAGGTTATTGGATGTCTATAGGTGGTGGGCACCAAGGGTTTTGGATTTGATGTTTTGGGACATTGATTTTTTATTTTGTTGGCTTTCAGGTCGTTCCTAAATCTGGGTCTACGGACCATGGTGTTTGGGTTTGTTTTCATTTACATTTTTTTATTAATTTTGCTGGTTCATGGATTTGGGCCACCAAATACATAATTAGAACTGCTTTCTATTATATAAAATTTGTTGGAACATTTTATTTAATATGAACAAATAATAAAATATTTATATCCAAATCCTCATCCAATGTTCAATGTAATCAATTTAATAATTTATTAACATTATAAACCGTACATAATATTTAATTCCTATATATTCAAATGAGGGTCAATAAATCTTTAAAAAAAATTATCATTAATCGAACAAAAAACATGATGTAGATCTTCATTATCACAAACCAAACATGTGAAGATTGTTATCATGTATTCTCATGAAGCCTGGTAATAAATTGAATTACCAAAATTTTTTAGTGAATACATGAATTCTATCAATAATTAATTATTTTCTCATAATGCAACAATTTATAAAATTTCAATCCATGATATTAAAAACCACATTATTGGCATATTAAAAATCAGTTCCAAGGTCAAAAATACTATTGCATATATTTTATCATGATAACACATATCATTATATCATTATAATCATAACATTATGAACTTATTTACTGTTATATTTACTTTAATAATGTGTTCTAAAAAATATCACCTTCTGACCTCAATCACATTCTTGGTTACCTATACCATTCAATATATAAATCATATAATTAACAAAAAACTGTAGTTGACTAATCCATAGATGATTAATTTTTCCATAATACCATAAAATATATTTTACAAAATTATGATTTATTCTATATAAATATATCAATCCTTCTACTTCAATATTTGTCATCTGATAATTATTTTTTTCTATAAGTAATTTTTTTGTTACGGAACTGATCTGGATAATTCCCAAGTTCCTCAGAGATATGACATTAAACTCATTGATAATTTGTCACTTTTGACCTTCTTTTCCACATAGATAACATATGAACCACCATTATATATTTCCCTACTGTTTCTTCTTCCTACATTCGAGACATGTATGAAGATGAATTTTCTTTTCAATATGATCATAAACACATGGTCATTCATAAAATTCCGTCTTCGTTTTATCTGTAGTTTTAGGAATATCACTAATGTTCATATTGTTGATCTTATATCATGAAACCTTATTAGGAAAAATTAAAATATATTCCTTTTAAATTCATCGTCAAAATTAGATGCATATACTCATAAAATCGTATATAATATTCAATGTTAATATGATTCATTTTGGTTCCATCTATTTACTAAATCCAAATTCATAACATTAGAAAAAATAATCATAGTGGAAAACCCAAAAAAACATAGGGAATTAGTTAAAAAATTTCAATTCATGACATATTAGGATTATGAAAAGGTTATTCATGATCATAACCAAATTTATATGATTGTTAATTATACTTATAAATATCCTTAAGGACGTCATTATGGTTTTCAAATTCTAGTTTCAAATTGTTAACTAAACCATTCACTAATACCATCAATATGAAACTAAACATTCAGATATAAATATTTTAGTTTAATATATAAATATCATATTGTATCAAAAAAACACTATAATAATATAAGTTTTGTGTATTTTTAATCTTGGAAGCCTATATAATTTGATCATAAAACATCTACAACTACACCTCCATATTCATTCGGAGATAAAACCCTTTTTGACACATCACACTTAATAACATTTTTCATATCCTAGGGAAACAATATATTATAATAGGCTACGACTTTATGCTCAGTATGGATAAAAATGATATATCAGTAATAAAATAATCATAAGGACTTTTGAAATTGAACATAATATTAGAAAATTATATATTCTATATCAAATATCATAATCTTGTTTCATGAATCAAATCATAGATGTATATATTTTTTGAGTTATAAAAGAACCATAGACCACAATCCATAACATCACAATAATGTCATTAATTATTAAATTGTGGAATATATATAGAACAATATTATTGGGATCATGTATAAAGAGAAATAGGTTCACTCATTATGTTAATGACCTAACACTAGTCCCTTGTATAGTTATATGGATCTGAAAGCATGTCTATTGACATTATTTTTTAACAGTTAATACAACACTACACATAAACCTATGGAAAAAAACATGGACCAAACCTAAACTTATGGACATGATACTAGGTCCATGCATAATCACATGGAAATAAAAAAATGTCCATGCTTAAACTTATGGGCTTGAAAACTAGGTCCATTAATAATACTGTGAACATGAAATCTTTTCCACAAATAACATATTTACCTCATGAGATAACGATATATATCTAGTGAATTAGATTAAGATATAGGTACAATATTTCACAAAATTAATATCATACATATGTGTTTTTTCAGAACATAAATCATTCATCACATAAGAACCCCTGTAATGTAATGAGATTCATAATAATTTTTTCATAATATAACTCCTAGAATAGAAATAGGGTTTATAATCAAAATTCCAACAAAAACATAAACCACCCCTAAAAATAACGTGGACAGAATCCTTGAATTATATCCCCATTAAGTCATAACTAACATCAAATATTTCTATATTAGATGCAAATAAGTATTGGACGATCACGTGAAATAATTCATGACAAAAAACTAATTTTTATTTCTAAAACATTTATTTAATCTTTTATGAAATTATAAAAGAGAGTTTTTTTTCTTTGAAAATAAATTTATAATGATTTAATTAAATCATTAACAAATTAAAGCATCATGATGGATGGAAATTAAAATCATGATGTATAAGTTAAAAAAGATTCCTTACATATTATTTTTATCAAAAGTGATTTAATGAAACTCTCATAGAAAATGAAAAAATTGAACCATTTTAATTTTGTTAAAAAAATTATCAATATAGAGAAAAAATAATTAAAAAATAAAATAGAATTGTAAAATTATTTTTGGAAACTATTTTAGAAACATATGGACTACGAAGAGAGAGGTTGTCTTCAATGAATCATTAGAGAGATAATACCCTAAAAATAACATATAATATCTTATCATTGATGTGAAAATTAATTTAATTAATATATTATGTGTGTTAAAATTAGATCCAAATAAGAAGTGAAAATTTAACACCTTATAATCAGAATTTATTCTATATATAACTCTAGCATGGCATAATCTATGATGCCGAATGATAACCTAATGAATAGACATTGGGTTAAAAATTACCTTAACAACATTTAATCAGTCAAATCCTATATCCCATTAATGTAATAGTTACCAAATTAAACAATAGATAACATTAATATAAATTTATTCATGTTATTATTTATCTTAGAGATGTATATACATCTCATATAAGAAGTCTATTGTGAATAACAAATATATCTCATTGAAGAAAAGGTGATATGGGTAACCATTACTTATTTTATTCCATTTATTATCGGCATATAATAACCTCTTGTATAATTGTTTAAACAATTTAATTAACTCATTAATGAACTATTTTCATAATTTTAATGAGTTATTTTATGATTTTATAACAACTTATGAACCATTGAATTATAATATTTCATTATTTATTGTTTTTGGTGCGCTCGTTGCAAGGTTTCATGATGGGTTCATATGTGTATAATTATATATGTTCCTGTAATATTGGATTAAAACTATATAAGTGTCATGAAAAAATATTAATGTACATAAATTATTTTAAATGATCTAATATATAAACTTTTTGTCTTTGATTATAATGATTCATTTTATAAAATGTTAACGACAAATGTATAGTTTGTTTTGGTGGTTTTTACATACACCAAAAAACAATTTCTTTAATTTAATATTATCATAATTGATTAATAAAATAATATTATATAGGTTAATATATTATTAAAAAAATATTATTTAACCATAATTATACATTTATAAACATACATGAATTCACTAATTGAAAAAATAAATATTCGGTATTCACAGAGAGGGTTAACAAGAACAATTTGGACAATCGTTTTGTATATTTGAATTAGAATAGATGTGAAATGAAATAGATAAAATATATTTCATTAGAAAAATATAAATACAGTATACACTTGATTAGTGAAAAATTATTAATTTATAGATTATGTATATGTGGATAAAATTAATGATGAAAATAAAATAAGAGTGGTGCTTGGTGAAAATTGTCTCTTGAATATCTACTTCATAAAGTACCCTTTAAAGACCATGGATTTAGTTTTTTGGGTAGACCATAAGATCCTGGTGGTTTTTAGAGTGATTATGAAACTTTTCTAATAGTTTTAATATAATCATGTACTTTTTATGAGATAATATATTATTCAAGAGTTGTATTTCTATGTTAGGAGGGGTAGTTTAAAGTGAATAAATAATGAGTATTTTATATGTAAATTTAACCACATTTAGGTAGAATTAATTTCAAATATTAGATTGATAGTTAATATTCTAAATTATTATAATTCTATATAATCACATCATCCATTCATTTAATGTTTTAATTTAATTATTTATTCTTTTACCTTATCACAATAAATATTTTTATTAGTTTAACTATTCTATGGTAAATCATTTTTTTACAACGGTAAAATTTTTATCCCTAAAAATAAAAATAAATGTATAGAAATTTTTTGAAATTATTATTTAATATATGAACTCCATTTTATCAAACTCAATTTATATCATTGGAAAATTTTGATTTAAAATTAATCCATCAGATGGGATGAGAAATTGGGATTTTAAATTGAAAATTGTCTAATGATTGAAATATTTTTATATTCATATTCAACATGAAAATAATTATAATGTGAAAATTAGATTAATATATTTATAATTGATATATTTTTACAAAAAATTCTTTTTAATATAATACATCATTACAAATTATTTTGATGAAATGTCATTTTTCAATTAAAATGATGTATTTTCACTATTTGTCAAAAAATAAAACTTTTCAGAAAAATTAAAAAATCACTCTATGAATCTTTAGATATTCTAATTAAAAAATTGATGTTTATTTTATCAAATATATTTTATATTATTTCAAAAATAATTTAAAACTAGTGCACCATCAAAATTAAAAAAATCCTCTAGAAAAATATTCATTTTTAGGTATAAAATTGAATTTATTTTTTAGCAATTTTTTCAATAAACATAGGATTAATGTTAAAAATTATATAGGATATTATATATATATATATATTTAATATAATCTTAAAATATTGGTGTGTTTATTGTATTTTTATAAAACATATTTTTGAACATTTAAATAGTTTCTAGAGAATGATTTTAATTAATAATTAATTTGTCACCTAAGAACTCATTATACATACACGTGTTACCATGATTTTCATAATTCTGGCATTCTGATTCATACCTGACATTATAACATATTTTTAATAGTGATATCATTTTAATAATAATATTTATTTGTTCATTTATGCTCGATGTGGTGGGTTATGTACACTATCGAACAAACTATTCTCTTCTTAGTATCTCAGGATATTACAGAAGATTTATCCTCCATGTCCATTATCTTTATATTTTAGCATGTATAATTTTATGATTACATATATTCCAGAAAGGATTATTTTCTAAATCCTTACCGTATATTAACAAATGATTAAAAATTAATCTCATCATTTATCTATATGAATCACCTTTGACATACATTATAAAATTTTGAATAAAATGTTTTTCTGAATATATATAGTATGGACTAATTTTCCCACCATCATGTTCATTCATTTATTTATTATTTAATTTAATTCATCTTCTTTTATAGTTTTCCAATGTTATATATATTCCCATTATTGTGTGAAAATTTCATAAATAAATTATCTTACAATAATAATTTTTTAAAATTTATTAAATCCATATTATAAACTATTTATTTTTTCCATCAACATTAACATACCTAAGTGTAGATTTTTTATGTATCCCTTGATTGGAAATTATTTTTGAAATATTTTTTTATGTAATATTTCAAACCATATCAAATTATTTTTAGAAAAATATTATAATTTAGATTATGTGAAAATGTGACACATGCATTGAGAATGTTCATTATAATGATTCAGTTCCATAAACCACTATAAATATTAAATGGTTTATCTTTTTCCAAATACATTAATTTAGAGTATATATATGGTCTCCTTCGTATTCAGATTAATTTTTATCATGTATGTAATCTATATCAATTCTAATATTTTATTAACCAGATACACATTAAAAAATATGGCATAAACACCCCATTTTACAAAAATAAAATTGAGGTGTTCAAATAGAATTTTATCTCATTTATGAACTGAGGAATCATTGAAAATAATTATACATTTTATTTATAATGATATGGTTAATAACAATTAACATTGGTTGATTATTTTGTGGGATAAATAGTAACATTTAATATATTAGTCTTAAAATAGGAATGTTGACTAATAAGTCATGTTGGTAATGTATTTTTTGTGTTATCCATTCATTTAATGTGATGATTATAATGAAATTATAAAATGAATGGGTAGTATCATCTATTATATAACCTAGATATTCATGGGTACATCTCACATGAAAAATTATATTGTTTGTTTTCATAAACTATATTATTTATGTATGATGTTTTAGACCAAGGCCTTGAATATTAAGATCCAATATTTAACATTATGCAATGAATAATAATGAAAAAAATTATTATTATCTATGTAATTAGGTTTGTTCCTTTTCTAACCATTTATATATTACTATTTAATTATATAATTATTATAGAAAATATAATAATTTTTTATCTCATCCATATTATTTATCCTATACTTGCTCTTTGAAAACATCCGTTGCATGATTTCTCATTCAAATTTTGTGGTTTTACTTTTCTTACATTTACATTTTCAATGGTTATGAATATTTGTTTCAGAGATGATAATTCTAATCATATCTCACATATGTTTAATTTTTTGGGATATGTTAAAGACATCATAAGAAATTTGAAAATCTAGTTATAATGGTGAAATTTCGTAAATATTGAAAGCAGAAGGATTTTTTTAACAAGGTTTTCCTTAATTCTATTATATTTTAATCCTAAAATTCCCACAAGTATACATGTGACTCAATAATTTGTATTTTGTTTGTAATTATGTATGGTTAAAATTGGATCAAATATTTTGGTATCAAATCCATAATATAAATATTATTTTTTTAACATTAGATTTAGGTTTATGGGTTTGTGTTACTATAGTTAGTTTTAGAAGAAGGGTTTAGATAAATTTATACATAAAGAATTATCATAACAGAGAAATACATTAGTTTCAGACTCCATGAATGATTATTATATCTATGGATGATCATATTTTTAAAGGAATAGATACCTTTTTTAGGTTATATGTCGATTGAGTTTAACATTATTAAAGATATTTTAAGATATATTTATTGGAATATAACCCTGGGGTATATTATATGTTTTCGTGAATGCTAAGTTTTTTATATTTTATGGATGTCGGTTGTATTGAATTTATAAAAATTATAGTTTGATGATTTAATTAACATTAATCTTGATAAAGTGATTTCATATGTTTTGGAACATCATATTAATAAGGTGAATATAATACATAGGTAAATATTTGAAAACATTTGAGGACATAATATTGAGTAATATTTTGGAATCATTTATTTTTTTATTATTGGGTTATGTGATTTCCTATTATTTATTAGAATGATATTTGTAATTTATAGATTATATTTTTAGTAAATATAGAGAGGTCATACTTGAAATTATAGGAAATTATTAATTATTAGAAACAAAAGATAATCTAATTTTGGTAGATTATATAATAGAGTATTTTTAGTAATATTGTTTTAATTTTTATCTAGCATAATATGATCAATTTTACGTTTAGTATTTTTGTTAACAATTTTTGTTGAACAATGGATAATGATATTGATGCTTTATATATTATTGTTTTTATACACCATATGATATATTTTTTTTTGTTTATTTTAATTCTTTTTTATAATAAATATTGTTTCTGTTTTTTATGAGGGAATGATTTTCATCATTTTATGGAAGTCATTGTCAATTTGAAGTTAAATTTTACTATTTAGTTTTTTTAAATGTATATTTATCTTTGAAATTTATCATATAAAATATTGGATGAAATAAAAGATGAAATTCATTGAAAGACCCATCTAAAGGATGAAATTTAATATATTGAAATTTTTAAATAAAATTATTGTATTTTTATCTTATTCAATATCTTTATAGGAAAAGTATTCATAAAATTTTGATTTAAGACTGTAAAATGATTTTTTATCACATTGTAATAAGTATTGATGATTTGGTGGCCTTTAATATAAGTACAAAAAGGAAATTATATATAATTTCTTCTTCACTTATGAACTACTTCATTCTTAAATTTATTTCGTAAATAAAAATGATATACATCACATATTGCATCAATGTTTGTTACTTTTCTATATTTTCATTTCAATTTAATGTTCTCTTTAATAGGTATCCTATTTATTTTTATAGGTATCTATTATATTTACCTTTTCATATGTTCATAATTGTGTTATATTATCTGTTTTAAACTGTTTCTTAATAGTAATTTCTAATTTTGTAAATGTTTGTTTGTTCATGATGATATGTTTTATCTTCCACTCCTTATAGTTGATTGTAAAAATGTTTTGAACATATTTGTATATGAAATGGAAGAGAACATTAAGGATAATTTTTTTAATAAGTTTTAGATAGTATACACCCATGGGTTTTACTTTATATTTCATTAATCTAATATTACATTCAATATAACATACCACAAGATTCACTAAGTTTAAGAAAATCATAATCAGATTATAAAAAATGACCAAATAACGCAACTATGAAATTCGGTTGGTATAACCGGATTATTAAATAAAAATAGATAAATATTCAAAACAAATTGGGAAAAATTTTATTTAAATAAAAACATAATTATTTTTTATGTCAATTAAATAATTTAAAAATATTTATATATAATATCTAAAGAGCTCAATTTTTTATTTTTGGTTATATTTTTTTATATTTCTTGTTCATTTCAAAGGAACCATTTAAATTTAAAATTATTTATGTTATGAAATAAATAACACTTATGAATTATTAATTTCAAAATTACATTATGGTGATTTTTTTGGGATTTTTATAAAATGTGCTAAATCATTATTGAAAAGTAAAAAATACAGATTTTATAATTAAAATATATTTTTTGACATTATAATCATGTATAAATGAATTAAAATATTATCATATATTTTCTATAAAAAATATTTATTGAATAAAAAATAATTTTCATTTATAAATATAATTTCTAGATATATATAAATCTATGATGGATATACTGGGAATCTAAATAATTTTTTTAATTAAAAACTTTTTTCTATACTTCTTTTTTTATCATGATTCCAAAAGGTCACATTCAATTTCAAATATTATTTATCTAAAATAAACAACCTTTAATTAAAAATAATATAATTAATTCAATCATAATCCAAATTATAAACTACATTGGTATAATAACATTTTTATTATTAGAAAAATTATTTATCAAAAAACTACCTTTAATTATATTTTCAAATGATATATTAAATGTAAATATTTCTACTTTTAGAATAATATGGAAAATATTTTTGGAAAAAAATATAGTTAATGAGTGTATTTCACAAAGACGACTGAGCAGTATAAATATACAATAATGGTTTGGTGATTATGAACTATTTGATCCCAAAACAACCAATGTAAAAAATCATTAATTAGTAAATAAATAAATTAAAATAAAGGATACTTATATAAGAATAAAAAATATATATATATTTAATAATGAATAAAAATAATTTAATTTTATAATTCATGAAATTATGGAATGCAAATAATAAATTCTAGACAGTTGGTTGGGGTATATTTTACTAAATTTCCTTTCATTAGGTTACATAACTTCTTAATTGACTATGTTATGACATGAATATGTCTTTTAGGAAATATTAATTTTTTATCTTGTATTTATACTTCTTATGGTGGATTTAAATTTATTACACATAATTATTTCATTTATTAACTCTTACATTAAATGTTATAAATTTTAAAATGCGGTTTACCTAAATTATTCTTCTATGAGACATGTTTCTTCATGTGTAAAATTGTTTTATTTTATAGTTTACATAATAACCTTTGAAAATATTTGGACATATTCTTCAATTTAGTTCATGGAATTTATAGAACAATATTTCGTTATATGTATCAATTTTTTTTCAATAAATAAAAAATCCATTAGTTTTTATTTCATATTAGTTTTTTTTAATTTTTTATGATAACTATTATGTTGAGGGAATTTTAGGATATTTTACTATTAAAACCCTTTTATTTTCTTCTACTTTGGTTTTCTATGAGTGTTTCATCCATTTTTAATTTATTTTGTACTCAATATTTCAAATGACTCTTTTTATAAAAACCCAGGTATATATAATCTGTTTTGTGAAGAATATTTCTCTTCTATATAGATGTCCAAAAATTTGGATTATGGATTTTTTTTATCTAATGATTAATTTTTGTAAAAATTAATTTTTTATGATCTGTTTATATCTTAAAAAATTATTTAGATGAATCATTTGAAAGATCTTCTAAATCGATATATTTTGAATTTACCAATGTGTGATAAAATGTTTTTCTAAAAACCTATGTTATGATAGGATATTCAAACCATAATTTTATTTACATATTTAATATCTTCATTTATAGGTTTTTTGTATTTTTAAAATTAATATCAATTGCTATTATTTTGTGAATTTTTCAAAATAAACTATTAATATTTTATATTAAATTTTGGAAATGGATATAATTTTACCTACGTATATTTTATTATTATCACTATATTATCCTTCATAAGTATAGTTTATATTAATGATACCATTATTGGAAATTATTTTAAATATGATTATTTTTATACATAATTTTAACATTTTTAACTTATTTTTGGAAATGGTTTATGACATTATGTTTACAAAAATTCAATTTAGTTTAGAAATTTTATTATAATGGTTCACTTCCATTTTTCTAACTAATCTAAAAAAGACATGGCTTTACTATACTACCTTCATTTATGATGAATTGAATGTGTCTATAATTTACATGTTCATTATTTTCATTGAATTATTTTCACTATTGATATTATTGATTTATCTGTATACATATTTACTTATGTGAAAGAAAACATCATATTTTTTAAGAAATATATTATGGTGGTTACCTATAATTGTAGATAAATTATTTTATAATTATATATTGATAATTCATATCCATTTATATTCTATATATATGATTATTTAAAGCTGACAATGTTTGGTTCAGTATTTATGAAATATTACCATTTTGTATCTGATTTCATCCAAATAAATGATTATCATACTTCCATGTTGAATCTATGTTATACTGATTACTGCATTATTTTTTATGATTAATGCATTGGAAATAGTAAATAATCCAACAAGTATCACATTTATATATCTCTAATATGCATTGAATGTATCATGTGACAATTGTGTATGGGAATTTATTTTAATAATTACATATTTCTCTTGGATTTCTCAACATTGAAGTGCCTAGATCAGTTTAACTCACTTATATGTGAAGGGGTGAATCAATGATCCCTTTAAATGTTTTTAAAAATTTATTCTTTTCAATTAAACAACTATGTATTGTTAAAGCTTTGAACCACTGTTCTTGTGTCTCTCAGACATACATCTAATGATACTGTAAATATAAATGCACTAAACAGAAGGATTTAAAAGGCTCGGTTCAATGACTCAATCCTTGTTGTGTGGGTTATTCTTCCCAACAAATATACTCTCCTATATTCAGATGAGTAATGACAATAGTATATAGAAAGTCACAATGTATCTCTCCTAAGTCCCACAGGAGGTTCTTTACACTACTTCGAATAGTGTTACCAGATTCTGATTGGCTTCCTTCAGATTTAGAATGAATACATCTTCCTCCTGTATTTCATGAGAGATGTTTCTTGATTCACTGTGGTTGAATATTTGGATTTTCCGACACAAGCTTTTTGAATCTCACTTTCTCATTAATATCTTCAAGAATCTTCAAAAGCCTTGGATAAGGTCTTTTTTCCTTACTTAATAACTCTAATCTCTTTTCTAATCAATCCTCAGTCTCAAAAATACTCATGACATTATTTTTTCTTTTGATGAAGACATAAGCTCACTTATGCATGTGAATGTTTTTTACAAAACCTCTTTAGGAATGCAAGATTTATTCTTCCCAATATGATCTCATTTTACATTCATGTATTCTGATGAATTATAATCTATGATAAAAGATCTTCTTTAACAATGTATGACATCAGTCTCAAATCATATTTACATCATGCATGGATTTCATGGGATCCAAAGATCTTGTTTTGGATATCTCAATTCCTTTCACACATTCATAACTTCATTCATTATTTCATGCATTTTAATCATTCTTTTACACATGCATTATCATCATGGGTTCTTTTTCACAATTTGCACAAACAAAATCTCATCCTTTATGTGTATTCACATGTGCATGTAAATACATTCATGCATGCACAAATATTTTCTTCTTTCTTGTTCCAAAAAACCCAATGGGTGTAATATTTTGGGAACACACACTTCCTCATTCATCATTTTCATTTTTCTTTACCCCTATTGGTTCTTATCACACACACACACACATACTATTAATTTGTCTTCTACCTGTGTTGTGTATGTGCATGAACATAGGATTTTGTGTAACTTTAATACCCTTCTTTCTCGTGTTTTAGAACCCACTATTTAGTTCGAGTTTATTATGAATAAATCCAATAATGGATCGCTTAGGTGAATCCCCCTTATGTCCCTTTGCACACAACCCGAATGGGTGTATGGAGTTCTTGGGGGTTTCTTATTTTTTCACACTAATCCCAAATGGGTATTTGTTTTGATCTCTATATTTCTTCTTCTCAATAGACAGTGGGTTATGACTATGTTTTCTTCTTTAAAAATTCAAGGTTTTGGTAATCCATTCCACGAACACCATTGTTATTTGGTTTCTCCTTTTCATGAACACACACACTTGTGCTTGTTTTTCTTCCTGAAACCCATAGGGCACAAGGGGTCTTCTTCATCACACAAGGATTTCATGTAGTTCATCTTCAAAGAACCACAAAAGGTTCGAGGATATTCGTTCTGTCTTCATGGAGTACAATAAGGGTGTTATACCGATTGCGTACTCACGGTGTCTTCTAATCACTAAGAGGGTTCCAATTAACGTATCTCGTGTTTGATATCTTCTATTCACAGAGGGTTTGACCTCATTCATTCAACATATGTGTGGTAATTATTTTTTCAAACAAGAGTTTGATGGATTTTCTCTTCATGAACAACAAGTGGTGCATGGTTCTCCTTCACACAATGGAGGTATGGAACTTCTTAGTGTAGCCAGTCTATGTAGAACTTCTTTGTAATGCTCTGTTTTTTGGACACGAGAGCTTTCTATCAATGTTTTCATCACCAAAGCATCGGTCGAGGTATCTATCTCTCTAGGTGAGGAACAATTCATATCAATAAGTTAAAATCTACATATCTAATCACAATGATCGGTTGTTTTAATTGCTGAGATTTTTGGATTCAAAATTTGGAATATATGGGTCAAAGATAGGCCTATAATAATGGGATATTGTTTTTAATGCTGACTTCTCCTCTATTGTATATTCCTCACGTGCATGCATTTAATAATACATACAGAGCTTCCAAAATAATTTTTGTGGCCTCAAAATTCCATTTTCTTTAGCCGATATAAGATCTATTTATATTTACGCTAGCATGAAACTTTTAATGCATCAATGTGTTTGATTTTCCGGGAAGATCATCATGCAAGAGTTTTCTTCGTCAACACTGGATGGGAGCTCGATCATTTTGCATAGTTTTCTTTTAAGGCGAGCAGGGGAGTCAAGATGGCTATAGGATGAAGATGACCTCAGGGGATGACATTGGATAATCTAATTCAGTCGGTGAGGCATGAAATGAGATGAGCGATCCCGATTAGATCTCTTATCAATGATTAGACGTGTGGAAGAGAGTGTACATATGATTATATTGAAAATCATTATTATTTATGCATTCTTAAAATCTCGTCCAGCATCGAAATTCCCATCTGATTTCGTGTGGTTTAATAATCAAATCATAATGCCCTGATGCCAGATTACTCCTCTCCCCCCTCCGACGCTGCCCTACACAGGTTCTCTGCAGGAGATCTCTTAGCACCAACTCTACCTCCTCCGCGCATGCTCCTAGCATCCACTATACACTCTTCGTAAGGGTTCACCATTGTGGGGGCACATGTGGGCTTATACACAACACACAGTCCTACCTCATGCAGGGAAGGCCTTGAGGGATTCCCTCAAGCATGGTTGACCCTCAGTTCCACATGTGCTGGTGTTCGATGTCATTGGATGCCCTTCATAGTGGAACATATATTTTGAAAAAAATATCATAAAAATGATAAAATTAAATAAGATGCATGGTCACCTACAAATATCGATGTTTTTTATTCATTATCTCTTCTTTCTTATTTATTCTTCAAGACATCATCATTATTCCTTACAGTTTGGATCATGAATTCTAAACAGTTTTATTAAGATTTTTTGAATATATCAAGGTTGATGTGTGGGTTCTACATCACCTCGATAATTTATATCATAATTCATGGTAATCTTGTTGTGATTGATGTTTTAACCTTTAAAAAAATTTCTTGAATGTTGGACTAGTTCATTAAAAATCTGAATTCATTTGGAGAATGTCCAAGCATAAAATTCAATGTCAAATAGTTTATTGTCCGATATTAGTGGCATTTTATTTTGAATAGCTTCCCCTAATAAATTAAGAACCACCACTATTCCACACACATACTCACAATTGACACCACATTGACATATTATTGTTAAAAATTCAACCCCGTTCTCAACAGGCATGAATCCTTGAATGAAAAATTATGATATCTGGAATTATGCATTCTGTAATTATAAATGTAGTTATTACTATCATGTTTATTATGTGTGTTTTTACATAGTACATGAAAATATTCCCATTTGATGGTATTAGATATTTAAAAAAATTAATATCATCTTTCTATAAAATATTATTCATTCTTTATTTAATATATTATGTCATCCATTATGTTATTTCCCATATTGAGTGTTTGAGATCACTCATATTATGTTTATATTTCACAAGCCTATAAAAATGTGCATCAATTATGACAATTCTATAACAGTACAATATGTTGATAAACTTATAGGTGTTCTCAATTTCTTACTGGGAAATATGAAGACCTTGTTATATTGGGGAATACTCCCATTTAAAGATATATTTTTATGTTTTGTTAAATAAAACATTTACTAGCTATATAAAACTAAAAATATAAATGGGTCTTGTTTATTTGTGTGACTCAATATTTATTAATGAGTTTATAATTATTTCATGTAAAAATTGGGTCATATCTATTCGTTTCAACGATAGATCATAATGTGTTTTAATATCATTAGATATAAATGTACGAGTATCAGTTGAAACATACTGTGTTGGGTTGTGCTGTGTTTTTTTAATTGAATAAATTTTGAGAAATGTTTATAGAATATATTGGATACATGAAATGTATTCCTTTACATAATGTATTATATTTTTAACAGAACTTATTGTAATAAACAGATTAAAGAAATTTTTATTTTATTAGATTTTCTTTATTATTTAAATCACATGAGGATAAAATATAATTTTCAATTAGAATTTATAAATAATGAAAAAACGTTTGGGTTTAATAGAATTTCTGATTTTATTATGAGATGATAAACACTCGAAAAATGGTTAATGTTACAAATCCTTCATTGGGAATTAATTCTATGTTATATATTTTCATTGAACAAAATAATGTGTGTTATATTATGCCACATATATCTTGTTAAATCATGTTGACTCTTATGTATGTGATTTTGTTTTATAGTAACCATATCCAATGAAATCATCAATGCTGTAGAATGTGAATGTGGTTCAAATATCAAATTCTGATTATTTCAGTTTTGTAGTTAAATTATATTTAATGATGTAGATAAATGAGTGGCCTCTCATATTCATATCTCTCATAGTTACCCACACTAATTTTTTCCACCAATGAAATTATGAGTCCCTATTATAATGGATTTTATAACATCTAAATAATTAGTTTATCCAATTATCACAAAAATGACTCCTAATGTTTAATTAAATTTTTATTTCAAAATAATAAGGCCTTATGTGGATGAGTTTATTTTGAGATATTATATAAATCCTTCTGAAAATGAATAAAAATATACTAAATTATCATCTATTTATTCATATAACATTTCAAAATAGAAATGATAATACATTAAATTGGATATTGTTATTATTCTCCCTATAAAGACTAATTTTATAAATTTTCATCATCATCATGTTGGTCTCAACTATTATATCACAATTTCCTCGAATTAAGGTGACTCAAATAGTTAATGAATATTGGAATCTCAATTTAAAACAAATTGAAATAAATAATGTAATATAAAACAACACTATAACTCATATTTATTTTATGCATTCATCTTTTTTTGGATGGTTTTGAAAATTGGGTTGTTTACTAAAGTGATGTAATTTATTATTTATCTTATAAAATTATTATTACAATATGAGTTCACAATAAAAATTATTCATGATTTTCATGGTTTATTTATTCTTGAGTATGGGGGTGTATTTTAAGACCTTTTGGAATTAGTAATTTTTTATAACAACATCTACAATGATTCTTTTAAAATTGATCTATTTTTGGGATTGTATATGATTTCATTTCATCAAAACTAATATTGGATGGATACAAAATTTTTGTCATTATTTAATCTAATAATGGTACAAGATTTATGAAATTTTGTGAAAATATAAAAAAATTATTCCGAATTAGATCAGATTTAGAAAATTTATTTTTTTGATAAATAGAGTTACCATTTATATTTTATTATTTTATATCAATTTATTTATCATAGATAGAATTTGATAGAATATTATTGGATGTTCATCAATGATAAATTCACTCTATGATTCATTGGACAATTTAATATACTAGATATTGTTTGACTGGATTCTTATTTGTAAATCTTCTCTATAAATTATAGTTTTAGGAATGGTTTTTAGGTATGAGAACTTTGATTTTATAAATAAGATTCATCTAATGTAATCTTGTGTAATTATTTTTTTATTGTATTGGATGAATCACTCATAAATATACTATTTTTTAATTTATATCTTTGTCAAAAGATATATTATAGTAAAATTGAATAAAAATGGATTTTATAGAACCCTAGATATATGTAGGGGTGAATTTTTTGATTTCTTGGGAAATCAATTCTAATTGATTAAATAAGTTTATAAAATGTGTTATCATTGATATAATGTTATATAATATATAAAAATTTAAAATTTATTGAACTATATCAATATTTTGGAGTACTAGGATGAGCGTGTCATGATTAGGTTTTCAAAAATAACTTACAATAATTATAATGTTTTTATATGAGGAGATTTTAGAAGTGATTAATGTGTTTTGGTTTCTGTGATAGATTTTATTGAAAATACATAAATCATACTCAAACTCAAATAAAATATTGTTTTTATGAGGTGAGTATTTTTTGGTAGTGTAGAGATTGATGGATGGTGATTGAATTGTGTAATTGTTTTATAATATGTGTGTTTGGGTTAAAAATAAAATAATTGTGGTAGAGAAATAAATATGTGGGGTTTAATGAAATTAATTAATAATATTATGTATTGGAAAGTAATTTACATTTTATATAAGTAATTTATATTTTTTTAATGGGAAAATTCATAATTTAGGATAATTTAATAGATTAATTATATATATGTTGCTAAAAATTGTGATTTTTTTAAAATTATCATGCAAGTATTTTAGTATTAAAAAAACAATTATTGAAACTAATTTATTTTTTCAATCCTTTATGATATTAATTGGAAGTGTTTTATGAATAATTGGGGAATTATTAATGGTAAATTGTTAAAATTTTAAAAAAAATGTTTTACAATGATTCAATTTTACTATAAAATATGAAATGAGTTGAATATATTTTTGTGTGCCATTAAATTTATGATTATGTAAGGTGATTATAAATGTGCCATATTTTTCTTATAGGACATTTTTTCATCCATTTGATTCATTATATATCATTTAATTCACATAAGACTGCAAAATATTAGTTTTAGATGAAATATTCTATTGATGGTATTGTAATTTCTATAGAAATTAGATGATTTAGTAATAGTATCACATCAGTTACCTTTTCAGTAAAATATAAACTAATTTATATACTATAAATTTAATTTCTAAATTATGTAATAAAAATATTCACATTATATGTCACCATAATAACCGTCAAATACTATTTTGGGAACTATTATTTTCATTAAAGGATCTATTTCATAGTCCTTTAATGTAAAAACCTCATGTGATTAGAGGGTTTATGCATGATGATATTGGTATAGACAAAGGGTTATTAGAGCTGTTTGATAAGATAAAAGATATCGGGTGGATCATTTTGATATGTAATTAATTGAAACAAAAGTGAAAAAACATGACATTAATGGTCAATGAGTTCAGTCATCATGAATATTGATCATATTATTGGGAATTATATATACATTTTCCTAAAACACATTATTTATTTGGGCGACCACCAAGAAGAGTTTATAAGAATTTCAAAATGGGATCAAGCATCTCCACCGATATAGTGGCACACCAATAAATAGAAACTATTAAACTCTATTAAATCAAACCTATCTATATCTCTAAACTATAATAATAGTTTTTTGTGGGGGGTAATTCATCATCCACGTCAATATTTCAGACTTTTAATTACATGATTCCTATAATACCCCTAAAACACCATATGTTGGGGATCCCATCACATCTATTCTAATATATCAATGTGAATCTTTAATGAAGTGCATCATTTTTTCTAGTATATCCATTTAATAATTGATGACCTCTTTTCAAACCACATTGGAAGCCACCCATAATATATATCCAACACTCATTCTACTACATGTATGATAACTAGATGATAAATATATAGAAATGAAGAACCCATAGTTCATATATCCAATATTATAGCTCTAGGTGAATCATTCTAGTCTCATAGTATTCCAAGAATCATAGTCCCATTTTCTATCTAGTTGAAACAACATCAATAGGTGATTCAAGGATATCCCTTTCCCTATACACACATTTTTGATACACTATGAATGATTTTTTCGTTCACTTCTCCTCAGGAATGATGTTATGAACATGAGGCATGAGATTTCACAAGCACACAAAATGTTTCTATCATAGATATACAATATAAATTTTAATTAAATATTATTGGGTAACATTATTAATACGGCATAACCATCAAAAAATTGAGAATTATATCTTTCACACCAAAATTTATTCCCATTTATCAATGGGATGCATCCAATTGACCATATTCACAAGGTCAATTATATGAAAATTTCCAAATAATTTATAGATCCATTAATTTTTCATTAATTATGTCCCAGCATGAACCTATTTCCCCAGGAATAACTATAGAGGTTGAATTATATTTCTCCCCTACATGCTTAATAACCCACATTGGCATCATTCCACCCATGAAAACACCTATTAATACTTATATAACCATTGAATTTTCCTTATACACCCAATTGACATCACAACGTTAAATATAATACACTGGTTCTCCTCATCAATCTCGTTTTTCTTTGACCACATCTGCAAGAAATACTATATGATATATCCTGCATGATGGTGCACATAACGATTATGTTTTTTATGAATATAATATTTTTATATTCCATTGATAATGAGGATATATATCATTACGTGGTGAATAATTTTTCTATGGGATAAATATATTCATCCAAACCAAAATAAATGAGTCCAAGAGTCCCTCTAACACTTAGTGAGCATCCCAAATACAATCTATGATCCTAGGACATTATATTTTTATCCAAAATTATGTATTCCCTAGTTTGATCTGGCCTCCAAAATATTGTATGACACAACATATTTCAACTAGTTCACATGACTGATGTGTTTGGATATCTTTATATTATAATTTAAAAGCAGACAAGTGTATAAAATAAATGTTCCAGTGATCTGTTGAAATAACCATTCCAAAAGGGAATCATAAGAATAATTTTTAATAACCCTGTTCATTAAAGGATAGAAATATTTTTATAAACAAAAATATTTCTTATTGTGGATTACTATTTAGATGAATGAGCTAATGATTCTTGGTGAGACCTATTTTATAATTGTGAAGTGAATTTTTTTCATATTAATGTTGCATCAGAGGGTAAATGAAGTCATGATTTCCGAAAAGAGGTGGATCTAAGCTATTGGGGTTACTATAGTAGTTATCATCTAGAAGATATCCCTATACAAATACCCAGTGGGGTTAAAATAAGTCCTTCTATATCATAGGTCTCACCATATATAATATGATTTTCCATTGGCTCTTTGGATAGACAAATCAAATTCCCACTTTATAAAAAATATCATAGTAATTTTGGAGGTCCCAATAGAGATAGACAACATGAGTAGATGGGCGTTGTATTTTTATGATCATTTTGTTCCATTTATCTACTAGGTCCCCCTAATTTTTATCTACATTGACTATATATTTTTGGGATATCCATCAACTCACGACTCTTATTCTCCCTTCATGGGATACCTATGATATTTAGTGAATCATGGAAGGTTCCAATGGGAAATCCAGGTGAAATCAATCATTTATCAACACTCATGGAATCATTTTCCCTGATGTGGTGGTGGCTAATTTTTTCATTCCTCATTGGTGATCCTCATTGTATGTCATGGAAAACACAATTTAACAATATATCATTCGACATATGATTGTTCTCCCATTGGTCATATCAGTAACCAATTTATTTTTTTCATGATCTTCTACAAATAAATTGTTAATATTATATTGGATATCAAATCAATTATGTAAGAATGATTTGTATTTTCGTTGGAATTGTAAGAAGATGTATTCTTATGATTAATTCATGTTATTTATAGGGTTTTCATTGAATGGATATACCGTGTAGATTTATTTAATTATTTTATATTAATTTTAATGAATCATCCATCATAACAAGGAATTGATTATGGGATTTTTCTCCTCATAGAATTTATAGTATACCATGAGTGGATATAATTTTAATTATAAATTGAGGGTATGTTATGACTCTTGGTTATATTCTATTAAATTATATAATTTAAATTAATTGTATAATTGATTGTTTATTTACCTCAAAATATGTATTTTTCCAAACTATCATCATATGTAAGTTAAGAACGATCATTTAATAGATGGTTTTGGTTCCCAATAGATGTATATATATAACATTCCCTTTAGAATGAATGAAATTCTCCTTTTGATGTTAATTTTAATTTAACACATTTAATAATATTTTATTGACATATAAATAATTAATTTATATTACATGGGTTTGGGTGGGAACTCATGGAATCTAATGTAGTCCTAAATAGAATTGATGACTCAAAATATGATACTAGTATTTTTTATGTCTAATGAGTATACTCCACATAAGTTAAGTGGTCCCATGTAATCTAACCTTAAAAATTATTTTATATTATTGTCATTTTTTATTTTCCTTTCTAACATGGTTTTGTGAATAATAAATTCATAATACGCAATGAATAACATGTAATATATAATTAATTAATGATATTATATCTAAATTAAATAATGTAATAATGCTTAATGTAATTAAAAAAGTCTCATGTGAAAAAGATAGACCTATTTCCACTTTCATAATTATTGGCACAAATGGAAAAAAATTAATCCAAAATGAGATATTAATATTACATTGATAGTCTTGGGAATTTTACGTTTTCATATGGGACCTGGAGATGCATTCCCATGTTTGATACAAAGATCACATGTGTGTATGTTCGTATCCCCATGAAGCATACATTCATTGTTATCTCACTTGTTGTCTATTATAGATTTAAATAATCATTTATATGTGATCATATAATTGTTTTATACCCTCTTGAGATATTTTTATAGAATTACCTATTTTCCATTCATTGAAACATATTACTTTAGTAATTGAGAAACTTTGGATCCATGTATTAGGTAATTGGATGATCAAATTATTTGGTTTTGATTTGATGACCCTGTAGTGGGGGAGCCTGAAGGCATAGTGACACCTATATACAATAGCTTATATTATGTAATGGGTAAGATCATATATTTAAATGAGGATGTTGGTGTAGAACAAGAATAAAAATCTAGAATCTGTCATCAATAAACTGATGAGGTAGAATTTCTTTATATGGTGAGTTTTTATCTAGTCCCATCAAACATGTCGTGTCGAACATGGAATTTTATAAGGATAATAACCATTCTTGATATGTGGTATGTTTTTATCCTGATAATGTCTGGTATCAGGGGGTAATGTAATGTAACAAATAATGTCCATTTTGGGGTGGGGCCTGTGGCATTTTCTTTATGGAATAACTCGGATTGAATGTTGTGGGGAACCAAATAATACTGAGTTTTAAGGCACATATCACGGCATATAGTGAAACAATTTGACATCCTCAGTGGAAATGTGGGGAATTATGTATATATGTAGGTCTTTTATACTTGTTATGTATGTTATCTCTCATTATCTAGGAGGTGTTTTTTATTTCTACGTTGGTGATTACACGTTATACTTAACCAGTGTATATTTTATCTCTCTATTTTAAGAAAATATTATCACATGCATGTACAGTGTGATATTACCCATTAACTACAGGTCATAGATTGTGACCTCAAACATAGTTTCTCAAATACTATTCTTTACGTGTAATAAAATTTTGTATATTAACATCCCCCACTTATTGTAGGTATTGGTCAAAATGAGGATCGATTTTGATCAGCTAGATGGATAAAAACCAATAAGTCAAAAAATATTAATGACATCTATATTTTTGGGATTATTAAATTTCCTCTTGCATGTTATCTATTTCATTGTATTTGTGGTCAGATTAGTAGTTGATTAGTGTCATTGTATTTATGTATGACCATTTGAGTATGTTGGAACTACATTAATTCGTAAGGTTAAAATGATATTTGTTTTCTCTTAGACACGTTTTATATTGATTACATTGTTTTTTATTTATTTAAAATTATATAAATTTATTATGTGAATAATGTCCCAATAATTCTTCTATTAACCGTCACTTTTTTATGTAGCCTCTAAAATATTGGGATGCATGTATGCAATTTTTTTTTAATTCCTTCTATGACTAAATGATTTTGGTATGATTGTATGGAAGTGGTATAAGAGAGTATGAGACTTTATTTTATTTTTTGATGGTGTTTGTAGAAAATATCCATTTTAATGGGTCAATGGATTTCATGAAACTTGGTCTGGTATATCACAAGAACCTTTAATTGGGGATGTCCTCCTTAACAAAGCATGATATTGATGTTCTTTATTTGAACTACAATGATATTATGTTTTAACATCATTCAACAATCATTTATTTTACTGTTGTCGATTTCATATGGACTTGACTCATATCCATATATACAATTAGAATTACATGGATTATATTCTTCTTGTTTAGTTCACATGACATTTCTTCTACATGTGTGTGATTATAATGAGGAAGGAGGGTTCCTATTTTTGGTTTAAAAAACATTTACTATGTTTTACATAAGATATATTGGTGAAATTTTATTCCATTAAACTCCTAGTTATGTCAAAATAGGATAAAATATAATAGTATACAATAGTGTGATGCACTATTGTGACGATGTTGAAAATTATAATGATATCAATGATGATGATGATGATGATAGCATAATGCCTCTATGCATAGATAGTTTATTGTACATTGGAATTGTCATTGTTAGGCTTTAATTTCCTTAGAAATTTACCTTATTTGTCAGTAATTTGGTAGTTCCAATGGATTAATGTGTTAAATGTATCCTATATAGAGTGTCCCACATTGACCTGTGGAATTCTATTTAACAAAAATGTCATCATATTCATCAATATTTTTTATCTAATTGTTATTACATCATAAAATATATGGATATGTGTACCTATATGATGTTCTATGTAATGTGACACTTAGAGAAACATTGTGTGCGTTTTTTAACAACATTGTAGCATTAATAATTTTACTCTTGCTTTAATTGAGATGGTATTTTATGTTTTGTTATGGTAACCTTAGTGATGATACTCTTTGTGAAGGAATAATCATGATTAATTTGTTTGGGTTAATTTTAGTTGGATGAAATGAAATATTCTTCTATGTAACCATTGGATGAATTAATAAAAGGCATTGAATGTTAACATGAAACTCATGAGAACAGATAACATTGAATATATGTACTCATTATACATGTTTTGGTTCTTAGGCTCTTGGCTGCTTTCTGCATGGAGGGTATGACCCGTGGATTCCATATGCATTTCATTGGAATGAAAAAAAATCATTTGTATGACAATGAGAAAAACAATGTAGTATGAACTAGGAGTTATATATCATTTGTGGATGATAAATGGATCTAACATGCTTCATTAATGTGATTATCATTAGATTAACCTCACAAAAAAGTTTTTTTCATTTAAAATGAATAACAGTGACTACTCTTGAATCATGTAGATTTGGATCCATGTTGATTGTGGACCACTAGAGGGGCATGAGAGTTCATCTTAGTGGTTCATGAATAATGGAGAAATGAACCAATATATGGAAATTTATGGTGTTATCATAGAAATTTGGGAAATATATAATGAATATGTTTTCATGTTTATGGATATATGTAGAGTTTATTGAAATTGTAAAAATGGGTTGGTGATAAGATCTTTGATAACGTTTTTTATTCTGTGGAATAACCAGTATGGTTTGTGTAAGTAGTTTACTTGTGACTTCTAGTCAAAGTCAAACATAGAGAAAACAACTATAATTTTGTTAAGAAGCTATTAAGATCCGGAATTCCATACCACGTTGTCTAGAGTGATTCCAAAATGGTAGGTGAGGACATAAATATTAGGCTAGGGTACCATTGTGAGGTAAAACTATTTTGGTCATTGTGGAGATTTCATGGATAATAATTGTGTCTTTCATGAGGGGATAATGATCATATGGGTTATAATTTGTATCCCATTCTTTGGATATTAAATGATATTATGTGTGTCAATAATGGAATATTAGATATAGTCAAATACATTCTAATAATTCAGGAAGGTGAAATGATTGGTTCCTTAATGAAAAATATGCAGGAATGAACAATCACAGTTTATAATATTATTTGGTGCTGAATTATTTTGGGGAACAATAATAAAGGGGAGTGATTTGAAAGGTAATAGTAAGAAAAAACTAATGGATGGGAACATAAATCTGATCACAGGTGATAAAACTTACCTTGTGTGATGGGTTGTGGTCTTCCAAAAGACTGTAATTTGAATTATCTTGGTGACCCAAAAAAATAGATGTGTGGTGGATTCTAGAGTATCTTGTTCCAAGATAAATTATAGATGTTTGATTCAAATATAGTGTTTGATGGAGAAAATATTACGGCCTCACACTCAGGGAAGGGAATTAGTATAAACCATGAATTAGTAATTTTTTGGTAGCATTTATGCACTATTGAGGACATTTTTGGTGGTGAGTGTAGATGATGACTCAACTACGGAAATTCCATTGAATTTGGTCTGATTATAGATAAAAATTTTATATCTATTTAGTGAGGTTTTTAATGTTTATTGTATCATAATTGATAGCTCGTGGAACCTTGACTGTTCAGGTCTAGAACCTTTATAAAGAGTCAGCAAAAAGGTAACTATCCAGTGCTTCCATTTGAATATAAATGTTTTTTTGAACCCCATTTAGGTCATTGTATTGCATACAAATTGACTATTCATGATCAAATAAGGTCCTTATATAGGTGTGATTGGGATTACTTAGTTGGTAATGACTTGTTAATTTAGCCTAAAACTATGATGTTGTGTTGTTGTTGACCATTAACAGCTTTTTTTTTGTTTCTTCAAGATAAATGGAATAATACCACAAATAGGTTTCATCAGAAAACATAAATCATTATCTATATATTGATCCCCGTAGTGGGGTGCATTTAAATAATTTTGGAGGATTTAGTTAAAGACTTCATTACTTTTATAGTTATAGAGATGCAGTGAATGTTATTTTTACATTTGGAAATAGAATAGTTTTATCTCAACATCCCATGTTTTCTTTTTGGAGCCACACATTTGGAGGGTCATGCGAAATTAGGAATGAACAAGTCCTCTAATCACTTGGTTTTTTTAATGATAAAATGTATGGAAATCAATGTAATTAACTATTGAGTTTGATCTAGGGATCATAATTTTGTTCTACCACAACCTATAAATGAGCATAATTTCTATGTTGGTGGGATATTAATGACTCACTTCATTAGGGTTTCTGAATTTTATTCTAGAAATGAATATTTTGTATGTTGTATTCTTATTTGGAGAACTGAGTGATAAAATTACATTCAATATATTTAAAAATTAAAACAATATATTTTAAGAAATTAATTGATGATTTGAGGGTAACATAGGGTTCAAATTCTCTATAATGGAGTCTCTGACCTAATGGGGTTAATATAGAAGACATTATCTAGTAGGTAGGGTGGGAAAAATCCCAGCATCCTGGAAGGGATCATCCACCAGTCATTTAGATGGTACCAACATTATCGTGAGGTAAGAAGAGTACATGATAAAAAACGGTTATTGTTAAACTATATATAAAACTCTACTAGCACTCTGGTTGGTAATGTTATGAAATTTTTATTTGATGAATGTTATTAAAATTAGAAATTGAGGATATATTTGATTTTATCTACATAATTATAATTTTTTTCACTATTTGGTTGAAGACCTCACATATTCTCCCTCCATATGAACCCCTTCTTTGAGGGTGGATCTTGGAAATATCTAATGGTTAATCTAGATGATATCATTAATTATTTATTAATCATGGTCCCATTTTTCTTCATGGGTTGGATTATCATCATATTATTCATCATGGACCATTATCTTGGAATGTATTAGACATTAAAATTCCATGATACCATAATTTACCTTTGTTCATTTTTACTATGATCATATCAATCATAGATTAATAATTATCATGATTTATCTAGAGAACTAGGGTAAATTCAATCAATAAAATATGAAATTGTTTCATAATGATGGATCATTCAGTTAACATGGCTATATAACGTATCGTGATGAAAAAAACGTTTCTTAGATAGAAATTTAATTAATGAAATGTCCCTTGGTGACCATTGTAGTAGATTTAAGCCCATTTCAGTGAATCAACCATTATAGAATGGAATTGAATTTAGGATTATTATCATCATAGAATTGGTGGTGTACTGTTTTTGTAACAAACATCATTTGATGAAGTTGTTACTAAGGAACATAACATGGTTGTTTTCTGGTAAAGTATACCATTTAATGATAAAAAATTAATTTTTTATTATCACATGGTAGGTAATTTTTCATTGAATGTATTTGGATTTATTTTAATGATGTTACTTGTTGGTTTGGTTTTAGATCTAACTATATAGTGGTATTAGGTATGTATTTCAACAACAATGCATTATTCATTTGAATGTGAGTTTCATTTTAAAAATTTAATTACCTATAATTTAGTTTTAACCAATTAATTTACTATACATGGGATTAATTATGACCTAATGGTGATCGATGGAAGAAGAATTTCCTTAGAAGGCATGTAATATTATTTTTATATTTTCAAGGATTAGAATTTGACTACATTTTTTGTAATCCTTTGATCTCTACTATATTATTTTTTTCATTATTTTACATGTTGTATGAGGTTCAAAAACATGGTTGAATGGACCTAAGATTCATATTTTTTATTAAAAACTATTTATTATATAATTAATAACCCCTATGTATTAATTAATAAAAGGGGCATGCCTATTGTAATTTCACAAATTTTAGGGGCCACAACTGACTCTTTGGCATTGAATTGATGTTGGCCATTTATGGATAAGGCTTAAAAAATGTCATCCTTACATTTCATGGACACACTTGGGTGTCTTCTTATGCTACATGAGACATATGATTGTGATACCATTCTTTATACATTTATATCATGTGGTTTCTATGTGTTAGGTGTTTCCACATGAAGCATATATTATGTGATTTCACAAATATGTTTTGTTACAGTTATGGAATATGATTTATATGAGATCATATGATTTTTTTAGCATCTTGATGACTTTTTGAGTTATTCATTATTGTTATTTTATATTATATGTAATGATTTAAGTATTTTATACCATGTATGTCAATCAATAAATTATCATAATGATCAGATTGCTAATATTCTATTACAATACACCTTTAATGAGCATCGAGATGGCTTGGAGATGAGTATGAAATACAACTAATTTGGCATAAATGCTTGGATCTTGTAAATGTTTACTACACTTGGAGTAAACCAAGTATTGGAATTCAAAATCACTCAACTAGATGATAAATATAAAAAATTACATAAAATGGTAGTGTGTTTTTCTAGTTACATTGAACATGACATGTGGTACTTTCTGTCATTTGAGGATAATGACCACTACCAGGGTGTAACATGTGATTCTCTTGAAAATGATCACCCATATTAGAGGATATAGAGTGTTTTTAATAATGACCCAAACGAGGGTGGGGTCTAAGATATTTCTTTTGATTTAGAATATTGGCCGATAGAAGGATGGTACCAACTAATGTTAGGTTTTGAGGATTGTTATGTGATATTTTGTTAAATTCATTTACATATACACCAACATCGTGATGAAGTAGGTACAACCTGTGTTATAAGAGCATAGTAAGTATGTAAATACCCAAAATATGGTGGATTTTTTCATGTCTGTGATTTTGTAATTAAATGTAATACTAATGAAGATTATTTATTTCTTATTTATTTCCTACTTATTTTATATCTTGCATGAACACTTCATTTTTTAGTTTAGGTAATCGATAGATTTTGAGGAATCATACTAATTTATATTCCAACATTGCTCAGGTGGTCATAGAACCTAATTAAAAAAATAATACCTCAAATTCTATATATTCAAATTAGGTTTTATTCCATGTTTGTTCATTTAGATGGATAGATCTCTATATATTTGGGTACCAAAATAGATTTTTCTTAGAGTTGTGTTTATAAGCTCTTTTAATTTACTATTATATTCTTATATATGATCATCTCAGTGGGTGATTTGTATCTGGGAATTATGTTTGACCATTCAGGTTTGTATAAACTATATAAACCCATATGGTTGGTAGGATATTGGTTCACTATTTACTTTTATTTTATATTGTTTACATAGTTTTTTCATTATTTGTTATTTTATACATTAACTGAGGGTATAATATTTCCTCTATTCCTCTTTTGACCCACCATGCTAATTGGTTGCCTCTAGAATATGGTGTGTCAGGGTCAATGTCACGTTGCATTTCAGATCAGACCTATTGATTTAGGTAAGGGCGTTATACAAGTATCACACAAAAATTTCATATCCAATATTCCTTATATTACTCCATACTGTATAATATTCAAATTCCTAAAAACACTTCATATTATATGGCCATAAAATCTTGTAGAAAATGGTCAAAGACTCATAAAAATAATTTCATAATAATATCCCCTATTACATGGCCATATAAGGTAAATAATTATAAAGGAAATTTCACCAAACTATGATGGTTGGATTTCAGTACGAATAATGTATATGAATTAATTCCCCAACATGAATTCTGAACTACAAAAAATTCCCAACCATAAGATATTGAATATCTATTCGAGCAATATTCTAATAAAGTGTGGCTAAATTCTATTTTTTAAACTAGTTAACATAAAAGGATATAAATATAATCCACTATTGTTACTACAACAACATCCATCAATTGTATTTTGATAGAATAGAAATTTCAACACATACACTAGTTAAAACTGAAGATGTTTTTATATCAATAAATAATTGGTAGATAAAAATTTTAAAATAAATTATTAATATTAAAATTAAATTATCCTATTAATATATGAAAAATATGATACATCTCTACATTCACTTGTGAATTTTAGGGCAAGTATATCTAATTCATATATAGTTGTCCAGTGATATCCATCCACCCACTATGAATAGTTTAGTGAAATCATAAAATCTATCCATGAAAATCAAAATAGAATAAAATAATTGTATTAATAAAGAATTAATAGATCAATATCTACATTGATGAAGCTAATGTATATAGGTCTCCTTAAAAGAATCCTTAAGAAATTAATTCATCAAATACATTATCATGGATAAATATGTTTTATTTTTTCATCATTGAGAAATATATTAACAAATATAAACCTTTTTAATCTGTATCCACCCTATTAAAGTTGAAGGTTATGTAATTTATTATGGTATTGAAACTAAAAATGATTACTGGAATTCCAATACGATATATTATAGGGACATGGATTTTTTATTACACTCCCATATTAGTTTATTGGATATCCTATCCATTTTTGAAAAGGATAATATAAAAAAAATTGATAAATCAAATTTTAGGGATTCATTTTTTTATAATTTTATCCCGATAAAAAAAGATGTAAATACATCTGAAAAAATGCATTTTTCTCATATATAAGGGTTATTCGTGTGTTAAGTTATTATATTCATTATATAATGTTATAAAACAAGTTATTTATTATGAGGTATTATTTTCATGGATGATATATAATTGATTATGTGGAATATTATGTTTACATTTTTAATAATGTTATATTTGGTTTCCACATTATAATAATATTAAAAAAAAATATTTTTTATGTTACATCATGAGATGGTAAATATCCCATCATTAAATTGTAACATCCCAGTTAAATAAAGAATAAGACATATTATATATATATATATATATATTAATATTTGTGATTTAAATATTAATTTTACTTTAAATGGGTTGTTATGTTTGATAGCATACCTGATATGCAACAACGGGTTTCTTTAAAATCTTACGTTTCACACTAATAATAAAATATTGTTATTCCAAATGAATGTTAACTCCTAGTCTTTCTATTGGAGGGAATGAACAAATCCAACTAAAATTTGATTATATATGTTTATTAGATGTATTTACTTTTTTACAATAAAAGTTAATGGTTTAAAATGTGAATGAATCTAATGTTTAGCATAATTTACATTAAAAGGTCAATTTACCACCTTTTAATGTCGAGCCCTATTTAAATATAATTTTGTTCATTTTTATATGATTTTTTGACCAAATAAAATTCTTCTTTTGATTTGGAAGATAAAATATTACTTTGGGTAATTTTCGGTATTTTTCGGATAAAAATTAATTTTTAATGAATAGTGGAAAATATTGTATTTATTTTAAAAGTGCCTTTTAATATAATTTATTTATATGGTTATATTACCTTTAAACAATGTATAAAGTGTAATTAGAATATATTTTTGCCATTTAATCCAATTTTGGTCATTCTAATTAATTTCACACTGAAATTGGACATAAACAAGTGTCTGTATTTTGATAGTTATTATTTCATAAAAACACGCTATTTGTTTTAACAATGGGAAATAATTTTGAAATTAATTAATGACACTTTTATGTTTTTAATTTTAAAAAATAATCATCATTATTTAATTCAGAATATCAAATAAATCATAGGACGGATTTTTGGTATTTTTATGAAAAAACACCAATTTTTTATGAATAGTTAAACCACTTAGTAATAGTTAAAAAACTGACTTTTTGATTTAAATAAAATTTTACTACATCTGTGAATTAAATTTTAAAAATACAACATACATGGTTGTTATCAAGAAGTAAAATATGGTTCAATAAGATGAATGTTTTTAGCGAATAGTAACTTTGGACTTCTATTTACGGATGTTAAGGGTAAATAAGGAAATTAATGGTAAAAAAATTATAATAATTCAAAATTACCTTAAAACATGTCCACACCTTATTGGTTGAGTCATTTACGACCATGGTCATCGTTTGGTATATTTTGGGTCCCCATTTAGCCACTTGGGAGTGATAATAAAAATTTGGATAAATTAATTTAAAGTAATGGAAAAATAGACATAAACAAAAATCTTTTAGTGATTAATTTTTATATATTGATATATAAGTAATATTTTTGACTATAAATATTCATTGGAAAGATAAAAAAATTTCCTACATCATGGTTTTTTTATAATTTTTAGACATCAAATAAATTAATTTATTGATGACACAATAAGGATGTAATATTTACCTCATTAATTAATGATTTAAATAAATAAGAGTATAATGATTAAAATATTATCCAAAACCTGTCCCATTATAAATGAATGATTTTATTTCGACAATGAGTAATCTTATCTTCGACTGTAATGTTTCTTTATTTTTTTAAACTTAATATCATTATATAATAAAATAATATTTTCACACTTTCTTAAAGAGCCCATCCTCCCCATTATAAAAATAGACCAATTCTGACAAATTACTCACAAATATCAAGCCATTTGGATCATCCAAACTCTTTCCAATTAATCTCCCTACATCCCTATCCCCCTCTTAGATGCCTTACCTTTGTCAGATGGAACTTCAATAAGTCCTTTTGTTTCAAACCAATGGAAGTTACCCAAATTAAAGGTAACATTTTCTCTTAAATTGTTTTCCTTTATTTTACATATAAACCCCTAATATCTTTTTATTACATTTTTTTAACAAAAAAAGTAGACTCGATTTACTAGGATGTTTTTATGATTTGTATTCAAACTACACTTACACACACCTCCATCTAATGGATGAAGAACATAATATTTCTGTTGATTGCAAACTAACACCTCACGAAATGATGATTGTTCAAATATATCCAACCGCCTCTCATGGTGGACATTATGATGGAACTATATGTATATATGATATATATTATTTTTATGTTTCCTTTATTCTTCTGTAATTTCAGTTTATCGAATGTCTTTATGGTTTCCATTTTGGATAAACACTATAATATCATTAGAGAAAGTGCGGACTACCACCCCCTCAAAGTGATATGAAACGTTATTTCCAAATGTGGGACGTTTAAAGGATGTAGTTAATGATATTATATATGATATTATATATGTATTTATACTATAATTATAAAATACCTATGTATCATTATGTTCTAATTCCATTAAAATAAGAAATATAAATGAAAGTAGTGTTCATGCGTACGTATGGCTTACCCTCTCCATGAACGGTGCATTTCATTTATTACCTCTAAATGTTATGTACTATTATAAATACATTTATATACACTATATATATAATATATATGATATATAAATTATTAATATCATTTTGGATATAATGAAACTTTGAACACATGAAAAACATGTAATTATAAGAAGTCCATTTGTGACTCAAGTACCAAATATTGAAAAAAATGAACATTATTAACATAAATGATTACATAATATCTATAACATGGTAATAAGTGGTATAAAATGAATAATAAACTTGAAAAAGCTTCTTAAGCAAGTATAAATTATCTTTTGTTTATTATTCAATAGATTAAAGAAAAATCGAGTCAAGTCAGACACGAGGTAAGGGATTTTATTATCTCACTTTTAATGCCATGAGATTTCCATTGTTTGCCACTTATTTATTTCATGTGGTGTAATTTATAATTACATTTATATATATTATCATGGTTTTGTATGATTATTTTGGAGGTTTTTAACTTTTGGACATACGACTCAGTTGATTTCAATGTGGTAAATGGTTTCATCTCACTTTTTATTCTCGTGAGATTCATGCTATATTTGCCACTATTTTCATTTTGTGTGGTGTATGTAATACCTATGATTTTACGATTTGAGTAATATAATTTCATTTATGAGATTTTACATATTCATCTTATGATCATTCTATCATGTGGCATATGTTTTGTAAGTTACTAAATCGGTAAGGGAACCTTTCACCCTTCTCATTTTAAAAGACTTCTTTTTGATATGACTTTTAATTTTCATTTTATTATGTTGGGATATATTCTCATATATCCTTATTGACATAAACGTTTTCTTCTATGTGATGATATACCATCTTGGTCTCATCAACCAATTTTCTGAATTTTAATGTGACATCGTTAGGCTGTCGAATATTTACAAGGGAACTTCTTTACCCAATTTCAATTCGTTAGTTTCAACTTGTACTTCTTGAATATGTCATCCTATTAATATGTGTGAATGAACATTGATTGTTTTACACATAATATCCACTTATATTGGGTGTATTTATATTTTTGACACATAATTATGTGATTTATTTATCTTTTATTTAAGGATACCATCTTTATAATATATTTCATCTCAAATTACATTTCCATTGAGACTTCATTGTTGTTATGCACCAATTCACTCTTATATGGATTATATGTTGTACATTGACATATTATATCATTAATCCCTTTATTATCATTATATTATAATGTTCTGATTAAATTTTATTCCTCAATTATTTGTATTCAAGCATCTCTCTTTTTGTTAGAAAAAAATCTTTAACTAAAATATCATTTTAAATGTTTTAAATGTTTATTCATCTAAATATTTGTCTTTAATTTCCATGTTTTTAAAAGGTTTTTAAGGATGTATTTATATAAAAATTAATGTTTTCAAATGATAATTCATTTAAAATATTCAAAGTGGTATGGGACACTTTGATTCAAAAATCTCCTTTCAAATAGTTTATGAAAATGGATTCATTATTTCAATATCTTGAAATTACTTCCAATGCTTGAAAAGGAAATGTTATTAGTGAAATGTTTATATTTGAAATATTTTATGTTTTATAATGGTACTTAGACATTTGAAAGGTGGTTACGTGACAATCCAAATGACAGGTAGTGCCGTGAATACCTGGACGGGTGGTTACATTATAACCTCTAATGCATTAGTTAATGAAGTTGGCCGTATGGCTTTTCCATTTAGTGATATTTGTGGAAGTTGACAATATGGTTATTCAATTTCTGTATGTTTATGTCCCAAGTTACCTTTATATATTATGTGTTCTATATATCGGTAATATTTTGGTTACAAAAATGGTAAGTAGTAATCTTTTATTCAGTGAAGAGTATTTACTACTTCATAAAGGTGAAAAATATTACGTATGTTAAAGTATTCATGGTTTACATGTCATTTAAAAAAAATTGTTTTTCTTCTTTGTGTATCCCTTACTGAGCTTTTTATGCTCATCCCCTTTTTTTGAAATGTTTTTCACAGGACATAAGGTAGAATAAATTCATGGACGGGATCAAGGAAAAGTCATGATGTCTTAAACATGGAACTAAACCTGAATATTTTTTTCAAATTTATTGTTTTATGAAAAAAAGGAAACTGTGAAGAAGTGTCTACTTTTTAATCTTTTGAGATGTAATAGTTATGTCCTAATTCTCTAAAACTCTAAACCTAAAAATATACCCAATGTTAATTATTCATTTTATTCAATATTATGTGAGATTTAAGGCCGGGACCTTACAAAAATACTTAAAATTTATTGAAGATATTTACAAACCATAAGTGATCAAGGAGAACAGTTGAGATCATTTGATAATTCACCATAGAGACAAGATTATTCTAGGATTTTTTTTACAAGACTCGTTTATATTATCCATTCAAAATCATTTTATACACTCAACTAATGTTCATTTACACTAATCATAATTCAACACTATGATATTCTTTAATTATATATGGATAATTTATATTTATTTCATAAAAATTCATTTATATATATTATATTAAAATAGGGTTGTTCATAACAACATATATATCCAAATATTGTTGAATTGTGATGATACAAAAACATTACCAATGGATCAAATCATGATGTGTTGAAAAATATAATCTCCATTTAGGGTTCATAATTTTAATTTCATCCTTCTAACTAAGGATAGTTGGATATGGTCATATAATTATAAGAATCTTATCATTACATAAATAATTCTAGTTCTTCATTGTATTAACAATTGGTTTCCCAGATTATCATTCTTCAATTGTCTTAACGACACAAAATTATCATAGGTCTGATTCAAATCATTATGCATTCTATATATAATACTGTGTGAAATTATTTATTTAAAAAATACATTGAATAAAATATCACCTTAAATTTGGTATGAAATGTAGGTACATTTAATTAACACATATAATTATTTTAAAAATTGAAACAACATTGAATATTTTTATAAAAAAGGTCAATATTTTCAAATCATTACTAATAAATAAAATAATATTTTTTTATTATTTAACAATGGAAATAAAAAATAAATACACTATTATTTATCATTAATATGTATAAAATGTTAATAATAACACTACATATGATATTAATTGAAAATTGACAAACAATAAAAACTCAAAATAATTGAATCTTTTAATCAATGATATTTTACCTCTTAATGTCTGGAATTTCCTTATAGATCCATCTCGTATTAAATGTACTTTTTGTTAGTCATAATATTAATAAAAATTACATGGTAATTAAATATTGAATTTAATATCAATTTAATGTTTTAAACCATCAAAATCATTAATATGAAATTATAATAAAATTTTCAATATATCACAGAAAATAAATTCTCATAAATCTAATCCACATTTAGGGAAAAATTATTTTATTCATTAAGTAATATATTCAATATATATAAAAAATATCCAAACTATTTTATGAAATTTTCCATAACCCAACCATTGATCTCAAAAAAAATTGAACTCAACACACTCAAATAAAAATCACATTACAAATAATAAATCCATGAAATAAAATTATAATATAAAATGTGGAAGATATCAAAATCATAAACTCATATGTTCTGGTTATTTATATTACAACATGTAATTGTTTTTCCATACACTAATTTCACTTTAAAAAATTCTAATAAACTAGAACCATTTATTTTTTTCATTTTTCCCCAGATAATAATTATCACTAATCCAATCCTATTAAAATGATAATATATATGACAATTTGCGTCAAAATTAATTTAAATTTCAATAAATTAAAAATATTTGAATTCTAAAATTATGATATATTTTAAACCTTACATGTATAAGAGGAATAAAGTAACCTTTTTGAAGGTCGAATTCTGTCACAAAATCCTTTAATTTACATATTAATTTCAATTTTAGAAAAAAAAATAGTTTGATAGTTTCTATTTTTAGATCTCTTCACTTGTATAGGAAATCCAATATTTCTTCCTACCAAAAACCTATATAATTAATGTGACTCTAATACTATATTATATAATCTTATATAGGAGGACCCAAATTGATTCCCAATTTATAATAATTTTTCCCTAAATTAGTGTCTTTGTATAATAATAGTGAAAAAATTGGCAACTTTAAAAATTATGATATTAATTTACAACATTAATGTAATATCAATTTCTTTAAAATGATTTGGCAAAAATATGACATCGTTATTCATATCTCATATAAAATTAAATAAATGATTAGAAAAAAATATTCATTGTGTGATACAATATAAAAATATGTATCCAAATAATATATAAACACTATATTTAGTAATTTAAATAATTATTACTAATGATATAAAGAAAAATAAATGATTTGAAAGATGACCAAGGCCATAGAATTTGTTACAGACATTTCTATTACCTGTATAGGTGATTTGATATTTGAAATAAATAATAAATTATGTTTCATGATGTGAAATGATTGGTGAGACTAAATCTTTTATTTATCAAGGCTCATCTTCTGTGGGTGATGATGGTTGTTATATGCTTGTCATGGGCTAATAGATGGGGGAAGATAGTAAGTGTAAAATGGCGATGTGACAAAAGGTAGCCTAATGTGAAGTTGTCGGGAAGGAGCAGGATCTCTGGTAACATGTTCGTTGGTGGTGGTGACCATATTTCCATGGAGGTTACGGGAGAATAATGGTCATATCATATGTGAAGGGCAGTATTTTCTATGATATAAAATGGTGAATATGGGCCCTTGATGTAGGGAATCAGATGGTGAATAAACACTTGAAGGAATGATGAAGTTGTATCTTTTCCTTTTTTTGATTGGCCAATGGTGGAGCCAGCTAAACATGATCAGTGATGTTGGACCTAGTGATATGGCTTGTTTTGTGTGTCTTCTGGATGTGGAAAAAATTAGTGGATATGGAATACACACTATGGGGAATTCTAGTTTGATGAGGTAATTATTTAATTGGACCATAGTGCAGTTAAAAATGGTTCTATAGTCCATTTATTGGGAATCGTGTATAGTAAGACATTTACCCTTTCATATAAATAAATAAGGCTTTATGGGTGGGTAATCCCCTTGATGGGGCTATGGGATAAATTTCCAACCAATGTGAAAGGTGTATCTATGTTTTTATGTAATTATTCTACCAACCACATAATATGTATATTTTCTAAAGCCTACACATATTTTAAGAGGAAATAAAAAATATATTGTTGAATACATTTATTATATTATAAAATAGTTTGTAATGTAATTATTTGATATCTAAAATGAATTTATAATAAAAATATTATAAATATATCAAAACGAGTAATTTTTAGTGATCCCAAATAAATATATGATTCTATTAAATATGTGAGAAATATAATAGTCAATATTGAATCATTCTAAAAACTATCTAACAATTAGTTACTAAAATTTCATTACTCAAAGATATATATGTCATTAGGATGATTATATGAGGTAGAATCTAAATATAAATATATTTTGTACCTTTTTTAAGGTGTACATCATATATCCTTCAATAATATTTTTATGAATTGATCTATATTTTTTCATAAAAATCCACCTACCATAGTTTCTATATATAAGATGGATTATATCACCATAAAGTCATAGAAAACCGACTTATTTCCCTATTTGATATACTATAGCTATGAAAAAGGAAATTTCCAAAAAATAATTCATTTTAAATCATATTTGATAATAAACTCTTCCTCACTATATCATAGTTTGTTCATAACCAAAAAATATTAAAATACATCCCCAAAATGATATAAATTGAATCAATTTATCCAATTACATATATCATACATATCACATTCAATAATGTTTTTAAAAAAAAATTAACTCAATATAACATCATATGAATTTATATATTTATATATATATTATATTTTGAAAAATTGAATTTTTCTAATATTATCTTAAACATAGAGGAAAAAATCAATAAAACCATCTTAATTTGGATTGAAACACATAGAATAATTTATTGTAAATTCATTTTGTTAAAATAATCACATAAATTCGAATTCTTGTGTATTAATACCTATTCATATCATTCTAGTGACTGCAAAATAATTTATTTTAGATAAGAACATAGTCAATGATAATATTCATTCAAAATATGAATATATATTTAAAAATATTATTTATTATCTATCAAAATATTTATAATTTTCTATTAATTTCACTAACATCACAAAAATAACAGAATACCTTACAATAATAACAAACATTATTTATTAAAAGGTGATATATTCTATATAAAAACATTTTCTACTATCATTTTTAAAATTCATCCACTTTATATAAATATGTATAAATAAATAATGAATTAAATCCCTTTAGAATGAATTTGAAAAATTCATTTTATTTTAAATAATGACTCAAGAATAATATATTATAATTTATTTGATGGAAGAAAATAAAAATACACTTTCATAATTATAATTATATGATATTTATTAGAAACCATAACTATTGTATCTCTCTTTATCTTAAAAAATTCTACATCTAAGAAATTATTTACACTAAATAAATGATATATCATTATTAATCTCTATCTAATGGTCAAAAAACTCACTATGCATTCACATGGTGATTATAGAGATTCCATATATTTGTAGTTTTCATTATATATAAAACTAAAAATATATATAACAAAAAACTCATAAAGTTCAATTTTATTACACGATTTAATCGAAAAACATAAAATAAAATGGGAAATATATCCAATTTTGAATCATTTATAAAATAATATGTAATAGGATAATAGATATTTGTTTCAAATAATGGATCCAATGATTTATCACTAAAAATGAGTTACCAAATTATAGTGGTTTGTAAATAATATGTGATGAACCTACACACCATTCCCAACTCAATCAATTAAAATAAAAATCAAATTGAATATTCATGTTTTAACAAAAAACCAATGATAAAAATAATTATATAATCCCGTATATTATTATAAACTTGTTATAATAATACAACTATATAATAAATCAATTTCATTAACCCAATATTATTTTTTAAACTATATAGGTCTTAAAAATGCATTAGAAATTAATTTTATATATTAATGAATTTTTACAATAAAAAATGATATTTTATTTGATATTTGAATAAACATAATTATTATGCCTGGTCAATACACAATGAACATATTTTATTATATTTCAATATTTCAATATTTTTACTTAGGATATTAACAATTCATGGTTAATGTTCTTTTTATCTGAATATTCACTGTCCAAAAGATATAATCATTTTTAAATTTCATAGAAATACTTATTTTATAATCAGTATTTATTATAATAAAAATTTCATGTGTTACACCTAGTGTCTTATGCATAAACTCACATTTATCGATGTCTAATAAGAAATAAACAAGTGTACATGGGTATACTACAGTGAACACGTGTGTTGAAATTTATAACCACATATATGAGATTCAAACTTGTTCTAATTTCACATACCAATGTATATAATTTTTTGAATACCTAAATCCATAGATACCATTGATGAAGCTCATAATTTCACACATGTCATTATTTTATTAAATGTTTTATTCCAATAAATAATAGTTTTTTAGTAAGTTTTAAAATTATAGTTTCTGTTAATAATTTCAACTAAACATTGAAATTAAACTTTTTTCGTAATATAAATAATTTTAAATCACCTTGGTATTTTCTCAAAATCATTTTCTCCACTAAGAAATGTGAAAAACATTTTTTTAGGGTAACGTGTTTGATGGGATAAATTTAACCTACTGGGATGGGGACATGAAACAACTCTTATGAGTTATAATTAAATAGTTAATGTTTTTTCATATAATTTGATCCATGAATTGAAGAATTATTAATATGGCCCCATATTACACAAATTTGAAACAGAAATGCCCTATGACATCCACTGAATATAGAACAAAACTTGAAGAACATTTTCCAAAACCGAGTCAATGAAAATTTAGACTATTTAAAAGAAATAAATTCCTGGGAAATTGGAACATTATAATTCCATCTGTCTCATAGTAAGAAATTTTTTTCGGATTAAATCTATTATAACACGATCTAAATGTTATTAATGCGGGTAAACTATTATGGGTGCATATTTTTGATGTAGTAGATTAATATCTATTTTTACAAATTCCCATAATTAAAAACTATTTTGGCAAAAAATAATCAATCTATTGAAGGATATAATTGAGAACAAATTTCATAGTCCACTCCTAAGAAAAATGTTTCTACCTCTTAATTTCATTGTTTTAGGAATCATTGGAAATCCATAATGTGAATATTTATAGGGGTAATTTTGTGGGAATAATATATTATGTTTCTATTGTACATTATTCATTTGTTCTTCTTCTAATATATTTTATTCATACATATGTTTTCTTTATCCATGATACTTCTAATATTCATTAAAATAGAGAAGTTTCCAACATTATAGTTTTTTACGGGGAGTGATGGTGAATGGATTTTTTTAAGAATGTTACCCAATATAATATTCAATTAATATTAGAATTAGTGAAAATTCTTTTTATTAATGGATCTCCCATATTGATATATTATTATTTCCATATTTTTATATGTTTTTATTCCTCTTCCTCATCTTCATAAAATTTCAAATGAGATGATGTGTCATTGTGGGGATAATGTGATTGAGTACTTTCCTACATTTGGACAGTTGACAAGTAATTTTAAAAATTCAATGGGATGAAATTTTGTTAAGGATTTTATCAAAACCTATAGTATATTGTTGAGAATTAAAATTTTAAATTATAAAGATACCATCATTATAATCTCCAACAAAAAACAAAACATCATCATTAGTATCTTTTGGTCGTATATTCATTCTTTTTTTGGTATTAATTTTTATATATGTTATGACTTTAAATTACATCCACGAACAATATATTAGTATATAATTAATTGTGCATTAGTATGTTTATAAACAGTGACAGTGAAAAAAAATTTGTATGAGGAGCCTCCTCAGAATATCTTCCCACTACGGTGAATAGTGATAAATTATTTGGAAAATGTGAATTTAATATTTAGTTAATGATAAAAAAATAAATATAGTAAATCTAGTACCCTTTATAGGGAGACCAATATTTTTTTCACTGGTTATTAAAAATGAATTTTTTTAATAAAACTGATAAATTATTCATTATTGTGTATATTTATTTAATTTGGATAAAGATAGAAATTGAAAGTCACTTTTCTAATTCTTAAAATAATTTCTATCTTTTTATTATTTTATTAATAACATATCATTTAAGATTCAATTTTAGAAGTCTGTAAATGTGAGTGATGAATTTTTAAAGTAATTGAGAAATATTTACTCGTTATTGATGAAATATAATGTTCAAGTGAAGCATCATGAAAAGTTTGAATGAAATCAATTTTTCCAACATTTTCTCATAAAGAAACATTTAGGGAAGACTATATGATTTAAATATCTTCAAAACAATACATATTATTTCCATTGGATGATGAGTAATAAGACATTAAAACTAAGGCAGTATTGGGTGGTCATCATGAATTGGAGCAATATTAGTCTGATTCTGAAGATGATTAAAAGTTATGGGATTATCTTATCTTTCTCAAGGATATAGAGCCCACACTCTACCACTCCAATAATTTAGTAGAACACACCTCATATGTGGTTAAATATGGAGGAAAATAAGATGTTATCGATGTCCTGCCTATATCAATAATAAATATACTCCTATAGGAAATGAGGAATGAAGATGAATTAAAATACTATCTCTCTGAATATTATAATATTTAATAGAAATTTTTTATCCTGATATTATTAAACATGAATTGGATTTGCCACCCATGAAATTAAATTTTTAGATTCATCCAATTCATGGGTATCCTTGGATGATATTGATGATGAATATGATACAACAGATGATAATGGGACACTAGTGGACTGTTCTAAATTGATCTTATTCTAAGATAAATGGCGTGACATGTTAGACTTGTTTATTAATTAATTTGATTAATTCATATTAAATTAATATTGTCTTCTAAAATCCTATTTTGTAAAATTTAATGAAAAGAATCACATGATGATGGTTTATATATTGATGATGAAAATAACAAAGGATTTGTGGCCAAATTAATTAAGGAACCATTATTTCTCCTTCCCCCATCATTCATTTCATACTATGTTTATAAGTGAATGTAATTGTTTAAAAATATAAATTATTTATTTGAAATCAAATTAGAATGAATAAATAATTAAGGGAATATAATTTTGGTTTTATATGTCATGCATTCCACAACCACAATTAGAATTCGATTGACTAATAAGAAATTCAAACTATAGGATGTCACAATCATATACCAATTTGGGTGTTCCACACCAGATATATGTAGTTGTCCCAAAATTGTTAGGTTTAATAATTTTAATTATATTTATTTAAACATTATACATTAAATTTTTTACTCAATGATTCATAACAACTTATTCCCATATGAATATGTATTCTAGTTTTATCATTCTGTCTCTTTGGTTTTTTATCCTTATCATCTTATTTTTTTGACATTAATTAATGATTTGGTATATTTTAATTATCAGATGACAAAAAACCTATTAATGAATTATTTCAATTTTGTTTTCATTTTATTAAGAATATATATTTTTAATGATTAATTCATATAAATATTCATAGTTGAATTTATTTTGTGGGACAATACATGATTTTTATTAAAAAATGTGTTTTAAATTATTTTTCTAAAAAATCCACTATGATTGTTTTTATTAACACTGTATCTATTTTTTCCATTTTTTAAATATATTTCCATGAAACACTGACTCATATTACATTTCCCAACCTATTTTGGAAGTATAAACCATGTTGATATATTATTCATAATATTAAAAATTTATTAATGTAATTATGTTTTTTTTACTGAAAGTAAGAGATAATGATTATTATCTTTCAATGATATGGATTCTATGATATGTTATGATCTTATTGATGTAGTTTTTTGAAAATTCATATAATAATTTGAGATATAAATTTACAATTTCTATTTTCTAATAAAATACATGAATTTCATTATATATTTATTCAAAATTTAAAAGATTATTTTTCTTTACCTAAAGTGACCTTTATGATTTTTCATGAAAATTTAATTTTTGAGTGTGGGGGAATGGATTTTCATGGGCATTTTTTAGGATACAACTCATTTTATAGGGTGCGATGTGTGTTTAATTTTTCATATAATTATAATAATAAGAGGGAGTTAATTTTATGTTTGGAGCCTTATTTTTTTCATTATATAATCCAAAAAATGATATAAAAATATCAATATATAAATAATAAAAATTATGGAAAATAGTTATGAGATTCAATTAATCATCTTTCTTATATTAATTAATCTTATACCTCTAAATACGTAACTAAATGATTTTATTTAATTTATTTTATTTTATTTTTTCACTCATATTCTAGGAAAAAATATGTAAACCAAGAAATAAAACAAATAAAAATATAGATAATGTAATAATTATAATGAAATATTCCTTTGAGTTCAATTTTTGACATATGTAGGATTTTAATGTTTGTGGAATATAAATTTCAAAGGGAATCTAGTCAGATATATTCTATTTTTTCACATAATTATTAATGTATTGGAATTTGAGATTTAAAATCCTACATTAATTACTTAAATTTCTAAAGTATTTTAACCTCCAACCCTAAGACATATCACTAACAATAAAAATTTCATCATAATTAAAAATATTATTATGTATCACATTCTGGAGAGAACGGATTTTTTCATTCCAATTTTAAAAATTTACATTATATGTATGGGATGAACCCCATATTTCATTTCCCTTGAGTGAAATGAGAAAATAATTTTATTGTGAAGTATTTTTAATTAGACAATTTATGGATTTTAATGTTGAATTAAATTAATTAGGTGTGTTTAAAATTAAAGGTAATTGTTTTTCATAGATTAGTCCTGTTAAAATTCTATTTTGGAGAAGGTACTGTAAATTTATTGACACCTCATTTTGATGTGGAATTTGATACAGAAATATGATGAAAACCAATGACTGAATTATTTATTTCTGGTATATAAAAATGTATAATAATTAAAATATATTAATCTATAATTATATATTTTTATTCCCAAAAAATTATTACATCATGGGTAATTTAATTTTTTTGTTTTATTATAAATTTGTGTTTAATTGTAAAAATTTAATAATTTGGATTAAAAAAATTTGTATATTTAAATTTTATTTATTCTATAAAATCCTCTAATATAATAATTTTTTTATGTTACTTTTTATTATATCATATTTTTTTGGTGTTGGATATTATAGAAATAGATGAAAGATCTGAATCAAGTATAATAAAGCCCCATTAATTCTCACAAGCTGGAACATGGAATTTGGTACTAGAATGAAAGAATTTTTAACAAGGGACTATATCTCCCATGTGGGAATCTCAATTGAGATAATAATACAAATAAATTTATAAAATATCTTATTAATCATTTTTTTATGAACCAACATGAGATTTTCCCTCTCTCAATCCCATAATGAGATAAGAAATAAAAAATTTGTAATTCCAATAGTCTCCTTGATTGAAAATATTTTCATTGTAAATATTTTTATAAAACAAGCTATATGTTTCAGATAGATCTCAAATGTTTTGGTTTCATATGTTAGGAATTTTGGAAGTAATTTATACTATACTATATTCCAATTTTTATCCATTAAGTGGGCTGAAAATAAGCAATCATTCACATGAAAAAATTAGGGTCAAATTTTACAAACCCTTAAATATAAAATATTGTCCATATCCATTTAATGGGTGTTGGGTAACTTGGTTAAAAATTAATTTATCTATTTATAGGGTAATTGACTTTATAATATTATACTAAATTTTTTATTTTAATTTATGATTCCTTCTTCATCTAATTTATTTTTTTACATTTTTATCCCAATATTCTCCACATAATATCAAATTTAATGACAACTTATAATCCTTGTTATTTGAGGGTTGAGTGGTGTTAATTGATTTAAATTTTCAATCAATTTTATTATTATTATTATCAATCTATTTTAGTAGATATAAACTGGTTATGGTTAATACGCCTCTCTATGTTTTCTACTGCTGTAATTTAATTACCATACATTTTAATTCCTCTATATCATCATTATAATGATGAAAATAGGGCAGAGTTCGATTAAGGAGATGATGTGTTGGAGTATTGTATGGAATTTAGAGGACAGTGTTTTGAGAATAATAATTCCACAAGAGGGTATTAATTCATAGGGTTTTTCTACAAATATTGTATAATAATTAAAATTAATATTTTAATGAATATGGAAAACATCACCATAATCTTCTAAGTTCAAAAAAATTTCTTAAGAAAATTAATTGATTATTCTCTTATATTTTATTAGGTTTTTCGTATCTATTAATTTTTTTGCATTTCATAACTCATAAATATAAAAATACTTCGTTAGTAGTATATTATTTAAATAATAATTAGTTTAAATTGATCATTTTTGTGTGTTAGTGGCCACTAAGAGAGATCAACCCTACATTGAGCACTATTCTTCATTCATTGGATAATACAAATTTATTGGTGAAGGATCCCAAAGAAATCCATATTATAAACCATAATATTCCATCTATTATATATTATATATATGTACACACTTGTAAACAATTAAAAAATGTGAAAAAAGGTACAACAAATTGTAAAATGATTTTCCCATAGGTTCCCAAGTTGATCCTTTTTTAAATGAATATAATCTTCTATTTAATCAAGTTTATACATATTCTATTATATTCCTTTTGGTAAAATCATATAATCGTGTGCTATAATGACCCGAGAATTATTCAATCGATAATTATATAATTTCTAGAATTGTTTTCACCTTGTTATATATACATTATAATTAAAATATAGGGTTTTGTAGAATTATCTATAATCATTATTTAATATTGTTGAACCTTACATGGAGTATAAATTTTTCATGAAAAAAACATATCTATATGTTTACACCATTGATACATTCAAGATTATTTTTCTCTATTTATGATGAGTCACTAGTGTTGAACCCTTATCATTGGTCAAAACTATACCCTATTGAAATATTTTATAACATGTGATGAATAATTAAATTTTTATTAAGGGATTTAAGATGAATAGATTACCATCAGTCTAGTGAAAAACATGAGAACCCATGAGAATTTTTTCCTTTATCACACAAAAACATGGAATGCATAAATAAAACATTCTAATCCGTGAAAATTAATATTATATCAGTAAAAACATTGAAACCATTACAAAATATCGGTAAAACCATAATAGTATCCTTAGTCTAGTAAGAAATCATAAAATTATTTCATTTAATGTTAACCCATTAACAGTTAAAGGTTCATAGCAATTCCAAACGTTTGGGAAGAAATTGATTTCTATAAAATAACACCATTTATTGAAATATTTATTTAACCATCATAAATAATAATATATCTAACCCATATTAACTCAATTTATCACATTTTAGAATTATTGAATCCTAATTAATTAATAAGTGTTTGGATTCCAGATAATCTTAATCTTTTATCATCTACTAAGTGTATTTATTTCCGAATTTAATAGAGATAAATATCATAATCACCTATCATCAAGAGATATATAGGGATAACCCATCATCATCTATAATTGTAATGTAAAATATATACTATAGGTAACTTTAAATATTTAATTTTTTAATCAAAAACCCTTTAAAAACTGATTTGAACCCATTATCAAAATAGTTTTTATAATTTCATTACCATAAAGATAGATATCATATTTATTTAAATAATGTTAAAATAATAAACAATATAGTGTGAATATGATATTAATTGTTAAAAATTACTACTTTTAAGGTAATAATGATTATTATTATTAGTTATTTTTTCTTGAAAGGTCGATAACGATGTACTAAATTTAAAAAAAACAATCTTCTACACATTAGTAAAAAAATATCTAAATTTCTCAATGCTAAATTTGTAATGGATTAAATTGAAAAAAATTAAAAATAAATGAAAAATAGGTCAAAAAATATTTTAATATTATTTTGTGTATAAATAATACATTCATTGAACATTTTTATAAACACGTATATTGAAGATAACTATTAGAAATGAATTATTTAAAAAAACTTTTCAAAGAAAAATCCGTTATGACTTTAATAACAATTTAGTTAAATTAAAATTAAAAGAATGATCCTGATAAATATTTATAATCCACAATAAAGTTTATAAAACATATATATATTGTAGTAAATACACCATTCAAAAAAATGATATAAAAAAGGATTGAGTGTTGATTAATTGATATTGAGAGTGGAAATCCTTCATTTTGTCTCCAAACATACTATATTCATTATTTATATACTATATAATGAAATATATTAATTATTAAATTTCCTAATATCCTTTTCTAGTTTTATTCCATCATTATTATCCCTTTTTGTTATAATTTTTTTGATGTCTTATAAAATAACAAAAATTCTAAAATTTCTATCTGTGGTTTTGAGGTTGTTTGACCTATAATTACTAAAGAAAATAATGTCAGGTGACCAAGAACAATAGTGGAATTTAAATATCATATATATAATATATATCATGATTCAATTTCTATTTTTATTATTTAATCACAATTTTATATTATTTGATCAACTCAAATATGAAAAATATATAACATTCCTTTATGTGGGTGTTATTCCACATATACTAATGAACAACATTATAATTATTTAATTGGTGGAAGAAGAAATAACTATGTAACATATTATATTTAATGAATTTTTTATTATTTCATTTCTACAATATATATTTAATAATTTTTACATAATATCGATCCTTTTGATGTGGGGATGAAAAAAGAAACACATCATTTTATGGAGCTGTTAATGCAATTATTCAAAAGAAGGATATATTATTTTTCAATAGGGTAGACAATTAGACAATCATGGATTATACCTTTATTATAAAAATATTTATGAAAAAATATAATATTAATTTTATTATTTCAATATAGTTGTTGAATATTTGAAGGGGTGAAGAATAAATATACATAAAATATGTTGGATTGGAATAATTTTTTTTATAAAATATCTCTCATTGGATAACATGTAAATCCATCTAGGATTGGTTACTTGAGAAGAAAAATAAATGTAATAGGTGTTATGTGTTGTTAGGGAGTGTTTCAAGAATAGAAATGATGTACTATAGTTCTCAATAGTTATAAGGATGTGAGGATAGGATGATCCACTTTAGACCTGATGGGAGTTGTATAATTGTAATTTTCAAAAAGAAATTATATCTATTAATGTATTCTCCATTAAAAAGTTTTTTTAATACAATGAAATTAAAAATATTATTGGTAATTGTCTAAATAATACCATCTAATATGAACATATATTTGAATAAAGGTATTGTCTCCATGTTTTAGCTTTAATTATCCCAATTTACTAATTAATGAGGTGACTCATTTTAACCCTGGTGATTATCCACAATGAAAAAAAATTAACCTCTGTATATAATTTGAAACTAACAATTATAAAAATTGATTCAATTTTTACTTTAATTATTTTTATAATTTTTAGAAATTACTTTTAAAATAAGTGTACAAAACCGAATGAAAGGCAATATTTATGAAATTGAATTCTTATGTATAAAGTGAAAATATAATTAAATAAAATCATTTGATGATGATTATAGAATTATATATATAATGTTTATTAAAATTTATATTATATAACTTTAAAATGAAATAAAATAATTAAGTTATCTTATAAATTACATTAGTATTAAAAAATTATATATGTGTTTACAGAAATCATCATTTTTTTAATCTTCATTAGAGACTAATTATTTTCATGAAAAATTAAACAAAATTATTATAATCTTATAAGGAAATATAATTTTAAATATATTTATATATATATATAAATTTTGAAACATATTTTCAAGACAACATATATTTTAATTATAACATATGTTCAAAAAATGAAATAATATCCATTCTTAAAAAATGTATTTTTTAGTATAAAATTTTCTAATTCTAATTAAATTCCTTATAATTATATATAAATTAATGTTAATTAATGAAATATAATATAATATCTACCAAAATTATTTTAAATTTTTTTTATTTGTGATTAATTTAATCTATTGTGATGAAAATAATTTTTCCATTAAAATAGATTTAGGAAAAATAAATATTGTAACATCAAAAGAATTTATCTTAATTTATACCAATTGATAATAAATATTATATTTATTATTCTTTTAATAAATGATAAACAGATAGATATAATTTTAAAATGTTTTTTCTTGTTTGTGCATTTCAGTAGAGTTACCATCTAATAACGGTTATAATAAATCATGTTTTTTATATGTTTTTTTGTGTTTGATAATTTTTTTTCATGAAATAAAAATTATTAATGGGAAAATATATTTCTGAATTATATTGGTGTTACATTCTATGATTAATAAATAATATATATGATCATAATTTGTTTCATTCCAGCAAAATGTTGTAAAACATTTGTTCTCATGAAATTACACTGAGTGGAAGCCAAAACATATGATCATGAATGAAAAATTTTATTAATAATTTTAAATACATATATTAAAAATAACATTTTATTAGAGGGTTAATAAAACCTCATTTTGATGTGTCTAAAAACCAAATACGAATTTGACATAGAATAATAAAAATTCATGTTTTTTGAAAAGGATATATTTGGTAGTATGTGAAAACATAGAAATGGGAGAATAATATAATGTGAATGTAGTAATATATTGTGATATAGAACATTATCATGACTAAGTTAATGAATAAAAACCATAAAATAGTTAGGGATATAATAATTCCATATATTAATAAAAATTAATTTTCAAAAGAATTTTTTTTTTATATTGAAAATGGTCTTCTATTATTGATATGTTTATATACTTCCATGATAAAGAACATGACAAATTGTTTTATCTTGATATTATTCCATCATTGAAGAAAAATATCTTCATTTCGGGTTGCATCAATCAGATATTACTATTTTCCAATTTTTTATTCAATTAAGTGAACATTTAAGATGATTTTTACATATATGAATCACTAATACCAAATTTAAATGGATGAAAAGATCTATAATAGGTTATTGTTTTATTTCTCATACCATGAGTCATTAACCGAGGAAAAAATTTATTTAAAAACATTTGAAAATAACCATAACAATCAAACATGTCATTAATATCTATAGACTCAATATAATCTCCCAAATATAACTATTAAATATTCATTAATTATCAAACTATAAATCTATTAATAATAAGGCCTGTCAAATTAAAAACCAAAAATTCAAAAATATTTAATCACCCATTATTCAAAAATAAACATCACATTTATCTCTATACATCATTATTTAATCCTAGTGAATCATTATAAATGGATAAATGAATATATAAATATATTTATATTTATCCCCCAAAAATATAATATTAACCTTCCCAAAATAAAAAAAACATAAAATTATATGTTAAACATAAGTGTTAGATATACCTCAAGAGTTTATTAAATATCATTCAAAATTTCATTAACATTTTAATAATCAAAATAACATGAATCATCAAACATTATATCTATATATTTGAGCTTATGATTATTATTAAAACTACCAACCATTATATAAGAATTTTTTACTTCATAACTCTTATGACCATATATATATAAACATTAGTTATTCAATATTATTTGAAATTCCTTACGAAAGGAATTTCAACTTTATCCTATTACAATTCATTTATACAAACAAAAATATGATTTATGTACTAAAATTCACCAATATCAATATATTATTTCTTCTACTCTAAACATAAATAAGTTATACATGTGAAATGTATATAAATATTCATTCAAATTTATGTTTTTATGACATATTCAACATTATTTACTAAATCAAGGGCACTAATTTTATGAATTCTTCAAAACCATTCCAATTTACTGTTCAACCTATAACCAGGAATAGTTCTAACAAAATGATTTAAATTTCAATTGATTTTTTTTAAAATATATAAACAATTCCTTATTATGAATATAATGATTTGCTGACAGAATCTGATATTTTCGGACAGTAGTACATTAGGTTTTGAATTAAATTTAGTTTCAAAAAGTAATGTTGTTGATAATAATTATAAAATATATATAATAATAGGAATGACTTAATTATCAAACAAAATCCCACCCATATTACTATTTATAGGGTTGAATGTATATTTTCTAATTCATCCTTTATAAAATCACTAAAAAAATCCTTATTTTATTTTAAAAAATTTAATGATTGGATATTTTTTTTCTAAATATTGTCAAATTTATACCACTTTTATTTATATTAACAATGTATAATTGTGTGTTGTGATGATTTACAATTTATTATGTCAACACATTTAATAATCGGGAATGAGAATAAACAACAAGTGAAACACTTTTTAATTATTATTATATGTGAATCCATTGGATGAAAAACGAGATTTGTAAAATGCTACTCTATATGGAAACTGATTTTATGAATATATGGGTTTTTTATTTATTAGGGGTTTTATAGGTGAAACGGATGATTTTCAAGAATCCATAGGAATTTTTTATGTCTAAAATATAATTACACGGTTTTTATAATGGGAATCCAGATGATAAATTAATTTTTCATGTAGAAATTTTATTACTTGAGGTCCATCATAGCTATCTTGGTAGGTCGGACAATAACCTCAATAAAATTTATGTAGCCACAAGCTAGCTGATGTCCATGGGAATGGATGGTTATGTAATATTTTTTAGAAATTAATTCTAATGAAACCCCATAATAACTCATTAATATAACTATATGAAACATAATCTGACTAGCACTCTAATGTAATCATTTATTTAGTAATAAATACTCATTCAAAATTATCATCCTTGAATTATGATCCTAGATTGATCTATTATTCCTAAATTTTAGGATTTATATACCTATATTGTTTCATAAACATCTCTTGAAATTCATAGCATTTATAGGATATATTGGTAGAATAATTTTATCACGTTATGATCCTTAAAAAACCTTCATATATTCTTTCTAAATTTTTCTCCTAGAATCTAGATTTCATTTTTATTATGGTGCTGAAATCTAGATTCATTATGTATGTATCTATCACTATTCTCTAATTATTTTTACCTATTTAAAATCGATTATAATATGTTGATATGTGCTTATGGCTTCCTATAAATTGAAAATATGTTTCCATACTACATTGGGTGTTGGGATCTCGTCATTTTTACCTTGTAACCATGTTTATTTCAGGGGGTTATATCTCTTGCATATGTTTTACAAACCATGTATCATTTCTGTTTTCTATTTGGGTTTCTAATCAAGAACAAGAATTACTCATGAATTGATTAATATATATGGGTATATTAATTTATGGTAAAATATTTTCCACTTATCATGTTAATTGAACGGTGTTTTCATTACATTATAAAATGGAAACTCAAATTTGTTTTTAAGGAATTAGTCATGGATGAAAATTGGGTGTTTGAAAATATTGAAATCGATAAAGATAATCCATTTCAAAATAATTATACATATGAAACACATATGAGTGTTTGGGAATTTGAATAGTTAGTGTATAGTTTTCCATATCTTCTTACACAATATTATAGTTCAAACAAGGGGTGTTCATCCTTTAATAAATTATAGGATGACTATCTCCATAAATATATAGTAAACAGCAGAATGGGGTTCACTCATTAGATAATTCCTTTATACATGTGATGAATAATATTTTTTCCAATGGAGTTGATGTGTGAACCATTAATTATATTTCTATGCATGAATTACATAGATATAAAAGACCTATTTTAACTTATGGGTGATCTTCATTTTCCATGGATTTTTATTTTTTACATAGATATGGTATATGACAGAAGATATGATAAATGAAAATGGGTTTATATAAAATATTCATTGAATCTATATTATTTGAATTTTTAATATAATTGAAAAAAATTAGAAAATTTTTTACCTTATATTAATATAAATGTGAAACTAAATGTCCAATCTATATATTAATTTAAATTACCCATGTTTTGATTATTTTAAAAACATATTGTGGAAGGCCTAGGTGGGATCACTCTAGGACAATTTAACCCAAACCCTATACACTTTTTTGAGGTTTGTATACCTTATTTTTAAGTTGTAGCAAATATAAAATGCCAAACAATGAGGTAGTGTGGATTAGGTTAGTTGGTCCTGGGTAGCTTGTGGTGAGGTGGTGGGATGTTACCCACTTATCAAATGGACTAATTATCAACATATATGGTTGTACTTTTTTATTCATTTTTTAGACATGTACCTTTCATTTTGTATTTATACCTAGGTTTTTTATATATGTTACTCTTTTGGGTAAGTAATATTCAATTTATAGTAAATATTCTCTATATTTATTCCATATATCTAGTTTCAGGATGATAAATGTTTTCCCTAGGTCATTTTTGGATCCAAGGGTGATTTTATGCGGTCCATGGGGATCTAGATACCCTTAATAAAATTTTCGGATTTTGTTAGAAGACTATATGGATGTGTTATTTTAATTCTAGTGATAAAAATATTATATTAAATTCATAGTTAAAATTAGTCTTGGGATATTTATAAATATGATTTTCAAGACATGGTTGTAGTTTTTGACAATTTTTTTTCTTGATCATACCACAAAAATCCTCTAATCACCAATTGATTTAGGGATTTGCATGTCATGTATAATGTATTGATTAAATTATGAATTTCCAATTATTTTTTATGGATTTTAAACTGATATTTCCCATTTCTATAATAATGTTATTCAGTTTTTAGTATATTGAATCCTATATACAAGACATATTACATAAGATCCTTAGGATAGTGTAGAGGGAAATTTCCCACAAGCGAATTGACATTTTGATCAAAATTTCATTGAGGATATAATCTTGGTAGTTCATTCCATGGACCAAATGTAAAACATGTTCATAATGATTATGTTTGGGTGAAACCAAGAGTTCGGGGAGATAATGATTGATCATGAGAGTTCCTATTCTAGAAGCCCACATATTTTAAGTGTATTAACTTCCCTCAACAAGAGGAGGACTATTATAAACAGAGTGATTAGGTACATAATTTAAAAAATAAAACAAATTTTTTAAATATTATGTGCGTGAAATTCATGATTTATGGTCCTGAAAAGATATGGTGGGAATATATGGTTTATTTACAACTTCATTTTTTTGTTTCGAAAGACATCAGAAACCTTTCCATTTAGCAGTTCAACCCAATATATATTTTGATGGAAGATTATGTACTATTTTTCTATCTATAGTAGGTAGATCATTCAATGAATATATAAAAAATATATTTTGGATTGTTGGTTAATTTTTACTAGGAGGTGGTGAAAATGATATTATTATGGCTCCAAAATACAATTGAGTCTTATAAGACTATATTTGATAGTAAGTATATATAATAAATCTCACCAACTTTGTTTATGTGACATATAGAGATATGAGTAAAGAGAATTACGTAGTGGACATGAAAGGAATTTTTGAGTCCCCCTTTATAACCAATAAATGTTCTAGGGGTGTGTAGGGGAAGAAGATGAACCCTAATGATGGTCACAATGTTGATGTTAGTAGCTCTAAATAATGGGATTTCACAACTCCATCAAATGAGGTAAGGAGTTGGTCCATAATATTTAATAATGTGGAAAGGTATATAAAATCTGATGATTACTTTTTAAAAATTAGGAACTATTGTCTATGTGGTCACTGAGGTAATCTATAACAGTTCTGTTATGATCTTTCCATACTTAATTCACATTACATAATATCATCTCAAATGTATATTATTGCATATCGAAAAGCATTATAGTAAAAGGGCATTGTATCTAGGCCTCTGATGTGAAGAATTGTCACGTAGTGGATACTATTTGGTATTGTTTTTATATAAAATCATCAAAATTGAAACGAACCAATTTATTACATGTTTTATACCAACTCATCTATTTGATATAGTTGTCTCATATTATTTTACATCATCCCACATATGAATGTTTGTATGTAGTCAATGGTTCCCATATCCTTTATTATGGAGCAAGATATTCCTCTTATTATGTTTAAATATTAGGGGATTTTCATTCCTTAATTAACTCATTCTATTACTAATATAGATTTCTTCTATGGAATTATTGTTCCCAATATGTATCATTTATTCATTATCTTCAGGATGGATTGGATGGTTAATCAGTAGTATTATATATATTGTGGCCATAAACATGTCTTATTCACTTATACTAATGGGACCTCACATGTTATCAAGGGATAGATGGATAATTGGTCTTTTCCATGTATTCCCTTATCGAATAAAACTCATTATACTATTTTATTCCAATATGTTTGATCCCAATAATGTTTCCACTAATGGTGATTTCCACGTGGATAATTTATACATCCCATATGTCATCTAAGATGAGTTCATCGATCATTCTCTAGATACAGAGGTATAAATTTTTATCGATTTGGTCCATGATAATTTGTTTATGTATATACCCCCTTATCATATGCACCAACATATTGGAATGAGATAAATATCCCCATTGTAGAATAGTCAAACAATGGATTTTTCACCCCAACTATTTTATATGATTGTCTATACTTCTAATATCAAATATAGTTACTTGTTCACATAGTATTTTCATAGACTAATAGAATATGAAAATGTTTAATATTAAGTTTTAGTTTCTATATCCCAATAATTGAGAGTCTCATGATCATATAAAAAAGGATGTTTTTATTCATTAATTGACCCTAATTTGCATTATAAACAACCATTGTTAATGAATCAGATATCCAAAAGGCCCCATTCAAGAATACGTATGATCCCTATAAAAATATTCTTTTACTATTCTCCAAAAATAATGAACATTTACAGTCCAATGAATTGATGAACCATGAATACTTCTCATTTCCTGAAATATTTATTGTTATATTAATTTATGTTATACTTCATTATTGATAATATGTGCATGAGAATGTGGACAATATTTATTTTTTTCTACAATAATTGATGTCTAAAATCCTTTATAAAAAGATATAGAAATAAATTCTATGAATCCAAGAGTTAGTGTTCATAGAGAAATGTAATTTTGAACGTGTCACTTCAGATTATCCTAAATAGATTAAAGCTATCTTTACAAGGTAAAAATCATTAAATGACTTCTGGATATGTATCTTCTAGATTTACTAGATATTATAGGATGACATTCATATATTTCACAAACCTAGAATCACTATTTATTGGACCTACCTAGAAAGTGAAAATATTATCAAATAAAACTATTTAATGAGCCTCTTTTTGTGTATTGATATTGTTTATAACAATAGATATTATTATGATCTTACTAGGTTCTTAGTAAGGGTAATATATTTTACTGTGATTATTTTGGTGCTCATTTGGAGTGAATTCTTATATAGTATATCAATGTTTTATTAGATGGTTCTGGAAGTCTTCATCCAGAAGATATCATTTACCCACCATATTTAGTAGTGCTCACAATAATTATGCATTACTATATTTTTTTTCACAAATATCATCTTTTTTAGAGTTTCATAATCTTTTCTATTTACATGATCATGATTTATATTTTTTAAAATGACCAATACCTCAGGATGGGGGGATGGGTGTAGTATCTCCAAACATAGGACTTCAACAATCAATATATCTTGGTTATGGGTAACTTCATCAAATGTTCTCTTAGTAGTAATATATCTTATTATGTTCTCCAAGACTTAATATAGGGGTGGAACCTTATGGAGATTCTTACTCAGTTACATTTTGAGGCATATGTGGATTGTTTTTTGTATGGTTCTGACTAGTGTTTAGTTTTGTAATATCTCTTTTAGACTACTATATAGGACTATCAGCAACATGATGAGTTAATTTGAGTTTTAGAATCATTTTATGGTCAGTAAATCATACTATGATAGTCTCTCAACTAGTATAAAATTGAGTGCAACAGTTCATAATACGATCACCTATCAAGATATATGTGTCTCATGAATCTTATAGTTTTTCATGGTGAATTAAATGAGGTACTATGATGGTGTATTATGAAATGAAATAGAATTGAAGTGGTTGAGTTTAAAGAATGAAACTATTGATTATGTGTTTATATGTTACACAAGCTAGCAGATTATGTCTAGGTAACAAAAACCTTTTGTTTCTCTATACTCTATTTGAGTTTCCATATGGAAATTGTGTGAATATTTATATGGATTTATTACTAAATTACCACAAAATTCCTAGTAAATTAATTCTATCATAGTTTTTATTGATCATTTAATGAAAAAACATTAATTTTTGTAATGTTTAGGGGACCCCACCAAATTTAAAAATCAAGATATTTTTTCCATAAATCTTTTTGATTTTTCAGGGGGGGTTTTCCTATTTCTTTCTCTAACAGGAATCCTAGTTTTACCTAATAGATTATCAATATACCATATGAGGATATGTTGACTAATTTCAATTTTATTGGATCTTTTTTTCCATACGGATTACCATTCATAGCATGGTATACATATATTGGAGAATTTTTTCAATGAGGTTTCCATGGATATTAATGCATTATAAAATAAATTTTGGATGACATAATTTTTATTTTATAATATTTAACATTTTTCCATCACAATTGATAACATCATAGATTAATATGGTCTCCCATATAGGGAAAAATATTTTTTTAGAAGTCATAAAGGCAACTCTTTCGGACCTAAATATTATTTTGGAGACATGAAAAATTATTCTTGATATAAATCGATGATCATTAATATAATAGAGTTATCAAAAATAATATTCAAATAAATTAAACCATTTTTTTATTTTTAAAATGGTAACAATCTCTTTGATAATATTTTTTCTATGTCAATTCAACATCATCTAGGGAAATTAGGATATATAGCTCAGAGACACATTTGAGCATTTGATATCACTACAGGGGATTAATAGATCTCTTATTGAACAGAATTAATGGATACATTTATATAAATTAAATATTTTTTTAATTATCAAAACTGACCAAGTACCATCTTGAAACTTCTGTTATTCAATGTATGTAGGAGAATGGGTTTAAGTAAGTAGTTTCATTTTTAGAATAGTTAGTGTATTTTGATTTCAATTAGATGAACTGTCTATGTCAGAATTCTATTATATTGGTCAATGTTATATAGTTGAAAGGATAAAATTATAACAATATGTTAGAGCATGAGTATTTATTGAGTAATTGATGACCTTTAATTTTATGGAGGTATATTCATTTATATTATTTTCAGGATGTGTAAATTCATATGGTAGAGAGAATTTTAACATATTTTTTAAGTGAATTATTAGTTGATGTTTATTAGGTTTTAATTCTGGTTTAATTGGTTTTTAACATAACATTGAATTGTTTCAAGGGTCATTGTCCATTTTTTGTAGTTGTGGAAGGAAACTGGCCTGCCACTGTTATGCTGGTAGAATTCTTGATCTATGTGAATTCCAAAAAACCTCAATTTGGGAGTCCTATTTGAACAATTTCGTTCTAATTTCCACTGTATATCTGGTGGACCTCCATTAGCATACGATGCATATGACTAGTTTCCACTAAAACCCTATAGTGTCCACTATTCAACTATTTAACATAACATGGGAGTAAATTTCAATATATTGGGATAATTATATAAGGGGTTTGTAGTCATTTAATTCTACTAAATCATCAAATTTCCTCCTTAATACCTCTTTGTCGAACCTAATCTATATAGGCATGAACCTAGTTTTCCAAGAATCAATGCCTACCTAAATTAAATTGGCATATTATAATCTGAAATGGATATCTAATGACTAATATGTTTTTTAGTCCCAGTGAACTAGATACATACACGATTCCCTTATTAAATATGGATATACAAACATACAACATGATTTGTTTCATTTTATTTTTCGAGAAAAACTTTATCCCAAATAGTGTAGCTTTTCAAATCTATTATTGTAAAAATAATTTAATCACGAGGAAAGTAATCAAAATAAAGGTGATATTAAGCTCTTAGTAAGGGTTATTTATAGTGTAATATATCATTAACCAATAATGAATAATCAGTATCAAAATGAAAATAAATAATAACACATGAAATTTATATTAGTGGATAATGAATAATAAATATGGAATGAAAAATAATTAAACAAACATTCAATTTAAATAACAGGATATGTCAAAAGTAATACGTAACGGTAAATATGTCATTAAAAATTCAATTTAAATATCTTTTCAAGGAATAATCAACATGAAAATGAAACTAATAAAAAGTCATAAAATAAAATAAATATAATGATAATGAAATGAATACATATATATTGTTCATATTGAAAATATCATGGATAACAATAACAAACTAATGAATGAAATAAATATTTAATTATTCGTTTTCAATTACCTGGAACAAGAAACCTCTACTATCATGACCTTTAACCTAATAGATTAATATATAGGTAATAAAAAGTTTAAGGAATGTTTATCTGTTTTTTCTCTTGAGACATACTGATTTATTCAGTCTCTATATTAATCTAGGACCGTCTACCACATCAAGTCCAAATCATTCCTCTTATTTCAAATAATCTATTTAATTCATGAAAAATGTTCCTTATCAGATATTAATTGTGATTAAATGATTAATATTTATCAATACATCCCTAGTTAATTGAATAATTTTAAATGCTATCTTAATATGAAAAAAAGGTATATAGTTTAGGAAAAAATCCAATCAATTATAAAAAAAATGTAAATATGTAGGTGGTATTTAATATTGATTGGTCATTTGATAGCGAATAACTGTAGGGGATGTTATGGAATAAAAAAATAATTCAAATAATTTAATTTCAATAGTATCCTTTTCCCAAAAAAAACATCAACCATATAGAGGAATTAGAGAATGTTATAAATATAACATTGATCCATTAGCTTAATAATAATTGTTTATTTTAGTTATAAATGATAATAAAATCAAAATATCATTAAAAAATTTGTTTGAAAAATAACTTCATCATTTTGAAGAACATTTTTAAAAATAAGCATCTCTTAAAATCATGTCAAAATTTTTTATATAAAAAGTTATTTAAAAAATTTAAATGTAATATTCCATAAAATTATGAAGGATAATAATGCAGGTTATAAAAAATAACATTCCTTTTTCATTACAAAATGGATAGAAAAGTGACTTATTCAGAATGTGACATGCAATTTCATTGGAAAAAATTTCTTAAAAATAAATAATAGGGAATAATATATTTCAATAAATAATTTTTAAAATTTTAAAGAATATAATTTAAAAAACATTTTTAGTAAAAAAAAATTTATGAAAACATATTACTCAATCGAAGAGGTAAATGAATTATGAGTTTATTAAAATATTTTCTCAATAATTTAAAGTACCAAAGATTTAAAAAATGGTATTATCAATTAAAAAAGGTCATAAATAATTGATGGAAAATATGTTGAGCTGGGTTTGTTATACAATGGTAAAATAATTTCATTCAAATGAAATTTATAAGTAAATAATATTTATTAGTGTTATATTATGAAATAACCCATTAAAATTACTATAACATTGATGTGGGAGTAAAAAATGCAAAACTTTTGTGTATCACCTATAAATCCATATAAAAAAACTATAAATACAACATAATATAATCCAAATTAATTATACATATATATCATATAATATTAATGACAATAAAGATGTTATATAACCCAATAAAATGAAATTGAGTTATAAAATTCTTTACAAATTGATACTTTTATTTCAAATCCCCAAAGATGCAATTATTAAAATTAAATCATAAAAAACCATTAATAATTATTATTTTTATGATATTACATATCATGGGGAAGTATACACACCATATAAATGTAACTAGGTTCATAAAATTACAATATTCCCCAATGAAATAAAATTGAGATGAAATTTTATACCTCACATGTTTATATAGGTCATATATGCTTTAACATCATATTTAGATGTTTCAAAAAAATTATTATCTTATAAACTAAACATATTTATATGTATAATTTCATTTTTTCCATTTTCATTGCATTATATATCCTTTTTTAACAATAATTCATTATTTTCATTGTTTCATGTGTTAATTGAATTGTTCTTAAAGTATGTTTTGACTTCATATTTTTGGTTCCTCTTACATATATAATGATTTCATCTCCTATATAATATAAAACATGTTATAAATAACATATATATATATATTATAGTTATTAGTATTATCCCATAACATTTAGTTAATGAAAATGAAATGCACAATTTAGCGAGACGATAGGGCGTACTTATGCATGAATGATGCTTCAAATTTCTTATTATATTAATGAGATGTCAAAAAATAATATATATGTATATTATTATTATTATATTATTATTATTATATTATCATATTTATTTCATTTATATTAAATATGTTTTTTAAAAATATTCTCAATTGATTCCACATAATGTGTGAGTAACTCATATCACTACACAAGGAGGTGGTTCACCATACACGCAAACGACTTTATCATTTTCCCACAAATTGAAAATAAATAATGTATGTGTGACATAATAACTATTGAATCTTATTTAAATAATAATTATCATATATATCATATATAACCCATAATGAAAACATTATTTCCGTTATATAAATGTGGTAATGGAAGAACCATTGACATTGGTTCGCAACGCAGTAGACCACCATACACATGATAGATGATCATGTATCACATTGGATGGAAGTATTGTAGCCCTTGGCTGTACCCATAAAATAATAAAACCAAAATATTTTGAACATTCTAAGAATATTATATATGAAAGATACAAGAATTATTTAAGGAGTCTAGAATAAAATAACACAAATGTTTTCATTGGTGAATGTTACTAATTATTTTATAATTTGGTTTGGATTATAGTAAATGCCTTTGTGGGAATAAATTATGTAAAAAAATTATATGATGAGTGGATGGATGCTCGAAATTTATTTTCTATGTTCTTGATGTCCCTAATTTTATGATAGTATTCATGAAGGGGGAGTGTCCATTTATGGATTAGGGGAGTTTCATTCTTGTAAATATGAAGGGGTAAATTGTATTTGGAGGTCACTATTAAATAAACAACCTCAAATAATGAAACAGTTTCGTTAAAATATGATATATTGTCTAAATATTAATATAAAATTGGTTTTGTACATGTTTCTTGTTCACTTGTCCCCTTAAGATTAATGTTTAACCACTATGTAAAGCTTTTTTATCTTAATCAATAAAATTATTTTAATTTTATTCACTAATATTTTCCATAAAATACAAAATTTAAAATAATACAAAAAAAATTTCTTCTTAAAAATATTTATTACATTCTTCAAAATTAAAATTAAAAAAGTGGTACATATTGATATAATCCTAATCCTATAGAAGGGATAAGAAAGTGGGCTTTTAAAGTGAAAATATTCAAAAGTGAAATATGTTTATATATCTAAATTTTATATAGTGTTATTTAAATTACATAAATTTTATTAATATATTTTACTATTATCTATTTTTACTCTTAATAAAATTTAAATTATAATTTATTTATAAATAATGATAGTTTTCAAGAAAAATTCAATATTTTTCACTTTTCATCAAAAAATGAATGTTCTCAAAAAAATTGTAGAGACCCGAAGCTTAACGTACGAGGAAATTACATTACTTTTTTCAGAATACATATTACATAACAAAAACACACACACAAGGACCATAATAGTTTAGTGTCTTTGGAAACTCGGAACGTAATCTTCTAATCATGGTGAAAGTTCTTCAACATCTCCCATAAAGATCTTCCCCTTTATTTCTTACCTAAAACCTTTCTTTATATCCTCGGGAAAATAAAACATACAAAAGGGTGAGCTCAAATTCTCAGTAAGGGTAATCAAAAGAAATATCAATCACATCATATACATAAGAACATATCTTTTAGAAATCTTAACCTGAAAAACAGATCATAATATCATAACATGGGATAAATCATATAAGTGAAATGTAATCCCAATAATCATAAATTAAAACATAAAACTTTGTGTCATACACATCTAATCATAGATAATCATTTCTTAATATTCAAGACTCCTTTCCAAGACTATCTTAGTGGACAAAGTCCATTTCTGAACCGAGTTCACTCCTCGTTTCAGTCCTGTTTCACTGAACTGGTATAACCTACCGTTCCAGCCATGTTTATCTCATGAGATATAAAATATTTACCCAATGTGTTTTAGGGAGATATAGGTCCCACCCATCTCATAATTATACCATTCTTATGTGTGCCACAAAATCATAAATCATACATCATTGCATAACCCATGTAATAAAAATGGGATTCTTAAAAAATCATGACATCATAAAACAATTCATATAAGATAAATGATTTCATAAAAATAATTCCATCACAACATAATCAAATTAATGTAATAATAGGGATAAAACAGAACCCTTTATTATCTTAGTTGGAAAATAAATTTGATAAAACACTTGAACTCCATTCTTGAGGAAAATATCCTTTCTACTTCAAAAGCATTTTCCATTCTTAGCATGTCATAAAATTTTCAACTAAAAGAAGTTGATTAAAAATAAACTTTAAAACTTTTAAAGGAATCTTCTTGGAAATAATGTTTTAAAAATCCATTCATGCCGTATTAGTTAAAAAAACATTCTTCATACTTTTGTCAGAAAAGTCAAAAAGTACCTTGTACGAAAAACGATAAAAGATTCTTTTCATATCCTTTACTAAAAACTCAACGAAGGGTAAAATTGGCTTTAAATGATTGTAGGTGGATGGAAATAATATTACATATTGGGGAAACATGGATGTGGATGATAAAATACACCCCATTAAATGCCAAAGTATAAACAATCTTGGATAAAAATGAGATTCTGATATTTCCCTTACATTAGGTCTGATTTGCTTCGTAAGTGTCCGGACCTCCTGTATAATGATTTAAATAATGTATATGTCTTATTACATAATCATAATCATTGTAATGATATAATATATGGTTCACCTATAACTTTATTTTACCCGTTCTTTTGTAAATTCCATGTTAACGAGCGTTTTGGTTAAAATCATTTCATTTGTCATACGTGTTTTGACTTGTAAGTATTCATATGATTACATAGATCGTGATTACTTAATTCCAGAATATATAACATGATTTATATATTATATATATTCAGAATATACATATATATAATAGATCAGTAAATGGAAAGAAATACACCGTTCATGGAGACGGTAGGCCGTACGTACGAATGAACGCTGTTTTCGTTTCCTTATTGAGTTGAATGGAATTGAGTATATGACATACATATATATACACATAAATCCAGTATCATTATTATTTCATATATTTAATGATTACTTATTATATATACTTTGTAATCATTCATTAATTGTTAATCAATGATAATGAATCTCATCACGTCGTGGAGACGGTATTCCGTACGTAAGCACGAGTGATGATATTGTTCCCATGATCGTGGAATTTTATTGGAGTGTATGTATACTATTACAGACTCAATATAACTTTAAAATAATCATATATAGTAACTCATTACACTATTATACCCATCCAATTAAGGTGGTGGTGGAAAATAGATTACACCACAGCATGGAGACGGTATTCCGTACGTACGCACGCGCGGTGATTTCCTTTTTCCGTATGATGGATATAAGGTAAATTAGAGTTGTTTCATATTTATAATAACATATAACTATATAATAAATACTGATGTTATTACTTTATCATGAAACAACTAAAGAAGAAGTAGTTTAGGAAGAAAAAAATTGAAAAAGATCGGTAATGGATATTACCTATTTTTGACGCGCCTTCACTTAACCTCCACTTAAAGAACTAAGGATGGTCCTTGAAGAAGACCAGGACCTCTAGGATGATACAAGGGAAGTGGAGAAGAGTTTTTGGCAGGGGTTGGCCGAGATTTAATGCTGAAATTGGTGTGAGGTGGAGAGGGAGGAGGTGCCCTTTTATAAGGGAGGAGAGAGGCAACTTAGGAAAATCTCAAAATATTATTTTATATTAAGGTCAAATTCGGTTTATAATGGTTCAAAAGGGTCTTTTTTCGAATCTTAAGTGGGTATGGGTCTAAAGCCTCCCATAAAATAGAATTTAGACAAGTTTTGGTTATTATTTTAACCTTATCAATTAGATTTAACTCTAAGTTAAATAATTTAACTTTTAGAGTGTCTTATTGTTTTCTTACACTATATGGTTAATAAACTTAATATATCTATCCAAACAAACCCCAAGTTGTTTATTATTAATATATATAACCTTATCTAAGTCATTTGGCCGATGGTTAGATATTTAGGAATAAAATAAAAATTAATAATATAATATTTGTTTTTAAAACTAATTTATGTCAATTTTGACACTATTTGGTACATGATTTTTATGAAATTCATAACAGAATTACAAGTTCTAACAAAGTTACTTAAATCACCAATAACATTTCATAGTAAACTATAAAATTAGTGTAAGAAAAAAAAGTCTCAAATTACATTTATTTGGGCATTTATAACATCAATTATGTCAATATTTCATTAATAAGACAATTACTGCATCATCTTTGTGCCATAATAAATGATATTTATTTTATCCCTAAAAATTATAAATAAATTTCTATGATGTAGATAATTGTATTATAATTCTGTAAACTATTCATGTTCGAAGTTTCATGAATTTTTTCACTAAATTAATATTATTATACTTATAAGATTTAAGAACGTGACATGTTGTCACATTCTTTGGTTTTAATAATAATTAAATTATTTTCATGGATAAAAGTCCATAAAATGAATCTAATCCAACCCTTAGGTTATATGGGACTACCTTTAGCAATCCAATAGGATTTTTCCAAGTGTTAGGGGAATTTTATAATCTTATATTTACCCTTAATTACCCGATTTACCTTTAACTATAGTAAATAAAATATACCGTAGTTACAATTCACAATGCCCAAAAATAAAAAGTAGCTTATTAACATAATTTGGACGAACTGATTCCAAATATGGAATCCATTTTTCCAAATTCAATACACAAAATATGCAGAAATTAAATTAAAATTAATCCCATTATCGAAAGAAAACTGGTTTTTCTTTAAAACATTGCAAAAGATTGAATTGATATAACCTACGAATTCAAGGTAAAATCAAGGCTAATGACATACATTATATTAAATGGAAAAAATATATTCTATTTATACTTTAAAACCATTCAATATTATAATTTAACCACATAAGATATTATGATGAAAAATTTTGTTTTTAATTAAAATATATCGTGTTTTTACTATTCATTAAAATATGAAAGTTATCGGAAAAATATCAAAACATTATCTAATGTAAATTTTTATATCCTGATTCAAAAAAAGAATTTTATTTTGTCAAATTGAACATATAAACATTTCAAAAACTAGATTTAAAGTGGGTGCGCCATTAAAAGGCGGCAAAACTGAATTTTTTGAAAAATACTTATTTTACCCGAAAAATTTATTTTGTTCTTATACCATGTTCTAGAAATGGGTAATATGAATAGTAATGTTATAAAATTCAAAATTTAGTTAACACTATTCATAACGGCTAGTTTATAGCAATATTATAATAGTATATCATTGTATAGTAAAACCTGATATTGCGTACACGACACGCTATCGAGGAAGTTCGTGATTGGCTGTAATGCAAGCCAAGTCAGGGTTGCGTGTAGTGCACAAGTCCTTTGTTGTTGCGTATTATAGAATCCAACCATATTTTATTTATACATTGAATATATATATATATATACACTCAATGTTTCATAGAATAACTTCTATCAAATGAACTTGAAATTGTGTGTAACAAGAGCCCAGAAAAGTGTTTCGTATACTACAAGCTAATACAGTGTTGCGTATAGCACAAGATAATCATGGTGTGTCATAAAATAGAATATATGAATGAAAATTAAAATGAATGTATCTTATAAAATCCCGGGTTGTTACATTCTACCCCCCTTAAAATGAATTTCTCCCTCGAAATTCATCGGGGTTATAAATTGTTCATTATTCATAAAAACCCACATCGTAAAAAGAAATACCAAAACTAAACTTTAAAAACTAAAGTATGAAATATAACGGTTACCCAAATGAACTCATCACTGGGTTTCCATATAGGAGAAAATATGGACATTGAAGAGAAATCTAACTGTCATGTTCTGATGGACAGTGGTAGAGAACATGGCTAGGAAAAATCCAACAATCACAAAGCTATTGATTTCTGGTGATCTAAGGTACCATCTGATTCATCGGATATAAGGGCAGTAGGACAACATTTTTGGTTTTTTTTCAAGATCATTTTAGTAAAGTTGATGAAATTGGAATTAGAAGAAATACATTCGTGATTTTGGTATAGTCTCACCGTTTGTCATTCTTTGGACAATTTCTACTTCATCTCTTAAAGAAATGAAGTTGACTTTGTCATTTGTGATGTGTTAGCAGATCATGTGATAGAATGATGGGTCATTCCACCTATCTCAATCAAAAGGTTAGAAATGTTATAAAAAAAATACATCAGTCCATCTATCGTGAGACTAATCTTATATAGTTCTTAAAATGGTCTTATACTGCTTAATATAATAAAACTAGTTTCTACTAAACAGGGACTTCCTGTAGGCCAGTGGTAGGCGAAAAAGGCCAGTCGCACATCGGTTGTGTGTTCGATTCCCACAGCCTTGTCTGACGCGATGGGCTGTCGCTCGTCCTGCAGGTTGTCCTTTTTCTAAAACTACATTACTATAAAATCCCATCAGTAAAATCGAAAAAAGTTCTATCCTTAAACAATACTTAGCATATGTCCAACATAAACCATTCCAATATTTAGGCTTATCTAAAATACTTCGGTCCAAGCTCATAGTATAAAGAAAATGATTACTTGAAATGTCATCAACCAAGCATGTGAATACCATTATTTATCCCCCATATATATATATTGTTGGTCACATTCCAATTATGTGAATAACTTAATCATGTATTCTCTTGAAAAAATGAATACCCATTGAACCATAGTGAAAACTTGAATTCAGTTAAAAGATAACACTTTCCACGTACCAAAACCCTCAGAATTCTATATACTCAAACCATGATATCACTTAGTCCTTATATCAATCATGAGCTCATGAATACTATTAAACATTTCATTTTCTCATTTTCCCTTCATTATGCGCATATCATATTTTTTCCAAAAATTTCTCAATCACTTTGAATACCACATTAGACCAATACATAAATATTCCAATACTCCATGATACAACATTATTTTGGAATCCCATTACATAAACACTTAATCATTCCACCACATCGTTGTTATATTCAACATCGCCAATAGTGATCGCATGTGACTTCCCTTTGTCATTTTCCTTAATCGGTTGCTCATGTCGATCATCACTAACCCTTGGATTAGGGCATTTATTAGCATAATTCCCCATTTCCTTGCACTTGAAGCATTAAAGTGTTGGTGGTGCGTTCTCTGCAGTGTTTTCTTTATTCACATCATTAGAAACCCTTTTTCCATTACTTCGACACTCAGCTGCTCGATGACCTTCTTTTCCACACTTAAAACACTTTCTAGTCCCTTTAAGACAATCTCCACCATGCTTCTTTCCACACTTTGTGCATAATGAAACATTCATCTTCTTTTCACCATTATTATGAGATTTCCCCTTGAACTCCATCTTTCGTTTCTTGTCAAAACCTTGAGATGGATATGTAACACCAACTTCCATTTCTACCTTGATTTCACAACGCACAATTTCTTCATAGCTATTGAAGTCTCTTATAGTTAATGCCCTTCGAAGACATGGTTTTAATCCACTGAAAAATCTATCAACTTTACTTTCAGGTTGGATGATAATGCCAAATGCATACCTTGAAAGTCTTGTAAAATTCGCTTCGTATATACCAACAGATTCATCATCCTATTGCTTCAGCTCAAGAAACTCGTTTCCCATCTTTGTTCGAAGAATACGAGGGAAGTACTTACTGAAAAACAAGTTTTTGAACTCGTCCCATTCCATGGACTCAATTTCATCTTTTGGCCTCGTATTAATTATAAGATTCAACCATTGATCAGCTTCACCTTCCAAACGATATACTTCTAAGATGACTTTATCATGTTCAGAACATTGAAGAACTGGAAATATCTTTTCAGTGGTACTGATCCATTGTTCAGCAACAAGTGGATCGGAAGACCCACTAAAAGAAGGTGGACGTTGCCTCATGAAGGACTCAATAGAATATTGTTCCCTTCTCTGCTCATTTGGAAGTCCAGAATTATTCACAGCTTGTGTAAGTATAAAAATAATATTTTTCACTCCATCTCCCATAACACTTGTTTGTTCAGGAGGACAATCATTGCATTGTCCATTACAGTGATCAACACAATTCCTTCGGGTTCCAGCAATCATCTAAAACCCAAAAAGAATAGTGTGAGAGGCAAAAATAATGCTAACCAAAACAAAATACTAAAGGGGGAGTACCCTTAATATATAACATCTTAGGTTAAATTCTAAGATCGTTACCGTAGTTCTAGGACTATATCCTATACGTATACTTATCTTTAGGGACATCCTTAGACATACCTTAGAAATATCTCTAGGGATCTCACTAACTTTTTCGCATCCTAGTTTCCAAAGGATGACTAAAATTTTCCTCTGATACCAACTGTAGAGACCCGAAGCGTAACGTACGAGGACATTAAATTACTTTTTTCAGAATACTTATTACATAACAAAAACACACACATAAGGACCATAATAGTTTAGTGTCTTTGAAAACTCGGAACGTAATCTTCTAATCAAGGTGAAAGATCTTCAACATCTCCCATAAAGATCATCCCCTTTTTTTCTTACCTAAAACCTTTCTTTATATCCTGGGGAAAATAAAACATACAAAAGGGTGAGCTAAAATTCTCAGTAAGGGTAATCAAAAGAAATATCAATCACATCATATATATAAGAACATAACTTTTAGAAATCTTAACCTGCAAAACAGATCATAATATCATAACATGGGATAAATAATATAAGTGAAATGTAATCCCAATAATCATAAATTAAAACATAAAACTTTGTTTCATACACATCTAATCATAGAAAATCATTTCTTATTAGTCAAGACTCCTTTCCAAGACTATCTTAGTGGACAAAGTCCATTTCTGAACCGAGTTCACTCCTCGTTTAAGTCTTGTTTCACTGAACCGGTATAACCTACCGTTCCAGCCATGTCTATCTCATGAGATATAAAATATTTACCCAATGCATTGTAGGGAGATATAGGTCTCACCCATATCATAATTATACCATTCTTATGTGTGCCACAAAATCATAAATCATACATCATTGCATAACCCATGTAATAAAAATGGGATTATTAAAACATCATGATATCATAAACCAATTAATATAAGACAATGGAATTCATAAAAATAATTCCATCACAACATAATCAAATCAATGTAATAATAGGGATAAAACAGAACCCTTTATTATCTTATATGTAAAATAATTTTGATAAAACACTTGAACACCATTCTTGAGGAAAATATCCTTTCTACTTCAAAAACATTTTCCTTTCATAACATGTAATACAATTTTAAACTAAAAGAAGTTGATTAAAAATAAACATGAAACTTGTAAAGGAAGCTTCTTGAAAATAATGTTTTAAAAATCCATTCATTGCGTATAAGTTAAAAAAAACATTCTTCATACTTTTGTCGAAAAAGTCAAAAAGTACCTCGTACGAAAATCAACAAAAGATTCCTTTCATATCCTTTACTAAAAACTCACCGAAGGGTAAAATTGGATTTAAACAATTGTAGGTGGATGGAAATAATATTACATATTGAGGAGACATGTATGTGGATGACAAAATACACCCTAGTAAATTCCAAAGTATAAACAATCTTGGATAAAAATGAGACTGTGAAATTTCCCATACCTTAGGTCTGATTTGCATTGTAAGTGTCCGAATCTCCTGTATAATGATTTAAATAATGTCATTGACTTATTCCATAATCATAATAATTATTATGATATCATATATGGTTCACTTATGACTTTATTTTACCTGTTCTTTTGTAAATTCCATGTTAAAGAGCGTTCTGGGTAAACTCATTTCATTTTTCGTCCGTGTTTTGACTTGTAATTATTCATATGATTACATAGATCATGATTACTTAATTCCAGAATATATAACATCATTTATATATAATATATATTCAGAATATACATATATATAATAGATTAGTAAATTGAAAGAAATACACTGTTCATGGAGACGGTAGGCCGTACATACGCATGAACGTTGTTTTCGTTTCCTTATTGAGTTGAATAGAATTAAGTATATGACATACATATATATACACATAAATCCAGGATCATTATTATGTCATATAATTCATTATTACTTATTATATATAATTTATAATCATTCATTAATGGTTAATCAATGAGAATTAATCTCATTGCGTCATGGAGACGGTATTCCATACGTACGCACGAGCAATGATATCGTCACCATGATCGTGGAATTTTATTGGAGTGTATGAATACTATTACAGAATAAATATCAATTTATAGTAATCATATATAGTTACTCATTACACCATTATACCCATCCAATTAAGGTGGTGGTGGAAAATAGATTACACCACGGCGTGGAGATGGTATTCCGTACGTACGCACGCGCGGTGATTTCCTTTTTCCTTAGGATGGATAGAAGGTTAACTTGAGTTGTTTCGTATTTATAAAAACATATCAGTATATATGAAATACTTATGTTATTACTTTATCATGAAACAACTAAAGAAGAAGTAGTTTAAGTAGAATGAAATTGAAAATGATCGGTAATGGATATTACCTCTTTTTGACGCGTCTTCACTTAACCTTCACTTAAAGAACTAAGGATTGTCTTTAAAGAATACCAGGACCTCTAGGATGATACTAGGGAAGTGGAGAAGATATTTTTTCAGGGTTTGGCCGATCTTGAATGCTCAAATTGGTGTGAGGAGGAGAGGGAGGAGGTTCCCTTTTATAAGGGAGGAGAGGGGCACCTTATGAAAATCTCAATATATTATTTTATATTAAGGTCAAATTCGGTTTATAATGGTTCCAAAGGGTCTTATTTAGAAGCTAATGTGGGGATGGGTCAAAATCCTCTCATCCAGTAGGATTTAGACCAGTTTGGGTTATTATTTTAACCTTATCAATTAGATTTAACTCTAAATTATATAATTTAACTTTTACAGTGTCTTTTTTCTTTCTTACACTATATGGTTAATATACTTACTATATCAAGCCAAACGAACCACAAGATGTTTATTATTAGTATATATAACCTTATCTATGTCATTTGGAAGAACCTTATATTTTTAGGAATAAAATAACAATTAATAATATAATATTTGTTTTAAAAACTAATTTATGTGAGTTTTGACACTATTTGGTACATGATTTTTATGAAATTCATAACAGAATGATAAGTTCAAAAAAAGTTACTTAAATCAACAATAACATGTCATATTAACCTATAAAATTAGTTTAAGTCATTAAAAGTCTCAAATAACATTTATTTGGGCATTTATAACATCAATTATGTCAATATTTCATTAATAAGACAATTACTGCATCATCTTTGGGTCATAATAAATGATAATTATTTAATCCCGAAAAATTATAAATAAATTCCTATGATGTAGATAATTGTATTATATTTTTGGAGACTATTCATTTTCGAAGATTCATGAAGTTTTTAAATAAATTAAAATTATTATACTTATAAGATTTAAGAAAGGGACATGTTGTCACATTCTTTGGTTTTTATAATAATTAAATTATTTTCATGGAAAAAAGTCCATAAAATGAATCTAATACGACCCTTAGGTTTTATGGGTCTACCGTTAGCCATCCAATAGAATTTTTCAAAGTGTTAGGTTAATTTTATAATCTTATATTTACCTTTAATTACCTGATTTACCATTAACTATAGCAAATAAAATTTACCGTAGTTACTATTCACAATGCCCAAAAATAAAAAGTAGCTTATTACCATAATTTGGACCCACTGATTCCAAATATGGAATCCATTTTTCCAAATTAAATACACAAATGATACAGAAATTAAATTAAAATTAATCCTGTTGTCGAAAGAAAATGGGTTTTTCTTTAAAACATTGCAAAAGATTGAATTGATTTAACCTACGAATTCAAGGTAAAATAAATACTAATTACATACGTTATATTAAATGGAAAAGATATATTATATTTATACTTTAAAACCATTCAATATTATAATTTCACCACATAAGATATTATGATGAAAAAAGTTGTTTTTAAATAAAATATAGCGTGTTTTTACTATTCATTAAAATTTGAAAGTTGTCGGAAAAATATCAAAACATTATCTAATGTAAAATTTTATATCCTCATTCAAAAGAAGAATTTTATTTTGTCATATTTAACATATAAAAATTTCAAAAACTAGATTTAATGTGCGTGCGCCATCAAAAGGCGGCAAAACTGCATTTTTTGAAAAATACTTATTTTACCCGAAAAATTTATTTTGTTCTAATACAATTTTCTTGAAACGTGTAAGATGAATAGTAATGTTATAAAATTCAAATTTTAGTTAACACTACTCATAAAGGCTAGTTTATAACAATATTATAATAATATATCATTGTTTAGTAAAACCCGGTATTGCGTACAAGACACGCTATCGAGGAAAATCGCGATTGCGTGTAATGCAAGCCAAGTCAGGGTTGTGTGTAGTGCACAACTCCTTTTTTGTTGCAAAGAACAGAATCCAGCAATATTTTATTTATACATTGAATATTTATATATATACACTCAATGTTGCATATAATAACTTCTATCAAACGAACTTGAAATTGTTTATAATAAGAGCCAAGAAACTTGTTGCGTATACTGCAAGCTGATACAGTGTTGCGTATAGCGCAAGATAATCTTGGTGTTTCGTACAATAGAAGATATGAATGAAAATTAAAACGAATGTATCTTATAAAATCTCGGGTTGTTAATAAAATATAAAAATTTCGCCCTATAATAAATTTTAAATTACTCATTAAAAATTATGGTTTATATTTTTTTATATACTTTATAAATGTGTCAAATGTTATTTTTCAAATAGGTTCTCCATTAAAAGGTTGCAAAACCACCTTCAGAATAATACAACTTTTTATGCGTATAATTGGGTTTGTTCTTATATTATGTCAATCAATTATACTCGATTAATTTCAAGATATTATTACAATTAATTTTTAATAAATATAAATAATATCATTGAATAATATAAATTTCTTTGTTTTATTAAGATATAATTCTTTTTTGTGTAGAAAAAATAGAATATTATCAAAACATTTTCTTTATATTTCATATATTTTTATTTTCATTTATAAATATTTTGTAACCATTAAATTAAACCATATTTATTTAGTTATATATCATATTTATAATATATAATGTGATTAAAATTAGATAATTTTAAATTAAAATTAAATTTCTAGTATTATGAGTTTAAACTCAATCAAACGTATAACATAGTCTATTAAAGAAACACATTCTTCTCTGCAATAAAAGGTAACTATGTATTACAAGAATTTCATGATATATAATAGATAATATTTAATTACAATATTAAATATATATCATAAATTATTTAGAGAAAATATTACTTTCAATAGTTTTTGTAATAGATAGAAATTCTAATGTACAACACTATATTTAATATTGTTTATGATATGCAACACCTAGTGTAAAACAGGTATAGTATTAACCCGATACATTACGAACATAAATAAATTAAATAAATTATATATAATTTCAATCAAACAATAATAACTTTCCATTCATAAATGGAATGAGAGACATTCCTTGATTGCTTTGCTTACATTCATGAGAGACCATCCTTAGTAGCTTGTGTTACACACTAGACCCCATTTCACCAAATAAAAATATATTATTAAAATATTATTATGAAATATAATATGATATAAAATAGATTTTATGTTGTATGTTATGAATATTATTATCTAACGTATGAAAATATATGATTTATATAAATATAAAATGAATTCATTGGTTTTTTTAATGATAAACAAAAATAAGTCCCAATTTGATATAAAATTAAATATTATTATTATTATTCTTATAATGGTGTTTTTTATTAATAAACAAAATAAATTATTCTTAATGAATTATATTAATGAAATACATATTTTATATATTCAATAAATTATTTTCTATAATCATCCATTAGGTTTGACAGGTATAAGATATGAACAAACCCAATTTCAAACTTACAAACCAATATATTTATAAATGTAATTTTACTGCATTTTAATGGAGAATAAATTTTAAATATGAATTTCAACACTATAATTAACTTAATATATTAAAATAAAATTCATCTTTTGAATATAAATATAAAAATGATGTGAGGGTGAATTTTGGATATTTATCAGAGACGTCATTTATTTAATGCACAGTAAAAAATACAATAGTTTACATCAAAACATGTTATTAAGGTAAATTATTTATAAAAATAATTTATAAATTCAATTAGTTTTAATATTTAAATAGATCATTATTTTATAATTTTATCCAATTTAATTTAATGATATCATTTTTATTTTGAAATTGTATTTAAAAACTCCCCAATCTTGTGGACATTTTTATTTTAAAAACCCGAATTGTCATTATGCTTGCATGATGAAATTTATATTAACATCTACCACATATATAGAAATAATTTCGAAAAAAATATTCCATATTGGGAATAATAATATTGTATATTTTCTAATAATACGAAATTATGTTTTTTCTAATATTATTAGTAAATATATTTAAAATTAGGTATAATGATTAACGTTAAATTAAGATTAATAAGAGACAAACCCTTAACCATAAGGACCAAACATACCTATACACTTGTCCAAGTATAGTTTTATGTCTATATTTTGACCCTTTCCCCTATTTAATCAAAATTATACCATTATTTTATCCACTTTCAACTTCAAAAAAGTGCATTAATTTATTTTTTCCAAATAGTATAGGGGTGCCACAACTCCTCCAATATAAAAAGGCCTCCTCTCTTACCACTTCTTAATTACTCTCAAGTCATATTTAATCAACCAATATTGACCCAAATATATCATAAAACTCCCTCCACTAATATTGTAATCCTAACTTTGGTCAAAAATCATTTCAAGTAAGACCTTTGTTGTAGACCAAAAGGAATTACCTGATTAAGGGGAAACATCTTTCCTTAAGATCTTTAGTGTTATTTCAATTCTCCACTCCTCCAATTATTCTTGTTTAATAATTTTATAAAAACGCCATTTTATTAAATATTCTATTATGTTTCAATGATATGCGCTTGACCTACACAAACACACACCTTCATCTAATGGATAATGAAATTATTGTTTACCTTTGTGACAAACTATCGCCTCATTAAATGATGATTATTTATTTTTCTTTTACATCCTCTAATAGTGGACATTTTGATGGATACTTTTAATATATATGAAATTTTTAATATTTAAATTTTATTAAATATCATTAATTTATATTACAACTAATATATTTATATAATTCATTTTTTTAAACGAGAACATCTCTTCTAGAAGTGTAGACTACCTCCACCTTAGAGAGACATGATTCGTTCAAACTATAAACAAAGTGTAAAAAGTATAGATTTTATTAAAAATATGTTAAATATATATATATATCTATTATATTCATGATATAATTACCTATCTGTAAATATAATATATATCATTTTCTTTACTACCCTTTCAGACACATAAAAAGTGATCGTGTCATTCTGGGACATGTGGACTAGCGCCTCATCGACTTCATGTGATTCATTTTACCTCACAATAATTAAATATATAAATATATATAATTAAATTAAATTGTATTTATGATATTATTATAATTCTATAATGATATGGTGTTACATAGATTCTTCCATAATGATCATTGAACAATTTTAACGTTACTAATGCCGACATACGGCCTACTGTCTCCACGATTGGAACATTGATTAAATTATCATCACTATATTAATGATTGGTTTTAATAGTGTAGTTGATGAAAAAATATAGTAATTGTATCATTAGTATAATTTCTGTAATGTGATATAATTACCCCTTTAAATATAGTTGACATACAAAAGATGTTTATACTATATAAACTGAAATTGGTCAAAACCACCAATGTAAACAAACTTGTTCAAGTAGTTATATACACCATAGTAGTATATGAAATAAAATAAATTATAAACATAAAAAAGTACACAAGATAGTAGATAATTCACATAATTCAATTATATATGATGTCAAAGTATGGTTTCGTAAAAATAAATGCACGGTAAGGGTTTTAATCTCAATTTACATACTATTTAGAATTATTTTTTGTTATACACCCATTTTCTTTTCTATGAGGTATATGATTCCATTTGAAATGTTATATCATGAAAATAATTATTCTCTTGATGTTATATGTTTAAATTAATGTAATTAAATCATCTATAATTGGATTTCAAATGTTTCAAAGTGGTAGGTACACATTTAAATGTTTAAATATTATTCTTATCAATAACCTTGTTAATGATTATCATTGCATTATCAATTCCTTTTGTTATTATTAACCTTATCTGAAAACAATAACTTAATTTTTTTCTCCTTATTTCTTATATATGTTATATATAATTCCTCTTTTTCATATAGTATAATTATTTATTCATTTTTTAGGATATTTTGAGTTTCAATATGATTTATTTCATTTAATGGGTTTTGAATTAGAAGTCAAACTATAAAAAATAATATAACCCAATGTTTTTCATTAGAGATATTACTCAATATTTATTAATAATTTTATATGATTAATTATATAATTAAATTGACTCTATATTGATGTAGTTCGACTTCCATATATGGATTTTTAGTTGATAGAAAAGTTCTACTCATTGATTGATTCTCATTAAATCATTATAATATTTTATTGGGATTAAATTACAATCCCATTTAGATTAGGATTTTTTACAGTTAAATTTTATTTAGAGGAAATAATTTTTTTATGTTTTAATAAACATTTTTAATTTTCTTCTCCTATAGTTATTCATGGCGTTTATTAAGTAATAGTACTATTTTCCACTCTTTGGTAGTCAAAATATTTTAGAATTGTTTTTAATGAAAATCTGTCCTTATTTCTATCTATAGTCGGAGAACCTATTTTCTTCTTGAAAAACACATTTTCAAAAAACATTTTTCAAATATTTTTTAACATTATTTTTAATGAAATTTTTACCCTTAATGTCTTTTAAAATTATTTTCAATGGTATATTCATGTTCCATTCCACAAAATTCATTTGTCAATCCTTTTTGTCATTTAAAAAAGAATGTTATTTTTAACTTATAATAATAATACAGATTTACTCACCTTAATTTTATTGAAGATTTCATAGCATTCATAAAAGGTTTATTTAAAAATAAAATGATTAAAAATATTTTTATAAGAAAATTTTAAAAAAGATATATTCTTAAATAATTTCATTGAAAGTCCATTATTATATATATTCATCAATGAAAAAACCATTTATTTTTCCATAATTTTTATATATTTTATTCATTACATCCTTATTATTCTTTTGAATGGTTTATGATTAATTTGACCATGGATACTAATTGAATCACATCCTTGATTCACCTGTTAGTCACCTGGAAATATTCAATCTCCTATAATCATTTAACGTTTAATTTCCCCTAAATTATCTATTTAATTTTTCTTGGATATTACTATTTCCTAAACCATATTCCATTTTACATATAGTGACTTCTTTTATATTTACCTAATTATGTTGGTAAATATTGATAATATTGTATTATTTATTCAATACAGATGTTTGATAAGTCATATTATTAGTTTTAATTGTTCCATATGGGGAATTCATTGGACTTTTAATGATTGGTAGTGCTTAGACATTATATAGCTTCATGATGCATCGCCCAATTATAATCAGAAAAATTAGTTTTTCAAAATAAATGTGTTTATATGGGTATTTTTATTCTATTTTGTAAAATTTCTTGACCGTATATGTTTTTGGGGTCCATGGACATGAAATCCATTAAGAAAGGATTTCCCTGATTTAGTTAGATTATTATTCATCAATGAGATTTTTTGTAGACATGCAAATTAATACATTTCATTTCTTATTAATTTAAAAAATGGTAGGTGTTATAGTTTCATATATTTCCAAATTGATTTTTCTATATCTTGTTATTTGAATGGAATGTGTTTCTAGTTATTATTCCATATTTTTTATGCACTTCCATCCCATTTTTTGGGTTATATGGTATGTCTGTGTTGTTATTTACAAAGCCATGATTGTTATTATAATTGATTCATTATTGCATGCATTATATTTTTCCATTTCCAAGAATATGAGATCTACCTTATTATAATTCTTTCCCAAGGAATCCAAGAATCATACTATGAGAGATATGTGAGGATTTTCAAGATGGAGTGGAGTTATATTCAAATTTATATATTCAGAAATTACAAAAAAATATGTTGTATTTAGTATAGTCATCTGTAATACATGACTAATTTATGTATTTAGTATCTCAATACTACTGAACTATCTGCCCCTCAAAATTTGATTCCTCATAATCCAGCCAATGTAATTGATATAAGACACTTGATAAATTATATCTCGTGTCAGGTCATTATTTTTGGTATCATAGAAAGTCTAGTATCATCCTTGGAAAATTTATTTATTAAAACATAGATTTAAGATACGAACCCTAAGGTATAATTTCATGTTAAGTGTTGAATAGCACAATATAATTTTTATAATGAATATATTTTGTGGTACTTCAATGAAATATGTACATGTATGGAGACTATAAGTTCATGTGGTTCTACAAATGAAGTACCTAGGAGTAAATAATCATACAAGGTGTGTCAAAACTGACTCGGTGTTACTAGGTATATAAAGACAGTCATTACATTCAACATTTTTTGACACTACCAGGAGATATAATTAGGATGATTTACATTTTATTAATAAATGTCTATACTAGATTTTGACAAAAAAGGACCATGGTTAACCCTAAGTAATTTTAGAACAATGATAATGTGTTATAATTTAGAAAACCAACTAATTATATTATATATAAACCATCGAATAAGGAAGGAAATATGAGGAAATAAAAGGATAAAGTATTTATGTATTATGATTTTATTGAAAACCTATGTTAAAAAACAATTTGGTGATTAACATTATTTTAAAGAATCCTATCCTAGTTATTTCAAAAATTAAAATAATTTTTGGGGGACAAGGGCAACCTATATTATGGATGAGAACCAGTCAAATTTTCTATTTTATGGTTCTAGAACCCATCACTAATGGATGATAAATGTTTTACAGTAACCACTAACCTATTTAATGTCCAGCATAATATGTAATTGATTTTAGATAAACAATGTATTGAATAAATATTAATGGTGAACTAGAAGTGATAATTTTTAGGTTTAGAGAATAATTTAATGACTATATTAGTATGGGAAAATAGATAAAGACAAATAGTTTTACTTTTAACTCTTCTATAGATATAACGATTATTTAAATGTCTCTTTTAGTGCTTTAAGCATAAAAAATTCAGTATTTCTAAATAATTTTTTCGGATAAAGAGATGAATTGTAATTTCATCAAAGAATAACCAAACTTTATTATTATTCTTATGAAATTGAAACATATCAAGTAATAATTGTTCCTTATATTTCATGTTAGTAAATGAATTACCCAAAATTAAAAAATGAATTCCAAATTAATGTTGTCATAATACCCTAATTTTTGTTAAATTGATTGTCTCATAAATCTTTAATGATTATTTTCATTTAGGCCCATAAATTTATGTTTACCATTCAATCTTTATTTGTTGATGACTCCATCATCTCCCTATAAATATTTTCACTTTTCCTCTATGTATATATATCACGTTCCACTATTGTTCCCCTCCTTAAAAACCTAGTTACATGGAAGTATTTGTGGCCTTTGTACTTTACATTCTCTCTTTTCTAGAGTAACTTTTTGAAACCTTTCTCGGAATGTGGTATTTTAATGTATAAAAAATCAAATAATATATTACATAGATTGTTTTTAAATTTAAATGATTTAATTTTTTGTATGTTGTGGAAATGTGACCCCCCTTATATTTTAGGTACGAATTTTTATTCAATATTGTTTATGACAAGTAACATCATCTATATAAAGGGAATATATTAGCTTAATAAATCATAATCTTAAATAAATATTATATATTAACAAGCTTGTAATGCATTCTAAATTATTTTATCTTGTATCTAATGTAAGAGAGACCTTCATTGATATCTTGTGTTTCACACAAGAGAGACCTTCTTTAATAGTTTACATCAAACAGAAGGCTGAGTTTTATCAAATAACAATGTATTGATAAAAAATAATTATTCAATATCATATAACCTAAATGTTATGTTAGGTGTTAAAAATATTGTTAAAAAACATATTAAAAATTATAATTCATTTAAATATAAAATTAATTTCTTGCTTAATAATTAATGAGAAAAAATAAGAACCAATTGGATATATAATGAAATATTATAGATTTTAGGATTCTAAATGTGTATTGTATTAATAAACAAAATTAACGTAAAGCCCTGAATTTCCCGTAATTTTTTTTAAATACATGGAAATTTTATGAGCCCGTAGTTTCTGATGGTGCTTGATTCTGAGGCCCGGTGTGCATAGAATCAATTTTTAACTTTTTGTTTGGGTAACTTTAGTAAACATTCGAGCGAGTTTTTATAACTTTTGAATTGATACTCGGAATTGAAATCTGAGGGCACCATTAAACTCACATTGTTGGTAATTTCATAGTGAGACCTTCACCACAGTTGCGTTCTGACGAGTTTGGAAGTTAGTTTTTGGATTTTTAAAATAATAAAAATAATAATAATAAGTGTAGCCACACATTATTTTATTCCAACCATCTTGTCTATGCGGTTAGTTAGAACCTCCAATTGGATATTGGGGGTGGGACAGCCACAACCTAACCTCCCGTAAGAGGATTCGACGAGGGAACCACCAGAGCATAAACTCTCAAATAAATGATGGGGTGGGGACCATCGAACCACTATTAATGGTGGAGGATGAAACCTCTCCACTCTCCCTTATTAATAAGGGACATCCTTTGACCTCCTCTGCACAATTAACTGTCCCCATGCACATGCCAATTAATTATGCCAATGCGAGTTCCAATTAATTATGCCAACACGCATGCCAATTAATTGTGCTAACACCCATGCCATTTAATTGTCCCCACATGCGTACCAATTAATTTTTCCTATGCGTGTGAATTTATTAAAGAGATTTTATTTCTCTTTTTTGACTTTTCTTGGCAACAAGAAAATAATAAGACTTCGTATTATTATTTTTCTGGCATTCTCATTCGGTGGAACTTGAGAGATTTGGAGGATCAAAATTTACCCAATGAAGAATGGGAATAATGCCAGATTTCATCATCGAATTCTTCCTCAGACATCTTCTTCCTTCTTCTAATAAAAAAAGGAAATGGAACTGTTTTCCACAAAGAACACCATTGTCATCCTCGACATCTTATTTTCTGACATCAATAGAATGATTCCCTCTTTCTGTGACTTCATCAATGACGAACAACAAGAGAGATAGTGGGATTTTTGAGTTAATTTATGTATGAGTTTAAACCTCTGTTCTTCGTCATTTGTTGATAACATCAATGCCAAATGTTATCGTCGTAACAAGGAGGGTTCGGGGTTCACGAACATGGCCCAACCCTCTCCCCTTTGCTTGTTTTAAATTGATGATGATGGAAGCGGTACATGCAGCGATGAAGATGAATATGGGGATCAAAGGTAGTTATCCCTGTGGCCTCAGTGCACTGTAGCTCCCCGCGCCACTGCCCAGTGCCCGGCTCCGCTGCCTGGCACCTGGGCGCACTACCCGGTGCCCTCGTGCCGCTTCCCGACTCCATGGCACGCTACCCATCGCCCCCGCACTACTTCCCGGTGCCCATGTGCGCTACCTAGCACCCCTTTCATGGATTTCCCAGCGCCTCGGCACCTGGCCCAACATCCCAAAACCAACACGCCATTCTCGACGACCTCCTGCCATGCCCAGTGCACCCGTGGCCTATGAGTGATAAGCCAGTTAGCCTGCGCCTAGTGCAGCCGGCCTACTGGCCTCCCTCGGTGTCGCTGGCCGAACTAGCCTGGTCTCCCGGGCCAAGATACCGAGCCACCTACGTGGAGCCTATTGGGACAAATCGCCCTCGTATTCTGCTGGGTCGGGCCCAACGGACAAGGTCAAAACATAGCGAGCTGACCTGCCCAATGGGCAGGTTCAGACACAGCGAGTCTAACTGGGTTGGCCCAGACTTCATTGGGCCAAGTCAGTCCAACTGGGTTGGACCGGACCCGGGCCCATTACTGACCCATTACCTTCTCAGGTCATGTCTTTGGCACAGGACATCCGTTTGAAGAACCGTCAGCGATGCCTGTATTCATGGAGTATAGTCGTCCCTTTGAGTATACCCCACTGGAGTTCAAGATATGGTTGAGTTACGGTCATGTTCTTTGTACTCGAATCCAACTATGACCTCTGGACTAAAATTCTAATAACTCACTGACTGGACATCCGATTGACGGGCCGTCTATTGCGTTGAGACCCCTATGAAATGGCGGCCTATTGAGAAAATTCCATGTGAGACCTCATGACACTTGGAATATCTACTAGTAGCTCGTGGAGAGGAACCTCCCAGAGAAAAGCAGACGGAGTGCGGAGTTCTAATTGTTGAAGACCTGATGACATCTTGACCGATATGACTCGGAGTGATTCGACTAGCCTTGTGGACGGAGCGCCCGGTTTGGCAGCAGAACCATGGCAGACAGAGCGCCTGGTAGTTGGCAGCACACCCGCGGTACTCAACAAGATAAATACCTTTGTAGGCTATTAGGGGGATCGCCCAGTTTGGCAGCAAACCCACAACAGACGGAGTGCCTGGTTTGGAACCAGACCAGCGGTACACTATAGGAGGAGTGCCTCAGTAGTCCAAGGTTAGTGAGTAGTTCCACAGAGTCACGACATGGCCATTGTACTCGATATAGGAGGAGTTTTCTAGCAGCCATAGTTTCGTTAATGAAAATCATGGTTTTAGCTGAGTCAAAGACCATTGTATTTTACCTCATGATTGAGATGGATTACTTGATAACTTGGGTTTATGTATGGTCATATACCAAATTAATGGTTATCGGTTGAAATCATAATTTTTGGTTTTACCTTGTTGGATTTTGTGATACCTTGAGGTTCTTGGGGTCCCTACTTAGTATCATTATACTCACCTCTGCACGAGTTATTCCCGCACCTCATTGTGTTAGATGCAGATGAAGGACATCGCTGACGAAGGCCGAGATTTCCAGGAATGAAAATTACCCAGAGGAGGACCTTACGATGCATCGGTACACAGTGGAGTCTGACAGACGTGGTGTGGTGAGGAGGCCATTTGTACCTACCCTTTAGGTAGGAACCCCAGAGGAAAATCCAAGATCAGTTTTCACCTTTTAGATGTTTATCTCTTTATAGATGTACTTGTTTTCATTTGTGTTTGTACTTTATTTTTGGACTTTTATTCTGTCCCCATTTACATTCAGTACACTTGTTATACAGATTTTACATAGTGTTTGATTCCGCTTGTACGCAGGTTGTGTTTGTTTATGATTTATAAATGCAATGCCTTCCATATTTTAGGGAATTACACCTTTGGTGAATTTCAGTAGCCCTTATCCCATGGTAGGCGGGCTTGAGGTCGTCACGATGTGTCCCCCTAGGGACAGGTCGTGAAAAATTGGTATTAGAGGGCATCTGTTCTACCGCAGAACATAGGAATCTTATATTTCTTTCTGTGATGCAATGGTGTTAAGGGTACTAAATGTGGTTTTCAGTTCAGGGATTCCAGTGTTGCTGTGGGTGGCTGATGTATCCATACACCAGGACCCTGACTTCTGATTTCCGACTCAGTGCATGAAAAAAATGATTGCTTGTGTGTTTTCAAAAGTTTTCATTATGTCAACTCAAACCAGGTCAGCTCAACAGGTATAGTATTTTGACCATGTCGCATCTGTTTCATTCAGGATGACTCCCCACAAATGACCATCTAGAGCCCCGAGAGTTGTTCGTACTGATAGCCCACCGATCGATGAGGCCTCAATATAGGTCCATCTTCTAGTTGAGGCACCAGCAGAGGCACCAGCGGTACATCTCCCCATTAGGCCACAGATGCCACTAGCCCAGCAGCAGATGATGCACACACATGAGCGCATTTCAAGAGTTCCAGTGCCAGAGGCCACCCAGGTTCTAGCGAGAGAAAGACCCAAAAGTGGTTGTGGATTGGCTGGAGGTTGTGGTGAGAGTCTCCAAGCCAGTTGGGACACCGACTGACCTTATGGTGATCCTTGATGGCAGCCTCCATCAGGCAGCAGTAAGAAGATGGTGGAGCCTGATGCTCCAGATGCACGATGAGGCGACAATTCTATGGGAAGACTTCGAATTCCAGTACCGAAGTGGAGTTTGTACCAGCCACCCTTCGAGCGGTGTAAATACAGGAGCTACTGAATCTATAGCAGGGTAGTATGACAGAGGCACAGTACTCAGCGAGGTTCAATGACCTATTTCACTACTCCACTGATATGGTACCAGACCTGTTATTCAGGGCCCGAAATTTTGAGCAGGGAATCAAGAGAGAGATTAGAGATTTGGATGTCTCCCAAAGCATCCTAACTTAGACAAGGGTGTTTGAGAAAACCCTCCTAGTGGAGAGTTTCCTTGCTGAGTAGTCTTCAGTAGTGAGAACCACCACTAGCTGACATGCAGCGGAGTCTTCTACAGCTGGTAGTAGACAGATGACAAAAAGGTCCAAAATGACCAGACCCACAGGTGGACGACTGCACAACTCAGGATTGGTTGAGCGGGTCACCAAGGGTGGAGACATGGCCAATCATACTAGGAGCGGACAGTGTTACTCCTGCGGCGGGCTTGGTCACATGGCACGTGATTGTCCGACCCACCACACAGATGATCATCATTCAGTTTAAGGACCTCCCCGAAATAGGCAGAGGTTCGATCGAGACGGTTTGCTGGGTAATGGTGGACGTGACAGAGGAGAAAGGTCCTGAAATTGGTGGTGGACGATGCATCGAGGTGTTTCCACCCCAACCACACAGAGGTCCACCCTGACCGCAGAGTGCAGGTGGACAGGGGAGAGAACAACTTTAAGTAGATGAAGCATATGACCATGGATCTCCGGATGTATGTGGACAGGAGCGGGACTATTTCCAGGCATATGGGCCTTTTTTCATTATGCTTCTAGCTTCGTTGATTTCTTTGTTTGTGGTTTATTTGTGGCTTTGTACTTTGAGCTATAATAATAAATGACACTTGTCCTTATAACATTTTCATTCCTCATTTTTTGTGGTTAATACTATGATGTTCTAGTTTAAACTGTTGAATTTACCCTCACTTTCATGATTCCTATTGGAGGAGACCCAATGACCACACACTAATGCTGATAGTGTGACTCAACCCTTGGAGGCGAGACTAATAGTTGGATCTCTTGGTAGTAGCGTCGAGGCCTTACGATGTCGTCCAAGACATTAATTATACCGTTCATGTTTGGATTGACTGTATTTGGAAAAGGACCTAGTTCATCCAGGAGATGAGACCAGATTTCTCTTTTCAGAAAAGAAGAAATAAAAGTAGCTTTTCTAGAATGTAGGTGAAGAAGGGTGAAGTAGAGTTCTTTATAGTTTGCTAGTCTCACCCATAGTTCGTTGAGAGAACGGTTTACAGTTTACTCTAATCTCAATAGTCTTAGGTGTGTCTTCACTCAGAAAGACATGAACCTGAGATAGTGGTGATGGTTTGAGTTCCTCCAGGACTATGAATTCGAGATAGTCTATACTCTTGGGAAGGGGAATGTAATAGAAGATGCGCTCAGTAGGATATCAGGCATTCAGCTACTAGAAGAGGCGACGGAGCAGCTAGCCGCGTTGCAGATATCATTTGTGGATAGGGATGGGGTAGCCTATCTACAGCCTCTTACTATCACTCCCCCACTTCTTTAGTGAGTCATGGATGCACAACATGGGGATGCTAACTATGAGATGTGATGTGCTCAGATATCCACAGGGCAGGCACCTGATATATTTTCTTAAGGTGGGGAGCATGTCATCCTCTTTAGGGGACATACCACAATACCTGTTTCACTTCATAAGGAAGTGTTGGGGGAGTTCCTCACTTTCCCACTAGTGGTATATCCAGGAGTGGTGAAGATGTACCAGTACCTTCGATGAAAGCATTGGTGGCCCGGTATGAAAAAGGTTGTAGCGGAGTTTGTCTCACGGTACCTCACATGATAGCAGGTGAAGGAAGAGCACCAGGTACTAGTAGACTTGGTTCGTTCCATAGAGGTCATGGAGTGGAATTGTGATGTGATATCCATGGACATCATGAAAGGTCTCCCACGTGCATCCTGGGTTCACGAATCGATATGGTTGATCATCGACCAACTCACCAAGTCATCCCACTTCCTACCGATCAATGATCAGAGCTTAGATGAGAGCTTGGGACGCCTCTATGTGTAGGAGATAGTGTGTTTTCATGGAGTACCTTCTTCTATTATCTCCAACCATGACCCATGCTTTACTTCCCGGCTATGGAAGGGGGTACAGGAAGATTTTGGGACACAAATTCTCTTGAGCACCGCCATCCATCCTCAGACTGATGGTTAGATTGAGATGACCATCCAGACCCTCGAGGACATGTTTTGTTCTTGTTTCCTCGACTTCGGTCACAGCTGGGAGGACCACTTTCCTTTGGTGGAGTTTTCCTAAAACAACTACTATCACTCCACCATAGGGATGTCACCTTTTGAGGCATCATATGGCCGACCTTGAAGGTCACCACTGTGATGGACTAACCCAGTGGAGTCAACACTAGTGGGACCGGAGATGGTACAGGATAATATAGAAGAAGGTGCAAATCATCCAGGAGCGAATGGAGACTACACAGAGTGGGAAGAAGTCGGATGGTGATAGGATATGGAGACTTCTAGAGTTCGAGGATGGTGACCACATCTTCTTATAGGTCTCACCTCGATAAGGTCTACAAAGATTTGGCCGAGGCAGAAATCTATTTCTGAGATTAATCAGACCATTCTAGGTCCTCCGCAGAGTAGGTGAGGTGGCTTACCGCTTAGCACTTCCACCTCTGTTTCACTGGGTGCATGACCTTTTCCACGTATCCCAACGGAGGATATACGTGCACAACCCATCACACATCATCGACCACGGGGAGCTGGACATCAATGACATGGTGACTATTACAGAGCTTCTAGTGGAGATTGAGGATCGACAGGAGCATGTCCAATGTGGAGGGTCGATACCTCTACTCCATGTTCGCTAGTAGCACGGGAACCATCAGGAGTGCACATGGGATCGAGAGGCTCATATGCTTTCTTAGTACCCCCATTTGTTCCCTTAGTTCGAGTTGTAGCTTACGGGGACATAAAGCCGTGAGGAGGGGAAAATGTAAAGTCCCAGAATTCCAGTGATTTTTTTAAATACATGGGAATTTTACGAGTCTTCAGTTTATGACAGCGCTTGATTCTGAGGCCCGGTGTGCCCGGAATAAATTTTTGACGTTTTTCTCGGGTATGTTCAGTAAACGTAAAATCGGGTTTTTATAACATTTGTACCAGTGCTCAGAATTGAAATCTAAGGGAACTGTTGAACTTGCAGTGTCAGTAATTTCATAGTGATACCTTCACCACAGTTGTGTTCTGATGAGTTTGGAAGTTAGTTTTTGACTTTTTTTATAAAAAAAAAATTATAAAATAAAGTGTAGCGACACATTTTTTTTATTCTAGCCACCTTGTGTGTGCGGTTAGTTGGAACCTCCTAGTGGAAGTTGGGGGTGGGACCGCCACACCCTAACCTTCTGTGAGAGGTTACGATGTGGGGACCACCCGAGCATAACCTCTCAAATAAATGATAGGGGTAGTGAACACCCTGAAGGACCCTGGGACACCATGAGAGGGGAGGGGTGAATCAGGGTGTTAAATTTTTATTTTAAATTGACGGAACTTGTTCCCACAATGGTTGAAATTAGTTTAACAAGTTTGATAAATAAGAGAATAAATGAAACATTCACATGCAAATAGATGACACTGCAATTTTTACTTGAACCACCATTAAGGTCTATGTCCAAGGAGCATACACCGACATGATGTCGGTCATACCAAATTTCACTATTACTTACTCGTTTTAGATTACAGAGGCTTGGGAACAGTCACTATGACCCAGGCTCACTGACGTTACAATTGTTTAGAGATTTCTTAATTTGTCCCTCGGGTCTCTCCCATTGACTCCCCCTAGCACGATTCCCTTGGTGAAGTCCCAATCAGTTTATAGATGGGATGTTCGATCCATCGTTACTAAAGAATACATCCTCTGTTGTATGTAGATTCTCTATTGATGTCCAACATCCACTTGTAGTCTAACATTTCTTTTCACCAAATGTTTCGTGAAAACATCTAGCTTTCACGCAGCCCTATAAAGACTGGGGTACTTCAACCACACCTGGAACACTTCTCTAAGCCTGGCGCGCAAGTTTCAAGATGGCACGAAAGATCCAAGACGGTGTGTATGCTCACCTCTCCCACTTGTGTGGCACTCATTTCTTCAACTTCTAACTTTCATGACTCAATACCTTTTATACCCAAACAAAATTTGGAACGAAAAAATGAACTGTCACACTTCTTCAATTCTGGGAGAAAAAGTGTCACCAAGCCACCTGCGTGACAACTCATCCACTAAATCAAAACATGGGTGACTCAACCCATTTCTCACCCAAACCACCTTGAACGTGCAACAAACAACTATCGTACAAAAACAACTTGCACGACCCATGTAACATGCCAAATAAGTAATGAATAATAGATATTTTTATCTATGTCTGTTAATGATTATGATAGTGTTATAGAGGCTTAAAATGAAAATAAATACAATCTTATGCATGGAATACACTAATATTCTTACAAGATTGTTTTACTGCCTTTTGATGGAAAACCATTTTTGAATCTATATTTTGACCATTTTATAAACTATGTTTGTCAAACTAAACTTATCCTTTATGGTTGGGACATCAAAATTTACCTTGTTTGAATTTTTGGTATTTTTCTGACAATGTTCATTTTTTAATGAATAGTGAAAAATACTGCATTTTACATCAAAACTGCTTTTTAATCTAATTTATTTATATGATTAGATTATGTTTTGAATTGGTTTTCAAGTGAAATTAGAATATATTTTTACCATTTTATCCAATGGTGGTCATTGGAATCAATTTCACTTTGAAATTAGACTTAAACTGGTGTCAATATTTTGATACTTATTGTTTTGTAAAAACACGCTATTTGCTCTGGCAGCGGGAATTAATTATTAAATTAATTAATTTGACTTATATGTATTGAATTTTGTAAAATAGACTTCATTTTTTAATTAGGAATATCAAATATAGCTTAGGGTGAATTTTTGGTAATTTTCTGAAAAACTTCAATTTTTTATGAATAGTGAAACCACTAAGTGGTAATCAAGCAAACTGATTTTTCAGTTAAATGAAAGTTTACCACTAATGTGTATTGAATTTTGAAAATCCGACATACATGGTTGTCATTAAGAAGTAAAATTTGGTTCAATGAGATTATAATAATTTTTTGGTGAATAGTAACTAATTAAGTTCTTAATCGCGATTAGTGGTAATTAGGGTAGTTTAAGGTATAAATAATGTTTTAATAATAGGAAATGACCTAGACACATGTCCCAACCTTATTTTTTGTGTCATGTCCGACCAAGACAAGCCATGGGTAAACTTGGGGACCTCATGGAGACACTTTGGTTTGGAAATGACATAAACAACTTTTTATTAAATGTTAAAGTAAAAATGACACAAACAAGAGATGTTTTACGAAAACAATTTTTACATGAGGTTATAAAGATCAGATTTTTGATTATAAATAGTCATTAGGAAGATAAAAAGATTTCATACATCATAGTAGTTTTTTTATGATTTTTAGACATTATATAAATTAAATTATTTATGACATAATAATGATGCAGCGATGACATCATTATTTGACGATTTAAATAAAATGGAAAGATAATGTAAAATATATGAACTACACATGGCCAAAACCAATTGGATGAGTGGATTTCGAAGCCTTATGACCTTATCCACGAATTATATCAATGTGGGAACTTTTGAAACCGAATCACAGTTTCAAATAAAGTAATATTTCTTTACTTTCCAAAAGTGCCCCTCCTCTCCTCTTATAAAAGGCCCCCACCTCTACCTCGTTTTACACACTCCTCAAGCCTTTGGCTCGGACAACCCCTGCCCATTTACTCTTTCCACATCCCTCTCCTCATCCTAGAGGATTCCATTTGGGCATAATCCTTTCAAAGGAATCCTTTAGGCTCAAATCAAAAGGAGTTACACTTTTTAAGGTAATTCATTCTCTCATGTTCATTTGTTTTATTTTTCTTCTCCAACCCCCTAAACTCTTTTTATTTACTCCTTTTGTAACAACAACAGTATATTAAATATACTAGGATGTTGTTATAAGATTTATTTGAGCTACACTCTCACACAACTACATCAAATGGTTAACGAACATACGGTTTCCGTGGATGGCGAAATTCTGCCTCCCGAAACGATGATTGTTCAACACTCATTTAACACCTTCAAAGGTGGCCATTATGATGTCACTATTTTTATATATGATATATAATATGTTTATGTTTTCCTTAAGCTTCTGTTTTTTTCATTTTTGGCATACCTTTATGGTTTCCATTATGGGTAAACACGATATCTTCATTTTAGGAAGTGCGGACTACTGCCCCCTCAAAGTGATTTGATTCGTTAAATACCATATGTGGGACATATAAAGGATGGAACTATGATATTATATATGATATTATACTGGAATTATAATATACCTTTATATCATTATGATTCCATTCTATAAAATATGAAATAGAAATGAAAGTAGCGTTCATGCGTACGTACGGCTTACCGTCTCCATGAACGGTGCATTTCATTTCTTACCTCTAAATGATTATGTAATATTATAAATGCATGTATGTACTGGATATATATGACATATATGATATCTAAATCATGAATACCATTCTGTATATAATGAACCCTTGACCAAATTAACAATATTTAAGTGTAAGAAGTCTATTTTTGTCTTAAGAACCAAATACCGACAAAATGAACATTATTAACTTACCTGATTACATGATGTTCATAACATGGTATAAATGGAATAATGAACTTGAAAAAGATTCATAAGAAAGTAGAGATTAACTCAAGTTTATTATTCAAGAGATTAAAGAACGGTCAGGTCAAGTCGGATATGAGGTATGGGACTTCGTCTCAATCTCCTTTCGTTGAGGCATATTTTATTTTATACACAACTTTCTTTTATACGATGTATAAACCACTTTGACTTTTGCGTTTATTCAAAAGGAATCATTTTTTTATACAAAGCGTTTACTAAACGACAAAAGGGATTGTTTTTGTCATACGTATGCGGCGACAACGACTTCTCCGCCGTCATGACCGTTATTTGAGTTTCGGCTTCCTCTACAAGCCATGCCTTCTTTTTAAAAGAAAAATAAATACCATGTTTTACCTTTCTTTTATTTTGGTATTGAAAATTGTTTTCATAATGTTGTATTTATATCTTGTGATTGAAATGTGGAAATGTTATCCTTCCTTTATATTGGTTTTATGTTTTATGATTTTATATTGGTACTTGGACATTTTAACGGGTGGTTACGTTATAAACCATATGATGGGTGGTGCCATGAATACCAGGATGGGTGGTTACGTTATAACCTCCAATGCATTGGTTATGGAAGTCGGCCGTATGGCTATTCCATTAAGTATGTATGGAAATTGACCGTATGGCTATTCCATTATGTGATATGTGTGGAAGTCAACCGTATGGTTATTCCACTTAAGTATGTTTATGTCCCAAGTTACCTTTATATATTCTATGTGTTCTTTATATGAGTTTTATGGTAATCATTTGGTTACAAAAAGGTAAGTAATGATACTTTATTCAGTGAAGAGTTTTTTTTACTACTTCATGAAGGTGAAGGTATTACTTTGATAGAGTATATATGTTTTACCTGATGTTTGAAAAACTAACAGTTTTCATTCTTTTGTATCCCTTACTGATCTTTTTATGCTCACCCCAAGTTTTTCGAAAAAAATTTCACAGGACTTAAAGTGGAATAAGGTCAAGGATGGGATCAAGGGAATTTCATGCTGTCTAAAACATGGAATCTAGACATCTTTCTTTTGAAGAGTTTTTATTTTATGGAGACTTAGTAGAAGTTTCTACTTTGTAATCTTTTAAGATGTAATAGTTATGTTCTAATTCTCTAAAACTCTAAACCTGAAAAGATCCTCAATGTGAATTATTCATTTAATTCAATATTAAGTAAGGTTTAAGGATGGGGCCTTATAGTTGTTATCAAAGGTCAGTTTAGACAACTTTAGGAGTTAGAAAAGTGTTAAATTATAATATGATTGAAATGATATAGCATTTACGGATTACCATTTTGCTTCGCCTAAGATATTTCTGTGTTCAGAATGGTTTTCCGCAGAGGAAACAAAGCAGCTATGTTGGGACGACATCAGGAGAAAGATAACCTTCCAAATCAGCAACCTGAGATGGTCGGAATCGGAACTGAACAGTTTGTTGCAGTGATGGCACAGTTGACTCAGGCTATAAATGGTGGTGGTATCCATGCACGAGATCAGCCAGATCAACCACAGAGGAACATGTCAGTGGTGGAACATTTCATGAGGCGACATCCCCCATCATTTAGAGGATCATCTGACCCTGTGCAAGATGAAGGGTGGATTAAAGCACTGGAGAAGATTTTTTATGTCATGGGGTGTTCAGAACATCAAAAGTTTAGTCTTGCTGTTTACAGTTTTTAAGGTGAAGTTGATCAGTGGTGGTCGATGGTGAAAAATATAAGGGATAGTGATGAGATTGAGGATCTTCACTGGGACAAATTCAAAGGTATGTTTCTTGAGAAATATTTTCCTAAGGTGGTTCATCTTAGGATGGAAAAACAGTTCCTAGAATTGAGGCAGGAGGATGATTCATTGGCTGCTTATGAAGAAAAGTTCACTCGATTGGCAAGGTATGCTCCAAACTTCATACGAGATCTTGATTGTAGAATAAACCGTTTTTACTCAGGGTTAAATACAAAGTATCGAAGGGATTTAGCTTATCGTGAGTTCAAAAGTTATGAAAAACTTGTTCGATGTACGGAGAAGGTGGAAATGGAGTTTGCCGATGATCAGGTGTTCTATGACAAACAACAGAATAAGAGGTCTAGTTGGAAGGCAAAGGGGAAGAATTCATCAAAGAAGCAAGGAGGTAAGAAAACCAAATATCCATCCTATGAGAAGTGTGGTAAAATGCATCCTGGAGAATGTTTATCAAAGTCTGGTAAGTGCTTTTGGTGTGGTAAGTCTGGTCATATTGCTCGTAACTGTAAGGAAGATGATCAAGCAGGAAATGAAAAGCCAACGGTAAGATGTTTAAAGTGTAATGAAATGGGTCATTATGCAAACGAGTGTCCAACGAAGAACTCAACTGGGGGAATGCAGCCAGACTACAAGCAGAAAGGGGTGTAGAAATCCTTTGCAACAACTTCAGCAGATGTTGGGCCATCGAATAAAGTGGTATCAGCTCCAGGGAGCTCAGTATTTTTTTGAAGATTGACTTGAGGTCAGGGTACCATTAGTTGAAATTAAAAGAAGCAGATGTTCCGAAGACTGCGTTCCGTACTAGATATGTCCATTATGAATTTTTTGTTATGCCTTTTGGGTTAACCAATGCACCTGCTGTATTCATGGAACTTATGAATAAAATTTTCCATGAGTTCTTGGATATGTTTGTGTTTGTGTTTTGAGGTTTGTGAAGAGGTTATGTGTGCCTTGTGATTCACAGTTGAAGAATGAGTTGTTTTTTTCATCCTGGCAGTACTAAGATGTACAGAGATCTGCGGGAGTATTACTGGTGGGATGGAATGAAAAGAGACATTGCGGATTTTACTGTGAAGTGTTTGACATGTCAACAGGTTAAAGCAGAGCGGCAGGGATGCTTCAGCCTTTACCAGTGTCAGAGTGGAAATGGGAAAACATATCCATGGACTTTGTTGTGGGATTACCGAGGACATCTCGAGGTAATAATGCAATCTGGGTTATTATTGATCCCTTGACCAAATCTTCTCATTTCCTTTCTATACAAGATACTTTCTCTCTCGATCAACTTTCCCGTTTGTATCTTAAAGAGATAGTCAGGTTACATGGAGTTCCTCTCTCCATTGTATCGGATAGTGATCCCAGGTTTACTTCTAACTTTTGGAAAGGCCTTCAGAAGTCGTTGGGTACTGAATTAAATTTTAGTACAGCTTTTCATCCTCAATCAGATGGGCAGTCAGAACGAACAAATCAGACATTAGAGGATATGCTACGAGCTTGTTCTATGGATTATCAGGGAAGTTGGGACCAACATCTTTCTTTGGTTGAGTTTTCTTATAATAACAGTTTTCATTCCAGTATACAGAGGGCACCATTTGAGGCATTATATGGGAAGTGGTGTCGAACTCCAGCATTTTGGGATGAAGTGGGTGAAATGAAGTTAATGGGACCAGAATTGGTAGAAGAGATGGCAGAAAAAGTTCAGTTGCTTCAGAAACACATGAGAACAGCTCATAGTAGGCAGAATAGTTATGCGGATAACCGGAGGAAGGATCTATCTTTCGAGGTAGGTGATCATGTTTTTCTCAAGGTTTCTCCTTGGAAAAGTGTGATGTGATTTGGTAAGAAAGGAAAGTTGAGTCCAAGGTTTATTGGACCATATGAAATTCTGGAGAGAGTTGGATTAGTTGCATACCAGGTGGCTTTACATCCGAGTTTATCTCAGGTACACAATGTTTTTCATGTTTCAATGTTGAGAAAGTATATGCCAGATTCATCTCATGTTTTGAGCCCAGAGGTAGTTCAGCTGAAAGAGAACCTATCTTATGAGGAACAACCGGTCCAGATTCATGACCATAGGGAGCAAGTGTTACAGAATAAGGTGATTAAGCAGGTAAAGGTTTTGTGGAAAAACCACATGATTGAAGAGGCAACATGGGAATCTGAAAATGCAATGAGGGATTAGTACCCCCATTTATTCGATAAGTAAATAAATTGCGGGGACGCAATTTTCTAAAGGGGGGAAGGATGTAACATCCCAAATAAGTAATGAATAATAGATATTTTTATCTATGTCTGTTTATGATTATGATAGTGTTATAGAGGCTTAAAATGAAAATAAATACAATCTTATGCATGGAATACACTAATATTCTTACAAGATTGTTTAACTGCCTTTTGATGGAAAACCATTTTTGAATCTATATTTTGACAATTTTATAAACTATTTTTGTCAAAATAAACTTATCCTTTATGATTGGGACATCAAAATTTACCTTGTGTGAATTTTTGGTATTTTTCTGACAATGTTCATTTTTTAATGAATAGTGAAAAATACTGCATTTTACATCAAAACTGCGTTTTAATCTAATTTATTTATAAGATTAGATTATGTTTTGAATTGGTTTTGAAGTTAATTAGAATATATTTTTACCATTTTATCCAATTGAGGTCATTGGAATCAATTTCACTTTGAAATTAGACATAAACAGGTGTCAATCTTTTGATACTTATTATTTTGTAAAAACACGCTATTTGCTCTGGCAGCGGGAATTAATTATTAAATTAATTAATTTGACTTATATGTATTGAATTTTGTAAAATAGACTTCATTTTTGAATTCGGAATATCAAATATAGCTTAGGGTGAATTTTTGGTAATTTTCTGAAAAACTTCAATTTTTGATGAATAGTGAAACCACTAAGTGGTAATCAAGCAAACTGATTTTTCAGTTAAATGAAAGTTTACCACTAATGTGTATTGAATTTTGAAAATCCGACATACATGGTTGTCATTAAGAAGTAAAATTTGGTTCATTGAGATTATAATAATTTTTTGGTGAATAGTAACTTATTAAGTTCTTAATCGCAATTAGTGGTAATTAGGGTAGTTTAAGGTATAAATAATGCTTTAATAATAGGAAATGACCTAGACACATGTCCCAACCTTATTGGTTGGGTCATGTCCGAGCAAGACAAGCCATGGGTCATCTTGGGGACCTCATGGAGACACTTTGGTTTGGAAATGACATAAATAACTTTTTATTAAATGTTAAAGTAAAAATGACACAAACAAGAGATGTTTTACGAAAAAAAATTTTACATGGGGTTATATAGATCAGATTTTTGATTATAAATAGTCATTAGAAAGAAAAAAATATTTCCTACATCATAGTATTTTTTTATGATTTTTAGACATTAAATAAATTAAATTATTTATGACATAATAATGATGCAGCGATGACATCATTATTTGATGATTTAAATAAAATGGAAATATAATGTAAAATCTATGAACTACACATGTCCAAAACCAATTGGATGAGTGGATTTCGAAGCCATATGATCTTATCCACGAATTATATCAATGTGGGACCTTTTGAAACCGAAACACAGTTTCAAATAAAGTAATATTTCTGTACTTTCCAAAAGTGCCCCTCCTCTCCTCTTATAAAAGGCCCCCACCTCTACCTCATTTCACACACTCCTCAAGCCTTTGGCTCGGACAACCCCTTCCCATTTACTCTCTCCACATCCCTCTCCTCATCCTATAGGATTCCATTTGGGCAGAATCCTTTCAAAAGAAGCCTTTAGGCTCAAACCGAAAGGAGTTACACTTTTTAAGGTAATTCATTCTCTCATGTTCATTTGTTTTATTTTTCTTCTCCAACCCCCTAAACTCTTTTTATTTACACCTTTTGTAACAAAAACAGTATATTCAATATACTAGGATGTTGTTATAAGATTTATTTGAGCTACACTCTCACACAACTACATCAAATGGTTAAAGAACATACGGTTTCCGTGGATGGCGAAATTCTGCCTCCCGAAACGATGATTGTTCAAAACTCATTTAACACCTTCAAAGGTGGCCATTATGATGTCACTATTTTTATATATGATATATAATATGTTTATGTTTTCCTTAAGCTTCTGTTTTTTTCATTTTGGTCATACCTTTATGGTTTCCATTATGGGTAAACACGATATCTTCATTTTAGGAAGTGCAGACTACCGCCCCCTCAAAGTGATTTGATTCGTTAAATACCATATTTGGACATATAAAGGATGGAACTATGATATTATATATGATATTATACTGTAATTATAATATACCTTTATATAATTATGATTCCATTCTATAAAATACGAAATAGAAATGAAAGTAGCGTTCATGCGTACGTACGGCTTACCGTCTCCATGAACGGTGCATTTCATTTCTTACCTCTAAATGATTATGTAATATTATAAATGCATGTATGTACTGGATATATATGACATATATGATATCTACATCATGAATACAATTCTGGATATAATGAACCATTGACCAAATTAACAACATGTAAGTGTAAGAAGTCTATTTTTGACTTAAGAACCAAATACCGACAAAATGAACATTATTAACTTAACTGATTACATGATGTGCATAACATGGTATAAAAGGAATAATGAACTTGAAAAAGATTCATAAGAAAGTAGAGATTAACTCAAGTTTATTATTCAGGAGATTAAATAACGGTAGGGTCAAGTCGGATACGAGGTATGGGACTTCGTCTCAATCTCCTTTCATGGAGGCATATTTTATTTTATACACAACTTTCTTTTATATGATGTATAAACCACTTTGACTTTTGTGTTTATTCAAAAGGAATCTTTTTTTTATATGAAGCGTTTACAAAATGACAAAAGGGAATGTTTTTGTCGTACGTATGCGGCGAAAATGACTTTTCCGCTGTTATGACCGTTATTTGAGTTTCGGCTTCCTCTACAAGCCATACCTTCTTTTTAAAAGAAAAATAAATACCATGTTTTAGTTTTCTTTTATTTTGGTATTGAAAATTGTTTTCATAATGTTGTATTGATATCTTGTGATTGAAATGTGGAAATTTTATCATTCCTTTATATTGGTTTTATGTTTTATGATTTTATTTTGGTACTTGGACATTTTAACGAGTGGTTACGTTATAAACCATATGACAGGTGGTGCCATGAATACCAGGACGGGTGGTTACGTTATAACCTCCAATGCATTGGGTATGGAAGTTGGCCGTATGGCTATTCCATTAAGTATGTATGGAAATTGGCCGTATGGCTATTCCATTAAGTGATATGTGTGGAAGTCAACCGTATGGTTATTCCACTTAAGTATGTTAATGTCCCAAGTTACCTTTATATATTCTATGTGTTATTTATATGAGTTTTATGGTAATCCTTTGGTTACAAAAAGGTAAGTAATGATACTTTATTCAGTGAAGAGTTTTTTTTACTACTTCATGAAGGTGAAGGTATTACTTTGATAGAGTATATATGTTTTACTTGATGTTTGAAAAACTAACAGTTTTCATTCTTTTGTATCCCTTACTGAGCTTTTTATGCTCACCCCAAGTTTTTTGAAATGTTTTTCACAGGACTTAAAGTGGAATAAGGTCAAGGATGGGATCAAGGGAATTTCATGCTCTCTAAAACATGGAATCTAGACATCTTTCTTTTTAAGAGTTTAAATTTTATAGAGACTTAGTATAAGTGTCTACTTTGTAATCTTTTAAGATGTAATAGTTATGTTTTAATTCTCTAAAACTCTAAAACTGAAAAGATCCTCAATGTGAATTAATCATTTAATTCAATATTAAGTAAGGTTTAAGGCTGGGGCCTTATAACCCACCACCACTTATGAGACCACAACACATGCGCAATGGGAGCTCTGATTTTCTCTAAGTCTGAACTTCATGCCGAATGAGGAGGGGTAGACCTCTATTTATAGGCTTTCGGATACCATGTGTGATGGTGCACAAGTCTTCCCATGGCGTACAAGTTTCGTTACACAGGTATCTACCGCACATGTCACTTGTGAGAACAAACACAAAACATGGGCGCCCTTCTCCCTTTTCCATATTTTCATGTTCTGATTTTGAAAAACAAAAGGTCGACAAGTTTCCTCTCCTTCAAACAACAGCGCACAAGTTTCTTTTCCAAAAACCTCTTTTCTCCATTTGTCGATTTTCAGGCCCAAAATTTTCGCAAACACTAGAAAATAGTACCACCTTCGGTACTATTATCTGCTTGTTCTGTATGATCACTTTGCTGAAACACATTCTGAACATCCACTGAGGATTTACAAAAAACACAAACCATACATGAATTTATGCATAAAACATCAATGGATCCAACAATCTACCCCTTTGGGTTTGTTGGAAATATGTAAATAAATTCAATAGATTACTATCGACATGCCAACCAAAAATTCAGTAATCAACTAAGCCAACACTATAAGTCTACATGAGCAATGCTCGGTCTAGAAAACAAGAGATAGAGACTGAATTGGGTTCCAATGTTTTATAATTCTCAATGACACACAAGTAATTTCTTTACAGTGTCACAGAAGCATTACATGTCTGAATTTATTGCTTTTTCCTCCATTGAAACGATACCCAAATACTGGTAATTGTTCACTGTTCAGCTCAAACCAAACTCCCCCTGGATAGTATCTCCCCCACAATCCGGCAACACATCCATAAACAGATTAAAAATTGTTAACATAACTGGCGAAAGGGGTATTGCGTAACCTCCTTATGCACTTGGAGGTGAATGAACACCGAGGTTCAACGGATGCTTCTCAAACACAGCTGCCGATAGTGGCTTGGTCAGGATATCTGCCACTTGCGCATCAGTTCCCACATGATCCATTCTAATCACGCCTTGCTCAACTTTTACTTTGATAATGTGATACCGGATTTCAATATTTTTTTTATGATAATGTTAAACAAGATTTTTCGTAAGATCAATTGTGCTCTTGTTATCATAGTAAATTACCATTGGTTGCTTCACCACATCACCAATATCGGTTAGTTATTGCTTCATCCATAGATGTTGAGTGCATGACTTTGTGGTAGAGATATACTCAGCTTCAGCAATACTACGTGAAGTACTTTCTAGTTTCTTGCTCAACCAGCCAATACATTTATTCCCTATATAGAATGCTCCACCACTGGTGGACTTTCTGTCTACTACATCGCCAGCCCATTCAGCATCATAAAATGCTGATAATTTATTGTCTATTCCCGCAACAAATTATAAGACATAACTATGAGTACCTTGAATGTACCTCATGATTCTTTTTACTGCAGTCATATGTTCCTCCTTTGGATTACTCTAAAAGAAGGCCGCTAAATATGATGAAACGACAATATCTTGTTATGTCCATGTTAGGTACAATAGGCTCCCAATTATCCTCTTATACATTGTGGGGTCTATAGATTCCCCATCCTCATGCTTTCCAATTTTGGTTCCAACTGTAATCGGCGTTGATATGGGTTTTGAGTCTTGCATATTAATCTTTTTCAGCAACTCTCTTGCATAATTTTCTTGAGAAATGAAAGTGTAATCCTTCCTTTGAATCACATGAAGCCCCAGGAAATATGTGATCTCCCCAATTATAGATATTTCAAATTATGATTTCATGTGATTGGAAAATTCATCCACCGATTTATGCCTGCTTCCACCAAATATAATGTCTTCAACGTAGACAAGAACCATGAACTAATATTTTGTAGAATTATTCACATATAGATTGTGGTCTACTCCTCCTCTTTTTAATTCTAGCTTCTTGAGATATGAGTCCAGCCAGGAATACCATGCTCGTGGTGCCTACTTCAAACCATATAGATCTTTCTTTAATTTGCTGACCTTTGGTTCATCAGTACCAAGAACAAAACCCACTGGTAGTTCAATGTAGACTTCTAGTTCGATTTCACCATTCAAGAATTTTGTCTTGAAATCCATTTGATATACTTTATATACTAGTTGGATTGCCATGGAAAGGAAATTCCTGATTGACTCCAGTCTAGACACTGGAGAAAATGTTTCTTCATCATCAATGCCTTAAATCTAGGTGTATCCATTAAATACCAGTCATACTTTGTATCTAATAACACTTAAATGCTCATCAAACTTGTTCTTGAATATCCATTTTACACCAATCACATTGTGACCATCAGGTCTCTGGATAAGATCCCATGTCTGATTATTGTCAATCTGATCAAACTCTTCATTCATGTCTTTCACCCATGATTTACCCTTTGCAGCCTCTTCAAATGAGGATGGCTCCACAAGTGACATAAATTTAGACTGCATGTTTTTACTCATCCTCCTTATTTGTGTGGGTGAACTTTTTTCCCAATTATGTTAGATGGATCGATCTCATCTCTATGATTTCTTCTGTCCGGTTTTGTTTCATTATCTCCAGCCACAGTTTCGTCTTCAGATTCTTTTTCTGAGTCAACATCATGATGTGACTGTTGAGTGTTTTATAAAGCTTCCTCTATTTCTGTGTTTGTATTTTCTCCGCATTCACTTTCTTCCTCACTTTCATTCACATCAGCATATGACGTACTTGAAGAATTTGTGGTTTTCTCTTCAATTATCTTAACATCTTTTCATTCCACAATCCTTCCTATCCTCTTGTGGAAACACCTGTAGGCTTTGCTTCTCATTGATTATCCAAGGAAAATTCCTTCATCCACATTGTCACCATACTTCCCTTGATTTCCTTCTTTGTTCTTAATGAATCATTTACTTCCCAAAAACACGAATGTATTTAAAAGAGGGTTTCCTTCCATGACAAAATTCATATGGTGTCTTCATCTCACCCATATAATGTCCTATTTTATTTTGAATATATTTTGCAGCTTGAACTGCCTCTTCCTAGTAATGTCATGGAATACGACTCTCAATCCACATTGTACGTGCCATGTTGTTCACCTATGGATTCCTATGTTCAACAACTCCATTTTGTTGTTATGTTCTCACATCATCTACCTCATGTTATATCCCATGCTTCTCAAGGAAATTTTCAAATTCAATGTACGTGTATTCCCCTTTATTACCATATCGCAATACTTTGATTGTTCGTCCAATATCATTTCGATGATTTTCCGATATGTTTTCATGTAGTCAAGAACTTTTCCTTTCCTGTGAATGAACATTACACATGTCATTATACAATAATATTATTTGAAAAACACGTAGCACCATTCTTCATGAGTTCCAACAAAATTTATCATCCTACAAACATCTGTATAAATTAGATCATGTAGATGGGATACCCTTTTCTTATTTGGCCGATATGAACAGAAGACTGACTCCCCACAAATGAAAGCATCAAAAGACATTTCATGCTCACGCTTCAGGTTGCGAATGTCCATGACAATCATCAGTTTTTATATTTTTTCCATGCCTTGATGATTGATGTGTCCCAGTCGTTGATGCCACAAATTGTTTCTTTCTATAACAGTCATGTAACAAAAATTTTCTTTCCAATAAACCTGATACAAGTTGCCTTCTATTCTGCACCTTTTCATTGGTCAATTAACTCTCTTTACCATGATAGTGAAGCCTTTCTGCTTAAAAGTAACTATATGTTCCGAGTCACAGATATGACTCACACAGAGTAGATTATGACATATTCCATATACATAAAGGACTTCAGTCTTCTTTATCTCTCAATTAGGTAATTATTTACATGCACTGCCTTTGATTTTCATAGCTCCATCATTACCAAATATTATTATACAATCAATCATCCTTTTCATATCCATTAACAGGCCAACATTTCCAGTCATATGAGATGAATAAACTCAATCTAGAATATAGGTGCTGTTGATTTTTGTAGCTTTGATGACCACCTATACATGGAAGGATTTCTCAATATTCTTCCTTTCGTTCCATGAGACATTTGATTGAGTATAGAGACCTAATGTCCATTCAATTATCCCTTACATGTACTTAGGTTCTTCATAGTTGAAATCATCTTTGATAAGATAAAACATGTTTGAAAGAGCAACACTGTCTTGTTGACAAGACTAGACTTTCCTCGGACATCAGTATGAGGGGTCCATGTCCTTTCTCTGCCTGCAATTAACAGCATTATGAACAAAATTTGAACAACAAAATCAATATCTATAGAAATGTTTTCTTTTATAAGAATTAGGATATGAATTTTTTCTCCTCTGTTGAACTCCTATATCTTATCTATTCAGATAGCTTCTTTCCTCTTCACAATAAGACATGGTGTGGCCCAAATATCCAAAGAACTGACAATTCATGAGAGGAAATGTCTTTTCACTTATATTTATCCCCATTTATTCTTCTATGGGATAATAGTATGAGGTCTCTTTTTCCAACAAGGCCTGAGGGTAATCTTCTTTTCTTTTTTGAGATTGAATTGGTGGCTTTGGTTTCATCGTTTCAGAAGACTTTCCAACATCACCCACTTTCAAGATACCTCTATTTTGGTCACCTTTATTTTCAACATTTTACGATTCTGCCTCCCAACCAATTCCACTATTTCCCATGAAGGTAGGTCCTTGATCATTTAAAAAAATTTCAACTCCATTATAGCCATGTTTTTATCTCTCAAATATCTCAGCGTCTGAGAACCTTCCAAACTATATTTTCTTCCATGATTATTTTGAAATTGATTCAGTATCAAGTTTACTTCTATGAGTAACAACTTCCTCCTAAAGACCTTCAGTGGCCTTGTTCTTTACTTCTAGTCTAGATGTGAGTTCATTGATGACCTTTCCCTGATCTTTAATTCTCAGCTTCAGATCCACTACATCATCACGGATATCAATGATATTAAACTGTAATTTAAAAAATTCATCCATTCGTTCAATTTCAGAATCAAGCTGATCAACATATTCAGTTGATTCCCCTACAATTGATTTCCACTTATTTCAACTATTACATTTAATCTTAAGATTACTAACAGCATCCTTAAGTTGCAGCTCGGGATCTGCACCAGTTTTCAACTGATTTTCTCCACTAGTATCTTCTGATTTCTCAACAGTAGACATCATGGAAGCATGGTTCCCAATTTTAAACTCTAGTTCTTCTTCATCATAGAATTCATTATTATCATATTCCTATTCACAAAAAAACTACTCTTCAGAACATTATTTCTAGATTTGATGTCTTGTTTTCTTGTAAAACCATTTCTGAGGCTTCTTAATTTTTTCATCATCACATTCATCATCATCGATCTTTCTTAATCACTGAGAAGCAATGTGCCCGACTTTTCCACAACGAAATAAATCTAGAGGTAAATTCCCATTGAATTGTCATTTTCCCTTCTGGAACTTATTTTCAATGAGAGATGAATTTATTTTTCCTCATCATCTTCACCACTACTATATTTCGAAATTTTTAGTTTCTCCACGGAATTGAACACCATTTCCTTGCTTACTCATGTAGTTGCATCTTCTGGTTTGACTATCATTTCATATTCCACTAGTCTTCTCAATAGATCATCCGTAGAATGTTGGGAAAGATCTATTTCATCAAGGTTAGAAAGCTTTTCATTGTTAAGGGGTGTATGTGTTCTTAATATTTTCTTCAGAATGTCTATGTATTTGATATCTTCGCATAGACCCCGAATTTCTCCAACCACATCAGTAATTCGATTGAAGAAGGAATCTGAATTCTCATCAGGATGCATCATCAAATCATCGAACATATTGTGAAATACTTTTAGTTTCACCTCCTTCACATTTCTATACCATTCATAAATATTTTCATGTTTATCTAACATGGACTTTTATGAGGTACAACTCATCACCTTTAGATAGATTTGATGAGAAAGTGCTACGGTGAGAGCAGTCTGTGCTTTAGCATCTGCATCATGAATTTTCTAATCTGCATCAGTTATATCCAGCCCTGTTAGATAGGTAATATGTATACCTTACATAGTGTAAAAAATAACATCCATTCCAAGGTATCTTACAAGATATCTCATTATGCTCATACAAATCAGAAAATTACTTCCATCAAAGAGGGGAACTCCCCTAACACTGGCTGAATTTTCCATGGCGGTAAAAAAACAGATCAAACACCAGTAACCTTGCTTTGATACTACTTGAAGGATCTCAGGAAACCCAAAGAGGGGAGGGGAGAATCATGGTGTTAATGTTTTCTTTAAAACTGACGGATCATGTTCCCACAACGGTAGAATCCTGTTTAACCTGTATGATGGATAAGAGAATAAATAAAACAATCACATGCAAAGAGATGACACAACACTTTTTACTTGGTTCACCACTAAGGGCTATGTCCATGGAGAATACATGGACAGGTTTTCGGTCATTCCAAATTACACTATTCTTCACTCGTTGTGGATTATAGAGGTTTGGGAACAATCACTATGTCCCAGGCTCACTCCCATCACAATTATTTAGGGATAGCCTAATGCGTCCCTCGAGTCACTCCCGTTGACTCCCCAAAGCTCACTTCCCTTGGTGATGTCCCACTCGGTTTATAGACATGGAGGTCTCTTCATCATCTCTAAAGAATACATCCTGTATTGTTTGTTGATTCTCTATTTAATTCTAACTTCCACCTATAGACTAATATCAATTTTCACCAAAGGTATCTGGAAAACATCTAGCTTTCGTGCAGCCCCAGAAAGACTGGCGTACTTCAACAACACCTAGAATGCTTCTCCAAGCCCAGTGCGCAAGTTTCAAGATGCTGCACAAGTTCCAATATGGCGTGCATGTTCAACTCTCCCACTTGCATGACACTCACTTCTTCAATTTCTAACTTGCGCTACTCAATTCCTTTTATTCCCAAACCGAATTTGGCGTGCAACAATGAAATGACGCACTTCTACAAATCTCGGCTTGCAAGTGTCACCAAACCACCTGCGTGACACCTCCTTCACTAACTCCAAAATTGGGCGACTTAACCCCTTTCTCGCCCAAACCACCTTGGTCGCGCAAAAAATAATTGTCGCGCAACTTCAACTTGTGCAACCCACCACCACTTGTGCGACCACCACACCAGCGAGATTGGAGCTCTGATTTTTTTCTAAATCTGAACTTCATGTCGAATGTGGAGGGTTCGACCTTTATTTATAGGCTTTTGGATACCATGTGCGATGGCGTGCACGTCTTCCCACAGCGTGCATGTTTCGACATGCAAGTTTCTGCCTCACAGATCACTTGCACGACCAAACAAAAAACTTGGGTTCCCTTCTCTATTTTTCATATTTTAATGTTCTGATTTTGAAAAAAAAAATTCACGCAAGTTTCCTCTCCTTCAATACAATGTGGTGCAAGTATCTTTTCTAAGAACCTATTCTCTTCATTTGTCGATTTTCAAGCTCAAAAATTTGGCAAAAACTGGAAAATGGTGCCACCTTCAGTACTGTTATCTGCTTGTTCTGTATGATCACCTTTCTGGAACACATTCTGAACTTCCACTAAGGATTGACAACAAAAACAAACCATACTCAACTTTATGAGCATAAAATCCATAGTTCCAACACAACTGACCCCTATTAATGTTGGAGGATGAAAACTCTCCACTATCCCTCATTAATGAGGGAGATCCTTTGACCTCCTATGCACAATTAATTGTGCCAACACGCGTGCCAATTAATTGTTCCCATGCACATACCAATTAATTTCGCCGACGTGCGTGAATTTATTAAGGAGTGTTTCTTTATAATCTTTTAATTTGCATTTTGACAATAAAATAATAAGACGTCCTACTATTATTTTTTTGGCATTCTTCTTCGGTGGAACTTCATTGCATGAGAGGATTTATATTCTCCCAATGAAGAATATGAAGAATAACAGATTTCATCTTCAACTTCTTCCTCATACGTCTTCTTTCATCTTCTACTAGAACAAGGAATGGGAAGCATCATCCATGAAGAACGCCGATGTCATCCTCAGCTTCTTCTTTTCTAATATAAACAAAACGACACCCACTTTTCATGACTTCGTCAACGATGAACGACAAGCGAGGTAGGGGGATTTTTGAGTTAATTTTTTTATGAGTTTAAACCTCCTTTCTTTGTCATTTTTTGAGCAGTTCATTTCCAAATGATATCCCTATAACACAGAGGTTTTGGGCCACATGAAAATGGCCTGAACCTCTCCCCTTTTCTTGTTGTTGATTGGTGATGATGGAAGCGGCACACGTGGCGACAACGATGAAGAAGGAGATCAAAGGTCGCGCTACCCCTGACCTCTGCACACTGTCCTGACCCGCGCCACTGCCCATCACCCCGCGCCACTTCCCGGATCCCCACATAGCTTCCCGGCACCCCGTGCCGCTGCCCGGCACCCAGCACGCTTCCTGGTGCCCCCACGCCACTGCCCGACATCCCCGCGATGCTGCCCGGCTCCCCTACGCCACTGCACGGCACCCGAGCACACTTCCCGACACCTGGTCACACTACTCGGTGCCCCCGCGCCGCTCTCCGGCACCCTGTCGCGTTGTCCAGCACCCCTTGCGCTGTTGCTCGGTGCCCTCACGCACTGCCCGATGACCCTATTGTGGATTACCCAGTGCCCCTGCGCCCTACCTCGCACACACACACCCTGCCTGGCGCAACCGCGCCCTACTCGGTGCACCCGCAGATTTTCGGTGACCAACCAGCCTGCCCGCGCCCCACGCAGTCTGCATGCTGGCCTCCCGGCCAGGTCCTCCCGGGCCAACCCACGGTATCCCCTGCAGTGTCGCTACCCGAACAGGCCCGGTCTCCCAGGCCAAGTTACCGAGCCGCCTACAAGGTGACTATCAGGCCAAACCGCAAGTGTGGTCCACTAGGATGACCCTCTTGGATGGGGTCAAATCATTGGGGGCTAACCCACCCAATGGGTCGGGTCAGACATAGTGAGTCAAGCTGGGTCGGACTGAACCCAGGCCCATTACTAACCCATTACCTTCTTGGATCATATCTTTGATACTGGTCGTCTGTTTGACGAACCGTCAGTCGCACTGGTATTCATGGAGCATAGCTGTCCCTTTGAGTACACCCCACTGGAATTCGGGGTATAGTTGAGTTGCAGTCAGGTTGGTTCTTACACTAATCCAAAATAGCCCCCCCTCCGGGACTAAAATGATAATAACTCATAGACCGGGCATCCTATTGACGCACCATCTGTTGCGTTGAGACCCCTATGATGTGGTGGTACTTTGAGATACATCCATATGAGACCTCCTGACACTTGGAGTATCAACCGGTATTTTGTGGAGGGGAACCTCTCGAAGATGAGAAGACTGAGTGTGGATACATTGTAGTTGTAGACCTGATGACTGCTTGACCAATTCGACTCAGGGTGATTTGACTAGCCTAGTGGACGAAGCGCCCGGTTTGGCGGAAAAGCCACGGTGGATAGAGCGCCGGGTAGTTGGAAAAAACCCGCTGTACTTAATAGGAGATGTAACTCTATAGGCTATTAGGTGGAGCTCCCGGTTTGGCAGTAGACCCACAATGGACGGAATGCCAGGTTTGGAAGCATACCCACGATACTCGACATAAGAAGTACCTCAGCAGTCCAAGGTTAGTGAGTTGTACCTCAGATTCGCGACAAGTCCACTGTACTCAATAGAGGAGGAGTTCGCTAGAATCATTGGTTTTGTTAATGAAAATCCTCGTTTGTGTTGAATCAATGACCTTTGTGTTTTCCTCATGATTGAGATGGGTTACGTGATAACTTAGGTGTATGTATGGGAATATACCTATGTAATGGTTATCCGTTGAAATCATACTTTGTGGTTAATCCTTGTTGGATTCATTGAGACCATGAGGGTCACGGGATCCCTACTGAGTATCATTATAATCACCCCTGAACGGGATATGCCCGCACCTTGTTGTGTTGGATGCAGATGACAGACAGCGCTAACGGAGGATGAGAGCGACAGGACTGGATGGTACTCGGAGGAGGACCTTACGATGCATCGGTACACAGTGGAGTCTGACAGACGTGGAGTAATGAGGTGTCAACCTATACTAACCATTCAGGTAGGAACCCCACAGGATGATCCAGGAGCTGCTTTCACCTTTCAGTTGTTTGTCAATTTTATGTTGTACTTACTTTCAGTTGTATTTTTACTTTACATTTGTGCTTTTATTCTAGCCCCCTTTACATTCAGTACACTTTTTATACAACTTTTACTTAGTTTTTTCTTCCGATTGTAATCTGGTTGTGTGTGTCTACGATTTATAAAGGCAATGCACTCCCAGTTTTTGGGAATTACGCCTTTGGTGTTAGTCGCCAGCCCTTGGCCTATGGAAGGCGGGTTTAGGGTAGTCACGATGCGGGCCATGAGGGACAGGTCGTGACAATTAATTACAATTATTTGATTGATTTTCATGAAATATATATATTATATATTTAATAAAATATTTTTACTATCATTCATTATGTTTTATATGAAAAATAATATAACAATCATAATTTCACACATGTTAACATATATTTTTATAAAAGTTATTTTACCACCTTTTAAATGAGAATACATTTTAAGTCCGAGTTTTGAAAATTTATTTGATATAATATATCATTATAAACATTATATTTTTAATATAAACATAAAAATTATGTATTTTGAATTTTTTAAATATTTTGGTAACATATCATTTTATAATGAATAATTAAGAATACTGAATTTTAGTTCAGAACATCTTTTCAATATAACAAATTTATAAGATTAATTTATAATTTTATTTTATTTTAATCTTTAACTAGATAATTATTTAATCAATTAATACAATTTTTTTCATTTGGATCAATTTCATTTTCTAAATGATTGAAATTGTATTTCAATCATTTGAACGTTTTTACATTAAATCCCTAAATTGTCGTCCCTCATGAGGGATGAATATGAAAATATTTTCTACCACTTATACACTTAGAATTTAGAATAATGGATTACATATTTTGAATAAGAATAAATTATAATGTCTAAAAATAAAAACATATATGTTGAAAAAAAATATTATTGAATGTAATTAAAATTAATTACAACGATTAAGGACAAATTATGATTTATAAGGGACTGAACCATACCCATAATGCACAAAACGGCATTAAACTTTTCCAAAAACTACATAAATTCCACATATATAAAATATAATCTCTTATATATTAATTGGAACTTTACTAGAACCAATTTTATCATGAAAAATGTTTTAGTAATTTCTTTTTCAAAATATAACTAGAGTACCCCTACTCCTCCACTATAAAAGGCCTCATCTCCTCCCACTTCTTCAACCATATAAACACCCATATTCCCATCCAAAATATGAAAAAATATCACCTAAAAATACCTAAAATAATTCTAGTTTCTAACTATTACATATAATGAAATCAAGGGAATCCTTTCGGTGCAATCAAAAAGGAGTTACCCGATTAACAGGTAACATCATTCCTTATATTATCTCAAGTAATTTCCTTTCTCCACTCCTCCAATTGTTATTATTTAATTTTTTTATAAAAACACCAGTGTAATAAATATAATAGTATGTTTCCATAATATTATTTGACCAACACTTACACACTCCTTAATCTAATGGATAACTAATATATTGTCTATGTGTACGACAAACTACTACCACACGAAACAATGATTGATCATTTTTTCCTTTGCCACCACTAATGGTGGCCCATAAAATGGAAAATATTTTAATATATGATATATATGGTACTTATTATTCTTTTGATCTTATTTATTTATTTTACAACTTATATCTTTATAATTTCTATTTTGTGTCAAGATTATATCATTTTTTGTAAAAGTGTGGACTACCGCCCCCTCAAAGTGATGTGATTTGTTCACAATATTCATGGAATGTATAAACTATGGATTTAATTAGAAATATTTGAGGTAAAATATATATTTATATTTAATTAGTGAAATAATTAAATTTCTAGAAATATAATCTAAATAATTTTCTTTATTAACATTTCATGCACTTAAGAAGTTATAACACCATTCGTGGATGTGTGGCCCACCACCTCCTTGACAAGATGTGATTCCTTTTACGTAAAAAGAATTTTATTTATAATTATATATTATTATATAACATTGTATTTATTATCTATACATAATTAGGATTCATCTTAACCTATGTGTCATCAAAACCTTATTCCATGTCCTATACCCTTCTAATTCCTTCCACTTTCCCATCCTCCCACCCACAACACACTCGACATCCCCCAAGCGTGCTATCCCATCATCCCCTGAATTAGTGTTCACATCTTCCAGCTTCCTTCAACATTCCTCAGCTCTACATTAATATCTCCATTGATTCCATCCGGTGTTCCTACCCACACGCTCCGCCCTCTTCCAATTTGATTTAGTGTTTCAACCTACAGGCCTGCTTCGACAAAAATCATCGATACAATCTTCCAATTTACAGTTGAAACTCTTTTGATGCCATTTGGTGCTCAGAATTCTATCTAATATTACCTATGTATAACGGTTTCATCCTACCAGCTAGCATCGATGATGGTCAACCAAACTGTCCTCATCCTCTTTTCTAGGCAGTCATTATTGCATCATCCCGGTTCAGTTTCTCTCGACGCGAGCTCCCATCATTGAATATATTTACATATTCCTCCATTATACCATATGATGTTCGAATGAAATCTTCCATTATTTTTTTTCATCTATTTTTTCTAATTTCTCACATCAGTATGCAACTGCAATCCATGTATGGGTTCCTTTTACCTAAATTATTTGACATTCAAATTACTGATTTTCTTGTATATTTTCTGTCTAATTTATATATGTTTCCTTGATATTTCAATAACTCTGGTTCCTTGTAATCAAAGTATAGTGCTTCATTGGGTTTAAATAATATTTATTCCCGACCTTGAATCTTTCTAATTTATATATGTTTCTTTGATGTAGAAATTTCTTTGAAGTTTCTATAACTTTGGTATAAGTGTTGTTTAGGAAGATAATTATACACAACTTTACTATGGGTACCTTTTACTGCATTATGTGACATTAAAATTAAAGACTTGAATTTATATTTTATGTGTAAAATATATATGACTCTTTGATGTTGGTATTACTTATGTTCATTCTAATAACAGCACTGTGCTTATTGATGTTTACATAAAATTTAGTTGCAATTCCATATCGCATCACTGCATATATATTCATCAATATCTATCAAAGGTATTCATTCAAACTATTTTTCAGATTTGTTCCCATACTTCATTTTTTTTCTATAGATATGAAATTTTTTAAAGAATCATTTTTTTATAATATATAAATGATTCATTCATGTTGGTATAAAAGTCGTTTAGTAAAATCATAGTATACAGCTTCCCTATGGGTTCCATTTACTGCATTATGTGACATTCAATTATGATATTTAACCGTATATTTTCTAGGTAATGTATTTATGTTTTTTGGATGTTGGTATAACTGTGGTTCATTGCAATCATAGTACAGTTCTTATTCTATTTTACAGAATACTTAGACACCATTCTATCCATCATCACCGAATAAATATTCCCCAATATCAATCCAAGGTATTTATTCAAACTATTTTTCATATGAGTTCTTGTACCACATTATTTTTAATTTAATATGCTATTTTCAAATGTATCATTTTTGTATAATATATATATTATTCTTTCTTGTTGGTGTATGTGTCATTCAGTAAAATCATAGCACACTACCTATTTATTTTTACAAGATATATCATATAGATTTGAAACAAGAATTCTTCATCAATTGTCTTATCATTATATTTTAAATTAAATATACGTACACTTAAACAACTTTTGGTTGCATTATAAAACATGACAATCCAACATAAAGACAACAAAAAAAATATGAAGACATCATCGACATCGAGAGATGTAAGGTCGCAAAGGATACTTCGTATGAGAGAACGGAAAATAGGTACAACCGTATTGTATTTCTGTGAAAAAATTCCATAAACATACTTATTGAATTGTAGTTTCATAACATCATTGGAAAATCAACCATGCAATACCATAAACATTTTTCTACATCAACATTTGATTCAGTGCAACTTAATTCCAACTTGATCAAAGGATCATGCATACCTCTTTCACTAAAACCTACCAATGGTAATTAATTTTTCATTTTACCAAACATTTTCATATACAGTAAATATATTAATTGTAAATAATGTAATATAGTTTACTCATTCTGCGTTTCAATTGACAATAGATCTAGATTCGGTATCTTCTTCGCCAATTAGTGTTAGAACAAGCATTACAAAAGGTTTTAGTAACAATATTTACTATACTTCATGTATGTATCTGTGTGTTTCAATCTTAAATTACATCTAATCATTACAATTTTGTTAATGTAATCTCTATTCACCAAAGGAGGATCATGTATATGATTTTTACCTTTATCTTTGAATGGTGAGTTATATTACACTGTCAAAGAACAATGATTATATATATTTATTTTACTACGTCATAACATTGTATTGTTTTTCAACTATTAAATTTCATTGACAACTCGTCATGGTTGTGGATCTTCATCAACATTATCTGAGCCGAGTAGTATGAGAAATCATATATCAGCATCTAATGAAGAAAATTATGAACCCCTCTGGTAACTTCTCCCTCAACGTATTTTTTTGAACAAAATCACATTTTTTCCCATATGTATTGAACAGTTAAACTAAATTAGAATTACTTTTTCGAGGTGTAATGAATAAGGGAAATATTCCCACTTACCCTTTGTGTGGCTCATTATGAGAGTAATCACGGCTCATTCCTTCAAATTCTTTTCAATTATCACATAGTGTAATTTGTTGCATACATTATTTAAAACATATATTGTTTTACTTCTTCAAATACTGGTAACAAAACTTTTTTTCTTCACACAGGTGTGATATATATTCTAATCATGTTGTATTATTATTTTGTTTCTAAATAAATATATCTCCACACTTTTGGTATTTCAAAATAATTTGAATACATAATATACACTTGAAAATATGTTTCATATAAATTGAGTCATGACATTTCAGAAAGAGATGTAACAACTGGTGAAATCAATGCTGGAATTAATCATAGAAGATTCAATTTAGGTTTGACCTACTCAATAATCATTTGTTACTTTACAAATATTTCATATGCATTTTCATACTAACTAAATGAAAATACTCCTATAGAAAGAATGCAACTACTTCACCTTGCCGAAAATGCAGGACACTGTATTATTTTTACCCTTTACTAGAATGTTATTCATGTCATCATAGTTATAAGTAATTTATTATTCCATGTTTTTTAACACCATTCTTTTAACCATTTTTCACCTATAGAATATTTGAATAGTGGAGATCCCTTTAATTATTTCCAATACTGTGGTTCTATCTTCTGGTTTGATGAGACAAATAAAAAATTCCATACCAAAGAAAACCCACAATTTAGTATATGTTGTGCGCTTGGTAAGGTCTCTTGGAAATTACTAATATCATGTCCTCCATACCTTCAAACGTTAGCCTTTAATCAAAACACTATATATTCAAGAGCATTCTAGTAATACATGCATATTTATAAATATATTTTTTTATTCACGTCATTGGGTGGTAAGGATGAAAAATCATTCAATAATGGAAGAGCTGAAATTATATTCAGATTGAATGGACAAAACTACCATCTCATAGGTAGATTGTGTCCTCCTTAGGGAAAACCACCTATGTTTTCCCTGCTATATTTTTATGATTCTGTGAATGATTCTCGAAATAAGATTCTGAATGTAAGGTAATATTAAATATGTAGGTTAAAACATTTACGTGACTGTCATATTTTCACTTTATTCTTAATTTAATTCACATTATAGTTATGATTTTGAGAATTCAAACATAGTGGTAAATTATAATATTTTTGTCAACATACAAAATATAATTCATGAAACAAATGTTTTAGCTCATCATTTCATAAGTGCAAAGGATGTTCATGATCATCATGAACATGAAAACTGAAATTTTCACCTTCTTAAGAGAAGAAAAACATATGCAACGACTTACAACTTTGCCAACTACATCTGAGATTGTGATGCTTATTGTCGGTGACATTGAAGATATCAAATGTGAATGAGATATTATCATTCAAATTAGAAGTGGTGAGTCGCAGCGGATTGATGAGAATCATTCCTTGTACATTCCATTACAATATCCACATATTTTCACAAATGGTCAAGATGGATATGTTGAAAACATTGTGCATCGATCTACATCTATGAGTATAGGTAGAAAGGTTGCAGTGTCATTAGAGTGATACGTCAATATTACAATAATCCAGAAGACTGTAGCATCAATTTATTGTTGATTCCTATACAATGATAGAGTCTCAGAGACTATCATTAAATCGAATTAATCAAAAACGCTTGAGGGTTGAGTTGTACAATGGGTAGCAATATTCTTTTCTTTGAGATGACTTTTATGGGTATGTATGCAGGAAGGGAATCATTTTACCATCTACATTTACAAGTGTTCCCAGATATATAATTCAAAATTACCAAGATTCCATGTCAATATGAAATTGGGTAGGATATCCGGATTGGTTTTTAACATTTACATGCAATCCACAATGGCATGAAGCTAGTAGATTTGTATCATGTAACAATCATTGCCCTTCAGACTATCTGCACATTGTAACTTGAATTTTAAATATTAAGGTTTACCAGTTAATGAATGATTTGCGAGACATATATTTCTTTGGAAGGTCACGAGCAGGTATCTACTTTAATACAAATTATTTAATGAGGCCTACGTTATCTTATTTAATGAATCTATTGTTGAATTGTATCATTTATATCATTACTTTCTGTGCAGTTGTTCGTAGAGTGGAATTTCCAAATTTTGGACTTCCTGATATACACATTTTACAATTTTAATATCGAGAGAGTGAAATAGGAAATTTTTCCTGCATTGAAAAATGTGTTTCTGCTGAAGTTCCAAACAAAAATTATTTCTAAAAACATAATGACACTGTTAAAAATTTTATGATGCATGGGCCCTTTGGTGATTCATATCATAGATCTCCTAGTATGAAAATTAGTAAATGTACTAAATTTTATCCAAAATAATTTGATGAAAGTGCAACATTTTATGATGATGGGTATGTTCTATACCAATGATGAAATGATGGAAACCCGATCATGAAAATTGGTTTCCTATTGGATAATTCGTTTGTTTTACCATATAATCCTTTCATTTTAATGAAGTATCAAGCTCATCAAAATATTGATGTTTGCAATAAATCTACTTCCATCAAATATCTATTTAAGTATATTAGCATTGGTAATGATCATGTAATAACAGTTATGTATTAAACCAACACTACAACACTGTCAGGAAATAATATCGATGAGATCAAGATGTATTATGATTTCTGATACATCTCTCCTTTTGAGGCATCTTAGAGGATATATTACTATTATATCCACTATAGATATCCTCCTATTGAAAGATTAAATTTTCATTTACCAGGTAAAAATTGTGTTACGTACACCGACACTGATCATATAGAGAATGTGTTGAGTAAGGGTAATATTTTTTGAATCAATTATTATGGCATGGATTCAAGATAATGTTTCTTACTAGGAAAGAAGATGTCTCAAATTGTCATAATTTCCAACTATATTTGTGTTCCACCAATGTGAAAAAATATGGTGTCCATGAAAGATGGGGTTCAGTATTGGTAGACTATACTATGTGCCACCAACAACTGGAGAGCTATATTACATGCAATTAATTCTCACAAAGATCAGAGGTTCAACTTCTTTTGAAAATACTAAAATTGTGAACAACAATATTCACGGTACTTTTCGTGAAGAAAGTTCTTCATTGGGACTTCTTACTAATGATAGATAATTTATTTAAGTAATAAAAAAGGTGTCAACATGGGATACATAATGTTCTATGCGCAATCTTTCTGCTAGAATTTTGTTCTCAAATAATATGTCTCTCCAAGACACTGTGTGGAAGAAACATGGGAGCTCCTCAGTGAAGACGTTCTATATGCACAACAAAATAGGCTATAAATGCGAGGTATATGTTGTTAAATTGCTCAATATATATAATTTGAACTATGTAGTTGTTAATTAACTAAATTTTACTTCTTTATTAAGACATTGTAATAATTAAAGAATATTATTTAATGATTCCATTTAGATTTGACACTCACAGATCATCAAAAATAGATGTATTATTTGTTTGAAATAGAGAACATACTACAGACAAATTGTATATCTATTCATTATTTTCCACCAATGATGGTTCCAGATTCTAAAAATTTCTGTCAACAATATCAATTGGAATCTAATGAACTAAATCATAACAGATAGGGTATTTAGAATGAGTATCTGACATTGAAATGTAAGCTTACTAATGAACATAATGACGTGATTACTACCATTATTTTTTCGTTAACTGTATCCACTGGAGGTTTATTTTTCTTGCATTGTCATGGAGGAACATGTAAAACTTATATTTGGAAAGTATTTACTTCTTAACTATGTTCAGAAGGTTATATTGTTCTAGCTGTTGAATCCAGTGGAATTGCATCATTACTCCTACCAGGTGGGAGGACATCACATTCCAAATTTCAAATTCCTATATATTATTTTGAAAACTCTGTTTTCAATTTTCAATAAGGAAGTGATGTCACAGATCTTCTATAGTTAACAAAGATTATTATTTTGGATGAGGAAAAAATTATTCATATGCATTGTTTTTAAGCTATTGATAGTACTTTAAAAGATATAATGTCAATAAATAATGAAAATTCTTTAAACCTGCCATTCGGTGGAATAACTGTTGTGTTCGGTGGGGATTTCAGGAAAATACTTTCTGCCGTACCTGGTGTAAATAGAAATTAAATAGTTTCTTCAAGTATATCTTCTTCATACTTGTGGAAAATTTGTTGTCTTATAACACTGACAAGGAACATTATATTGCTTTCCAATTCTTCTACAATTTCAGATGAGGTTCTTGAATTTTGCAAATGGACTTTAGATATGGTGAAGGTCGCATTGCAGAACCAAATGATGGTTAAATTACACTACCAATTCCATCTGCATATCTTCTTCCTTGGACTAAAGATCCTATTTATGAAGTTGTTGAACATAATTATCCCAACATCATGTGTAACCATGCTGATCTTCATTATCATAAAGATTGTTCCATCTTAGCTATAACTCATGAAATTGTTGAAGAGGTAAATGCATGCATGATGTCCCTCATGTGTTCTGAATGCAATGATTTTTTCAGCTCTGACTCAGTTAGTGATGCAAGTTTTGATACAGATAGGCCGTATAACATTTACACATCTGATATATTAAATGGGATTATTGTTTCAAGGATGGATGCCCATAAAATTACACTCAATATTGGGGTTCTTGTTATGTTTCATTGAAATTTAGATCAGTCTGTTGGATAATGTAATGGGACTCGCTGGATTGTTACCCACTTGGGTGATCATGTCATCAGAGCAAATATTATATGTGGCTATAATTCAAGATATCTTGATTTCATTCCAAGATTAAATATGACACACTTTGACTGTCGATGGCCTTTTAAAATTCAGCGAATACAATATCTGTTGATTATTTATTATTTTATGACTATTAACAAATGTCAAGGACAATCATTGTCTACTATTGGATTGTATCTTCGAAAACATGTGGTTTCTCATGGTCTATTATATGTCGCTCTATCTAGAGTCACAACACCATTAGGATTTAAAATGGTTGTTGGTGATAATAATACCACAACTCATGAATCAATGAAAAATATTGTCTACAAATAAATATTTCATAGACTGTGTTAAATTTATGTTAAATGATATGCTAAATTGTCAATGTTTGGTTCTGCTCCGCTTATATAGCTCGAATTTTATAAATCTTAATGTTTCTGATTATGATCTCTTCATACAAAAATTAAATCAAGAAAATTTTTAGAAAAATGTCATGATCAATTACACTTTTGAATGATATCACACCTGATAACGATTAGACATTGAAGATAAAAGATCGTATTTTAAATTTATGGTGCAACACATCATCCATGTACTCCAATGATGCTTTTGCGATTGATATGATTTATGGAGATTTATAGGTGAATTCAAAATAAAAATAGGCTTTATATTGTCTTTCTTCAATTTCATTTCTCTTCTCATTTCAAGTACACCACATATTTGTCATGTTGATTTATATGTTTTAAATTTTAGATATTCTTAGAAAATTATTTCTGCAGAAAGAGAAGACACATTGCATTATTACTGGGCCTCAAATACTATCTACGTTAAAAAATATATTGGGTGAAGGGATGTGCTATTTCATACAGAACTTGCAGATTACTACTAATCAAGGTACCTACTTAGGAACTAGACATGCATGTCGAGTACTATTCACATCAACAACACATGTATGGCCATGTGATGCACTACTACCGCATTTATGTTTTTCTTTTACTTCCTCTGAAGATATATTTCAGAGAAGGTTTCAATAGCAATATTTAATAGGTAAACTTTTATTGAGATTTCTGTATCATTTTATGAATGTTTCTAACGTTTCTCTGTTGATCAATACATAATTTTATGGATTAATATCATCTATTTTTAGCTTACTATACAGAACCTTTTCTCCTTTTTGATCTATTATATAAATTATTGGATATTTACATTTCTCACATCCTCTTGAAGCATTGGGTAATTCCAATTTCAAGATGAAATTTTTCTTACATGATGAAATTTTAGTCATTATAGCCTTTTAGTATCTCTGACCCACTATTTATATTAAACATTATGCGGTACATATTTTTTTTTTGCAGTGGGTTACAAAATAAATGCAGTTCATTGGGTGACAATGCTACCCAGATGTCATCTTACTTGGAAGAAAATATTGGTTCATCAATGGTTTTAATATTTCAACTTGTCAGAGTTAAGAAATTAAATAGCATGCTCTCTAATAACACAATTCCTTATTTCCCATTCGTTTATTCAATGATTTTAAAAGTTTTAAACCATTATTCCAACTGAATTAGTTTTAAAACTACTATCAGACTCACTTATACTTACAACTACCATTAATGCGACGTATATCGTTTTTAATCTTTTTAATTAAGATGTTGAGTCATTAAAAAAAAGGTTCTATGGATACCTAATTTAATTGTGATTTTTTTATATCTTGTCCAATGTTTACTATATGATATATAGACATATTATGTTTGACATTGTAGTTGAATTTCTCAATATTCATATGGATGTTTATAATGGCATCGAAGAATCGAAGTTCACCACCAAAAAACAAATCTTCTTCCTCTACACCAATACTATATTGGGAAAATAAAAAAACCATTTCTGAAGTCAAGAATTGTGATCAGGTATGTATTATACGGAAAATTATCAATTTAAATTATGTACTTTAATAATCTGGATGTAACAGTATAGTACTATACAATTTCATTATCTAAATTATTCTCAATGTTGTAAAACTGATAATGTTCTTGATTTCTGTCACTATAAAAAAATCAAACAACTCACAATTGGTTCTATGAGTTATTCAATTCATGGATGAAAAAAGTGCATAATGTTGATGGAAAAATTTGGTGCAACAACTTCAAGATATCCTTAACTTTCTCCGTTCCTAGGTTCTTATTTTTTCTTCTTCTTAATAGTTTATTAGTTATTTTATATATCAATAGTAATTAATTTTACTTATAGTAAATACCTTTGTAATCATATTTCTAAATAAACATATTTAGAGTACAGGTGCTTGTGACTGATTCCACGGACTCCTTATCAGTTGTCCTATTTAATAAAAAATTAACGCAATTCTTGATAAAAAACTATTTCAGATCTATGAGATTATTTGATTCAGGTACTCCTAGATAATAAACTAGCATGATGAAAAAATATGATTGCTTCATTTAAACTAACAATATCTTTTTCTCTTAAATATGGCCGATGATGAGTATAGATTTCCTTCTGAAGTGACTGTTTACAAATCAAAAAAGACTCTCCTTTCAATTGAAGTGTCAAATTATAATATTCAAAATCGGCACCGATCAGTAGAAAAAAACTCATACAAGGAAATATTCATTATCGAACACGAAAACTACATCACCAATTTCAATGATAACATCACAGAATTTCATATAGATTCTATTAAATATTCATATTATCATTAATATGGATAGAATTCAAATATTTATTTTTGTTATTATTTATATACAACATCATCAGAGCAGTGTTTGTACAAATGTATGTAGTGTGAAAGAACATAAGTAGGTACAATACAATACATAACCATCATTTTAACTTCCCTGAGTGTAAAGAACATGCAACTAGATTAATGATTTATTGTTTTATCATAGGATCATCAGAATATTTAATCATTTTGACTCAGTTCAAAGGCTGACTCTATATGTGAAACATCATCTATGGTATTGTCACGACCCGCCCTCGGGGTCCATGCCGTGACTACCCCAAGCCCGCCTTCCATAGGCCAGGGGCTGGCGACTAGCACCAAGGCATAAATCCCGGTAAAAAGAGAAGGCATTGCCTTTGTAAAGTAAACAAACACCACAGAGTAAGCAAGCGGAAAGTAAACACTAAGAAAAAGCAGAGTAAAACTAAATGTGCGGAAAAGTAAATGGGCCAGTATACAAACCGAAACTGAAGGTAAAGTACAACTCGAAAAGGGAAAACAACAACTGAAAAGTAAAAGCCGCTACACCAAGCTGTCCACTGGTAATCCCACCTGAAGGGTGGGTACAGATAGCTCCACTGCTCCACGGCTCCCGCCGTCCGCTCCGAGCACGTCTCGCCCAGTGGTCCACCTCCAGGTACTGTCCTGCTCTGCAAGCCTCAGCTAAGATCAAAGCTGTCCGTCATCTGCAACCAACACAACGTAGTGCGGGCAAAGCCCGTGCAGGGGTGAGTATAATCTACTCAGTAGGGACCCCGAGACCCCTGAAGGTCTCTCAAATCCACAAAGGATAAACCACGAAGAATGGTACAATCACGAAGTAACAACCGACACTGCTTAGGTATATGCCCATACATATACCTAAGTCATCAATTTCAAATACGCTCCAACCTCCGAGCCCAAGTACAACTCAGTCCACACAGGAAAGTAAACGTATTCCACACAAGAAAGAAAAACGTAATCCACACAGGATAGCACAACACAATCCACACAGGAAAGCAACAGGATTCAGCTCACACAGGTATACTTCTTCGAAAGATGATAAAGATGATCTCTGATCCATCTAAGTCGTCGGACCCACGAAGGATCGATAGGTAACTAACCCCCGCAAAAGACCCACACAGGATCGGGCCCACGTAGGACCTGTAGGCGTTGGTTCACACAGGACCGCTGAGCGCAAAGTCCCACACAGGATCAGACCCACACAGGATCGGGCCCACACAGGACCTGTAGCACTGATCCACGTAGGATCGCTGAGTGCTGTAGTCGTCGTCGTCGAACCCACACAAGATCTCTGTACTGTCGTCGTCGTAGTCACAGTAGCAGTAGTAGCAGTAGCAGTAGTCACAGTCACAGTCGCAGCCAGCACTAGGGTTCCCGCACACAGCAAGCTCGTTCAGAGGGTCCGCTCCACGAGCCGAGAGGCTGATACATCAACTATTACAAAGTCCAGAGTTGATGTATCCAAAAGTTCCGTATCGTCAACAGGAACTCAACGCAACAGACGGCGCGTCGATCGGACGCCCGGTCTGAGAGTTATTGGCATTTTCGTCCCCAGGGCCCGGTTGATTTTTAAGGAAAAACTAACCCGACCGTACTCCACCTGCGTCCAAACCTCGGGCGGAGTATGCCAAAAGAACCGTCCCACTAAGAGGAACACAACAAAGCTGACGGCACGTCAATCGGACGTCCATAGCTCAAGATATGAGCGTTTCCGTTCCGAAGGCCCGGTTGGTTTCGTGAACGAACCAACCCGAGTGAACTCAAAATGTTCCGAAACCTTGAGTGCGATATACCGAAACAACCGTCTCGATCCAAGGGTCGCGTTGTCGTAGATAGTTCGTCGATCGGAGGTCCGTGGCTCACGTTATAGCCAAAAGACCAATACAGTCTCGAAAATGGGGGGTCTGGGTCCGGGTTGACCTGGCCCGACCCCCCCTGGGTCGGTCCGAACCGGGTCGACCCGTTCCGGGTCCACCCGACCCGGATCCGACCCGGTCCGCTGGACCCGGCCCGGCCGGTGGCGGCGCGGCCCGGGTGCCGCGCATGCGCCGCACGCGGTGGGTGAACCCCCCCCCCCCCCCCCCTTTTCGGATCTCGGCCGGCTTTTGCCGGCCGTTTTTTAATAAGCACACCGGACCCGCGGGTCCCACCTTCTAACTGAACCGGCGGCCGGCACTGCCGACCGCCTTCCCCCTCTCCGCCGTGGCCATAGCCGCGACTCATCTGAACTCCGGCGGTCGGCGAGGCCAGCCGCCCCTGGCTGCTCCGCCGCGGCCGTAGGGCCGCGGCCCTTCTTGATCTCCGGCGTCGGCGGCCCGGCTGCCGCCGGTCTTCCCGTCTCGCCGCGGCCCGGAACCAGCCGCGGTGTTCGTCGTCCGGCGCGGTGCGACAGCACCGCGCCCCTCCGTCGCGCCTTCGATTCCCCTTGACGCGGCGCGACGGCGTCGCGTTCTTGATGATATTTTCCACGGCGCTGCATGACGGCGCCACGCAATAAAATCGAGCGAATAACCGCGTGGTGCGACAGCACCACGCCACCTTGTCTCATCTGCAAAAATAAAACATCAAGAAGGAAGGAGGGGGTTCGGCCGTGTTCATGCGGTCCGACCCCCTCACGTTAAACAATAACACAAATTTATAATCCTCACGTTAGTCATGCTAGAACCACGAACAAGGATAAATAAATAAACAAAAAACAACAACCCCTACCTTGAAAATTGACGTCGCACGTCGGTTATCGCGGAGAAAGGAATTGCGGCGTCGGACGTAGATTCCGTGGACGTCGGGGTGCGTCTGAGGAGGAAACGACGTCTCTTCACTTGTCGCTATGACGAAGAAGGGAGGTACGTTGTCGTTGGCGATGATCACCACGGTCGGCGACTTCTCCCTTGTCGAGGAGGAAGATGAAGACGGAAGAATCCGGGACGCCGAGTCTTGAAGGTCGTGGGGTCGATGTTCTTTGTCGGAGAAGAACTGTTCTTCACGTTCTTCGTCGAAGACGAAGAAGATCTTCAAGTCTCTCAACGATTCTCCCAAACCTCTCATGTAACAAAGAAACTAACCCAAAAATAAATTAAGCTCACACTTAATTTATTAACACAACCTAACCTTTGAAATTCAAGAGTTTTAATTTCAAAACTCAAATTAAACTCACTTATTAATTATACATGAGTTGTATAATTAATTAAGTGTTAAGTTGTCAAGATTTTAAGAGGGAGAGAGGGGAGTTAGGGAATTTGAAAAGGTGGGGCTCGGGTGGGCCCCTACTCACCTTAATCCTCTCTTAGGTGGTTAAACCACCCAACTTCCAAAAAAATATTATAACCACATTAAAGATATAAAATAAATATTGTATCACAAATTTATTTTACTCTTCATTTCATCCAGAAAATTAAACATCTCCTCCTAGGGAAACGCAACTTCGGAAAAGGTCTTCTTAAGCGAATATCAGCGCTGCGAGTTCATCGGTGTCCTCGGATTTCAATTCCGAGCACCGGATCAAAAGTTAGAAATTCCCGCTCGTTCGTTCACTGAACGTACCCGAGCCAAACTTCGGAAACTGATTTCGGGCACACCGGGCCTCGGAATCAGGTTCCGTCAGAAACCGCGCTCTTGTAAAATTCTAAAGAAAAATAAGAAAAAAGTTCCCTTGAATTTTACGGGTCTTTACATTACTCCCACCTCAGGGCTTTACGTCCCCGTAAAGATACATTAAAAACTAGGGAAACAAATGAGGGTACTGAGCACGCATCTGAGCCTCCCGCTCCCATGTGCTCTCCTGGAGATTCCTGTGCTACCATCTGATGTGCACAAGAGGAATCGATCGCCCACGTAGGACCCGCTCCTGTCGATCCTCTATCTCCACTGGGATCTCCGTAAAAGTCGCCCCATCGTCAACGTCAAGCTCCCCATGGTCAATGATGTGCGTCGGGTCATGCACGTATCTCCTCAGCTTAGACACGTGGAAGACATCGTGCACCTGGTGCAACTGAGGTGGTAGAGCCAGGCGATAAGCCACCTCACCAATCCTGCTGAGGACCTGGAAGGGTCCGATGAAGCACGGAGATAACTTGCCGCCTCGGCCAAATCTCCGAATACCACGTCGAGGTGAGACCCACAAGAAGACGTGGTCGCCATCCTCGAACTCCAGTGGCCTCCGCCTCCTGTCAGCGTATGACTTCTGCCGGCTCTGAGCTGTCCTCATCCGCTCCTGGATGACCTGGACCTTCTCTGTCGTGGCCTGGACCATCTTCGATTCCACCAGCGCTGACTCCCCTGGGTCTGTCCAGCAAAAAGGAGATCTACAAGGTCGGCCGTACAACGCCTCGTACGGTGCCATCCCGATGGTTGAGTGGTAGCTTTTGTTGTAAGAAAACTCCACCAAGGTTAGGTGGTCCTCCCAGCTACGACCAAAGTCGAGGACACATGCGCGGAGCATGTCCTCGGGAGTCTGAATGGTCCTATCCGTCTGACCATCCGTCTGAGGTTGAAAGGCTGTGCTCAGACGTAGATGCGTCCCGAACGCCTCCTGTAACCCCTTCCAAAGCCGGGAAGTAAAGCAGGCATCTCGATCGGAGACGATAGATGATGGCATGTCGTGGAGCCGCACAATCTCCTGAACGTAGAGACGTCCCAAGCTCTCCACTGAGCCCTGCTCTCTAATGGGTAAGAAAAGTGCCGACTTGGTGAGTCGGTCAACAATCACCCAGATGGAGTCGTGACCTCTGGAAGTGCGTGGATGTCCAGTCACGAAGTCCATAGATATGTCGTCCCACTTCCACTCCGGAACCTCCAAGGGTTGTACTAAGCCTGCTGGTACCTGATGCTCTGCCTTCACCTGCTGGCAGGTGAGGAATCGAGAAACGAACTCTGCTACTGCCTTCTTCATGCCCGACCACCAGTGCTGCGTCTGAGGTCCTGGTACATCTTCGCCACTCTAGGATGTACCGCCAAAGGAGAAGTGTGAAACTCTCTCAGCACTTCCTCTCGCAAAGCGACTGGTACCATGGTACGTCCTCTGAAAAGGATTTCATGCTCTGCACCAAGGGTGAAACCATCAGGTGCCTGTCCCGAGGATATCTGAGCACGCCGTGTCTCACAGTCAGCGTTCCCACGCTGTGCCTCCCTGACTCGCTGCAGTAGTGGAGGGGTGACTGTGAGAGACTGGAGGAAGGCTGCTCCATCTCTATCTACGAAGGATATCTGCAAAGAGGCTAGCTGCAAAGATTTCTCTTTTTCCGAAAAGTGAAATCCGGTCTCATCCACTGGATGAACCACGTTCCTTGCCTAATACAGTCAATCCCGTCATGATTAGTTAATTCATGGCATGGATGACGTCGTAAGGCCTCGACGCTGCTACCAAGAGATCCAACCGTTACTCTCGCCTCCAAGGGTTGAGTCACACTGTCGGCATCAGTGTGTGGTCACTGGGTTTCCTCCAGTATGAATCTCGCTAGTGAGGGTCAAGTCAATAGTTTTTAACCGGCACCTCTTAGTAAAAACAAACAAAAGACAAGATAACAAAAGTCACCAAGTCAAGTGTCTTTTATTACTTCAACTTAAATTACAAGGACACAAAGAAACACAAACTACGATGCTAGAGGCATTATGGGTAAAGGCCTCTATGCCTGGAGCTAGTCCCGCACTAGTCCACCCGCTTCCGGAGCTCCATGATCGTAAGCTTCAGCTGCCTGAAGCTGTGATCTCCCCTGAGGTCGGGGTGGACCTCATGGTGGTGGTGGTGGTAGAGCCTCAAAGCGTCGCCCACCACCTGTTGCTCGGCCAGCTCCTCTGCCTCGTCCGCCTCCTCCCTGCGGACCGCCACGGTCGAACCTCTGCCTCTGCCTAGGTGGTTCCTCAACCGTCTGCTGCTCCTCTGCATGGCGGGTCGGGCAGTCACGAGCCATGTGGCCTTGCCCGCCGCATGCATAACACTGTCATCCACTCGAAAGACTGGCTCTGTGCTGTGTTCCCTGCACTGCTGAGCCAGTGCCCTGAGGTCGTATGCCCGAAGGTCTGGTCTGTCTGGACCCCTGAGTCATCCGTCGACTTCCTGCTGCAAATGACTCTGCCACGTGCCGCCCTACGGTGGGTCTCGGCGCTGGTGTAGACTCAGCAAGGAACCTCTCGATCAGAATGGCCCGCTCTAGTACTCCTGTCTGAGTTGGTATGGTGAGGGAGATCAGTGATGCCCTGATCTCATGTCTCAAACCCTGCTCAAAGGTCCGGGCCCGGAAGAATGGGTCCCGTACCATGTCGGTCGAGTAGCGCAAGAGATCGGTAAATCTCGCCGAGTACTGAGCGACCGTCATGCTGCCCTGCCGTAGCTAAAGAAGCTCCTGGATACGCACCGCACGAAGGGTGGCTAGGACGAACTCCGAGCGGAAGAGGATCTCAAAGTCCGTCCATAGAAGAGATGTCTCATCGTGCACCTGAAGCATCAAGCTCCACCATCGTCCTGCTGCTGCGTGTAGTAGGCTAGCAGCGAGGATCGCCATGAGGTCTGCTGGTGACCTCACTAGCCTAAACACACGTACCACTGCCTGCAGCCAGTCCTCGGCTGCCTGGGGATCCGTCTCCCCGCGAAACCTGGGTGGTCGCTGGCGCTGAAACTCATGCAGTGCGCTGAGGTGACGTGCATCGTCAGCGCCTGGCGCTGGAAGCATCGGGGGCTCGGCGGGTAGAGCTACCGCCGGTGCCACTGCTGACAAAGGGCCCTGCAGCAAGGCCTCGTCGCTCGGTGGGCTGTCGTCACACTCGACTCTCGGAACCCTAGCTGGCTGCCGTCGTGGGGCCATCCTGAAAAGGAATCAGGTGCGCCACGGTCAAATAGTTTACCTGGTGAGCTGATATAAGTAATCACAAAGAAAACTTTGAAACACACACGCAATCAATGTTTTCGTGCATTAATTCAGAAATCAGAAGTCAGGGTCCTGGTGTATGGATACGTCGGCCGCCGCACCAACACTGGACTCCCTGGACTGATATCCACACTCAATACGCTAAACATTATTGCTTCACATAGAAAAGATCAGAGTTCACGGTAGAACTGAACTCCTCTAATACCAATTTGTCACAACCCGCCCTCGGGGTCCGTGCCGTGACTACCCCAAGCCCGCCTTCCATAGGCCAGGGGCTGTCGACTAGCACCAAGGCGTAAATCCTGGTAAAAAGGGAAGGCATTGCCTTTGTAAAGTAAACAAACACCCCAGAGTAAGAAAGCGGAAAGTAAACACTAAGAAAAAGCAGAGTACATCTAAAACTGCGGAAAAGTAAATGGGCCAGTATACAAACCCAAACTGAAGGTAAAGTACAACTCGAAAAGGGAAAAAAGAAACTGAAAAGTAAAAGCCGCTACACCAAGCTGTCCACTGGTAATCCCACCTGAAGGGTGGGTACAGATAGCTCCACTGCTCCACGGGTCCTGCCGTCCGCTCCGAGCACGTCTCGCCCAGTGGTCCACCTCCAGGTACCTTCCTGCTCTGCAAGCCTCAGCTAAGATCAACGCTGTCTATCGTCTGCAACCAACACAACGTAGTGCAGACAAAGCCCGTGCAGGGGTGAGTATAAGCTACTCAGTAGGGACCCCGAGACCCCAGAAGGTCTCTCAAATCCACAAAGAATAATCCACGAAGAAAGTTACAATCACGAAGTAACAACCGACACTGCTTAGGTATATGCCCATACATATACCTAAGTCATCAATTTCAAATACGCTCCAACCTCCGAGCCCAAGTACAACTCAGTCCACACAGGAAAGTAAACGTATTCCACACAAGAAAGCAAAACGTAATCCACACAGGATAGCACAACACAATCCACACAGGAAAGCAACAGGATTCAGCTCACAGAGGTATACTTCTTCGAAAAACGATAAAGATGATCTCTGATCCATCAAAGTCGTCGGACCCACGAAGGATCGATAGGTAACTAACCACCGCAAAAGACCCACACAGGATCGGGCCCACGTAGGACCTGTAGGCGCTGGTTCACACAGGACCGCTGAGCGCAAAGACCCACACAGGTTCAAACCCACATAGGATCGGGCCCACACAGGACCTGTAGCACTGATCCACGTAGGATCGCTGAGTGCTGTAGTCGTCGTCGTCGAACCCACACAAGATCTCTGTACTGTCGTCGTCGCAGTCGCAGTAGCAGTAGTAGCAGTTGCAGTAGTCACAGTCACAGTCGCAGCCAGCACTAGGGTTCTGGCACACAGCAAACTCGTTCAGAGGGTCCGCTCCACGAGCCGAGAGGCTGATACATCAACTGTCACAAATTACAGAGTTGATGTATCCAAAAGTTCCGTATCATCAACAGGAACTCAATGCAACAGACGGCGCGTCGATCGGACGCCCGGTCTGAGAGTTATTGGCATTTTCGTCCCCGGGGCCCGGTTGGTTTTTAAGGCAATACTAACCCGACCATACTCCACTTGCGTCCAAACCTCGGGTGGAGTATGCCAAACGAACTGTCTCACTAAGAGGAACACAACAAAGCTGACGGCACGTCAATCGGACGTCCGTAGCTCAAGATATGAGCGTTTCCGCTCCGAAGGCCCGGTTGGTTTCGTGAACGAACCAACCCGTCCGAACTCAAAGTGTTCCGAAACCTTGAGTGTGATATACCGAAACGACCGTCCCGATCCAAGGATCGCGTTGCCGTAGACGGTTCGTCGATCGGAGGTCTGTGGCTCAAGTTATGGCCAAAATACCGAAATAGTCTCGAAAACGGGGGGTCCGGGTCCGGGTCGACCCGGCCCGACCCCCCTGGGTCGGCCCGAACCGGGTCGACCCGTTTTGGGTCGACCGGACCCGAATCCGACCCGGTCCGCTGGACCCGGCCCGGCCGGTGGCGGCGTCGCCCGGCCAGCGGCGGCGCGGCGCGGCCAGGGTGCCGCGCATGCGCCGCACGCGGGGGGTGAAACCCCCCCCCCCCCCCATTTCGGATTTCGGCCGGCTTTTGCCGGCCGTTTTTAATAAACACACGGGACCCGCGGGTCCCACCTTCTAACCGAACCGGCGGCTGGCACAGCCGGCCGCCTTCCCCCTCTCCGCCGCGGCCATAGCCGCGGCTCATCTGAACTCCGGCGCCCGGCGAGGCCGGCCGCCCCTGGCTGCTCCGCCGCGGCCCTTCTTGATCTCCGGCGCCAGCGGCCTGGCTGCCGCCGTTCTTCCCATCTCGCCACGGCCCGGAACCGGCCGCGGTGTTCGTTGTCTGGCGCGGTGCAACGGCACTGCGCCCCTCCGTCGCGCCTTCGATTCCCCTTGAGGCGGCGCGACGGCATCTTATTCTTGATGATTTTTTCCACGGTGCGGCGCGACGGCGTCGCACAATAAAATCGAGCGAATAACCGCGTGGTGCGACAGCACCACGCCACCTTGTCTCATCCGCAAAAATAAAACATCAAGAACGAAGGAGGGGGTTCGGCCGTGTTCATGCGGTCCGGCCCCCTCACGTTAAACAATAACCCAAATTTATAATCCTCACGTTAGTCATGCTAGAACCACGAACAAGGATAAATAAATAAACAAAAAACAACAACCCCTACCTTGAAAATTGACGTCGCACGTCGGTTATCGCGGAGAAAGGCATCGCGGCGTCGGACGTAGATTCCGTGGACGTCGGGGTGCGTCTGAGGAGGAAACGGCGTCTCTTCACTTGTCGCTATGATGAAGAAGGGAGGTACGTTGTCGTTGGCGATGATCACCATGGTTGGCAACTTCTCCCTTGTCGAGGAGGAAGATGAAGACGGAAGGATCCGGGACGCCGAGTCTTGAAGGTCGTAGGGTCGATGTTCTTTGTCGGAGAAGAACCGTTCTTCACGTTCTTCGTCAAAGACGAAGAAGATCTTCAAGTCTCTCAACGATTCTCCCAAACCTCTCAAGTAACAATGAAACTAACCCAAAAATAAATTAAGCTCACACTTAATTTATTAAAACAACCCAACGTTTGAAATTCATGAGTTTGAATTTCAAAACTCAAAATAAACTCACTTATTAATTATACATGAGTTGTATAATTAATTAAGTGTTAAGTTGTCAAGATTTTAAGAGGGAGAGAGGGGAGTTAGGGAATTTGAAAAGGTGGGGCTCGGGTGGGCCCCTCCTCACCTTAATCCTCTCTTAGGTGGTTAAACCACCCAACTTCCAACAAAAGATTATAACCACATTAAAGATATAAAATAAATATTGTATCACAAATTTATTTTACTCTTCATTTCATCCAGAAAATTAAACATCTCCTCCTAGGAAAACGCAACTTCGGAAAATGTCTTCTTAAGTGAATATCGGTGCTGCGAGTTCATCGGTGTCCTCGGATTTCAATTCCGAACACCGGATCTAAAGTTAGAAATTCCCGCTCGTTCGTTCACTGAACGTACCCGAGCCAAACTTCGGAAACTGATTCCGGGCACACCGGGCCTCAGAATCAAGTGCCGTCAGAAACCGAGCTCTTGTAAAATTCTAAAGAAAATTAAGAAAAAATTCCCCTTGAATTTTACGGGTCTTTATAGGTATAATCAATTATTCAGGTATATATATATTTTTCCCTTATAATTTGATTAACAAGCCTTTATTTCAATCCAACATTGTAATTGATCAATGATTTGATGCTTCGTTTAACTATGTTCTATATGTAGAAAAATATACTGACTAATTTTCTTAATGAAGATGTTATTTAGAAGTCTCAACAAATCCCACCTAAAAGTGTCAGTAGAACAAGTCAGCGAAAAATATGGCAATCTGAATGAAGTATAAATTAATATACAAAACATAAAAGATTGTCTGATATGTTCTGCATATATGAAAGGTAATACGATATTAGGTGATTGTATATTCTAATTTATTTCCTATCATGTGACATAACTTATTCTTTCTATATTACATATCAACTGTCACTTAATGTATTTCAGTGCTAGTGGGGGAATGGGATGGGTAGGGAGGGGGGCCTAGTGGAGGCTCGTGGGAATGGGGTTAGACAGGGAGGAGGGGCCTGGTCGGGTTTGTGCTGGGTAGGTGGGATGATGAGTTGGAAGATGGAGGTGTTGGGATGGGGTGCTAGTAGAGGATGCTAAGGGGGAGGGAAGGGAAGGGGTTGGTAAGGAGGAGGGGATGTGAAGAGATGGTCATGGGTGGTGGTGGTGATGGGCAGAAGGGAGGAGGAGTTGAAAGGGGGACGGGCCTAGTGGGGGTGGTCAACATATTACCTTCTGAGGTTGGAGGGGTTGGTGGGAGGGGAGGTGCTGGGATGGGTTGGGAGACAAGAAGAGGAGGGGTAGGGTAAGGGTATAGGTGGTTAGGGGGGTAAGAGGAGGTGATAGGAAATTATGGGGGGTGACAAGCAGGGCAGTATGGAGTGGGGAGGAGTGGCTGGGTAGGGGAGGGAGTCCATGTGGAGGAGTGGGGAGGAGAGTGGTAGAGCGAGGCATGGGGGTGTGAGGAGGTGCTTGGAAAGGAGGAGGTGCCAAGCTAGGCAGGGGCGAGGGGAGGGGCTGGGCAGTGGGGAGGTGAGAAGAGGGTTTAGGTCGGTGGGAGAGGGAGGGCGAAAGAAAGGTGGGGAATGCAATTCAGGGAGGGGCTAGACAATGGGGGCTGGACGGAAGGGCGGAGGGCAGGGGAAGGGGGAGGGCAGTGACGAGGGGCTAAGCAAGGGAGAGGTAATTCCATATGTAGCAGAGATGGATTTAAGTTAGTCTCCACTTATACAGTTTTCCATTTTTTGAATATGTCATGTTTGATTCATGATAAATCATACCCGATTACTATTTTCTATTATTTAGTTAAATTAGTAGTGATTTTTCATTTTAATATTAATAATTTTTTTCATTGAATTTTTATAATTATTTTTTTCATAGATTAATACTCTAAAACACTAGTCCATTTGATTATGATATGTTTTTTTTACGTCACTAGATTAACCAGTTATTTTTTCATAGTTAAATGTCTCATTTACTCACATTCAAGTCTAATTATATATTGCAGGGATCAATATAACTGTCAAAAAAAATGATAAACTGCTACTCTACATCAATAATATATTGTAGTATAGGGAGGCTATTGACTACACATTCTGATGACCTGAATTGTAATCTGATCTGCACACCCTCTGTTGTTGAAAGTCATGGTTCCTATTAATGTTGTCAAACATTTATCTGCTACTGAAACTGTTTTTATGTTCTCTTACCATGGTTAAATAACATTCCATAGTTCTATTTCCAATGTGACATAAAACTGAAAACTAATGTCTATTTCTAATGTCATGTTATCTTACCATGATTCTTCTTCCGTGTTTAACTATTTCAAGTCTCTAGAAATTATATTTTCATATTTTTTTCTATGAATAGATTTATAATTTCAATATTTTATTTATTAATTTTCATTGATAACATCTCATATTTCTAATGCAATTTGTAGATGATATTTCATTTTTGACGTGGTATGTATGAACGTGTGATGTTCTAGTTTATTATATAATTATCATTGTTTCAGGATATTACTTTTCTTACCATATTTCTATAATGATCATTGTAAAATTGAAATGTTAATAATGTGTACGTATGGCCTACCATCTTCATGATCGTACCATTGATTCATTTTTCATAAATATATTTTATGATTGGTTTTAGAGGTATAAATTATATATTAATATAGTAATTAGGTCATGATTATTATTCTGGATATGTTCTATAATGACCCATTTGACCATATTTTACCTACCATCGTTTCTTTTGACATATAAAACAATTTTGGTCAAAAAAACCGACACAAACCTAAATATTTACATAGTTGAATATAACAAAGTAATAAGTGAAAGAAAATTACTTATAAACATGATAAATGTTCACTAGAATGCAAATAATAAACATAAGATTATTATATAGGAATTTAAATGAAATTCACCGAAATGTAAACACAATGTAAGGGATTTCATCTCAACTAACATTCCAATGAGGCTTATTTCTTGTTATGCACCTAGTTTCTTTTATAAGGTTTATATGATTCCATTTTAAATGTTATGTCAAAACACTCTTTATTTTAATGATATTATTTGATCGTTTTAATGTTATTAGATCATGAATATTATGATTTCAATTATTTCAAATTTGTATGAGACACGTTGTAATGTTTAATGATTATTCTCCTCTAAAATATTTTTAATGGTTTTCAATGTATTCTCACATCCTTTTATAGTAATTTACCTTCAATTTATAGAATCACATAATTTTGTGTGCATTATTTATTATATATAGGGTGAATAATACCACATTATTTTATATTATCATGATTCATTTATTCATCATAATATTTTGTGTTTATATTTGGATAATTTCATTTACAGGGATTTGAGTAAAAAGTTACCAAGTTGAAAATATTATCATAAGACGATTTATATTCCATTGGTGATATTATATCCTCGTTATCGGTAATATTCAATGATTATGTGTATCATGGACTTGACTATCTATTTTTGTATTTCCACTTCTATAAGTAGATTTATAGATGATACATGTGATCTACTCAATGATTGATTCTCACTCAACTATTATAATCTTTTCACGGGTTTACATTAAGATATAATTTTGATCGGGATTATTTAAACATCAATTTCCCTCAGAAAAAATTATTTTATCATTGTCTAATAAATCTTTTAATATTATTCTAATTTGGTTATTTATGTCTTTAATTATATAATAATACCATTTAACAACTATTTGGTACTAAAAATGATTTTTTATTTTTTTAAGATTGGGTGACTTTATATCATTATTTTGACAGAGAACATATTTTATTATAAAAATAAACGTTTTCTAAAAAATTAGTTCAAAAATGTGTTTAATGATATTTATTTTATACATTTTTTCCCTTATATCTTTTTACCAATCTTTTCCAAGGAATCACCTTGTTTCTTTTTAAAAGTAGAATTTTTCTACTCTTTATTCCTTGCAAAAGGAATGTTCTTTTTAACTAGTATGAAAAGTACAGATTGACTCATCAAATTTTTTTTGATGTTTTCTTGTCATGTTTAAAATGATACTTTTTCTGAAAATTTTTATAGAGTTATTTTCAACAATAATTTATTTAAATATGATTTTCATTACAAATGACATTTTCGTTAATAATGTGTTTAAAATATATTTTTTTCACTATAGATGAATGATAAAAAACGTTCTTTTATTTTAAATGGTGCATATTTTATTGATACCATCAGTATTCTTCCTTTGAATGGTTTTTGATTCATTTAACTGAAGATAGTAATCAAATTCACTTCCTTTATTCATTTTTTAATGCTTTAAAATATTCAATCTCTTAGGATCATGGAATGTTTAATTTAAAAAATTTATCCATTTCATTTATCAAGGATAAAATTATCACCTATAATATATATCATTTTATATATGGTTTCTAATTTTATAGTTATTTTATTACTTGGTAAAATCTTGATAATTCAGTATTATTTATTTAATACTGCTATTTGAAAGGGAATATTATTTTTTTTCTATTCAATATGAAGATTGATATGGACCTGTAATGATTGGTGGATCATAGTATTTATATAGCTCTTCAATTCATCATAATGTTCTCGTGAGAAAAATTAGTTGGGAAAAATTATCTGGTTCCTCTCTATAGTTTTAGAACATCTTGTGAATGACCATATTAGTATAGATTTTCATATCCATAGACATGGGAACCATTAATAAATAATTTCACTCATTTATTTTTAGTACGTATTCATCCATTATATTTTTAATTGACACATATATGGATATATTTCATTTCTATTTAATTCATTAAATGTCATGTGTTTTCTTTTCTAACACTTTATTTTTTAATATTCACTAATCTAATTATTTGAATGGAAATAGTTTCCATTTATTACCTTCCCATATTGTTTATTCACTTTATAAGTAGTTTTTATCGTTATATGTTTTGTTTGTTTAGTTATTTATCATTCCATAATTATTATTCCTTTTATTCATTATTTCTCCTACAATATTTTTCCCTTACTGAGTATTTGATCTCTCCCTTATTAATGTTTCATTCCTCAGGATCCAAGAATCATTATATAAAATATATGTCTATATTTTCACGATTGATTAAAATTATTATTCGTCTTATTTATAGGGAAATAAAAAAATTATTTGGTAATTACTGTAGTCATTTGTAATACAAGAATCATTTATATATACGGTTTACCAAGATTATGAAAGTCTGAGTCCTTTGGTTTTTGATCCCTTATAATCATGATGATGAAATTTATATCACACACTTGATATGAGCTCTCTAGGTTCGGGTCACTCTAGATTGTGTTGTGTGTTATAGTCAGTCAAATAAAATTATATTATTTTATAATTTTCAGGTTGTTACATTTTCCCCACCCAAAATAAATTGCATTCTCATAATTTGAACTCAATATTGGAACGAAATTGTTTGATATTTTAAAATTAATTTTTTGATATCCTAAATTGGGATAAGGGTTGTAAAAACATCCTCTTAATAGAGGATGGATATAACAAGGCTATATAGAACAACATAAAAAATTGATTCTATGTAGGAGAACATTTGTCACAATTGAAAACATGTACATTGAGGAAAATTATAAATATTTATTGAGAGTGATTATGATAATTAATCACAAAAATGTGAATGATAAATTTAATGTTTTTGGGATCAAAGATATATATATTTAATGATTCAAAATAACACTAATTCCAAAAAATAAGGAATTTTATAATATTTTATTTCATTCTCATTTTCCTAATGCAGAGTAATTATTTTACCACAAAAGAGGATAAAAAATAAATGAAATATTTTTATAAACATAATTTCACCCTTTGGTTATGCATATAAAAATTTTGGAATCATTAATTAATTTCTTAAATGAATATCAAAAATGTATTTTTAATTCCAAAAGTGCTAAAATTTATATTTAACACTTATCTTCCTTCGGTCATGTGTTCAAACACCACATCCATTCCATATGTGATGTGTTGTCACCCCTAATTAATTTTTCCCATTTTATAAACAATATTAATATAATTCCAATAATGTTTCCCAAAATTATGATTGAAATCCTTGAATTTAAATTAATTATTTAGTATCCTTTTCATGAGTTTTTTCAATACAACATATTTTTTTAAAATTCATGATAATATAATTTGTATATGAAACATGAATTTTGTCAATACCATTAATATTATGTCTGTAAAATATAAAGTTTTTATTCCTTTAAAAAATTCATCTAAAACATGTAAAGAACAAATGTGTTTTATTCCCATAAATTTCATCTAAAATATCATTAATCATAGTAGAATCCCATATCAATAAAAGTAATGAATTATATAAGTCATTGATCATATTTTACAAATTAATCACTATAACCATGAATAGAAATCATAATATTATTATTGATTAATATATAATTTATTCCAATATTAAATACAATCCATTGATGTTTCATGATACTTGTTACCAATGCACAATTTATAAAAAAATCATTAATTTATTTCATGAATCATAATACATATGTACTTCAACCATTTAATTTCCACACAGGTCTTTCCATGGTCTAGAGAAAAAACATTAAAGAGGGCATTGACTTAGGTAATTTGTAGGTTCCGCATATTTAAGGAAATTAACTATAAAATGATCTTCAATACAAGAATTATTTATTTTAATCATACACACTCTTTATCATTTAAAATTATGTTCTTGATTTAATGAATATCCTCATTCCACTGAGCCCCTTTCCTTGTTTCTCCTTCCAGGTTCAATGAATGATGTAAATTGGAGACTTCTTTCCGCATGGTCTCCAACACTCAAGTTATTTAGAAACTCTATCATTATCTATTTTTGGTGAATTCGTAAGTCTATGAAGGTATATTTTGTTAGTAATATTATTGTAAATAGGATTAATCATAAACATGTAATCATTCACTATTCTTGGAATAACAGTTGAATTCTCATTGACACCACATTTTCTCTATATGTTCATGCGTTAATGTAAATTACTGACTAAAAAAAATAATTGTATGATTAATAGTAATCATCATAAGAAAACTGTATAATAATTTATAGGTTATCTAAATCATGACACTATATTTTCAATCTAAAACAACTTAGGTATAACCTAGGATATTAATGTTCCTCATCTATTGAAATCTTTCATAGTGGATTATAATGAAAATTTTATTTATCCTACATATACCCCCCCCCTGGAGTGTTAGACTACTTCCACAACAACTCTCACTATCATGTACAGGTTACACTGATGTCATGCTCGACAAATCATTTTCAGGGTTCTTACCGCTCGATATATCTATCCTATTTCGAAATACAACTACAGTATTTGTACAATGATGTATCAAAAATAAAAAACATAATCTATATATTACAAAAACATTTGGACGTTATTATATATTTATCCTCAATATACCTCTTTGGTCAATGTTTCAAATCTACATTTTCATATATCTAGTTCCCTGGGTGTATAATAAACATCCTTTGATACCAACTACATTGAAATTACCGCAGCAATCCCATAGTAATTTCTTACTAAAATTACATTATCATAAGATACAAGTAACAGAGTCCCAAATTACTGATTACTTTAGTTTTCTAATTAGACTATATACTTACATGGTTCCCATATTGCATTTGATTTCCCAAAAGTACAACATATTTTTTAATTTTTTTGGATAATAACATTATTACATATAGTGTAACCTTATATATAAATCATAGTAAACATAATGGAATATTGAAAAAATAATGGTGTGATCAAATTATTAATAAGGTCTAAATACAACAGACACAATCATGAATCCAAAATTAATAGTCAATATTGAATGATGAATAACTAAACACACAATGTATTTAAATTATATTATTATTTCTCTTCAACATAGAAAGGTAAATAAGTTAACACACATGGAATTTAAATAAAAGGATAAGGGATAACCCGTATATAAAGGAAAATAACTAACCACACATTCCATTTAAGTAATTGGATAACACATAACCAATATAGCAAGCTATGTAACTGAAAATTCATTCCAGTTAATCAATAAAATGAGAATAAAATGAATTCATATTTTTTTAGCAGTGTAAAACTGTTGGAAAATAATATCTTAATAATTAAGGAATGTATTTCATAATTATTAGACATCATGTTTTAGGAACATATATCTTTAAAGACTTTCAAATGGTAGCGTAATCTATAGAAAATATCCATTTTAATGATAGATTAACAAATTTTTCTCATGATACAAACTCATAAATCAAAGGGATATGTTATAATTGTACCCAACCATCACTTAAACCCTAAATCATTCTTTATATATCTAATAATAAATATAATTCAGAAGAAATGTGCCTTATCAGATTATTTTATTGTTTGAAGGATAAAATAATTTCAATATTTCTTTTACTAATCAAAAAAAATCAATGTAAACATCATATTTAAAAAATGCTATAGGGGTTTGGAAATAATAAAACCATTGGTAAATAATCTTGATATTTATGAGAAATTTAATATTCAATGGTCCATGATAATTGAATAATATAAGGGAATGTAAATTACTTATAAAATGATTCAAAGAAGTGAACTCTAATAAAGTCATTATTCAAAATAATTATAATTCATCAAGAGGAAGAATAAATAAGGTATCATTATGACATATACCCACTGAAATATAAATATGGTTTTTTATGTTGCTTTATAGAAAGTGAAAAAAATAATTTTAAGAATAATCTTAAGGAAAATATACTATTTATTTTCAAAAAAAATCAACAATACATTTCTTTCAAAATAACATCAAAAAATTTTCTCTATAAATATAATTGTAGAATTTAAATGTAATCTTCATGTAAACAGATGAGGTTAATTGTTTTCAAATTAATAAACATATATTTGACAATATAAAAAATGATAAAAATGTTCCTTTATTAGAATGTGAAAAGATGAATCATTTGAAAAAAATCTAAAAAGGGAAAATCTGTAAAATTTTCATTTAATAATTCAATATGAAAACTATAGTGAATGAACTTTTATAGTAGTTTTATAAATCAACGTTTTCTATGAAAACGATTTTTTTTATCAAAGAGGGAAATGATGTCAGAATTTTTTAAAATATTTTTTCAATAATTTTAGTTAAATAATTGTAGCAAAATGGAAATATAAATTTAAAAAGATCCTAATTAAACACATAAGAATAAATTGATATGGTTTAATTATTCAATTATAAAATAATTTATTTCAACTAAAACTCCAGAATAAACAATCTTGAATAGAATGAGATTGCAAACTAAACCATTCAAATGATCAGGAAATTGATGTGAGAATTGTTCAATAGATTAATTATGTGTATCAGAGATAAATACACATAAAAATAATAAATTATATATAAGATAATAAAAATAAGGTATAAAAAATTTCTTAGAATATTAATGATAATGTGGATGTAATATAATGCAATGAAAATAAATTGATTTATGCAAGTCTTTACCACAATGTAAAACTTAATTACAATCCCCATAGATGAAATTATTAAAATTGAAACTAAAAATACAATGAATAATTATTTATTCATTATACTATGTGTTATGTGTTTGTATATACATGATATAAAAGTAATTATGTTTTCAACATTACAATATTTCACAGTGAAATGATATTTAGATCAAATACATTAGCTGGAACTTTAGTTCTGGTAGTGCATGATATAACCTCATTTATAGTGGTTATAAACATGTTATTAACATATAAAATTACCATAATATTATTTATAATAACATATCATCTCCATTATATAACATCTGTTCACATTTTTATTAATAATAATTCATCATTTTAAATGTTTTGTGTGTTAATTCACTTCTTCATTTTTGTTAGGACTTTTAATATTTAATTCATTTTATTTATATAATTATTTATCATATAAATAATATGAACCATGATTTAAATATCATATACATTTTTTATATAAATATTTATTGTATTTCATAATTTTTAGTGTTATGAAATGAAATGAACCATTTATAGACATGGTAGGCCATATGTATGTTTGAACAATCATTCCATTTCATTTTTTTATATAATGAATATTAAATTATATAATTTTTTATTATTATTACAGTATGATATTTATGTCATATATATATATATTATTAAAACAATTTTGAGTACATTCAATTTTAAGCATTAATGAATGACATTGTTTCGCGAGGCGGTGGTCTGAAGTACAAATGAGTGTTGTTCTCATATTCACATAAAAAGGAATGTTTGATGTTATGTGTGATATAATAATTAAATAATCTTAATAACATCATAAATATCAGATTTATCATATATTAACTATAAATTCATTATTACTATCATCCTTCATAAGTGGTAAGGTATGAAGAAATGATAATGGTATGTGAGGTTATAGTCTGGTATATATAAGAATGATGACTATATATAGCATTTAATGGAATTGTGGGTGGTTTTATGTGAAAAACATTACATAAAACATCATAGAATATTGAAGATATAAAGGTTATTTTATAAAAAATATATTAGAAAAATTATAGGAGAGTAAAGAAATAAAAAATATCATGTTGATGAACGATGCCTCCTCTTCATGTAATTCTATTTAGTTAATACAAAAATCCTAACGTAGATTGATTTCTATCCAAAAAATACTCCAGGTTTAGTGGAAATATTTTGCCCATTTATTTTCTTAGGTTTACGGGGATACAAAATTCTTAAGAGGTTTGAATTGGTGGAGAGGGTGAGTACCATTTTATTGGGGAACAACATTCTTGTAAATATCAAAACATAAAAAATATTTGGCTGTATAAATTAAAAAACATTGTTCCCCAATAATTAAATATGTTATATAAAGTTATGTATATTTGATTATTGTGGTCCTGGAATGGGGTTTGGACATGTTTCTAGGTCATTTTCTACTTAAAAATAATGTTTATCCACTATGTAAACTAGTTTTACATCAATTATCATAATTAATTATATTTCTATCACTAAACTTTTTGTTAAAAAACTACATAGACATTACTAGACAGTAAAATTTATTATTATTTGAAATATTGAATCCATTTTTCTAAATACAAATCAATTTATTGGTATATATAGATTTAAAATTAATCTCATAAATGGGATGATAAAGATGGATATTAAAGTGACAATTTTAAAAAGTTCACTATTTTTTATACCTAAATAAAATATAGTTATTATTAGAATAACATAAATGGGGTTTATTTTGGTATCATTGATTAAATTTTCATTTAAAAATTTATTAAATATAATTTTTCATTATAAATTATTTTGATGCCAAATTTTTTTTGAAATTATAATTTAGTATTTTTTACTATTTAACATAAAATAAAACATCATAGAAAAATATTAAAAAATAACACTAAAATAAATCCAAAAATACATTATCAAAAAATCTGTTTATTTTTAAAATATAATTTATAAAACTACCAAATTTTATTTTTTTAATCAATTTCTCCATTAAATGACGGAAAAAATACATTAGGAAAATACAGTTTTAATGAATAATATTGGTTTTGATATTATCTAATACATATATAATATATTTGATTAATTATAAAACATTTTAATAATTATATAATTTATTATTTCATTTAATATATCTCACGTAATAATAATAAATTTAATTTTTTAGGATAAATTTTATTTGGGCGCACAAAAATAGTTCTTTAAGAAATCATATCTATTATATTAAATTGGTTTTTATTATAATTTATCATTAATTGGTAAGTAATGAATAAAACCACATTCTAATTATTTAATTAATCTTATATATAACATCAATTTTAGTTTCTTTGAGATAATTTTCATTTTTTTAAAAAAAGAACTGTATTATGAAAAACTCAATATTGCGTGTAATAGAATCTATAGAAGATACTTGTTGTGGTTTTTGATACATGTTAAATGGTATATATTGTAGGTAAATATATATAAAAAATATATTTTACTAAAAATATCTAATATATCATAAATTATCAATATGGTATATTCTACTCTATGGTTGGTGTTGCGTTTCATACATACTATCAAATAAAATGATATTATATTAGAATTTTCTGGGTGTAAAAGTCTCCTCATATTAAATAAATTAGGAGATGGAAAATTAAAATTGATCATGGTAATGAACTGTTTGATATTTAAAATTTACATTGTTAAAATACCACATCATGAGAATGGATGGAAAAATTTCCTCCTGATAGGAGATGACAGGAAGTATAATGGTCGTATGTAACACACATTACTAAGATTTCATTGCAGGAATCATTTGTAGAATGTAAATATATAAAAATGGAGGGAATAAGTAAATATTTATATCGATTGATTTAGGCCACTTATTAAAACAATATTATGATGAATTAAATGTTTATGTGACTTAAACCATAAATCTATGATGATTTAAAAGACAACCAGTTCAATTATTGATGGTTTTATAATTACATTTTATTTTAACACCATTTCCCTAATATTGAAAAAATATTCTAATTAATAATAATAATAAAAAATAAATGTACGCAGAATATTTCTATAAAAACTACATTCCCTTGGTTTTGTTTTATTCAATTTCACATTCATCTATTATTTTATGAAAGAACTTCCTAATTAATTTTTCCCTAATGTGCTAAAATTCACATTTAAGATATCGTATGATCCATAATTGTGTAATATTTCTTTTCATATGTCTCTAAATATTTACAAGATGAATATGTCTAATATATTAATATTTATTCCAAAAAACTATTACTACTCGATCAACATTAATATTTATTCATCAAATTGTATAACAAAAAAATTAAATGTTAACTGAGACATCTTGTAGGATAGTGACGAGTATGAAACTCTTATCTTTATTCGATTATGGGATCAAGCCTCACATCCTCATCTGATGTGATCGGTTTTCACCTTGCATATATGTAGTCCTTTTTCATAATTACATTATTATAATTCTTATTATGATTCCAAATACAATTATGGATGTCATTTATATGAAATTAAACATTAAATATCTTTCTTACTAGGGATTTGAATAATACCTATTTCTTCTACAAATTATGATAATCTTATTTGTATATAAACCCTAAATTATATCAATACCTATAATCATATGTATATAAATTTTAAAGGAATCATTCATAAAATAAAATTTTCAATGAAATAGTTACTTAATTAAGGGTTAGTATTGCAAGGAATTTCAACTAAAATAACATGTGTCTTAGTAGACACTAATCACATGAAACCTAAAATGGCGGGTTTTCCATTTATGTTCTCTTTAATTTTTAATTAATTAATCTTTTTTGGTATCCACAGCTCTTATATTAATTAATTTAAAATTTCTTTGAAAATTTAATAGAATGCTTAGACGTATAATGATCCTTGTAATCAATATAGTACTGATAAAAAACATCAAAAAATTATTTCATGAATAAAAATACATTAATAGTACATCTATTTTATATATTCCTAGGTACTTAAATAGTATATGAGATTCAATTTAGAAGATGTAGATGAAATAGGTAATGTTTATGTTTCCCACATTTAAGGAAACGAACTATAAAGGGATCCTCATGATGATAATTATTCCCATAAAATGATGTTTTAATTTTCCTTGGAAATTATTTTATTGATTCCATCATTTTCCACAAAACAATTATTTCCCCATTTCATGAAGACTCATTTCTATGTATCTTCTTTTAAATTTATTACATTATGTAAATCGTACTTGTTTCCCCCATGGTCTCCACCACTCATGTTATTAGAAAAATTCATCGTTCTCTTCATTACTGAGTACTTCAATTAGTTAAGTTATACTTTGATGATAATATTTAAGGAAAAAAATTGGGAATAAACATGATATAATTCACTTCTATATGTATCACATTTGGTTTTCCATGTCACTACATATTCCTTCATGTTCAATGTTAACATGTTTCGTTTGGGTTTCATCCATTTACTAAAATGGAAATAATATTGTGAGAAATAGTTGTCCTAAAGGGAAAATAGAATAATCACATATTATATATCTAAATCATGACACTTTATTTTTGATATAAAACTCATGTTTTATACGTGGATATTAATTATCATAATCTATTAAATTATTTCAAATAATTTTTTCTGGATAAAATAAATTATTCTAATCATATCCCTTAGTAGTATCAAACCATGGTCATAGTAAGGCCTATTGTTCTATACTGAGTTCTGTTGGATTCAAGCCCAACAATTTTTTTCATAGTTATTACCCTTACGAAATTCTATGACATGCCCACATCCACATGTAGTGTTAGGATAGGGATGTATTGAAAAGAAAACCACATCATATATATCATACTAAATAATAAGTATATTCTGATATTGATATCCTAAATTTTTATCTTATGGATATTTTCCCTAATTTATGTTTTCTTAAATATATTTCCAAATGTTTTTACTAACCATCTTTTGATACCAATATTAGAGACCAGACCTAATTAATATTACAGTCAGTTTTATCTACCATTAAATTTTCATAAGATACATGGAAACTCATCATTAATGACTGATAACTGTATTTGTTTGGGTAATCTAGATACATATATGATTCCCATATAATAATAAAATACAAAAAAAATCAAAATTATATTTTTTATTTCTTTTTCAAGAATATCTATGTTCCATCCAATTTATGTATGCTTATATTTCATTACAAACCTCATGGAATCATGGGGAAAAGAAATAAAATAAATCTGATCTCAAATACTCAATACGGGTTAAGTATAATGGAAGCTATATTGAGTCAATAATGACTAATGAATATAGAAAGGTAAATAACTAAACAAAAATTCCATTTTCATTACATTATATGAATTATTCAATATTGAATGGTAAATAACTAAATTCACCTTACATTAAAACAACTGGATAATTCAGTATGAATATGGAAAGGTAAATAACTAAACACACATTCTATTTAAATAACTAGATAAGGAATAATCAGTATGGAACGCTATATAACTGAAATCAAGTGGCAGTTAATAAATAAAATTAAAATAAAATCAACCCATATATTTTAACATAGTTATAATATCGGGGATATTAATAAATGAATTATTAATGATGGTAATGCTTAATATTTGGATAGTATGTATCTAGAACATGAAACCACTACCATCAATACCTTTCCAAAGATAGTTTAATCTAGATGTATTAAAATTTTAATTATAAATTGACTGATTTCTCTCATTACACCTACAGATGTATTGATGGGTAATATTATGATGGGCCCCACTCATCACTTCATGTCCTAATCATTTCTGACATAACAAATAATCTATTTAATTCAAGTGTGATGTACCTTATTATATATCCTAATTGAGTAAAGGACATTGATTAATCAATATATACTATGTTAATCAAATAAAAATCTATATAAACACCATACAGAATAGTGGTATATGATTATGAAATTATAGTATCAATTAAAAATAATTTTTATATTTAGTTGAAGTTATATTTCCAATGGTCGCTTGAAAGTTATTAACTTATGGGTAAGTGAATGACTACCAAATTTGTTCATGGAATTGATTTTCAATGATATATTTTGTAAAAAAATTCATAATCCAACAAGGTAAATAATAATTATGGTATCTATACAATATATACCCATTAGATTAAAAATATGTGTTGTTGTCACTAATGAACTAAAATACAATAAAATTATATCTAAAAACATTATTAAATAAAATATAATCTTCATTTTGAAAACCATTTTAAAAAAATATATTTCCATTAAAATAACTTTTAAAAATATTTTATATAGAATGATATACGTAGAATTTAATAAGAAGAATCATATAAATAGTGATGGGTTATTTTGTACAATGTAAAAAAAGAATATTCCATTTTACAGTGTTAAAATGATAGAAATTATCCTTGTTCAAAAATTGAAGAGAATATTTTATTCAATTTTTTAAATAAGACATAATTTGTATAATTGTGTTATAATAAATCATTCTAAAAAGGTTAATGAATAATCTTTTGAATACATTTTTAAAAAACATGGGTTTTAATAAATAAATTTTCTAGATGAATAGTGAAATGAAATCTATTTGGTGAATATACCAAACTTTTATTGAATATTTAATGTATAAATATCATTATGATAAATCCCAATTACTAAATTATATAATAAATGTAATGGTATAGACCACTATGGTCCATTACTTTGTGGAAATTTGGTGTTGGAGGTGTTCCTGGAGGTCAAGATGACTTATCCCCAACACTTTGCCAATTTTCCAGTTTTGTGAATAGTGCATTCAATTTTATGAACAGTAACAGATCAGTTTCACAGATCGGTTTCACATATCGGTTTTGACAGATCGGTTTCACAGATCAGTTTCACAGATCGATTTCACAGATCAGTTTCAGAGATCGGTTTCACAGATCAGCTTCACACATCGGTTTCACAGATCAGTTTCAGAGATCGGTTTCACAAATAACTTTCACATGACAGTTTCACATATCAGTTTCACAGATCAGTTTCAAAAATCAGTGTCACAAATTAGTTTCATAGATCAGTCTCATAGAACGCTTTCAGAGATCAGTTTCGCAGATCTTTTTCACATATCAGTTTCACAAATCGGTTTCAACGATCAGTAGGTGTACAGTAACTGTATGTGAAAAATGTTTCTAGATTCCTATTGTTTATCCCATTTTGACATTTAATTTGATGTAAAATACATTTAAAGTCGTATTTTAAGGACTCTTAAGGCTGATTCGAAAGCCATAAATCTTATATTAATTATTCCTAAGTCCGGGATGTTTTTACTTGGTCAAATTGCATGGGTTAATGTGATCCGTTTTTAATGGAGAATTAACCAGATCTTAATCCTTCGCCTCATTAAATCATAAAAAAAAACGAGATAACATTCTACATTTTTCTCCCTCTTTGTTATCATCTTTGAGACTCTAGAACCTTTCCATCCTTCTCGTAGGAGTTTCACAATAAATAATTACTCCTAGGATTGGTTCTGATCTGGTTTGATGCAACAAAGCTGTATCGATCAATCATTGATATAAGGTATGTTTTATCATCGTTCCTTCGGGGATCATCTTCCCTTGTTTATCCTTTCCATATTATAGAATTTAATCTCCATGCTTCTAATATATTTTTCTTGTTTTTTGGTTGGTGTGGTCATACCGTGCCATCCCCGGGTGGATGCAGTTGTCGCGAGAGGGGGATTGTGACCCGTTGTGTGGATAAATAACGTCACGAACTCTTCGAGATAGGGAATTCATTGCTTCTCCATTTGTTTATCTGCAATTGTAGAGTTAGCATGATTTAACCCTTTGAATCACAAGGAAATTGACATAATTAAGTATTTTAACCGGATAAAGAAATTGTTATCTGTCATATGTTATTTCCTCTTGTGTTGCTAGATAGTGTGATATCTATGCATTCTTGGTTTAGATGATTTTCCTTGATGGAAATTGATAAAGAAAGTAAAGCAAGAATTAATTGATAATTAATTGTCTAAAGATAAATAGGCATGTAAATGAATCTGGTTATAGCCGTTGTTTTAGTTGTTCTAATGTTTTATGTTAATCAATTTGGCATAGTAAGCATGTTAAATCACTTGAGATAGCTTACCGAATATGTTTCCTAGAATTGGAATCAATGAATTGAATCTGTTAATTCAAGAGGGATTAAATAACTGGTTGTTTGATAAAATATAACACATGGTAGGGTTCTTAGATAATGTCTTGTTCGAAAGGCCGAGTTCCTTGTGATTTAGAGACCTGAGTGCTCATTTTATATGAAGGTTGGATGCCTTGTTAAAGGGCCAAGAGCCCATTTGATGTGATGTTTGTTTTCCTGCAGCTTGTGTTGTGATGTGACCCTGGAGGGGTGTTGTGATATGTGGAGGCTGGGAGGCCTTGTTGTTGTGGTAGTGGACGATGCCTTGAGTGGCGAGATACATCGTTTTATACATGTGGGTGTTAGGGAGGACACCAGGGATGATGGAATGGGATGGAAGTGGTTATTGGATGTTTGGTGGTTTAATTGGTTGTTTATCTGTTTTAATTTTCTCCACTACTCAAGGTAGCTGGTCTTGCTTACCCTCCTTCCGAAGGAGGCGAAGACATGCATGGTATGCCACGTGCTTTCCGTGTTTAGCCTCTTGAGGGAGAATGGGTCTATGCTCTTTTTATATGCGGAAAAGACACGACAGGTAGTATATCTACTCACCGTGTTGAGCCCCCTTTGTGTTTAGTAGCATATGATGCTTTTCTAGAATTCTTGGGAATACGGGAAAGTAATTTTATATTGAAAGATTGATTAAATGGTGATAATCCATGGGGATGGAGATGATAGAATTTTATGGTGATGTTGAATCTTAAAAAGACAAGTTGGTTTTGAATATGATGCCAATTCAGTTTATTGAGGTTTTTTTCATGGTTAATTAATGTTTAAAGAATTAATTAACATATAGTGGAATTGATAAAATGGGAATGAAGTAATCTAATAAAGCCCTTAAATGGTTATGTGCTTATTGGATACCTAGTCTTAGAAGTGGCAGCCCGGAGTCCGAGAGACGTTAGCTGTAGTTGTGTCTATGATGAGGTTATGCCATATTGTGGTTGTGAGTAATATATATTCTGTAATTTTTGTGTTTCTATACGCTACTCCACCCTATCGGTAAGGGAAACTAACACCCCAGGGAATCTAAGCCCTGGGGGGTGTTTTCCCCAACATTATGATGGGAGGTTGAATGGAAGACTACCCCCTTTAGCCCCGCTCTCTTCTCTTGGTATATACTAGTTCCTTGGGCACAATGGTCAGTTTTCTGCATATATGTGTGTAGAGGGTGGTAATGGCTTGTGGTTATTTCACACAAATATATTCTGGATATAGTATTCTATTGAATATTATAGGTTTAATGTGTATAGGTTGTGATGGCTTGGGGATCCTTACTCGGCGTATGGGCTGTGATGGCTTGATGTATAATACCCGACGTATGATACACGTTATGTGATCTGTGGTGGCTCTTGGAAACTACCTAGTTACTTTTGGGTGTGAGGATGGTGTGGTGATTAGCCCAGGTGTCTGCGGGAAATCTTTTGTGGTGCACGTGGTGCAGATTATGGAGCGTAGCCAAAGATTATATTGGCAAGCCTTTGGAGAGAGATGCATTGGATGTATGTCATTTGGGGAAAATCGAAAAACCAGTGGGAATGTAGTATAGGGTACCCTTGATATTCTTTATGGTATTCTATATTTTTGTATGTGTTACATGGTTAGAGTAGCCATGGTGAGGTTGAGATCTTAGTATACCTGTTTAGGTGATGAGTTAGTTTCACTAATTGTTCACTAGGCATTAGCATGATTTCTTTACTTTTGCACGAAAGTCTTTGGGGAGGATCCTACTGAGTACACTGTTATACTCACCCTACGTATATATAAACTTTTTTTAGGTCACTTGGAGCAGGTTGGAGATCAGGCTGGTCAATACTAGCTTCTGGTTGCAGGAGCTATTTGGGCATGTAGTTTCTGTTGTGTTTTCCTTTTATTTGGGTACTTTTAGTTTTCTACTTTTTGTTGTAGCAATTTAGCATGGTATTTCATATACGTACTTGGGTTTCTTTTATATTTCAGTTCTGAGTTGGAGTTGGTTGGTGTCTATCTTATCTCACTCTTCCGCATGTGTTCTCTTAGAGGGTAATGCCTCCCATTTGTGTGTTTATTATATCCTCAGTTCTAGTCACCATCTCGGGGCCTATTGGAGGCAGGACTCAGGGGTCATTATCTTCCTTCTCACACTGTCGTCCCATGAGGGGTACAATTTTTGGGGAGGGAGTCGTGACAGAGTGGTATTAGAGTTCTAGATGAGGGATAGGATGGAGATTGGAGTTAGGCACAGGTGAGGGTGCATGGGTTGGTAGGGCAATGGTGTCATTTGTGTTTAGAAAGTGAGGTAAACACTGGATACCGATAAGGACATAGTCATTTAGGCCCCCCTATAATCTGTTTCATAGAACATTATGATTACAATGTCTAATAAACAAGGTGATACTGGTTGCAGGGTAGTGACCTAGGAAAGGATCGTGCATCATACTTCATTGCTCCTATGTTTGAATGGGTAGACCTTTGGATTGGTTAACCTAAAATGTACAAAAGAAAGCAATAAATTAATTAATGTTGAGTCTTCTATATTACAGGATTAGGAGCTCTAACGGTTTGTTCTTTTTCATGAATGGCTCCTCAACGACGTCCTCGTCAGGCTCTCATAGAGGATGTCCAGCCGGTTGTGCCTACAGATCGCCACTGGGTAGAGGTCGATGATGACGACACTTGGAGGAAGACACTCTGAGAGTTTTAGTACCAGAGTCTGCAGAAGTACGAGGGCTCTGTTTCAGATACAGTCATGAAAGATTGGTTAGAGGAGGTCGAGATTTGCTTCAGGTCGATTCTTGCTCGGAAGGAGCACTGCGTGTCCTTGGTTGTGATGATGTTGAGTGGAGCAGCAAGTAAGTGGTGGATCTTGTTCCTCGGGGATCATGAGGAATCGACGATCTCATGGGAGGAGTTTCGAGACAAGTTTAGAGTTGAGTTCCATTCCTCAACCGTGAAGGCGTCTACTCGTTAAGAGCTTCTTACCCGTCAACAGGGGAGATCCAGTGTTCGAGAGTTTGAAATCCACTTCATGAACCATCTAAGATATGATTCATATCTACTGCCAGATGAGGATCCTATGGAGAGGAATTTCAAGGAGGCTTTGTGGACAAAGATACAGCAGTAGGTCACCCCATTTATGCTGAAGACATATCTTGAGGTGATGGAGAGGGAAGAGGTTTTTGAGTGGACTTTGGCTAGGACCGGATCGTCATGAGAGGGGAACTGTCATGATTCCTCACGAAGCAGCGCTCTGGACTGGGGTTCCCAGTTTTCAGGGCAGAAGAGTTTCCATTCACCTGGGGGTATGTCCCATCACTTTCTATCTCGTTTTTCTGGAGGCAGAAACTATCAGGCATATGTCAAGGGATCATGTGCTTGTTTTTCTTGTGCTGGTCGTGGTCATCAGCAGTGGGAGTGCCCAACTTCTCAAAGTAGTCATCGGGCACTGGGCTCTCCGCTCCAGGTTCCTCCGTTGATGCAGTTCCAGCCCAGGCAGCAGCAGTAGGTTTCACCAGGATTAGATCACCTTAGGGTAGATGGGGCAGGTAGAGGAGAGCCCCATGATGCTCCCCATCCTCAAAGAGCAGAGCATGGCTGTGGTGGTGGTCATCATCAGGGTCAGAGAGGCCGTGGAGGAGGCCATGGTCACCTTCATGCTCTAGCGTTACCAACTCCGGGAGAGCCAGATGTCGTTTGAGGCAACCTTTTCATGTTTTCTACCTTGGTGTATGCCTTTTTTGATTCAGGAGTGACACAATCTTTCATATCACCTGCCCTTGCCCATCCCTTTGAACTTGAGGTAGAGAGGCTTCCAGTTCCCTTGGTGTTGACAACACCAGTTGGAGGTCAAGCTGACTTGTTTGATGTATGTAGAGATTGTGGGCTAGTGTTGGGGAAACACGGCTCCTGGAATGATTTCATATGATTACAAATACAACCATATGATGTCATCCTTAGCATGGATTGGTTGTATTCAGTGCAGGCTATCATGGATTGCTACAGGAAGAAAGTTGTTTTCATTTATGCAGATGGGGATAAAGTGGTGTTTGTTGGTGACCGAGATCCTCGGATGGGTCATGGACGAGTTCCATCCATATCATCCTTGATCTTTGAGTTGATGCTGAGTTCTTCAGAGGTTCAATAGTTGGCATTTCCTATGGTCATGGAGGAGTTCCCTGATGACTTTCCAGAAGAGGTTGTAGCATTACCCCCTCGACGAGAGAACAAGTTTGGAATTGAGTTACAGCCAGGAGTGTCTCATAAAACTAAGTCTCCTTATAGGATGTCCCCTTACATGTTACGAGAGATACATATACAGCTTGATGGTCTGTTGTAGTGCAGTTTTGTTCGACCAAGTGTGTCACAATGAGGTGCACCGGTCTAGTTAATGAAGAAGGCCGACGGCATTTTACGGTTATCTATCGATTATCATTGCTTAAACAAATGACAATAATGAACCACTATCCACATCCGCGGATTTATGAATTATTCGATCAACATAAGGGTGCATGTTGGTTTTAAAATATCGACTTTCAGTAAGGATATCATCATATGCGGGTGAATGATGCGGATATTCTGAAGACAGCTTTCCATTGTCATCACGGGCTTTATGAGTTCATTGTATTGTCGTTCAGCATGATGAATGCTCCAGCTGTGTTCATGGGATTGATGAATTCTGTGTTCTGTGAGTTCTTGTAAAATTTTGGGATGGTTTTCATCGATGAAAACCTTGTGTACTCCACATCTGAAGCAGAGCATGCAGAGCATCTATGAGCCGTTTTGGGAGTTCTTCTCCATTATCAGCTATTTGGGAAGTTGTCGAAGTTTGAGTTTTGGTCTCAAGAAGTCCGTTTATTGGGGAATGTTGTGTCTCAACAGGGAGTAATTGTGGATCCATCAATGATAGAAGAAGTGGTGTCATGGGCATCCCCCAAGATAGTGTTAGAGCTGTGAAGTTTCCTTGGTCTCACATGCTATTACAGGAGGTTCGTAGCCAATTTCTCATGGGTTACGACTCCCCTAATATCTCTGACCAGGAAGGATTAGGCCTTCATATGGACTGATCAGTGTCAAGCAGCTTTTGAGGATCTAAAATAGAAGTTGGTAAGTTCTCCATTTCTTTGTCTTCTAGCGGAGGGAGTCCAGTTTGATGTTTTCTTTGATTCTTCACATCTGGAGCTAGGTTGTGTTCTCTTTCAACATAGGTCAGTTGTTTCTTATGGTTCTCGGCAGTTGTGTCCCCATGAACGCAACTCTTCCACTCATGATCTTGAGTTAGAATCTGTGGTGTTTGCTCTGATGTTGTGGAGAAATTACCACATTGGTGAGCGCTTTGTGGTTTTCACCGATCATAAGAGTTTGAGGTATGGTTTCTCCCTGCATGACTTGAACTTACGACAACATCGGTGGAGGGAGTTGTTATGGGAATATGACTTTGAAATGTCGTATACACCTGGAAAAGGGAATGTTGTAGCTGATGCACTGAGCTGAAAGTCACGTAGTGATGCTGTGCATGAATATGGTGATTCATGAAGAGTAATGGAGGAACTGTTAGATTTTCATCTTGATATGGAAGAGGTTGGAGGTAGAGGTTGTCTTTTCTAGATGACGGTGCATTCATCCCTGATGCAGAAGGTGTATGTGTCCCAGTTGGGTGATCCATAGGTGGATGTTTGGAGATAAAACATTGTTTGTGTTGAGGCCCCTGATGGTTGGTCGGAGGATGAACAACACCAAGTGTTGTATCATGGAAGGATTTCTGTTCCCTTAGTGAGGCGCAAGACGGATATCTGAGAGTTCCATAGTTCTCCCTTAGCAGTAAATCCTTGTGTGGAAAAGATGTACTGATCCTTGAGGAGTCAGTTTTGGTGGCCTGGGCTGAAGCATGTGGTTGTGGAGTTTTTTTCTCGATGTTTAATCTGTCAGAAGGTGAAGTCTGAACACTATTCTCCTGGAGGTCTTCTCCAGCCATTAAAGATTCCTTAGTGGAAGTGGGATGACATCTCAATGGACTTTGTTACAGGTTTACCTTGATCTCTGGGAGTACATGATCCTATTTGGGAGGTAGTGGATCGTTTATCAAAATCGGCCCACTTCATAGCTATCAAGGAGTCGAGCTCAGTGGATGTTTTGTCAAGGTAGTATCTAGAGGAGGTGGTGAGGCTTCATGGAGTCCCTAGGATGATAATTTTTGATCAAGATACTCATTTTACCTCCATGGTGTAGAGGGGTCTCCAACAAGCTTTCGGTTCTCAACTATGCCTTAGCACTACTTTTCATCCTCAAATGGATGGACAGACAAAGCGAACCATCCATACTCTTGAAGACATGTTGCGCTCTTGTGTTCTTGAATTTGGAGGTTCATGGATGATGCACTTACCCTTGGTGGAGTTCACTTGCAATAATAGTTTTCACTCCACCATCGGTATGGAGCCATTTGAATCCTTGTATGGATGGCCTTTTCGTTCTCTGTTGTGCTGGACTGGGGTTAGAGAGTTAGTAATTCTCGGACCGGAACTAGTGAAGAACACAAAATAAATGGTTCTGGTGATTCGTGAGAGGATGAAGACAGCACAAGATCATCAAAATCATATGATGATCAAAGGAGGAGACCCTTGGAGTTTAATGTTGGGGATCGTTTGTTTTTGAAGGTGACTGCCCATCGTGGGCAGCGAAGGTTTGGTCATGGAAGTAAGTTTTCACCCTAGTTTGTTTGGCCTTTCGAGGTGTTAGCTCATGTTGGAGTTGTGGCGTATCGAGTATCACTTCCCCCACAAATGATTCAGATACATTATGTTTTCCATGTATCACAACTCCATCGGTATCTTCGTGATGACTCCCACATAATTGATTGGGGAGAGATCGATTTTGATGATGATGCGACCATCGAGGAGCGACCAATGGAGATCCAAGACCACAAGTATAAGGTGTTGTGTGGGCATTCTATCCCCTTAGATCGTGTCTTGTAGCAACATAGTGGCATGTAAGAGAGTACCAGGGAACGTGAGTCACAGATTCATTTCCAGTACCCAGAGTTTTTTTAAGTTGTTGTGCTGATTTTTATCTGATCATTTTTTATGTATCATTGATGTGATGTTATGATTGAATTGTTTGGATATGTATTGTGTGTTACCTTTCTCTCGAATATCGTGGTTTTGTACCAGCTTTAGAAAAACTCAGGGTGGTTTTCTCGGGAGAGGTATCTTACGGGGTGGTTGTTCGGACCCCTCTTTTCCTTAGGTTGATTTTAAATTCTCGAGGACGATAATGTTTTGATAGGTATCTGATGTAAGGTCTCGGACCTCTCTGGTCCATTACTTTGTGGAAATTTGGTGTTGGAGGTGATCCAGGAGGTCAAGATGACTTATCCCTAACACTTTTCCAACTTTCCATTTCTGTAAACAGTGTTTCCAGTTTTATGAATAGTAACAGATAGGTTTCACAGATCTGTTTCAAAGAATGGTTTCATAGATTGGTTTCACAAATCGGTTTCACATATCAGTTTCAGATATCGGTTTCACAGATTGGTTTCACAGATCTATTTCACAGATCGGTTTTACAGATCGATTTCACATACCGGTTTCACAAATCAGTTTCACAGATCAGTTTCACAATATCAGTTTCAGAGATCGGTTTCACAAATTTGTTTCATAGATCGGTTTCACTGATCGGTTTCACAGATCGGTTTCACAGATTAGTTTTACAGATCAGTATGTGTACAGTAATGATATGTGAACAGTGTTTCCAGATTCCTATAGCTTTACCGCTTTTGACGTTTCCTTTGACGTAAAATACATTTAAAGCCTTATTTTAAGGAATCTTAAGGCCAATTCAGATGCCATAAATCTTATATTAATTATTCCTATGGTTGGGATGTTTTTACTTGGTCAAATCGTGTGGGTTAATGTGAGCTGTTTTTAATAGAGAACTAACTGAATCTTAAACTGTCGCCTCATTAAATAATCAAAAAAGGAACGAGATATCATTCTCCCTTGTTCTCCCTATTTTTTATTGACTATGAGACCCTAGAGCCTTTCAATCCTTCCGGTTGGAGTTTCAAAATAAAAAATTACTCCTATGATTGGTTCTGCTTTGTTTTGATGCCACAATGCAGTATCGATCAATCTTTGATATAAGGTATGTTTTATCCTCGTTCCTTTGGGAGTCATCTTCCCATGTTTCTCCATTACATCTTATGGCATGTAATATCCATGCTTCTAATAGTTTTTTCTTGGTTTTTGGTTGGTTTTGTCTTACCTTTGCATCCGTGGGTGGATGCAGTTGTCGCAAGAGGAAGATTGTGACACGATGTGTGGATAAATAACGTCAAGAACTCTTCGAGGTAGGGGATTCATTACTTCTCTAATTTTTTATGTTCAATCATAGAGTTAGCATGATTTATCCCATTGGATCGCAATTAAATTGACCTAATTAAATATTTGAACTGGATAAATAAATTTTTATTTATCATATGTTATTGCCACTTGATTTGCTAGATAGTGTGATATCTATGCTTGCATGTTTTAGCTGATTGTCCTTGATGGAAATTGATAAGGAACGTAAAGACAAAATTTATTGTTAATTAAATGGCTTAAGATAAAGATGCTTGTAAATGAATCTGGTTGTTTTCGTTGTTGTTGTTGTTCTAATTTTTTTATGTTAATCAAATTTGCATAGTAAGCATGTTAAATCCCCTGAGATATCTTACTGAATAGGTTTCCTGGAATTGGAACCTATGAATTGAATCTATTAATTCAAGAGGGATTAAAGAACTGGTTGGTTGATAAAGGATAACACTTGGTAGGTTTCTTAGTTTCCCTCTTGTTCGAAAGGCCGAGTGCCTTGTGCATTAGAGCCCTGAGTGCTCATTTTGTATGAAGGCTTGATGCCTCGTTAATGGGCCAAGTGCCCATTTGATGTGATGTTTGTTTTCCTACTTCTTGTGATGTGATGTGACCCTAGAGGGGTGTTGTGATATGTGGAGACAGGGAGGCCTTGTGTTTGTGGTAGCGGATGATGCCTAGATTGGCGAGATGCATCAGTTTATGCACGTGGGTGTTAGGAAGGACACCAGGGATGAAGGAATGTGATGGATGTGGTTGTTGGATGTTTGGTGGTTTAATTGGTTGTTTATCTACTTTAACTTTCCCCACTGCTCAAGGCAGCTGGTCTTGCTTACTCTCTATCTGAAGGAGGCGAAGACACACGGGGTATGCGACGTGCTTTCCGTTTTTATCCTCTCGAGGGAGAATGGATCTATTCTCTTGCTATAGGTGGAAAAGACTCGATGGGTAGTATATCTACTCACCGTGTTGACCCCTCTTTGTGTTTAGTAGCATAGGATGCTTTTCTAGAATGCCTGGGAATATGGGTTAGTAATTCTATAATGAAAGATTGATTAAATGGTTATAATACATAGGGATGGAGATGCTGTAATTTAAAGGTGATATTGAGTCTTAAAAGGAGCATTTGATTTTGAATATGATTCCAATTCAGTTTATTGAGGTTGTGTTCATGTTTAATTAATGATTGAATAATTAATTAAAATATAGTGTAATTGATAAAATGGGAATTAAGTAATCAAATAAATCCCTTAAATGGTTGTGTGATTATAGGATACATAGTCTTATAAGTGGTAGCCCGGATTCTGAGAGACATTAGCGACAGTTGTGTCTAAGACTAGGTTATGCCATATTGTGGTTGTGAGTATTATATATTCTATAATTTTTGTGTTTCTATAAACTACTACACCCTATCAGTAAGGGAAACTGACACCCCAGGGATTCTGAGCCCTGGGGGTGTTTTCCCCAACATTCTGATGGGAGGTTGAATGGCTGATTACCGCCTTTTTCCCCGCTCTCTTCTCTTATTAGATAATTGTGCCTTTGGCACAGTGGTTTTTTCCCCATATATGTGTGTAGAGGGATGTAATATCTTTTGGTTATTTCACACACATATATTCTGGATATAGTATTCTATGGACTACTATAGGTGTAATGTGTATAGGCTGTGATGGCTTAAGGATCCTTACTCAGCATATGGGCTTTGATGGCTTGAGGTATAATACCCGATGTATGATACACGTTATGTGAGTTGTGGAGGCTCTCGGAAACTACCTAGTTACTTTTGGTTGTGAGTATGGTGTGGTTCATAGCCCAGGTGTCTGCGGGGAAGCCTTTGTGGTGCACATGGTGTAGATTGTGGATCTTAGCCCAAGTTTATACGGGAAAGCCTTTAGAGAGAGATGCATAGGACGTATGTCATTGGGGAAAAGTGGTAAACCGGTGGGGAAGTAGTAGTGGGGAAGCGTTGATATTCATTACTATATGATAAATTTTTGTATGTGTTACTTGGTGAGAGTATCCAGGGTGAGATTGGGAACTTAGTATACCTATTTAGGTGATGAGTTAGTTTCACTTGTTGTTCACCAGGCTTTAGCATGCTTTCATTACAATTGCATGAGAGGATTGGGGGAGGATCCTTCTGAGTATACTGCTATACTTACCCTACATATATATAAACTGTTTTTTAGGTCACTTGGAGCTGGTTGGAGATCATGCTGGTCACTACTAGCTTGTGGTTGTAGGAGCTATTCGGGATTCTAGTTGCTGTTGCCTTTTCCTTTCCTTAGGGTACTTGTAGTTCTACCCTTTTTATTGTCGCACATTCTCATGGAATTTCATATACGCACTTGGGTTTAATTTATATTTCAGTTCTAAGTCAGAGGGGGTTGGTGTATATCTTATCTCTCTCTTCCACATGTGTTCTCTTAGAGGATAATACCTCCCATTTTTGTGTTTATTATACTCTCGGTGCTTGTCACCAACTCGGGGCCTATTATAGGTGGGACTAGGGGGTCATTATCTCACTTCTCACATTGCCGACCCAGGAGGAGTACACTTTATGGGGAGGGGGTCGTTTCAATTAAGGTAAATTTTCAAATGGGCATATAAAAATAGTTCTTTAGAATACCATTTCCATTATATTATATTTGTGATATATTTTCATTTATAATTTATTAGAAACCAATTAATCAAAAAATTATTTTCATTAATTATTTTATCCTATTTAGAAACTATAATTTAATTTATATTATATATTTTATATTTTAAACCAAAATATTAATAGTCTTCCATAAAATTCAGACATCAGAGTATCACGAGCTATCACAGAAACCTATTGTTGTGTTTAGTATATGAAAAATAAGTATTTTGTGCATCAAAATATAAAATAATGTCGAAATATATTAAAAAAATTAAATATATCATAATTTCAAAATAGTTTTTAATCATTTCTATGCTTGTTGTTGCATGTCAGACACGATGTTGAATCAATTTTTTATTTCATATTTTTTTGTTATGTTATCAAACATGTTCAAATAAGGAGGACTTTTATGGTGTTCTTGAATCCTTTGATTTCCCGTGATAAGTGTTTCAATCCTAGAAGGATCATTTTTTCAATAATTGGTAGGATTGATTAAATCTATATTGTTTTATCTATATTATTTATATATGAAATCAATTATACATTGAATATTTGAAATATATTTATTACTATATGATCACTCTCAACCATTTATATATTTTTTATCTATTAGCGTCTAAAAGGATGGATATATTGTTTGTATTAGTATAACACACATAATCCTTGAACGATATATTGAATGTTTTTATCCATGTATTATTTTCTTATGGAAACATGCTTATTATATAGGAATCAATGATTAGTACCTCCACATAATTGGTATATTGTTTCCTTCCATCCTACTGTCTGTGGAAACCAATATGGTTAGCATGGTACCTTTGTGCAAGGTAGTTGGTTTCATTTATAGAATATGTTCAATAAACTATGAATGGACATACTTTTCTAAATGGTTTTCAAAATTACAATTAAAATCAATGTTTATTAGTTTTATATACATACATAAATTTGGTTTTTATGAAAATTAGTGTCGACCATATTTTTTAAAATGAATGATTCTCTCAAATATTTATAAAATAGATTCTAATATTATTTTTCCATGCCCTGTTTAGGGAAGAAAAATTATTCTTTAGATATTGTATTTTTAAATGAAACAATCCATTGCCAAATTATTTAACAAATATAACAAAAGGGAGTCATTGGTAACATGTGGGGTGGTCATGAGTTGTGCCATTTCCTTTGTAACCACAAGGGAACTAACTTTCTGGGGTCTTCCATAGTTTCTAGACTTTGGATTCGTTAGTTCATGGAACATGATCTTAACATCATGTGGGGGTTCACTTCTGGGGTCTTCCTTAATCTATGGATCATATATTAATTAGAACTAGGGACATTATTAGTATATTAATGCTTATTTTTTATTATAGAATGTGTTACAGAACTAGCCCAGACCAACATTAACCCTGGAGTGATCGCAATTATGATATTATTTTTATTTTTTAATCATTTATATGATAAATTATGAATCCATTGATAAATGTAAAATTTTTTATCTGGAATATTCATTGAAATTATATTATCTATATGACTTTTAGAACATTGGAAAAATGGAATCAATGTTACCAAGACAAGACATAAAGTAGTAACTTTTTAATGGTGCAACATTTTTTTTAAAATTCACATGTTGGGATTATTTTAGAGAGGATTATTATAGATCACATGGGTGGTATCATACTGAAACTATTCATCTATTACCCTTACCACTCTATTTTTGATTCATATATATTAGGTTTTATTATTTAGTAAATGGTGAGGAACAATAGTGAGGGAAGAGATTTATATAAGCTTTTATTGGTTTGGTAATGGTTACAAAATGGTAAGTTTCATGTGAATCATGTATAGTAGCTATCAATTGTAATGAATTTCCTTTTTCGTTGAATATTAATTTATCTAACATTATTTTCTCTTGACACATTTATTCTTCTTCAAAAATTATTAAAATTTTCACTATGAAATATTGAAATTATGGTTATATTCCTCTTTGTGTATTCCATATATATTGTTTTACATCGTGAAAAATATTGAATCTCAATATTGATGGATGCTACAGTGTTGACTGATAGAATGTGTGGTATAAGAACACACATGGGGTCATGAATCAATGTGTTTTTGTGGTAGGAAAGTCCAGTTTTCATTTCCACGTTACAGTGATATTTGTGATTTAGGTATTGAAATAAATATTGAAGATGGTATTTTACCTAGATAAAAAAACATGCGAGTCAAAAATCTATAATTTCATCAGTAAATATATGTGAACAAAAAAATTTGATAACACCATCTTATAAATGTCATTTTCTAAGACACAATTCCCTTGATCTAAGAGTATTTTGATTCACCATAAGTTTTCCCAATTCTACTTTTCTTAGATCCGTTACAATTCTAATCAAATTTATAAAATTGCCATTATTCATACTAACATGTTATCAACAATGTTATAGAGGTGTTCTATGATGAATTTAAACCATCATATTAAAAATTATTGATTTTCCTCAAAGAGTAAGTAATGTAAAAAATTAACCATTGAATTTATCTAATTCCTTAATTTAATAACATTTATAACAACATGTGCTTTATTCAACAAATATTAAACTGATTTTGAAAAAAAATTTGTACATTTTTACATTTTAGGAATCCCTTTTGATTGGAGTTTGATATAATTAGGTGAAAACATTATATATTAATGTAAATTATTTTGTAAATTGTAATTTTTTTAAAAAAAATTGATTATGGTTTTCAACCATGTTTCATTAATGAAATTTTTTGTTCATATATGATGAGTAACCAGAATGTAAATCATGAAGTACCTAAATATTTCACACATTCTTATATCCCGTGTATAAAAAATTAAAAAATCTAAAATCAAAACTGGCCATTTTATGGTATAATATAAAAAATTCATGTCAATTTTACAAAAAAAAATTTGAACTAATATATAAACATAATTTTATATATATGAAATTCAATTTCTACATAAATGAATTCATTATTATATAATCATGTAATAGTGAAAACATGAACTAAATTTCATATTTAGTCCCATCATAATTTATAGCATGTCTAATTTAAATGACCATTAAACATCAATAATATTGATAATATATCCACTATAGTGATGACTTTATAATATTTTAATATTAAGGGTTATAATAAATACAATTGAAATACAAAAAACAAGTGATGGCCTTGACCAGTAGGATAGGTCCAATATTTCTAATTTTTTGTTACATCCAAGGTAGATGGAAGAATTGGTATTTTACCTTAAAAAATACCATGTTTAGATTCAGTAAATAAAGAATGATTGAAACTGATTATAATATAATTTCAATCTTACTAAGATCACGAACAAAACCATGTTAATCGAACTAGACCAATAATATATCACCATTACACACCTTAATATTAGTGGGTTTTTGGGTGTAATAAGGGGTTTTGTTTCTATATTGTAATAGTATTAATTTTTATTCTTTCATCTTAACAAAATAATTATTAAATATATTACATTTTTTTAGAATATTATAATTAACTTCTAAGTATGATAATAATTAGACTTTGATATGATGAAACAAAAATTATAATTTTTTGGGAAATATATATTGTTTAAAATATGAAAATCATTTTTTTAATTAAGAATATTTAAAATCCATTATATTTTAGTAAAATACTCTTACAAAATAAAAAACAAATTGTATATAAATTGTAATTAAATTTAATGGCGTCTAATATAATGTTTATATGGATCAAAATAAATTTATTGTCTTAAAAAATTAATCTGTCAATATATTTGAACTTTTATTTAAATGATTAAATTCTTATATTAATAGAATTATTATTATAAAATAAATTTATTTTTTTCATAGACATGGGTAATTTATCCTATGGAGATTTTTTCATTATTTTCTGAGTGATCTCCTCTTTTTGAAACAATTAAATAACGGAAACTCCTCCTATCATTCCAAGAAAATGTTTCATGACCCCCTCCCTGCATGTTGTGCCCCTAGAAGGTTGGAAATGTCAGAAGGGAGATAGTGACCCCCTGAGTGCCACCTTTAGGTGGCCTGGGATTGGGAATAAGCACCGACTGTTTAGTAAAGACACTAATTTGAAGCGTTTTCCTTTATGATAACACATTATGAACAGAAATTTAAAACATAATACAACCAACTCCAACTCATACTACATTATAAATGAAATACCAAGTACTCATTTTCAATTTCAAGCAAGAACTACTAAAACTGAAAGGGGGAATTTCAGCTACCAAAATAAAGTAAAATGGCCGCAACCACGAAACCAAAAAATCTCCTACAACCCTATGTTAGTTTTCCCTAACCATATTTACATCCTAAATAAACTATCCTGAAAATTGTTTATATACTTATAGGTTCTGTATGACAATATAATCAATAGGATCCTCCCCATATCCTCTTGAGTAAAAGTTAAGAAATCATGTTAATGCACAGTGAACACCAAGTATAACTAACTCTACACCTAAACTGGTATAATATGTTCCTAGAATTACCATGGATACTCACACCAAGTATCTCATGAAATATTATATATTTTAATATATAATATAAAGGATACCCTGCTACCACTTCCCTATTGAGTTTTCACTTTTCCAAATGCTGCATGTCCTAAGCATCTCTCTCAAAAAAGGTGTGCCCGCATACACATGGGTGTTGTACCAAGACATGCCCCTCAAGGATCATAAATACCATTTCCACATTAACAATGTATCTTGGTAGTTTTCAAGAGCCACTAAATATTACATACATCTATCATACATCAGGTATTTTACCTTAAGCCATTATAACCCATTCGACGAGTAAGTATCCTAAATCCATCTAATGCTATACACATTACACCTATAGTATTACATTATAAACTATGTCCAATATATATATGTTGTAATAACCACAAGAAATTATATCCCTCTACACACATATATGGAGAAAACTAACTGTCATGCATACCCGCATAAGTCACTACCAAGAGAAGAGAGCTGGGCCATAGGGGTAGTCATCCATTCATTTAATGACAAGAATGTTGTGGAAAACACCCCTAGGTCATAGAATTTCTAGGGTGTTAGTTTCCCTAATAGAAGAGCCAGAGAGAATATTGAAACAAGAAATTATTGAATATACTATAGCTGACAACCACACTATTGGGAAAACCTATTATTATCCTCGACTACAGCTAACTTCTCTAAGACTCTTGGTTGCCACTACTAAGACAAGGAGTCATGTATGAACTCAACCATTTAAGGATATATATTAGATTACATTACCCCTCTTTATCAGTTTCACTGTATTTGAATTTTCTTTAACCATTAATTAATCCTTATTAATTCCATATTAAAATTCATTTGCTTCACACCATTATTTGTTTCCCTCCAGGAATAACCAAACGAAGTCCATAACATCTCAAAGATATTACCCTAGGATTTCATACCAGTAAGCTCAAAATCTATGGGTTATCATCACTTATTAAATCATTTACTAACTGCATTATTACATTTTCATAGTCCCATGAATTCTATAAAAAACATTATATACTACTGAACACAACAGGCTCATCACGGTGAGTAGCTGAACTACCCATAGAGTCCTTGCCGTCTGTAATAGGATTGTAGAACCATCCTTCTTCTAGAATATATAAATAGGAAGCATGTGGCATACCCCATGTGTCTTCTCCCCTTTTAGAATGTGGGTAAGAAAGACCAACTACCATAAGTAGTGGGAAAACTAATAAAGATAACCCCCCAAAAGTTTAACCAAGCATCCAACATTCACTTCCATCCAGTTTCGTTATCTCTGTTGTCCTCCCTCAGACCCACATGCATAAACTAAGGCACCTCACCACATTATGCCTCAAATTCAACAACAACCACGGGCTCTCTGAGCCCCCACATCTTACAACATCAATCCATGCTCATGAAACAACACAATTAGTAGGTAAATGTAATGAAATTGGGTTCTTGGCCCTAAATATTGAATTATGCCTCCCGACACAACGAGCTCTCATGGATCCAAGAATAAGGATATTGGCCTTTACAATAAAAATGTAACTTATAACCCTAAAAGGTAATATCATTTATCAATAAACCAATCATTTAATCCATCATTAATTAACTGATTCATCATTAGTAGTTTCTAACTATGAGATATCTAAACACAAATCCATCATAGCTATCACAAATAATTAAACATGCTTACTTCATTAATTTGATTAATATAATGTTAAATTATCAACCTAGAGATTCAGTTAAATTCCTCTTTACCTTTAGAAAAATAATTATCAATATTTTTTGGCTTTATGTTCTTTAATAATTTCATTAAGAACAACATGATAACAAGCAAATCATAGATATCAAACTATGAAACAAAAACAAGAGACTATAACATATGATCAAATCCAATTTACTTATCCAGTTAAAATATTTATTACTTTAATTTTATTGTGATCCAATGGGGTAAATTATGATAACTCTATGATCACACGTAAATAATTAAAGAATCTACGATTCCACTACCTCAAAAGGTTTTGGATGTTCATTATGAACATGCCAACACAACGGATCAGGATCACCTCTCCACATGACATCCATATACACATAAGGACGTCATGGAATTAATGCACCAACATACAACTAATAAATCTCTATTAGAAATATGAAGATCAAATTCCATAACATGAAAGTGAAAAACATTGGATTTAATATTGAAGAAAAAACAATAACGGAGGTTTATCATAGGTTCTATCAATGATGAATTGACACATGATGCTTTCAAAATAACCAGGGGTGTACATGGAGCATGAAGAAACATAAAGTGGACACGATCTAATGATTAAGGTTCAATCACACATCTCCTATGGGAATAATGCTGCTAGGTACCACAAACTGAGAGAATGGAGGAGGAATGATAGAAGGGATGTTTCCCAACAATGAAGAGTTAGATCCAAGACTAATGGGCTTTGAAACACTTTAGATATTCCATTAATGTGGATCACATTCATCCACAAGGATTGAAAATTAAAAAGAATCATGATCCTTATGAGAATTAATATAGTAGTTATGGTGTTGTAATTGGACTTAAATCCTTGAATACAAGGTGTTGGAGGGATTTTACGTCAATGAAATCATCAATGTGGTGAACTGTAAGAAGCTAGAAACACTTTTTACATTTGTTTAACTAATAGAACTATTCACATATGACTCAAAAATGATGATAGTAAAAAATGACATGCTGATGCCTACAGTTAAAAATAGAATGCCCACACTGATATTACCAATGTCTCACCTAAGACACTATTCACATCAATCTCACCAATGACACTGTTCAAGTCAATCTCACTGAAGACAATGTTCATATTTGTCTCACTAATGACATTGAGGCTTCAAATTACCATTTCATCAAAAATGATGAAACACCAAATAGATATAAAAATGGTTACTCTGGTTGTCACTTACCTAATGAGAAACATTGGGAGAACAAACCTTTCTACTAAAAGAACTACCGGCCTAGCACGAAACTGGTCCTTTATTCCCAGTACTATTGTCATCCCTATAGTTACAGGAAATGATAAGAGCCTTATCAACTATTATAGATATGCTAGGTAGGTTAATGAAATAAACCTACATCCAGATGGTATATTTATTCTTATCCATGAAACATCTAGCACGTGAAAGCTCATAACCATCTTAAAGAGGTGAAATGTGTTGTAACTCTATGAAATGATCAAAATATTCCATAAATAACATATAAACCTATAAAATTGGCATAATATATATAGATTTGTCAGCACTTAGGATCTGAGGAATGAACTAGTCATATAAAATAGTTTGGAAGTCAGTCAATATCATGCCATGAAGTTGATTAGCCTAGGTAACCACATCCCACCAATGCTTGGATAAATTCCAAAGCAGGAATATAGAAATCTAGACTCTTCACTCTTAGGGCATTTCCAGATTCTCAAAGATGGATAGTGTGGCCTCAATTTAAGAATCATTATCTTATGGACCACCATCCCCTAGAAGGTATGAGGATGCTACTACATTAAGTCATTAGTCAAATCATCCATTGTTACTGCAATCTGTGGTGCACTATGCATGGAGAACATAATACATATGAAATTATCATGAACATGGGAATCAATGCCCATATATGGCATAGTAGGTTGTACCTAGAGTGGATATCATGGTTGTAATACTAGCGTATTAGGTCCCACCACATCTAGAGCATGGTCTTCAGTACACTATTGAATTATGATATGAGGCCTTTGTGGCAGTATTGGTCTAAAAAGGACAAGAACACCCCTCAGAACATGCTTAAGAAGAAATAAATCATCGTTAAAAAAAGATGACTGCAAGTTAACACACTACCCAATGAATACTACCCCAACTGATTGATTAGGTGACCATATATTAGTAGGTTATAAAGTATATGTATCATTTTATACTACATTTCATTAACACGTTCACTCCATTACCTTTCATAAACATGAAATGGTGGGATATGGATGTGAAACTATTTCATTATAAATGTCATTATTCAATTTATAATGTATAGTAATTTTCAATGAATCAGTGCCCATACACCTATCACCCAAAATGGAACCCATTTATTTATAGAATAATTGATTGACTCTGTAAATTACTCTTTATAACCCATAAGGGCCGATAGACCTCATTAATTGAGACTATCAATCACCAAATCACAACCAAGAGTAATATATGCATAACCTAATTATCACATCATCCCTTATCAATCACATGCTTATCAAGATATGAAAATCAATGGAATATACATACATGGAATTAAAATATTCATGACTTGTGAATTAAAGATGACTATAACAATGAATGTAACAATTATTTTTTCCATCATATCATCAGCCTAAGGATGAAAAAAATCTCAATTAGAGTAATAATAAACCACTCTACACACCCCTTGAATCACCGAAAGGTGAAATTATATCTACTGTAATATGTAAAAAAAATGACAATTATAATTTTAGGAAACATGGTTATTACCCCAAACATGGGATTGTGACACCCATGAATGGATTATAACAATGAACCAAGAGTTTTTAATCTCCGATATATTTTCCTGAAAGAGTAAATTAAGAAAATAAACTCATCTAATGCCACATTGTGATGTCTCGGGCTCAGATTACACTAAACGGGTGACCTGATCCCGGTGTGACACATGGCCTCAAATGCATCTCCCTAAATTCCATTGGTTTCAATCTAACAATGAGTGGAAAGGGTGGGTCTTTGGGGAGAATATTCCCTCATTAAAAATGTGTAATGCGTCGGGTGAGAGTAAAAATAGGTAAATAGTGGAGGAAAAAGAAGTAAATATATGTAAAGATGTAAAATAATTTCAACATAAATAATGATTACAAAAACAGTAATAGAATTCAACAAAATTTGATGATATGTCATGTAGTAGATAACAGGAAAAAATTGATACAATAATAGGAATAACATGTTCCACAACCGGTAAATGAAATCAATGACTATCCCAAGCATCATGAGTTCCAAATTGGTTCTATACTATCAAACTTCATACTAAACAGCTAGAAATAATGTGTTTGAAGCCTTATGCTTCCCTATGTTGAAACCTGCAACCATGTAATCGGCCTTGGGTACCAAAACAATGCTCATATAGGGTTTGATATAAACATTTGGGGCCACCAACAATATATTCTACAACATTTATCCCATGTAATGGACATGTAAATATGTTCATGAATTTATAATTATTGTAATGTAATGTAATGTAACTAAATAAAAATGTACCTATTTTATCCCGTGGCAGATTTCTGAAAAGGTAAAAGTTCATTTAATTATGTAATTAACAATTTTAGATTAATAGGTCTCACGACGCATACCTAAAATAGACTTCACGTCGTGATAGTATAAATATGGATAATATTAAGATGTATCAAGTCATCCATGATCGATGATATTTAATAGTGAAGTCCCATGGTAATAACCAAGGCGATGTAATCCTCACAATCCATTAACTCAGTGGTATCTAATTATAGATAAGTGTAATTAGTATAATACGAGAAGCATATTCCAAGGAATTCCACAATGAGATGCCTAATATGTTAAAGGAGTGCATCCATGGAAAACAGTGCTAAGAAAATACTGGGCTTGATGGGCTTTAACCATGGAATTTACATATCAATATTGGATCCAATGAGTGTATCCAAGGCATCCAAGTTCCATGGAGTGTATCCAAGGCATCATGTTGTACTATATGAGGGATCCTATGGTATCGTACCAGGAATCCAAATATTATACATGGATTGGGTTCTATATTGGTCACAACCAAAGAAAGTTGTATCGTTCAATCGGAATGGGGTTCGTGAGTTCTATTGGTATTCTCTAATCACAATCTAAAGTGATCCCTAGTAAGGATATTCTTATTGGATTCTGATGTCATATAATAATTCAATTTGTTTAAGACATACCTTTCATTAGTGTGATAAGGCCACGTAGCATGCAACCATTTAATCAACTCACATGGTTCAAGCCTTGCCTTTCATTAGTGTGACATGGCCATGTTGCATACAACCATTTATTTAATTCATTTAATAATATTCCATATTAATTGACATTCTGCTGCCTTCCGTTAATGTCGTATAGTGTGCTATGGATGTAACACCCCCGAATGATAAAGGGGTAATTGACTAAATGATATGACTCATGTCCACAACGTGTACCTTCCTTTTCGAGAGCCTACCTGGTTAGAACACCATAGTTAAGAATGATTGGCTAGATTATTGACCATGATGGGAGACCTTATAAGAAGTTTATCAGGGAGTGTGTTAGTGAAGAAAAAACACACATGGAAGGACATATTTTGGCCTATGGGGAGAGTGATTAGTCAGATTACCCATTAGGGCATGTGGTTTGTCCCCAAGGTGGGGACCATAGCTATGTGAAGAAATTTGTGGTACCTGGTGGGACACATCATGATGGCCATGTTAAGGCAGGGTGTTTGTGAAATCACTAAGGCCTAGTTATCATTGTTTTTAATAGAGGTGATACGTAGCCTTATGTGTGGTGCACTACCTGGTTTGAGATTTAGGGCCCACAATGATGATTATGTGCTATAAATGGGGATGGGTGAATGTAATACCCCCAAATGATAAAGGGTTAAATGTATAAATGATATGACTCATGTTAAAAAGGTGACCCTTCTTTTTGAGTATCCTACCTCATTAGAACTCCACAATTTAACATGATTGTCATGAAGTTTTGACTTGGATTAGGGACCATTATGTAAGTTTTTTAGGGTGTGTGTGAATGAGGCCAAAGAACATTATAAAGGACATGTGTAGCCTATGGGGATAATCATTAGTGATATAAACTGTTAGGGCACGTTGGTGGACTGCATGGTTCGGACCCCATATCTATAGAGCAGCTAGTGGTACCTTGTGGGCTGGGACCTAATGGCCATGTTAAGGAAGGGTGTTTATTCTATCATCGGGGCCCAGTTTCCAAAATTGGTAATAGGGGTGGTACCCAGCCTAAAGTGAAGTACACTTCTTGGTTTATGATTTAGGGACTACATTGATAACAATGCCCTCGATGGGTTGGGGGTGAATGTAACAGGCCAAAATGACAAAGGGTTAAATGAATAAAATATATGACTCATGTCAACAAGGTGTACCTTCCTTTTAAAGAGATTACCTGATTAGAATTCCACAGTTATGCTTGTTTTTGCTTGAGTATTGACTTGGAGGGGTGACCTTCTGGGATGTTTATAATTGTGTTTGAGTGAGGAAAAAGCACACTGGAAATGAAATGTGTTGACCTCTGGGGATAATCAATAGTTAAATGATGTATTAGGTCATGTGGGTGGGCCCCGCGGTGGGGACCACGTGTTTGGGGGTAATTGATGGTATCTGGTTGGAAAAGACATGACAACCATGTTAAGGTGTGGTGTATGTGCTTTCACTGGGGCCCATTTTTTACAACGGAAAATCAGCCTTTAATTTTTATAAATTTAAGGCCATTTTTTGTAATTATTATACTTTCCAATTCATAGTTCACATTTCATTGTCAAATTGAAGAATGTACATTAGGACGTTCATGTATTAAGCATTAATTGAACTTTACATTATGAAATTGAGAGTATAAACATGTCATTTAATATAGAAAGATTACCCTCGGGGAGGTCAAATGAAGGCACTCCAAAACGTTGGCTCAATCGTGTCAAAACATTAAATATTTAAATATAGAATAATCATGGAGAACTGGATGATTGAGTTTTTGGTGTAACTAATAAAAACTAATAAAATATTTGGAAATAGGATAACCATGTAGTTCTAATGTGTATAATAATGTCATAAAAATATAAGAAGTGGAACCTGATGAAACAGGTTGGATCCAAATGTATATTAAAAAATTAACAAAATTTAGTGATAAATTATAGATCACCCACCTTAGGGTGGTACGATCCTTCCCCTATAGTATTGGCCCATGATATAGCTTGGAACATAGTATATCCAAGAAAAGATGAAAACTGATCAAACAATGATAACTAGGTCAAAAGAAATATAGGGGAAATCAGCTCAAATAGACCTAATTACCTATTATTGTGCATTTAAGATGATGAATTAATGCTCAATTGGTTACTAGATGAAGGATATATCTTGATCCCATGTTTTAATATTCTAAATTTTTTAAAATAGGAGAAACCTATGTTAATCTTGCATAAGAATGGATTAGGGGTGATGAAGGTAGTTTAATTAGATCATTAAGGGAAAAAACAATTTACCCTTGAAATAACATGTGCACGATTTGTCTGCATGATTAAACAAACCATACGCAATCCATGAATTGGTACATGAATAAAGGGGTACTCAAATGGTTAAGCTTCATGGTCATTCACCAACCATGCGAGGTAGCACTATAAGAAAACTCATTCTACATAGTATACTCTAAACTATGTTTCAGGCCTGTTTTTCATTCTAAAACTTGGGTTCCTGGCTCCAAACAAGCCACAAACACCACTATGTCATTTGCTAAACCCATAGACATCCATATTAGGTCTAAAGTAATGATTATACTAAAATTAATGGATTAATTCCAGATTAGAAACCTACGTTATTATATTAATAATTACATCATAACTGTTCATGTTGGGACCAAACAAGTTATACATTAATACACAACCACCCATATCAAGGGTGAGATTGTGATAGTGATGAACTCTCTAGGAATGGATACCTAAGGGTTTATCTATAGTCATGAATTTATGATAGAACACAATATTGTGTCCCAAACAATCGGTTATTTCCATATATATAAAAGAGTATGTTATGGCTATATAAAAAAGAAGAGGTCACTAATGTGAAGGACACAAGATTAGTAGATTATACTCAAGAAGGCCCAGTGATCTTCTGATATGGCATTCGTTGGACTACATGCAGCATGCATGTGTCGCATCACCGAGTCACTACCTAACAACCTTGAGTGTGCCTAGTCAATTAATTTTTAGATTCATAAGCATGGTTACATCATCCTCAACCACCTCCTTAACCTAATCGACTAGTGGTATTCCAGTTACCTGTTTGTTATGACCTACTAGACCTAGCTTCTAGTGAATGAGTTTGTGTGAATCCCTAAGGCTTAGAACTGGAAGGAATACCTTGTATAAATAATTGAGATAGTCCATCCTACCACAACATCTACATTTAACTGGATTCCACACGCACTTCCTCTTGATGTGCCCTATAGGTCCACTCTAATGAGAGATAGGAGAACTACCCATGATGTGAGACTCACAAAAACTACAACTATGAGATTCCAAGAAGTATAAATTTCATCCTGAAAAATATCCACTGGAAGACTTAGTATCCAAACGGCCCTGGCTAACATCATCATCATCCATAATGTTTCACTCTATAATTAGGGCATGGTTGATGATTTTAGAAATTGTTGCTAGCTTCAACACATAAATATGTGACCGAATGGTGTAACACATCCCATCTCAAAATTCCAAATATTATTCATATCAAAATAAACTAGATATGGTTAAAAACATTGAAGCTCGTTGAATAGGGATAGGTATTCCATAAACAGCATAGTCCCCTTTTGCATGTTCATAAACTTTTTAGCTCTATTGGCACTCAATGTCTGGGGAAATAAGTAGTTCGAGAAAATTTAGAAGCCGGCCCAGACTATCTCTCTGTGTTGGCCTACCAGGGTGATGAAATTCCACCACCTCAAGGATGAATAATGTAGAAAATAAGTATCCATATTGACCACTCTCTCTGATATAATCTCAAGATTCTCTAAGATAAACATGATTTCCATGGTCAATAAATCTTCAAAAAGTTGTCTTCCACCACATGAGAATGTCTGATGATGCTGCTGTAGAAAAACATGAGTCAAATATGCCATGCTCGGGGTAGGTCACACTTGACCATGAATATTCATCATCATATTCAAAAACCAACCCTCAAAACTATACATTTATACCCAACTCCAGGTTTTTAGGAGGATCCATAAGCGGCTTGATTGGATGGAAAACTCAAATATTAGGGCCCGCCACATCTAGAACATGATAGTCACCATCTTTAAGGTGTCTGAATCAAGGTTTTCATGGTGGCATACCACTATAATTCCAAATGAACATCTCAAAATGAAATCAAGAAATTTAGTAGACTTCATTCATGAAACTAGGAAATGTACTAATGTCCCCTTATAACAATGAAGACAAATTTCTTTCAACATCAAAATCATGGCCTATATGTGGGAACAAACCATAACAATATAAGATATTAGAGAGTCACCAATTATAGATTACTAAGGCTGGGTGTGGATCATGTTTTTATATGAGGGATATAAATTATATTATTTATCATGATAAAAGCCATTTCTCATTTGAATGTATGATCATTAGAACATTTAACGTATTTAAAACAGATTAATCAAATAATAGGTCATTTTTTGACCACAAGGGCCCATACACCATATCACCCAAAAGAGGACACACAATATGATTTCATTTTCATTTAAATTATTCTTATCCAGGTGATTATAATAATTCTAAATGGTTGAGGTAGATTGAATGCAAATGTGATATTCATAAGGGAACATACACCCTATGAAACAGAGGGTGGAACCCCCTATACTCACCCCATTTTACAATACAATTCCTATAAGAGATTTTGGGAAAATTTTATATATGTAACAAGGGATAAAAAATATGAAATAAGAAATGCTTTCATAAAATTAAAAATGTCTTGGAAAAATGCATGATCTATTCATATTGTTCCTGTCATGATGAATTTCCTTCTACATAACCCCCATTTAATAAGGTTGACCATTTAAATCAGAATTCCAATACCATGAATATCAATAACACCACAAAACATGTGAATCATATTATGTCAAAATCATATCAACAATAAATAGTAGAATGGAAATTCATTTAAGGAAGCATGGCCTTCTCCCTTATTAAGGGATTATAATGCCTAAGGAACAACTTATGATTAAGTCCCTAGTCTTACCAATATCCATTATTTTATCACCAAATTGAATATAGAAAAGTAAAACCCATTTGATACCATATTGTTACTATCCATAACCAACTTCCACTTAACACATACCCTAAACCTGGTTGGCCACATGACCCATGGCGCATCTCCCCACAAGTTAGGTGTTTCCGACTAGTAGAGGGGGTGTGATGGTAAAAAATTACGGAGACTATACCCCCATGCAAGTGTACACATAGTATACAATATATTATTAAAAATTAGAAGAATAATTACCAAATATAATGATACAATAAATAGGGAAAGAAGACATAGATACAAAGTAAGTCTAAATAATTGAATAACATAGAAAAATGACTTATAGTCAGTTTCTAATACAACATGTATGATTTGAATTCTTGTACAAATGAGAAATAATGAACATGCAATAGGCATGCTCATATATTTTTTAAAATATTACAAAATCCAATAGATCCTCTATAGAATCTCAGGACTATGCTTGATCCTCTACTACTAAGATCCAATAATGAAGTAAGAATCGACATCTAGAAGGATGATGGTTTCCACTATCCAAACCTATAATTAAATAGTCTTATCAGGTTCTAAATATGTCCCAAGTAGGGTGTGAGATATACAACTCAGATGTCCTCCACCAATGGTGTCTTTGTGTAATCTGAGTAGACTGTCGTAAGTAAACAATTTCCAATACGAACAAGTGAGTAAAACAAGGTAGAATAAATAAATACCCACCTAGTCTGATTTCTAACGGTTCCATGGTGGGTCTACCTACTTAATGTCAATGTTGTTAAGTATGAATAAGTAACCATATGCTTATATGTATATATGTATAAATAGATTTTAACTGGAATGGGGTAAGCATGCCTCCCATCCATTCATATATACCTTAAATGCATGGGTAATAATTCCCACCACCCATACATATTAAATAAGATGTCATGGGGTAATAATTTCTCTCATCATTCTATATTACATCTATCATGCGGTAAGGGTACCTCACATCCATATATTTATATAGATATTTCAACTGGAATGGGGTAAGCATTCCTCCCACCCATACATATATAATAATATGTCATGGGTGACAATGCGTCACATCCATATATATTATATCTAGAAGGGGGTAAAATTTTCTCCCATCCATACACATAATACATGATCAAAAAAATAATCATGGAATAAATATTCATATCATATAAAATAAGGTTGATCCATCATATATCATTTCCATTTGAAAAAACAAAGCATTTCATGTTATCCCATTAAAAATCACAATAAGGGAAAGGCCATGACATCCCTTGGAATCATTCCATTTAATACAATTCATTTATAAGGTCTAGTCAATATCATTATAACCATCCTACAAAGCCAACCATAAAATTTTTCTAGAATGAAAAATTCATTTCACAGAATGGTTTGAAGTCCAAAGTGTCAATGTAAAATACTAACATGACCATTTGGTCAATACGATGTAAAATGGTGATAAAAATATATAAGAACATTTGTACATATCAATTAAACATTGGGAAAAGGATAATTAAATTAAATTTCATGTTGTCAGTTAAATTCAGTCCAATTCATTTTATCCCATTTGGCCCAAATCACCATTTTCAAAGTGTCACACCTCAAGTTGTCTATATAGACAAATGGTTGTGTCTAGACCCCTAACCCAAACACAATTATCCTATATCAAGTCTTTAGGGTGGTTTAGACATGAAGTAACTAACACTATTTTTTATCTTTTCAAAAGGCCAGATTATGGCACAATGAGAATAAATATGAAACTAGCCAAACTAAAATGGAAAACTATTTGACCACCTACCATAGGGTTTTAGACCATGTATCACTCCATATCGACCTCCTATTCAAAAACAGTTGGAATTGATCTATGTTTCATTTATATTTACTCAAAATATTGAATATGAGAATAAAAACAAATAACACAATAAGTGATAGGATGAACAATGATATGATTAATGATATTGGGGAGCCTTAATGTAGGGGTTCCAAAGACTCAGACAGATTAAAAATCGGTCACAAGTTGGAGGAGATAGAGTAGATTGATCTTTTGGAGGGGTTCATCTCAAATAAGAGTATAATACGAATATTTTATCCACTCAAATCAAGGGGGATTAGATTTTATAATAAGGATGAGGGGAAATTGTCCATTTTTTCCAAAACCCATTGTGTATGGTTTATGCACATGGTTTACAGAATGTGCACAACCTATCCTAAAGGCTCTTCCACAAATCATTAATATGAAGAACAACAATGAACTTGGTCCACACGATTAAAGAGAAACTAGGCGGACTTGTATGTTCCCCTATCTTCAACCACAAGATTTACCCAAATTGTACAGCCTGGCCTGCAACCCATTTTCCAGAACATTACACTATAAACCATACCCAAATGATCTGTAGCCCTCTAGTAGTCCATATCATACCATTACCATGACTAATGTAAGGATTAAATAATTAAAACCAATGATCTATTCCATGGAAAAATGAGGGTTCATGACAACTGTAAATTGGGGGAATGACATGGGTAGAGGTGTACCTATGTATAGTAATGTTATCTGTATGGACATCAATGCATATGTATATCCCTTACTATACCTGTGAGAAACAATATATTGATAAGTGTATCCATGTATACCCATTTGAATGGATGTCTCACATGTACCACCCACGTAAATTATTTTGTAATAGTTTATACACTTGTATACTATCATATATTAGGGTATACCATCTGTTTTTTATTAAAAAATAATAGTCCCCTATAAAAAATGTGGTACTCACATATTTTCCCATGAAAATATATATACCCAATTATAAATAAGATGACCTATGACTATCCACATGTATTCATATGTACCAATGGGAACATTTTTATACCTATCATTACCCATGTGTACTCAAAATTTGTAAGGTGAATCCATCTGTTACTTGTTTACATACATGTACCCAATTTTAACCCTTATCTTCCCTAGATAACCTAATTTTAAAATTTTGAATTATTCAATAACACAATATTTTTTATGACATTGTGGGAACCATTTCATACTTCTATATGCTCCAAATTTTCCTTGTATATCCTCTTGTATAGATTATTACCAGGGTGTAATCAGGCATTTCTAGATATCCACAGGGTACAATCATGTACCAGAATGTTCCTAGGTGTATATAAATATTCCCATATGTATTCAGGTGTACATTCATGTACTTCAGTTTATTCAATTATACTCGGAAGTATACATGTATGACCTCAGTAACAAAATTAACTTTCATATACCATGGTGAAATTTCATATATATTTATATAAACATTTTTCTCATCAAGAAAAATGAAAAACGACATGTACCCTAATTTATACACATATACATGCATGTCATTGTATGTACTCAAGTTTACCCATGTGTACCCAAATGTGACATCATGTAAATGTGTGTTAGTATCTGTATCAATTTATATGTGTTGGTAATAATGGGTTTCCTTATGTGCATGGGTGTACATACATGTATGCTGCCATAACTGTATATACCTAGATATATTATATTCGTTCCATATGTACCTTGGAGTTTTTTCATGCCTAGTGGGTACATGATCACGCACATACATAAATGGGTTTCATGAACTGAACCCCAATGTACCATGTTTTGTACTTTAATACTCATTTATAGCCAATGTGACAGTGTGTAGACATGTATGTCATCATGTAACCACTTATACTCATGAATACTCATCTATAACTATATCTACCTATATGTACCTATTAATACCAATATAAACCATCTTATAGGTATTGTACCGACAAATGAAACATTGTTTCCATGAATACTCTATGTATATTGATTGTCAACAATATTTCCAATTATAATATAATTTACCAATTTATAACTTATATATAGATTGTTGTACATGATTGTACCAACTATATCGGATTATACCTATGTGTAACTGGATGTTAATTAGTGTGATCCAAAAAACCAAGATATTTATACATATTATATTTTATTGACGTTTAATCCCACATATAATTAAATATAACCATGGATGACTATGTTACCCATCTCTACTATTTTATACCCCTTCATACATGCGTGTACTAGGGTGTACCAACCTGTACTCAGGTTAACCAACATCTACCCATCTGTACATTCATATACCCTTGGTTAAAAACATATACACATACTTATGATCATATAACATAATATATTTATGGTTACCCCTATTTATAATGGTCAACATAGTTATATAGAACTATACATATTTATAGCCACATGTACCCCATTATAATAGTTATACCAATGTGTAATATAATATAACAGGTCCACTTTTATGTATATTTATTTAAATAATATTTCCAAATGATCTATGATATATCTACTTATTCCTTTATATATAAAAAATATAAATGAGATTAAATAATAAAAAAGATTCTATAAATGTTTATGTATTTTTATTAATATGTTTCACGGGGTTAACTGAATATTCTCATGTGTGACCATAGTTTCCAACATATACCCAGGTGTACCTAGGTGTTTCAACATTTAATAGAAAATGCATTTTTATATATCTATTTTCCATTATCTACACATTTTTATTAGAATACGTTTAATATACCATGATATGCATATTTATTTGTTAATTTACGAACCATTATCATATATATACACACAGGTAACACTATGTCACCACATGTACTTGTGTGAATTAGAGTGTTCCAATAAGTATCACCATGTAAAAAAGTGTTCCGGAATGTGTCTCAGAGTATCCTCTCTTATAATCTGGTTTACCCATGAATAAGAATATATATTATCATGTATATATTGTATTAAAATGTAATTACCCAATACATTTTTAGTATAGTGTATTGATATCTCTATGAAATGTTTGTCAATTGGGGATGAGGATAAATAGTTAAATCTGCAACAGTAGGTGTAGATTTCCATCATGAGTCACTAGTAATAGAAAATAATATTTTTTTTATGTGGATCCATGGTTTTTTCCAAGATTTTTTTCTTAATTTGATCCACAATATGAATTTTGGTTATCTTCATGAGTGTTCACGGTGTAATAATTAGTGGTCAAAAAAATACTTCATAATGTGAATATATATATATATATACTCATGAAATCATATTCCAATAGATCAACAAGATCAAGATCCTTATTATCTCGTTAGTGTAAACTGTTTATTTTTCATAGCATTATTTTTTTATTCATTCCTTTAATCATTGAAATCTATAATAGTATACTAAAGATTATATTTTTGGTTTAGGATGTGTTATTGTTATCTTAATATCAATGTTCATTCTTTTTTCTTTAGAGTTTTTTGTGAATATTTTGTTTCGAGATTATAGATTATTTAGGTGTATTTTTTATTTTTTATTTTAATTATTTTAGTTTAATTCATGGAGTTCCATTTTTGTTGTTCCTATGTGGGTCATAACCAATTTCATTGTCATTGTACAATGAATTAGAATGATTTTTAAAATATAGTAAATTTCAGTACCCTCCATTTTATATTCAATTATATGATTATCAACCATTTTAATTTTTTTGGGTAAACTATATGGATTGGAAATGTAATGATAGTAAACTAGACTATACTTTTAAATTGAATAGTGTTGTAACATCTTAAATTATCAGTGTGGGGTTTGTTCTATTTGTTTTGGTTTAACATGAAAAACATTCCTAATGTGGGGCTAGTTGGCTTCTAGAAAGGGACTAGCAGTAGAGATGGAACCCAGAATTAGACTAAATAGTTAACCCTTGTTTAAATACAAGATATGAACATGGCCATCTAGACCGGATTCCCAATGTCTGATACTTTTTTCCATTGGTGGAAAAACACTGATCATTACATGACGTGTAATGAATATACACTCCATATAAATACCAGTCCCTGTTTTCATAAAAAATGGTATAACACCATATTTTTATTACAATGGGTTATTTTATTCTCTAAAAATAGGGTAGCCACACGAGAGTGTCTCCCAATTCGTCAACTTGGTTTTACTAGATATCATTCATCTCAGATCAGTTCTCTTCATTGTTGGTTATGATGGATCCAAAAAAAGTAATACTCCCTTCATTCAATTCATCATTTACATTTCCATATTTTTTACAATTTCACTATGAGATATTATATAATATTTTCATATTTTTCATATATTCTTCTGATTTCATCCATTTTAGGTCAATTCAAAGGATGATAAAGTACAAGGAGAGTGTTATAGCCTTAATTTAGGTGGTAAAGTTCCTTCCAAACGAATCATAGTAGAATATTATCATCTATAATTGTGCTACTTCCGATACTTCCCAATATCACCTTCTTAATGTTTAATTAAACTATGTAATTTTTTTTCTTATAGTCAATGAGACCCAAGATACCTATGGATGAATGATGTTATGCCTTTTGACCAAAATTATCCACCAATATGTGTCTGCCCCTTCTTAGTGTTTTAAGATATTAATGAATTGGTTATTATTTAATTATTATTTATTTGGGTGTTCGAATTACCATTTATTAAATGAAATGGATTAATAATTCCAGAAGATAAATTTTATGCTAGATGATTTGGCATTTTTGTCTTATTCCATGGATTAAAGTAATTATATTAAATGTATTAGAGAACTTAATTAATTTATTGTGTTAAAAATACCGTTCTTAAGATGTTATTGGTTCCTAATATCTAAATCATACATTTAAATTCAGCCAAGAGATATAAATGTGTCACGACATAAGAATTTCAGGGAAGGGTGCATCATTATTTAAAGTTAGAACATGTTATAGATTGTAAAAAATAATTGTAAAGATACATGGATTCATATTTCAATCCTAGTATTGGGTCACTAGATGGATTATCTATCAACCTTTGAGTGATACTAATTACTTAGGTAATCCATTAAGGATGAGTTTACTGGAATGATTGGTTTACTATGACATTAGTGAATCTAGGTCCCCTATGTGTGATAATAGAGTTAGAAATAAAGGGTTATGAGTTACACAACACCCGGAGTGATACATGGGATGACATTATGGATCTACTTGTATGGACTCTTATAGTGTAGGGTACTTGTAGTTGTCCTTGTTAAATACTTGGGTTCCTCTATATGATTCCCCTTATATGGGCCTTGGATGATGGTTTGTTAAATTCAGGAGATGGCTTATATAAAATTCTATAAATTAAAATATATTAAATCAAAGGGCATGACTGAAATGACAAATAACATCCTTCTATTTGGTCCATACATGATCCTTTCCTTTTTGGATGACCAAGTTATACTTCCTTGTAAGTATGATATAAATATTTGATACAACCATATTATATCTATACATATTTACATGGATTAAAATATGTCTAGATTAGGTCGAATAAGGTAGTATTGGTGGGATACTTCATGAGGATCCTGGTTCGATGTATTTATTAATTTACTACTATGAATTTATTATGTACATACACACTGTTCATTTTTTATGCACGAACTAGGTAGTTATATACAACATTGGTGGCAGCTAACTAAGTATATCGTTCACCATACTCAGGCCATCCATGGTACCTGAGAAGAATTCAGGAAAAAAGGTGAAGGAAAATGAAAGCTTCTAGATTTTAAATATTAATTCTAAATATTATGATTGAGTGCGAGAGAAGATGACTGATATAATTATCATGATTCCAAGAGTGAAAGCCTTTATTTTTTTATATTTTGTATATCATATTGTATATTAATATTTAACTTGTATTATGTGTACCTCAAATTTTTATTTGTTATATGACATTATATGGATTATATTTAATATATTTGAGATTAATATTATACCAGTTTATTTAAATTGGATGATTTATGACCCTTATTTCACTACTACTTATATATATATCATGTTTTTACTCTTTATCATTACTATTTAACAATTATCCATACTATTATTCATTGAGGAATAGTTTCCACATAGTAAACCCATAGTCCCTCACTTCTATTTAGTTTCATATTGCATACAAGGAGTCATGAAATAGGTTCATTGGCCAACCGTCTTGAGGAACCACATTGGGGCCTCGAGGGTGGGATTCTAAAAAGTTGTATGATCAATTCCTTTTCTTTTTTTATTACACTCTTTTTACTAGATAAGAGTCAAGAAATTTTTTCTAAATTTTCTTTATTAAACCTACTCCAAGTAGTAGCAAACCGACAAACATGAGAATCCAATATTACATTTGATGGGTTATTTTCATTTCTATTTTTTCATGTTAGATTTGTATGTATTTCACAATTTTGTGAAACATATGTTTTTGGACCTCATTATGGATGATATTATTATTATAGATTTTTTTATTCCTTGTCCAATTATGGAAAATAGGTGGTATATCAAGAATCATTATAATATCTCCAGGACTTATATTACATGAATTTATCCATGCCACATCTAAATTATACATGTATAACATTCTAATTATTGATATTTCTAAAAAATGTATATATGGAAATGTGATAATAATTCATTCTTGGTTAAAATAATTAAATTAATTGATGTGTAAAAATAAATCTAAATACTTTTTTCTCATATATTTTTTATGGAACATTAATTAAATGATTGTGTGGTGTTTAATCCATGAACAAAAAATTCTGTGGACTGAACTGTTTGTTTATTCGATTGATGAATTCAAATTGTAATTTTTTAGCAAGTACATTCAAAAATAGAGAGTGGTAGTTCGTTTTATAAAGTCTTTATAATTGAATTTTTACATATTGATACCGAAATTAATGTTTATATTGTAGTTACATGATGGAAAAATTAAATTTTATAAGGCATAATAGAATTTTATAAATTTGGAATGGTGACGTAACTACCTGGACTATAATATATAAATTCATATAAATGAGTCTTTTCTCCTAAAAATTTAAAGAATTTCAATGAAATGGTTAATTACATATTGGAATCACATAAGAAAAGTAATGGTTGGATTACTATATAAATTTCAATTGAAACTCTTTATATTATATCATCTACTATTGTTTGTGAGATCATAAGACTGACCCGAGAAAAGTTTTGGGTAGTTTGTAGTGTCTCATGTGATCTGTTATGACCTTTTTATCACCAAGACATAGAATTAGTTGTATGAAGTGAAGCCTTTATTCTCATATGATGGGTTTATAAATATGTTTCTTTCTATTGATGATCATATCTACTGTTAAATCTTATTTGAGTCATGTTTTTTGAAATTGTAGAGGTATTCCACCATGACATCCTTGAGTCGAATAATGGGTTGTTGGTGGTGACAAATATCTAGAGAAGGTAGACCATGATACCAAGTATTTATTCATATGTTTCCACACAATTAACCACCTTTTGTTCTTCCTTTGGGAAACAATGATCAGTTTTTTGATATATTTTTACACATTACATAGTGTGTACATAGAGCATTGTGATCTCCCCCAAATATGGAAGAGTTGAAAATTGTGTTTCAATAGAAACATCAACCAACATTATCAGGGGATGGTGATGTTAAAAAAGTATAATCTTGGATAAATACCATGTTATCGATCATAGAACACATGTAAAGACCATTAGATCAGAGGGGAAAGGACACTAGCTATATAATCATGACTCATCCAAGCGTTTGTGGGATGTCATATCATATTCTAATCGATATTTGGTTAAGGTTTGGGTAAACCATTATGAATCCTTCTATAACTAATAAATTTTATATTCATATAGAGTGGGCTGTGCTTGAGTGTTTACAGACATACAAGAGGGGGTCATTCCCATGATAGTGTTCTTAGATAATTCACTAAGCATCATTATTTTTCACCAACATTATCTTGTTGTACTGGCCCAGACATTAATTAATGAAAATTCATCTTGATCTAATTAAATGTATTATTATATAAGAGGTTAATATTAGATATCCATTGCATTAGTTTAATGTCTTTTGGATTTTAAAATTTTGTTATGAATTGTTACTATTTCTAATATTGTCATTGAACAGTGGCCACATGATTAGTATAAATATAGGGCTTTAATAAATCCAATTTTCTCAGAAAAGGAAGTGATGGCCTCATCCAGTAGAATTTATCCATAATAAGCCTATTTTTTGGTGCTCGGAAAGGAGGTAGCATCATTGGGCTTCTCTCTAAACCAATCCCATGCCTAGCTTCAACACGTTAAGCTTGAACAGAACTACCTATGAGAAAAGTGGATGTTTATAGAGATTACCACTCGAGCGATGATATCTGAGCCACACAATGAGTTTCTCATCATCTCACACCATATTTTTTAGTCTTATGTGGTTTTCATAGAGGTTTATGTATCAATATCCTAACACAATGATTATGTGCATTGTAATTTGTAAAAGGAATATACATTCATTTTATTAGTGTATCATTATAAATAGTTTTTAAAGAAAATAATAGTATTTTTAGTTAATAATAAATAAAAAGAACTAATTTGATTAATTAGTTGATTTTTGAATAAAATAATATTTTAATATTATTACTAAATTAATTTTTATTAAATATAAGTTATCGTGTAATTTCTGTAAATGCAAGTTAAATTTTTAGTATGGATTGGGAGAAGTTTTTTTCAAAACCCATGAATTTTTTTATAAATGTTAGTTTTTATTTTAAATGTAAAAATGAAAATTTTTATAAGATTATTTAGATAAAATTAATATATTTTTTTGGAATCAGGTCATTGAAATTATCCAATGGTGAATTTTTCATTATTTTTTGAGAAAGTCATATTTTTTTGTAAAAATTAAATACCATTTAATTATATATTGTGTTTTATGACATCATAAGGTCCCAATAGTGATAAAATAAAATACTAAAAATGGAATTCTCGTCTAATATGTACTTTACTATTAAAATAATGTGATTTTTGTTTATTTTATTAATTTTATGGTGCCTTAGTGGACCATCCAAGACTTATAAAAAGATTAACCTTTTAAGTTCCTTAAGCATGTGACTAACCTCCTCATAAGAAAGCCTAATATTTTTAGAAGTTAAGATATTGGACATATTAAATAATATTTTCCACTCTGATTGGGAAAAAACCATGGGTAATAACTATGGGATGGATTAGGGTTTTTATTAGTTTAATGTGTGGTGTCAACAACCTAAATAATAATGAATTACATCTCTTTTCCTATATAAACCCACCCAAGATTACACATCCTCTTCCCTGAATGCCTTTGGAGCCCATCCATCCTATTAACTCCTCTCTATAGAATCCTCCCATGTTGCCCCAAGATACCAATAAACAAATCTCAAGCCTCCCCCAAGCCTTTTGGATCACAGTTCCATGTAAGGGATTTGTTCTATTCTCAATTTACCCTAGTTTCTTAATATTGTAATACTCTTTTATTTTTAATTGTAAATTTGGGGGTATGATTGATCACTTACCCTATACTTCCCTCCTTATTTTTGAATTATTATAGACCGCTTTATCTCTCATTAATTCCCCCAATGTACACCCATTACCATACCGAAATTCTGTAAGAAATTTCATTCTTCCCATTTACATCAATGGAATTATTTTTTATTATAAATCAAAATTCCATTACATATGTTGGGAAATGTATCCAAATTACCACCATACATTCCATTTCATGTTCATATTATGGGAAACTGATTTCACTTTCATCAACATTTTTTATGAATTCTTATGTCATGTCTTTATGCTATCGAAATTGCATCGTGATTTTCCAAGCTAATGTATTCATGTAGTTACTACCTCTCACATTTCTATATCAAGTGTTTTCACCTTAATTCACATTTACATATTGATTAAATAGTTTTATTTATGAATTCCATATTCCGTTATCATGGAATAAATGAATATGTTTAACGAATCCATGTTATATGATCCTGTGACACACTATTACATGAAATGAAATTATTAAGAAGGGTGTGCCGTGATAGTGCTCCCATGAATTGGGCAAAGAGTAGTATCATGATAACTCAAGTTCAATGAGGTTTGAATCATGATAATTAATGTTTAATTAGGGTTTACTCATTCTCCATGTGTAATGAGCCTTCTCTCATGCTAAAATCATGTTAAATGTTGTTAACACATATCCACATAATGATGTTCTTGTTATATCATGCCATTATATTCATATTTATTTTATGCTCCATGGATATTTCTATTTCCTAAAATATACTCTATTATTTAGGTTATTTATTATTTAATCTATTTTTTTTATTTATAGCTCACCCATTTCTTAAACATGTCCCAAGGTTATCCCATGAAATGGTATATACTATGGAAAGTGTGTGGTCATGTAATACAAGTTTCCAATAATGATTTGTATTTCTTGTTTTAAGTTTTATTGTAATATTCATAAATCCAAAAGATAGTAGACCTCCTAAATTTCAATGTTTCATAATTTAAAGGTTTTGTGAAAAAAATATGATTCTGTTTGATAAAAAGAGCATGGTTTTTATAGTTGGTATCAAAGGATAGGTTTAGTTATTTTTTGGGATTAGGATTAGAAAACCAGAGTGAAAGACTAACTAATAAGAATAAGTATTATAAAATCATATATAAATTTATATGAGCATTTAGTAAGTGTTTTTTCATTAAAATACATCCATGTATTGATACGAGCAGGTATAGGTGGCTCTAGAACAGATATATCTAGGGGTAAAACCTGAAAACATTTCATTGAGCTTGACTGCAATTGGAACTAGGTAATCAAAACGGGCCTTACTACACTCTTGGATACGAATCATCTGGGGGATATGCATTGGTAAATTCATAATCATAGTATGAACCATTATTTAGGGAAATAATTACCCTCAGAACTTATTTTGGGAACTATATCATGGATAACATCTATTAAAGCCAATAAATTCATAAGATAAGGAAATAAAAGTATTTTATAAGTCATCTATTTTTTTCACCAGATTACCCTTTATGTGTTACCACATACATTCATTTTATTACAACTAATGTATGGTAATATGAGGACTTGTGCTAACTACCAATGCGATGTTCAATGTGATGATTGTTCTAATGAGATTACCAATATGATGGGAGTGAGTATAGTGAAATTTTTCATGATACTCTCTCAGTTGACTCATGTTTTTAATATAAAAAAGGATCAAGAGGAACAGTAAACCCCCCTTATAATGAAAAAGTCTCAATCGAGATCTTTATGTGACAAAGGCCTCCAACATTTAATTGATCATAAAATCCCTCCATTTGTGAAAAACAGATCAACTTTATTGAAAATATCATCTCCATACTTCAATGTTATGAACACGAGAGGGTTCCTCTGGGTACATATCATATGGAGGGTGAAGCATATCAATTGTGGACAATGATAAATATATAAATCCTAAAGAGTTGATCAATGAGATGGAATTGAAAGATTTCTGAAAAATGTTTTTTGAAAAATGTTTTCCCTACACCCTCAGACATATGATGGAAAGGGACTTATTTTCCCTCAAGAAAATTAAGATGAATCCATCAGATCGTATGAGGAAACATTCACAAAGCTTTCATGATACACCTTCGGTTTTTTTGTTACCCCGGAATGAATTGTTTACCACTTATATAGTGTTCTATGACCAAACCTAAAGAAATCCTTAATGATTTGTGACTTTGAAAACAATGATAAAATAGACAGATTCCCCTCATGGTCGAAATGGAGATTAGTGAATCTTACGGTTATCCTGGGTATAAAAAGCATAAGGGGTCTTTAATTATGGAAGTCCGATGGATAAATACAATGGTGCTAATAAAATCCAGTACCCCACATGCCAAACGTGGGGAATGAAGGGCCCTAGAAATTTCCTGAAGGGGATTAGAAAATTATATATGTGGGGAAGATAAGGGTACATGGCAGTTAACTGCTGACATAAAAACTTGTGGCAGCAATAGAGGAAATGAACTCTCCATCTGATGCTCAACTCATTGTTCATTTCTTCAACTACAAAGAACCAGGGCACCATGCTAACATGTTCCATATGCCATGGTTTTTCAGAGGTAACCAACAACCTTCAAGGCAGAAAGGGTGATCATTTTTCATCACTACCACAGAAGTGAACCCCGAAAAATAAGTGGTGACAGGTAAGCTAGTTTTTCATTTTAGAATATAGAACAAAATTTTTTATTCAATTTTTATGCATTCTTTTATATACTGAATTTTTTGTTCGTCATTCTGTATACCACCACAGATCAGAAAAGTAATGGTGTTAGTGAGTATGGGAAATGGGTCAATAATTGCATCCCATGAATATAACTCATCCCCTATCATAATTTATGGGTTGAAAATCAAAGAGAAACTTGTTGTACACCCTTTTATAAAACATGATGCAATTATGGGCATGAATTTTTTTCCTTATATAGATCCAACATAAATTTCCGTGAGAGGTAAATCACTCTCCATATGGAGTATCGACCCCCAATTTTGTACATGTTCAAGGAGGAAGATGAATCTTTTTTATCACCATCATCTCAAGTGTGTATATTACATCTTTATGATCACACCTATCTAGCTCTGATTATTTAGTCTAAGGAAGCATCCATCCATGATGACATGCCTATTGTTATGGAATTTGTTGAAGTCTTTCCCTGAGGAATTGACTGGTATTCCTCCTAGAATAGATGTTTAATTCTCAATTTACCTTATACCTAGGGCATTGCTAATATCGAAGACTCTGTATAGAATGGATATTGTGGAGCTTGAGGAGGTGACGAAACAACTACAGTTCAATATGCTTAAATGGTTTATACAACTAAGTTCTTCACCATGGGTTGCACTAGTCCTCTACGTGAAGAAGAAGGATAGGTCCATACACATTCACATTGATTATCTTGACCTAAAAAAAATTACAATATAGAACAAGTATCATATACCCCGAATTGATGACATGTTTGATTATCTACGTGGAGCACAATACATATCCATGGTGGTTTATTGGTCAGATATTACATAGTAAGAGTGAAGAAGGAGGATATCACCAAGACTGCTTTTAGTACAAGATAAGGGCACGATGAATTCATAGTAACTCATTTAGGACTCAATAATGATCTAGAAATCATTATGGAAATGATTAATAGAGTCATTAGATATTTCCTTGATAAATTTTGGGTAGTCTTTATAGACGATATTATAATATAATCCATAACCAAGGAGGATCACAAAGAGCATCTAAGAACTGCACTAGAGACATCGTGAAAGAAGAAGCTCTATGAAAAGTACAAAAAGTGTGAGTTATAGTGGAAGGAAGTCTCTTTCATGGATCATATCATCACAAGAAATGGGATATCTTTGTTCCCACCAAGACATATGCAATTGTGGGATGGACTAGGCCATCATCAATAATAGAGATCCATATCTTACTAGGGTTATTTGGATATTATGACCAATTTTTAAAAAATTTCTAATAATTTGAAAACCCAGTTACCAAGCTAATACATAAGGGAGTCATGTTTTCTTGGATTTGTGAATGCAAAGAGTGCATCTATAGTTGAAACGCAGTCCTATCACTATGCATGTGCTCACATTACCCAAAAGTGGAGAAATTTTTGTGGTATTCCGTGATGATTCAAATAACAGATTAGGTTGTGTGTTGATGTAAAATGACAATGTCATTTCATATTCTTCAAATAAAATGAAATTTCATGAGAAAAAATATCCAGTATATGATATGGAGTTGGTTGTGGTAATCTTTGGTTTGAAAATTTTGCGGCATTATCTTGTTGGGGAGAAGTGATAAATATATACGGATGACATGCGAGGACCATTTTGGGATATAACTAACACTGAGAGGGGGGGGGGTGATGAGTGTTGGGTAATTTTTCAACCAATTACTATTTTTATCCATGTACCTCTTGACCTATTAGGATATTGATTATTTAATTCTCCTTTCCCTGTCACATGCAATAATAGAAAGCAGTAAAAATATGCACATGATATTTTTACAAGGTTCACCACTAAATAAGAGTAGGTACGTCGTTTCCATTCATGGGTATGAGTAGTGAATGGATCCCCCACTATAATATGATGTTCTTTTACAATGGAGTGGCTAGGTAAACAATCCTCTAGCTTGTTTGAGTCCCTACACTTTGGAGTGAGGTGGGAAACAATCTTCTTCCCTAGACTGGAGATGGCCTAGTCCAACTTGCAGCTTCTAGCTGGTTCTTTATACTGCCTATAGAGACATCATTTTTCCTTCATGATAAGGTAGGTTCTACTCTTGGTCTTATTTAGTGCTCTTCACATGATTACTTGCAATGCAGTAGGCATGCAATTCTTCCTTCATTACTTCTCTTACTTTTCTAGTGAAACACCAACTCCACTAGACTTCTCCTTTCGTCTTCTTAGTGCAACAACCAACTTCAAAAAACTTCTTCTAAATTATTGGATAGAGTCACATATACCAATGTGATTAATCAGATAGTGAAGATTGGTTCACTTGGCATCATCTGAATCTAACTCCCCTGAACAATTGTCAGTATTCAATTGGGCATACTATGTTATTCTTCTTCTTCTCTCATTTTTCTTTTACACAGTAGAATATGGAATGGTACAGTAGTGTCTTAATCTCTTTCTTTAGTTCTCAATAACAAGACATAAGTGTGTCAGTATACTTCCTTCTTCCATTGTGAATATGTGAGTTCGATTGCACGTCTAGTTCTTATTTACTTGGAAAAGTACAACGAGGGTGATAGACACCAGTCGTGTGAGTGAGGTTCAACTTCTCTTTGTGAAACCGAATGGTTCACAGTTATTTTTTCTTCAAAATGCTACTTCGAGAGTGTTATCCACCTATCGAATGCCCGTGGGACCCCAAAATTTTTCACGCACCCTTCTAGTTGGCTTGCGCGTAAAATTCCAACCTTGCGTGTAAAAACACCTCTTGGTGTGAAAAACCTTTTCACGCAACTCTTCTTTTTCACGTAGAAATTCCCCTTTTCACGCAACTCTTCTTTTTCACGCAGAACATCCCTTTTTCATGAAAAACGTCTTCTTTTAACACAATGCTCTATAATTCAATTTTTTCTGTGCATCAGAGCTCATGATTTTTCTATGTTTCGAGACTCTACAAATGAGAAGGGGTAACCTCATATTTATAGGCATTTTTGACCCTGGGAGTAAAATACTAATCCCCGCGTAAATCATCCTTCATGTGCATAAAAACTCATTCATGAAACATCATATTTCGCACAATGATCCAATATTTCACGCACCTCATGCCTTTGCAAATTTTCAAGCTTCTAATATTGAAACACCTTTTGCGTGAATAACTTTTTTCCTCTATTTCGTGCACCACACCAATATTTCATGCACCCATTATTTTTTCCGTGCATCCTGCTGATATTTCATGCATCCTGCTTCTATTTCGTGCACCATATCATTTTTTCACGCAACCTACCTAAATATTCATGAACTCCATGCCTTTTCGATTATTCGACGTTCCAACCTTTAATCATTCCTTGCATGCAAAATTCTAAACCAACTTCAATTTTTCGTGCAACATCAGTTTCCAAAAACACATCTTCATCTCCCGATTTTCACACCCTAAAATTTGGGAAACACTGGAAAACGGAAAGACCTTAAACTCTGCTTTTGTGTCGGCCCTAGATTGTCCATTTCTTTGTCATTTCTCTCTTCACTTCTTCCAATAACCATTATTCAGCTTTCATCATGAAATCCAAAATCTAGATATATATCCATTGGTAGATAAGCTTTAGCATCGTCATAGTTACATTTGGATGTACTGAAACATCCCATATTACAAGAGCATCATTCCTTCCAATCAAAACTGTATATGATTGGAATCATCACTTATCCCCCTTTCCTTGATAAGTCTTTCATCACAAGTTCTCCTAACTTATGATATTTATGAAAAAAAATCAGCAAACCATCGTCTGATTTGATACAATGTGAAATGAATGGATGTCTCATAATTCAAATCCCTTCCACATTCTCTCTTATTCTTAAACAATCATTCCACACTTCATGCAAATAATTTGATTATATTCTCTAAGGATGCTCTTTCATATATGTCATGCAATCATGAATAATTTCATGGTCTTCTTCAAATCCTCATTCTTCTTCAATAATTCTCAGATGGATGATACCTTAGTATTTTTCATTTTTTTAAAAGGTAATGCATCTTTTATTAAAAGCAATAGAAGAATAAAACCGGGAAGGAGTCCGAGAAAGAAATAGGGAAACCTCAATACAAGAAAGGCTATTTTATAGCCTTTTTCAGTAGATTCTCGGTTAGCTTTTGTTCTTCTTCTCTAAATGTATCAAGCTCCACTCTTCCACGTCCTCTTCCCAGGCCATTTGATCTACCTCTACAAGCATGTTCCCTACTCACATGTTCTTGGAGCCTTTCATGCAGTGTCTTTGCATCAGTACTAAAAGAACCCGATCTATCCCCTATTACTTCCTCATCAGAAAGAGCATTTTCTGTCACTAGCATCTTAATTTCTTCTTCAATAGTCCACTCAATTACCATTGTGGAAGAACACGAAGGCGATGTGTTCTTGTAGGGAACAAGTTGAAATCCTTCAGGATCTAAAATTGGATTTGAAAAAGAGTGACATGCCTTAGAGATGACTGGAGAGTCATAATCTAACGATTGTTTACCTTTGTGATTCATAGAGGGAACCAATATTTGTTGCATAAGTTGTTCATCAACCGCAATCTGTGCTTCTTTTTCTCTTGATTATTCTTTTCCTTCGCTTAGAGTATCAATATGATGGACATTTTCTTCATCCGTACTAATCTAAACCCAGTACTTATTCTTTGCACATACCTTCGGTGAGCCTGGGTGATTGCCCATTTCATTAACCTTAGATACCTCTTCATGAATGGCGACTTGCACCTCTTTCTCAGCAGGAATAGCAACTATGCCCAGATCATCCATATTTTTACCCAGTTCTTTGTCATCCTCATGCAACAACTGTGGTTCAGCTTTTTGCATAGAGTTAATCATATTTTTCTTGAGACAATTATTGTCATTGTGACCATTCAAGTCACAAAATCTTCAAACTAAAAAACGCTGACAAAAAGATGAGTCATGACCAATAATATTGCAGTCCTTACAAAATTCAGACATTTTCTTGTAAATTATATTCATCTCAATAATATCATCCTCAGTTGCTAGCATCCCCTTTGACATAAGTTCATTGAAATTAGGATCACTTCAAAAATCGTCTAAATTGACTTCATTGAGATTTTCCCAAACATGACATCCAATGCGATGGTTGCATTAAAATTCTCCAGGAACCCTCACTTCAGCCGATCTCCAATAACGTTGGAGTTCTTCTCCAATCCTTCTTCATTTTTACTAGCATTGAAAAATGTTGAACACAAATAAAATCGTCAAACACAATGTGGTCTCAATACCACAAATTCATTGTGTATATATTCTCATAGAAAGAGTTGAACATGAAACAATGATGATGGTTTGAGTTGATCAAATACTATGATTGTTCAGTCCATTACCACCCTAGGAAAGCGAACAATTAGGCGGATCCTCTATGTGGAAAGTACTAAACAATTCTATCATTGATGAGAATTTAAAAGTATCCAATATTTATAGATTTGATGATGGTATATATGGAAATAATAAAGAAGGGAACATCATCAATCATTTCATAAATTATTTCTCAAGAATCTCTTTCGGAATGGTAAAAATTTGATAAAATGGATGATGTGGAAATTTAAAATAAAGTGGAAACTATCAAAAAATGGAAATCAACAAGGTTCAATGTTAATGAAGATAGTGTTTTGAGATTTTGTTAACACCTATATGTTTGATAATATATATAGAAAAATAATGAATTTTTGGATGATGCACACAATTAAAAAATTTTCCATCCACCCAGAAAACATGATGATGTATCGAGATCTCTGAGAGAATTATAGGTGGGATAACATGAATAAGGAGATCACTGATTATACATTAATGTGTATGGTATGTCATCAAGTGATGGATGATAGGAAGAAGTTTAAGGGGGTTATGCAACTATTACCCATACCATCTTGGAAATGGGAGTACATCACCTTGGACTTTGTCACCAGATAGCCAAATACATCCAGAGGAAACAATTCTATCTGTGTTATTTTGGATCATCCTATATAGACTGCGTAATTTATTTCAATTATAGATGATTTATCATTGGATAATCTGGCACAAATATATATATATCAAAGAATTGGTAAGGATGCATGGAGTACCATTATATATTGTATCCGATCGAGATCAATGATTCACCTCCATGTTCTGGATGAGTCCTCAACATGCTCTGAATACTAATCTGAACTTCAGTATGGCTTATCATTCTCCAAATAATGGTCAATATTAGTGGACAATCCATACCCTAGATGGCACTTTGAGAAAATTTCCAATTGAATTCAAAGGGAGATGGGACTAACATCTTCCTCTAGTTGAGTTATCTTAAAAAATAGTTTCCACTAAAGCATACAGATGGATCTTTATTAAACCCTTTATAGGAAAAGGTGTAGAATAATGGCATGTTGGGATTAAGTTGGTGAGTGGAACTTGCCCGGGCCAAAAATAGTGGAGAAGGTTAAGACCATCCTTTTGCACATTAAACTAGCTCAGAGTCGAGAAAAGAGCTATGTAGATAATAGTTGATGAGACCTTGATTTTTATGTCAGAGACATATTATTTCTCCACATATCTCTACGGAAGAGAGTTATGAGATTTTGGATGAAGGGAAATATTAGTCCAAGGTACATTGGGCCTGTTGAGATCCCTGGTCGCATTAGAGTAGTGGCCTATCGAATAGAACTCCCTCTAAAACTATCTCAAGTACATGATGTATTTCATGTATCACTCTTGGGGATGTACATGTCTCACACATCACATGTACTCAATCCATAGGTGGTACCATTGAATATTGACCTATTTTTATAAAAGAAACCAGTGATGATCTTATATAGAATGGATAATGTTCAACGAAATAAAATAATGGACTTTGTCAATGTTTTGTGGAGAAACCACATGTTTGATAAAGAAATGTGGGAGTCATAGGATGTGATGAAGAAGAGTTACCATCATCTTTATAGTGGGGTAAAAGGGAATTTTGAAGGATAGACTTCTTAAGGGGGAAGATTATAATGACCCAATATTTCATTAATTAAAATTCCTCTTGATCTAATTAAATGAATTATTATGTAAGATGGTTATATAACATTGGAACTTCCTAGGTTTTATGTAATTGTTATTTTAAAATACCATTATGAATTTTTGTTGTTCATAATATAGCCATTGAACACTGACCACATGATTAGTATAAATATAGAGCGTTAACAAATCCAACTTACACAGAAGACAGAAGCGATTACCTCATCTAGTAGAAATGCTCCATACAAATCCCATTTTTTAGAGATCGAAAAGGAGGTAGCATCATTGGGATTCACTCATGACCATGCCCAATCCGAGCTTCAATATGTTAATCATTAATAGAACTGCCAATGGGATAAGTGGAAGTTAATAGATATTACCACCCAAGCGATGTTATCTGAGCCTCCCTAAGAGACTGTCACCATTGCACACCTTACCCTTCAGTCATATGTCGGTGTAATAAGAGGTTATGTAAAAATACACAAACATAATTATTATGTACATTATTTTTTTTATAGAGATTATACATTTATTTTATAATTTTTTCTTTGAAAAGTGTTTTAAAAGAAAAAATAATATTTTTAGTTAAAGTTTAATTAAAAAATATTTTTTGATGAATTAAAGGATTTTTTTATTTAATAATATTTTATTATTAATAATAAATAATTTTTTTAAATATATATGATCATATTTATTTTTTTGAATACTATTTCAAGGCAAAGTCATTTGTATTATGAATCAAAATTCCATTAAATATGATGGTACATGAATTAAAATGAACCTTTGACATTTCATTTCATGAAAATATGATTGGAAACCCCTTTCTTTCTTATCATCCATTTTTTATTAATTCTTATGTCACGTCGTTATGTTCCTGAAATATCACCACGGTTTTCCAAGGCAAAGTCTGTGGGTAGTGAATACCATGATCATTTCTCTATCTAATTTATTCCCCTTTAGGAAAATTTATTTATTGATTAAATATTTTTATTTCTGAATTAAAAATTCATTTATCATGTAATATTTGATTATGTATAATGAAACCTTGATATATGATATTGGGGAACACTTAGGCTTGAAATGAAATAATTTAGAAGGGTGTGCCCTGATAGCACTCCAATGCATTGAGTAAATAGTAGTATCCTGATACATCATGTGAAATGAGGGTTTACTGATGATAATTGATTTTTAATAATGGTTATCTCATGCTTTATGTGAAATGATCATTGGATCATGCTATTATCATGTAAAATTTTGTTGCAACATTTCTATTTTATGACAATCATGTTATATCATGACCTAGTGTTCATGTTTCTATTATGATCCATTTATATGCCTGTTGCCTAATATGTACTTTATTCTACATGTCATTCCTTATTTACTCCCTTACTGGGCTTTAAAAATTTCCCTTTTTTATTTGTGTCCTCAGGTTATCCCATACAATGCTATGAACAAAGGAATGTGTGTGGTCATGTAAAATAATTTTTCAATAAAGATATATATTTCATGTTTTTTGTTGTTATGTAATGTTTTTACACCCCACAAAAACTATACCTCTCAGTCTTATACATTGTATGACGTGATGTTTTGTGTAAAAAAATTTGTTTATGTGAGAAATAAAGAGCAGGGTTGGTATACTGGTGATGAGTTAAAGATTAATATATGGTTTGAGGATTCGATTTTGTACAATATCTAATCACAGATGAATCTATTCTGGGTGAATATCATTTCAGAGGTAATGATGTAGGACCCCATTAGCTAGTCTAACCTAATGGAAGCAGTCACTGTGATCTAGGGTGGTTCAATTTCAATACATTGAGCTTTTTTTTCTTATTACCAAGAAATGTAATATTATAGTTTCTCCTAGGGGTGGAACCCGTCATATAAAACACCCCAATAGTTATGTGGTGTGTCATCATTATGGTAAATCAACCTATAAAAAACTCTTGATGTAAAAGGAACCTAATCGAGTGTTGGTATTTCTTACAGATTCAACACCAATATAATTTCAATTGAGCTATAAATCTAGAAATTACATAGAATGGAATTGTAACAATGAAACATTTCAGTTCTAAATCAGTAGTTCCACTTTAGGAATGAAGATATCCAACTAAATTCAGAAAATTCCAAGGAGGTGGTAATGGATTATGTAGTCAGACATTAGTGGTTCGTCGCAACATTCAAATACCTACCTATATTTTTCCGTTTGGATCATAGGCCCACTAAACTAGCCATATCTATGCACTGCATCTTACTCTTAAGGACCAGATTCTAGGGCCTTCTATTGTACAAGGATCTATTCATGTAGCATATATATTAGATTATTTTGTTTATACTCATGATTCATACACATTTATATCTTTATAAATTATAGAATGTCAATAAATATATATGGGGTACTTATATAGGGTCATTAATCTAGATAAACTGTTAGGGGTTCAATCAGAGAGTGTTCTCCAATGTAATAGTATCCCACATGAGATATGTAGGTACCGATTCAGATGGAATTTATTTTACAACAATATAAATGGATTTTACAACATCCTCAAGATGGAAGGTTTGGTTACATACCACAACCATGTAGATTGATATTGTTAGAGGGTGATTATACATCAATTTAGGCTAGTTCTTATGTTCATTATGTTAAATAGGATATTCAAGAATGTCCAGTGAGATCCAAATAGCAGGGGTCTGGCAGAATGACATCCCATATGTCTAGTCTTTTCATAAGAAATCAGGGGACACCACGTATGTAATTACCTCATGTGGTGGATCATTTCAGATATTTATTTCAGGAGTAATTTTCTAGAAATAATCCAATGAGAGATGGGGGGTTCACTATCAATCCATTTTCAAGAGAGGCACTTTTTTCCATTTCTCATTAATTGATTATACCTACAAAGCACTAGGAACTGAAGAAGTAGTTTTAATAATTATATGCCTAGGGTTTTATATTTTTAAGTACATCTCCAAGGGGTTCATATATTCTTATTTTAATAATGAAGATATTACCATAAGGTTGTGTATGTATTATTGTAGGTTGAAACAACTTATTCTTCAGAATTTTTATCCCCGTGTTCATATAGATGACCTCTTCTACCATATCTACGGGGAGAAAAATTTATCTTATATTTATTTGAGGTTGACATTCCATCAGGTGTGTATGACACCGTAAAACATGAATAATATATAATTTTAGAGTATATATGGGTTATAAGAGTATCCGGATAAGACTTTAAACCTCAAGGACGTTCTTATAGTTATCATGGCCTTAATGAATCTAATTTTCCACCCATTTTAAAAAAAATCTCTTAGTCCGGGTGTAATATATGTTGGTTCATTATCATAATCTAAAGTAACATTAAATCCAACTTTAAATTATACCTAATTCACATATAAAGTACTATATTTACTATAATTTAAGTAGTGAATCATCAATACTGACAAATTCCACTTACTAGGTCACATTATCTCAGTTTTGGAGGTATTAGTGGAACCAAAGATGTTTTGAGTGGTTCATTGCTAGGATTATCAAATGAACATATTTGATATACAGGGTTTCTTGTGGATATTATTGATTTAATGACGATTCATCTAGGGCCTTTCTGGTATATAATTTTATCATACATTCTTGACTAAAAGGGTTTGAAGTTATTATGGTCTAATAGTTATGAGACATACTTTCAAGAGTAGATGATGTTTTTTAATTACCTACTTCCTGTGATTATTCTGCATTCAAGAAGAAGATAAAAATATATGGTTATTCTTCATGAATTTGTCTTGGGGAACAGGTATCATCGGTAGATCAAGTTGGGGCATATCATCCAATCCAATTGACTCCTCAAGAGTGTAACTACCCTACACATGACCTCAGTATAGCCAATGTGGTTTAGTATTTACGATGTCGGTGAAATTGACTACTAGAATAATGCTTCATAGGTTACATGACCCATTAAAGTCTCTAGGCTAATTCCTCCCATTGAAATTGGAATATCTATAAATGTAGGTGGGTAGAATACCTAAAATAAATCAATTTGGGCATTGATTATACACCTGAAAAGGGAAGAGTTGTAGCTAATTATTTATATTGTAATACGAAGACATAAACTATCAAAGAGTTGAGCATTGATTGGTAATTGATGGATAAATTTTCTAAAATGCACATAGAGGTTCAAGACTATCATGGTCAACCAATTTTTTTACATTTTTATTTTATATCAACCCTTCTAGATCGTGATAACATAAGGAATATTTTTGATCCTAATGTATTGGTCTAAGGGGAATGAATCTCTGGAGAGGAACCACCTCTTTTTTAAGTTGTTAACAAATGAAGATATACTAAAATTTCATGGACATATATGGGTTCCATTAAAATATGAATTTATTTTTTGGTAGATTATCATTCTTATGATTATACAGTACAATTTGTTCAAACCATGATGCTCTATGTAAAGGACACTATGTTTTTTCTTAACCCTGATAGTTCCCCCGTGCTTGATGGATTTAAAAATGGTTATTATCTAAAACATTGGGATGTCATTCAAAACGATTTTTGTAGTTTGGTTAGAACTTTTTATGACTAAGGTATTCTTCCTCATGGCTTAAACACTCAGTTCCTTACTCTTATTCCAGAAGATAAAAATGCTGATGAAATCCATCTATTCAGACCCCTTGACCTTTCACATTCACTTTTTAAAATAGTTACCAAGAATATTTCTAATAGACTCTCTGCCATTAGTAATAGAATTGTCACCGGAAATCAATTTGGTGTAATCAATGGCAGATCCATAAAAGATTTTATTTTTCTTGCCTCTGAATCCACCAATTTTATAATAGAAACTCTAGAGGAGGGAATGTTGCGATAAAACTAGATATCACTAAATCATTTGATACCATCGATTGGAACTTTATCATTTATGTTCTTTCTAGCATTAGTTTTAATAAAATATATCTCAATAGAATTAAAACTATTTTCAACTCAACTCATATTTATATTCTGATTAATGGTTCTCATAGAGGTTACATTAAATGTAATAAGGGTGTCAGACAGGGTGACCCTCTGTTTGCAATCCTGTTCTCCTTTGTGGTGGATTATGTGAGCAGATTTATTACTCTAACTATTGATCAAGTCATGATCAAACCGACTCTTTCCTCTAGGAATTTAAATGACTCATATCATTTTCTTTATGCCGATGATATTATTTTATTCCTTCAGGTAGATGTGAAAACATTAATAACTTTAAATATATTATTACACATTATGAAGATGTGTTGGGACAATGTGTCAATTGGAATAAATCATTAATCTACTTTTGAAAAAGAATTCCCATTAATCGAAAAAAGTCATTTCCTTGATACTCTAGGGGTCAAAGAGGGTTCTCTCTACTATGCTTATCTTGTTTTCCCCATCTTCCGAGGCCAATATAATTCTTTATATTTCCATCACATTGTTGATCAAATTCATAGAGAACATCTTGCATGGAAGGGAAAAACTCTTTCAATGGCTGGAAGAGTCTGTCTTGTCAAATCAACCATTGTCACTACGATGGTTTACTCTATGATTTTTTAAAAATGTCCTCTAGGTCTCTTTAAATGTTTGAATATTGCTATAAGGAACTTTTTTTTGGGGTGGAAGTACTCTTGAGAGGAAACTGGTCACTATCCCTTGGTGTACCAGTTGTAAACATATTGATCCCGGAGGCATTGACATTAATAATCTTAAGAATTTTAATGAAGCCATCTAAGACAGACTCATGTGGTCTTTTATAAATAATAAATCTCACTCAAACAAATTTTATTTGTGATCTCATTATTGATACGCTCAAGGCTGGTAAGCTTCATTATATGACTTCTTCTATTTGGCCTTCTATCAAATCTTCTTTTTCCTGAATTTTAGCCAATTCTTGATGGATTATTAGTACGAAATCTACATTAATCTTTTGGTTGGACAACTGGACTAGCTTCCCCCTTATTTTTATGATTCCCAATACTTTCACTCATGTCCCCACTAATTGCACCATTAGGGACATGATCAATGTGCAATGTCTTGACATACCTGATAATATCAAAGAGGTGGTTGATAATTATTTCTTCAGAACTAAAAATGATCTTCTATTATGGGAACCTTCTCAAAATGGCATGCCTGATTATAAGAGCTACTACAAACACTGCATTACCAATTCTGATGAAATTCTATGTTGGATAAACAACTTCAACAATTCTTGGATAAATCCATCTCGTTTCACACTTATTTGGAGAGTAGTGCATCCAAAAATTACAACTAATTGATGTCTTCAATCCAATGGTTTTAATCTTTTCTCTAAATGTAGAATGTATAATCAGCATCAGGAGGCCAAAAATCATCATTTTTTATCCTATGACACTCCTACTACTGTTTGGCATTACATTTTTTATCTTTTTGAGTACAGATGGCTTTTTGACAGTTTCATTTTTCTAAACATAACAGGACAGTAGAGTTATAGAGATCTTTGTAGTTTAGAAAATTATTTCTCATTTCTTTTGCAGAGATACTCCATGTCCTTTGGTTTGGTAGAAATGATTACATTTTTAACAATAACTAATTTCGATGAAATTCAGGAAAAATAGGGTTTCTTCTTGCCATTAAAGAGGCCCCTTTGATCCAAATGAATCTCTACAACAACTCTGAAAAACATCTTGAGACTCTTTTTTATATTAATGTTCATAGAATCTATCCAATGCCGAACTACAATAATGATGTTTTTTGCAAGATCCTCCCCCTGACTAGATCAATTTCAAAGTTGACAGAGCCTCAAAGAGAAACCCAGGCCATTCAGGATGTGGTGGTGTCCTTCGAGACCATCTTGATCAGATCTTAGGATGTTTCTATGGAAGCTGTGGCATTGCATCAACCTTAGAGACATAAATGATGGTTGTCATCCATCATGTCCCTTTTTCCAAGCAATTCAACTAGAGAATTATTTGGATAGAAAGTGAGTTGACTACTATTGTGCAAGCCAGCTGGAGTGGTGTTACTAATCTTGCGTGGTCCCTCACCCCCAGATGGATAGACTGCATGCACTCTCTCGCAAGTCTCAATTTCATTGTCACACACAATTATCGCGAATCCAACAAGATCGTAGATGGTCTTGCCAACTAGGGAGTTACTCGTGATGTCATCTGGAGGGATGAACTCCCTCCCGATCTAATCCCTCTTTTTATAAGAGATAATAAGAAACTGCATTCTTTTTTTCTCATGTAATCATGCAATGTACTCATTCTTGATTTATTAAATTTCAGTGTTCTGCTATTTGACCAGAACACTACAATAAATGAAATGTCCAACATCATTAATATTGGTGTTTATATTTGAAGAGGCTTATTAACGTTTTTTAAAAGCTGTTTAACCTGTCAACAGGTGAATCTGGAGAAGCATCGACCATCATTGCTTCTATAGAACAATTCTATTCATGATTTGAAATGTAATGATTTCACTATTGACTTTATGATGGAGTTTTTTGGGAACCCCTCAAATCAATGATGATGTATGGGTGATCTTTTTTATGTTTACCAAGTATACACACTTCCTACCTATCTGAGATACAATGTATGTTGATGAACTTTTGAGGATTTATATTTGGGTGATTTTACACATATATGGTGTTCTTTAATCAATCGTATCCGAACAAGATCTCTATTTTACATCATATTTCATGTGTGTGTAACATAAAGAACATGTATAAATGTTTCTCCTCTATACATCATATCATAACTAGAAAAATGGATAGTTTGAGCAAACAATGTAGGTGTTAGAGGACTTTCCTTTAGATTTCATCAATTAATTTATATGTTTTTAGTATAAAAACACAACTCTCATTAAGGATTCCTATAATATTTTTTAGGCAAAAATATAGATGCTTCTATATGAGGAACATTACTATATGTTATGTCATTCACCGTTGTGCAGGTTAGAGTTATGGGAGGCACTACTACTAGGTACCCATCATTTTCAGGATAAATAAAAGAATTTATAGGTGATAAAAAGGCATATGGTTACATATTATCCTATGATTAATTATTATACAGAGTAACACTATTGACCTCTAGAGTATGATCTGGGATATGTAGTATTTCTGTGTGTTTTTTATAGATCGGGTCATATATATATTTCAATATATGGAAAGCTATCATCATGTTGTGTCCATACTTTTGAGATAATAGAGATACAAGGTATATTAGCCTATCATTTTGAGCTACCTCATAGGTACCATTCCATGAATGATGTTTTCCAAGGGTGGAAGATTATCTTTTATCACTCTAAACCATATAATTTGATTGATCATGACGATATTAATCAACAGAAAGATGCATCCTTTGAGTCTCATCTAATACATATCACTGATAATGGAAAAATGTCTCTCTGAGGTAGCACAATATTTCTTGGTCAGGTTCATATGGAAGCATAATTGTGTATAGGAAAGGCCTAAGATTGAGAGGAAAACATAAGTGCCCAATGGACAGGAATTTTAATAGAAAATGACTTATAAAACTCATAAGGTAAAAACATGGTTGGGTTTTTAACATGGTTGGGAATACCCCTATTATAAAGTGTTATGGGTTTTAACTTAGAGGAAATAATGATCATTACACATATTTTAATTCATGTACACAAAATCTAAATGTCGATGAATATTTACCTAAAAGGGATAACTCATTATTATTTTAATAGGGGTTATTTTCCAAACCCACATAGGGGGTATCCACTTTAGATATTATACCAATTACTCTCCTATGATATACTGGATCTCCTACATCTGATCTTCATTAACATCACCATTAGAAACATTGAATATACCATGATAAGTTTCTTGTTCTTCTTCCTTCCATTTTTCATTTATCTCTCCAAATTTTTTGACATTTCAATGAGATCTATTATCAACTATTTTTATAGTTTCATATAATTATTTCATATATGCTATTATTTATCAATTAAATGGAAGATAATAGATAAGGAGTGTACTACAAGATTAATTTAAGTGGTCCAGTTATTTTCCCTCGATGACTATTTGTGTTTTACCTCATGACATGGCATTGAATGCTAGATATCCTTATGATTCTTACGTAATGTTTAATTAAATTTTGTGAAAGTTAATCTTATATGTAATTGGACAGTATATAACTATGAATCAATATCATGTTCTATTTAGCTTGACAAGATCCACCTCTATGTTTGTTTCCCTCCTAAGAGGCTTAAGATCCTTATACATTGGTAATTAGTTAATAATCATTATTTTGGGGGTATAAATTAACTTCTATTAAATTAAATTTTGTGAGAATTTTATAAGATAAATGGTAATCCAGGTGATTAGGTCCCTATGGTATATTCTTTAAATTTATTTACATGGATAAAATTAATTGTAAAACTAATGTATAGTATTATGGAAATAATTTCTTTCTCAAATAGTATGGGTTATCAATTTACAAATCATAACATCATATTAATCCAAGGATGATACAAGGGTCCTGACATAAGTAGGACACTGATGACATAATCATGATTTATAATTATAAAATTTTCTGGATTTTTTGGAGGGAGAGATACATGTATTGTTATAGAATAGTATGTATAGGCTCACCATGGGGATTATTTACATACACATGAGCAATACTGGTTTTCTATGGGGGTATCCATGGAATGAATTATTGTAAATAGGTTTCTATCATCCAATGATCTGGACTAGTTCCCCTATGCAAGATAACAAGGATGGTCTCTTAATATCATTTGGTACACCTCATCAAGAGTGACACTTGCGATGACTTTATGGATCTCCTCCGATGAACTCAAATATTGATAAGTACATATAGTTATCCTATTGCGATTCCATAGTTACAATATTTAGTTCTCCTCAGATAGGACTTAGATGAAACTATATATAAATTATAGAGATTCATTATAAAAAATTATAGATATTCGTATCTATTAAATCAATGGTTGTGTCCTCTTAGGCAAATAACATGATTGGGTTTTGTCCATATTTGGCACATTCCTTTGCATTATCCCAAGTTATACCTCCATTCATTCATAGTAGTTATATTTCATACACATATTTTATATCTATATATGTTTCGTCTCATAGATATTTTTGACATTGGTCGTAGAAGTTAGTGTCAGTTTGATAGCCTATGGAGAAAATATTTTGATGTATTTAGTTATTTACATACATTTATTTATTATATATGTATAGTCTGGTCATTTTATATCCATATACATGATTTTCATAGACAAAATTAGTTCTGGATTTCATAATATATCTCACACACTGATCATGATTTTATTTAATACCTGATTATTCCAAATTACTATAGGTTTATATAAAAGGAAGCATCTAGCTTCTATTGTTTGATTCTGAGGTTTGGTATGCCATATATGAGTAGAGGAATGAGCCTATTATCTTGATTCTAATAGATGACTATTTTTTGGTAACATTTCACATCAATTAGTGTATGTATGTTTCCGATGTATTCTTTGGACATCATTTTTATAGTAACATGTTCTGACTAATATCATTTTGGGAATATTTATGGTTTAGCTTTAATCTATTTATTTATATTGGATAATATTTTTTATCTTATTTAACTGCTTCTTATATATCTTGTTTTTTTACATATAATTTTTATTAAATACTTTTCTACACACATATTCAAGAGGGAATAGTCTTCCAATGGACACACCCAAGTCCCTGACATCTAGATAGCGAAATATAGTGTATTGGGAGACACGCATGCGGTCATGTGTTCAACTGTATCTTGAAACCTCTTAGTGAGTTCTTGGGAAATATGTTATTAGTGTGATGCATATATGATTACAAAAATTCACTGAAATTTATTATTGTTTATTTTATAATTGTTTTCTCAAATGACACTTTATGAATAATATAGATTTTTTATTTATTTTATTTGGTTGATTTGAGAATACGAATTAAATGGATAAATACATAGATATTTTAAAAGGAATATATAATTTCAATATGATTATTTTAATCATGATCAGGTTTCTTTTAGATAAGTGGCCTTGTTTTTCAATTTATTGGTGGCCTTGGTTGTGTTTGGCTGAGTGACCTTAGTTTTTTAGAACTTATTGTACTTTGATGTAATTTGGTGATTTTATTTAGTGGATTCATGGTAGTGGATTGATAGAAATAGAATAATAATATTTATATATATATATGATGTCATAAAAAAATAATACCTTCAAATTAATTCAAACTAATAACTAGTTTAATAAAAAATGGTTGTAGTTTGTTGAATTAAAAAGGAAAAATTAAACCAAGGATGTTGACCTTCTGTGATGTTAGTGGGTTGTTGGTTCTTTATTTGAGAAAATTATAAAACAAAATATGTTATTTATTATTATAAAATTATTGTGGGAGTGTATATTATTTATACCCATAGGCAAGGGATTGTATTTGATCACAATATACCTATATTTTCATGAGATTTATAATTCACCACACATAGATCCACGTACCAGACTGATATCTAGACACCATGTAGGTGTTTCTCCCTAACTTCCATGATAGGGAAAAGTGCATTTAAACCATTCCCTTCATCCCATGTCTCCCTTTAGTAGAATATTTCAGTGATACCAGTGGTGGATGATGTTATACATTATGGGGTTCATAAGTGAAAGGAAGTGTGCATGAGGTTTATTTCTTATGCATTCATGATAACCAGTCACTCTCGTTATGTGGTAAGAAATATATTGTTCATTTTAGGAGATATGATATATGAATTTCATCTCACATGATATGAGATGTATATATATTTAGTGATATAGTATATTCCATACGTTGATGTTCCATGAGATATGATAATCTATTGGTACTATTGTTGACATATATGGATGAGATTATAATTAATGAATTATACGGACTAGAAGAGTGTTGAAAATGAATTATAAATTTGTTGTGAGTCAAATATGATAAAATTAATCATATTAATACATTATTATAAAATGATTCATTCTTCTGTGAGGGAGATTTAATGTGGTTTTCAAAAATTTTACCATTGTATTGTTTATTTGGTTTTATTATGTCTTAATTTATGTTTTGGTATAATATTTTCGCATTAGGATGAGATACCCTGAGTATGATCCTACCGATCATAAATGTTGGACTCCCCCCACATGTATATAAACATATTTCTATGTTTCTAGTAGGTCGTTTGTTATTTTTTTGGAAAATTCTCTCCTTGATTTAGGGATGTTGTGGTTGCCGCCTCATAATTTCATTTGGAATTGTTTTATCATTAGATTAATTTGTATCTATTTTATATTCATTCATATAGAATATTTCATGTATGGGATTTTAGATACATTTATTTTATATTATGTGGTTCTGGTTAATTGTTTTATGTAATGATCCATAGACATTCAACATAACGTGTCAAATTCTAGTGTTTTATACCCTCAATATTAGTCCCCAATGGGGGTCTATTTGAGTTTTGACATTAGTTTCACTCCTCTCTACTACTAGCCTGGGAGTGGTACCATTGTTTGGGGATCATCAAAGAGTAGTATCATTAAATTTTAGTTAAGAGATATATTAGAGTTTGGAGATAAAAATTAGTGCATATTGAATGGATTGGTAAGAAAATAGTTCATAACTGAACATATACCACTATTATAACATTTGATACAGAATATGAAAATCTATTATAGTTTCCAATATGGTATGAAACTATCACCACAATCCATATGAAAATACTATCAAATCTTACGTTTCCTATGGGTTAGAAAACTATCAGAGGTACGTCCATCATATATTGTTGAGTTTTATTTTGAATTTATTGATTAAAATGAAAAAATTAATTATTTAAATAAATATAGAGAAATAAATTTCTATAAGATATATATATTCCTTTATTCTCTACTAAGATGCAGTTCATTTCCCATATATAGTATTAGTTAGGGAGGTTGAACGTGCTAACCATATTCACTATCAGTGGGTTGATCCTAATTTGTATGGAGAGTAGGGGAATTGATTCCTTAAAGTTTTATAGCATTAAATCCTTGTAATTTTTGTTGGTGTTGTCACAGATTTATATATAGTGTATTGGTTGCTAGATAAAGATATCACAATCAACTTCAATCTGTCACTATCTATGTATTTAGTTCCACCAAATTTATTCTAATTGGAGGGAGCAGTACATCCATGTTGGATACTATATACGAATTAGTGTTACATGGCTGATGTACCATATTCTACATTGCAACATGAGTTTAGGGATGATTTTTTATCAGTATCGATGTATATAGAAATGACATATGAGTTTTTCCACCATTAACATAAGTGAATTTAAATTAATGTTATGGGAGTAAAGATAATGGGAATTCATGTTTCCCCTTGAAATAATCCAAATGTAGGATTCCCAATCCTGAAACATAATGCCTTCATTGAACCACATGCTAAACTATACAGCGATCTGGTTAAAATTAACATCAAATGTAGAGATGATAAATAAGGAAGATGTGATATATAGGATACATTAGTGGGAAGAAGAACCCCATGATGAATGATATAAGGTTCTTCTATGGATAAGAGAATCATATGGATAGTAATAGATGATAGGGAAGTTGAATTTTTTATTTGTATGGAAATTGACCAAAAAATCGACATCATTCTTTACAGGGGACTGTAGTTTGTGCATGTCTACCAAAAGAACGCCATTTTAGTTCTTGGATGTAGTGTTCATGTTCATTACAAAATTCAATGACATTTATCCTTATAGTTTCAATATGTCTTGGGAAGATATAATCCCATCATGAAATATTGCCTATTTCCCTATATATAGTTTTACTAGATGTTCCGCCATCTTATTTATAGTAATGTGTCCATTATTCCATTTCTATTCCAGTAGGAGGCAGAGTTTAAAAAGGGGAGACCTAGGTTTTTCTACACCATCAGTGATGAAATACATAACACGAATGTCGATTCCTTCAATAATGTGGTAGAGGATCATTCCAAGTAAATGTCAATATAAGAGAGGATTCAGTATTATAGGGTATATGGGTATTTGGAGGTATGATCAGCCTACCATATACTCTTGTTTTTATACAATTTCATATTGGAGATTTACACTCCATCGTTTCACACAACAAAATCTATACACATGGATTATATGTGGAGATAGTTTATGTACCAATAGATTCATCCATGAAGAAAATGCACATCCTAAGGTATTTTTTTCATTCTAAGGATTTATACTGATTATGTAGAGACAACAAACGTCATGATACTTCATCTATTTCAGTTTCAATAATATGATTTCATTTTGTACAATTATTGGTTTTATTATAAAGAGTATATGCTACATTATTTCTAGATAATAGTTTTTTTTATGATTTGGAATAGTAAAATGTGTTTCTCCCTCATGGGAATGTTTTATGGATGTGTATTTGGTGACCATAGGCCATTTTTCATTGATATCTATGTCATTGGTAGAACTAGTTAGGGTTCCAATTGTGGATCCCACCATAATAATTATATAGTTTTTGGATGTTTACCATTATTATATAGTGAAACTACCCATAAACACAATTATTTGTTTTGAATACATCTTTATTTGGGTGCTAAATTATTTTTATTGATCCTTATTAGATGGAACCATTAGAGCTGTAAGATCTATGGATCCATAATAATGATCTGATTTGGAACACATTTATCATCAATAGTGAATCATCTTGGGGAGGTCTTGTTTTAATTACTATGAAGGTTGATCATAGTCTGATTTCATTCATATAATAATTGTGTATATATAATGTGATGATTAATAATTTGTACCATACTATAATAAATTTTTAACCCCTTGAGTTGTTATGTTGAGATATGTAGTTTTCAAATATTGGTCTATTTTTTGAATATCACCAAATGAGGTTGATATAGGTTGAAATTGTGAACACTAATTTATAGAGATTGTTTGGAAGCATTTTTTTTAGTTTTGTCATTTTTTTAAAAAATTAATATTATTCGTTCATGATGATCTTGAACACTATACATCATTTGTTCTTAGATAACTTTGTAGTCATGTTCATTGATTCCATTCATATATACATGAGATTGATCAGGTAGAATACATAACACTAATGTATTAGTTTTAGGACACATAAACACCACTATTTATTTTGAAAATAATTCAATAATAGGTTATGGTAGTGATACATTTATTTCATCATAATAATTGTGTCCAATCAAGGATATGTAGTGGCTATAATAAAAATTGGGGATGTTTTTTTAAAGAACCTAAGAACATTCATGAATTCTATAAATATATTGGTTTCATAGGTTTTTTATCAGATTTTCTTCTTGATTTCTATCAGATTTATTCCTTGTTGGTTTCCCTAACCAGGAGTGGGTGTTTTTTTGTTTTAACATATAAATTTCCACTAGTGTTTGAGTATATAGTGGTATAGTTCTTCAACACCTAATTTCAAAGGATTCCTAAGGGGGGTGTGATTTTTTAGGTGTTTTGTGATTCTTCTCCACTTCATTTTGGAAATTTTTGGTTGTAGGACATGTTATTGGTCTCCTAAGAGTTTTGTAAAATTAAACCCATTGGAGCCTACCAACACCACCCATTATATTGAAATTTCAACGACGATGATTTCCTTAATTATTTGGTGACATTAAGAAACATAGAAAAAAATTTCATAACGGACAACAAAATCTTTTTGCATATCATTTCTTAACATGACATGAATCTAAAACAGCCTAGGTGGATGGATTTTATAATTTTATATGATTTTAATATCCCCTATACATAGGGAAAGGGAAATTTCATGGCCAATGTGATAAGAAGAATGTCTTGGGTAGATATTCAAGAATTGAAGTATGCATACCATGTAATAAAGGAGTTAGATTCTATTAAAATTACAATATTGAAGGATGATATTATATGATCCGTTTTCCATGTAAATATAATTAATTTTTGGTTATAGATTATGGATGTGTCTTAGTGTATAATCTAGTAGGAGGATGTGATTCATATTTGGGACCTTTTTAGTGATTCCCTTATAGGATAAATCACTGAGGAATACAATTATGTTAAGTTAATTGAAATGAATATCATCCAATTTTAAATGTATGAGGGTGTACTCCTTGAGTTTCACATATAAAACCTAGCAATATGCCCTAGTGTATCTATGATGTATCATGGTCTTAAAAGGTAGATTTGGGGGTATGGAATGATGTATTTATTTACCAAATTCATAGTCTGACGTTTAGAATTCTATAAATTAATGGTTGTAAATAATGTTCATACATTTATATATTTAGATTAGTTGTCCTTGAGAAAAAACTGGATGATATCATGATTCAAAACATTATTGGGACATCTCGATCATAGGGGAGTTATGATGATGTTTTTGTGATTACTGTCTAATTGAAAAATTCACCTCACATTTTAGAATCCTCGGTGTTGATTATAGTGGATATTGTGCTGAGAATGTATGTGGATGAGATTGTGAGGATTCATAGAGATCTAAGGATCATTAATTTTTATCAATATCCCTAGTTTAATTCTTGATTCAAGATTGGATTTATTCAATCCTTCAATTAACCTTTATACCTCAGTACTTATTTCCACACCCAAATAGATATGTAAATGGGATGGTCTATATTGAAGATGGATGATGTTCTCTGAGATTTTAACATTGGATTCAATGGATAATGGGTATAACAGATATATTCTGTTAGGTTTTTAAATATTAATAATTACCACTAATCAGTAGTTATGTGTACACTCAAGGAATTGTACTAGTGGGAATATTTATCCATGTTGAGATCAACATTGATTTTATTGGAATCTAGCCATATTCCTGACATAGTTTATATCATGTTAGAGATTAATTAGTTTCTATTTAAGGGGATAAAGGTGGCACATGACTGCTTGATGGATTAAACAGAATATAAGGGGGGCCTTTTCATACTGAGGATGGATATCGTCATTTGTTGATTGTTTCCCCATTGTGAAATACATATTTTATATAGTGAATCAAAAACAATATCATTTTCAATATACCCATTATGTAATAATATTAGGCTCACTCAGTGAAATATTTTTTGGATCTTACACTATTGCTGGATAGTGTTCATGATGTCTTCCATGATTAATTGTAATACTCATATCTGCATAATGATTCCAATTCTATTGACTAGTGTTTGTCAGGTATCATGGATGTCCTAACATCCATGGAATGACTAATTGCAATTTAGGACCATCAGTTTATGGTGCATTGATAATGTGTTATTTCCATAGTTTATTTTCTATTATGGAATGATAGTATTGATGATTGTACTTAGGATCATGAATCATGGATGAGTTACATGTACCTAATGTTTTCTATAATTTGAATTTTGTATTTTTTTGATGACGAGGATATTCAGATGGTTGTTTTAATTATTTTTGTTTATATTTTTACATATAGTTTCATCCACGATTGAGGGGTATATCATATGTTGTTTATTGGTGGATTCCATGTGTTATATAATCTTTTGTTTAGGTAGTCATGGCATTCAATGATGAGAATCATTAAACTAGAATATAATGTAAATCCAATGGTTCAACCGTCATATTAAATTGTGTTGGGTGTTAGCATCCCTGAAATGAGGTTTTGGATGGGAGAGGGGGTGTTTGAGTAAAATAAAAACGACATGATAGTATTCACACTATTTATAAATAGTTCATGATTAAAATATTGTTTTATTATATTGATTCATAGAATTTTTCATGAGCTTCTACTTAGGTCTTATTTATAATGTGAAATTTTTATCATGATGTGGATTTTGTGTTGAAAATTTTGGTGGATCTTTCATATATTTTATGACCACTTGTAGGAATATACAAATTATTGAAAAATTATTATTTTTCCATCCTTTGGGTGAATGGTAATAATTTTAAAAATAACTAAAACATATAAGACTTGTAAAATTCAAAGGGAATGGAGTGATTCTTATCTGGATATTAACTGTAATTGATATTGATTGTCATTTTCATTAATGGTGCAGTTTTTCTAAACTATATTGTTTTTATAGAACTATGAATTATATTTTTGGTTTCATTTTATCAAATGAATTTAATGGTAAATTCATTAAAGCTAGTAAATTAAAATTATACATTTAATGTTATTTATTTTTTGAATCATTTATTTGAGGAATGGTGGCCACATTTTTGTTTTACATGGTTTCATATTTTATCTACAGAATAGAAGCATTAGTTGAATGTGGCATGTTATATTTTTCGATTATGTAGTGGTTTGAAAATTTGGTCTGTCTATATAGGTTTATTAGTAATGTAATCATAATATAGAAATCTAAATTTGGTGAAGGCTGTATACTTTTTTTTGATAAACTTAAAAGTAATAAATAAATTGATAAGCCTTGGTGGATGATTTTGAAAATAGTACCATAAAATATATTATAGGTTATGGAAATTATGTGATGTTTTTCATGGTTAATTTTCATTGTTATTGTTTTTTTGGAAAATGATGTTATGTAGATTTCTTATGGTGTTGTGGTGGTTCCTAATTTATTAGACTGACGGTTTTTAAATTATGTGAGATTATTATATACCTAAAATTTCTTATTATTTCATACACCCCATCATAAATGGGTAGAATTACTAACATCTAGAGACATAGGGGCTATTTTTCTATAATATTTCAGATTGGGAGGCCATATATAGCTGATTAAACCCTCTCCCATACTCTCCCATTAACAAAATAGTTTGGTGATACTGGTGGTGGATGGGATGATATTTTGTTGGGGTATTGCGTTATAGGAGGAGGGAAAACGATTGATATAATAATTGTTTATAATTCCCAACATCTCATGTTATGTGATTTTATATAGGCACTTGGAACCTCATTTTATGAGATATTTGGATGGATTCAAGAAATCTGATATTTGTAGATGGTGAAGTATGATATGAGTTATGTGGTTGGTGTAGAAGATATGAGATGGGAGGTATAATTCATGAGACATGATATTTGGTTTTTTGTAATTATTTTTGGATATGTATAGAATGCGAGAATTATATTTCTTCTCATTGGTAATGAGAGTAAATTCAGATGGATTGTCATAATGGGGAACTTTAAACTAATTTTATGACTATTTTAATTCTAAACATTGATGAATTGTTTTTTGAGATAGATTCCATTAAGATGGAGGACTAGTTAAGCTATGTTGGCATTGATAGATTCTATTTCATTCCAATTAGTGAATAAGTATTCACTTTTCACATATTCATAAGAGTACTTGGTCATTATCCTACCATGTATACAGGTTATTCTCATTGATGAAAATTTATAACATTTTTTAAATCCCTAGGAGTTATTTTGTAATTTATTTGGAATAAACTAAATTAGATCTTCTGTTTTTATGATTTCATCCACATGGTTTCTTTTGGAATGTTATTTATCATTAGATATATCTATATAAATTTTATATCAATATATAAGGGATATTTCGTATAGGGTATTTTGGATTTATATCTATTATAGTATTTTGGTTTCAAGTAATCATTTAGGTACATTGATGGTAATGTACAAAATTTGTGCATTTCATTACCTCACCGACCAATGGGCTATGAGAGGCATGACCTGGGGTTCAATCCACTTAAAAACCCAACCAAGAAGGTAATCATTGGTGGGGGCGTAATAGTGTACTATTATTTACCACAGGGTAACAATATGTAAAATGGGGTATCTATGTTTCTATAGGTATACATTAGGATAAGATTGTATAAACAGATTTAAAAACATATTGTTTTCTGTATGACTATGTTTTGAAGATTACACACATATACATTTGAATACAGACATGTAAACTCAATTGCCACATTATACAATGTTTTACCCTAGTGTATCAATTTTAGCATTTTTTTAATGACATGTACCAACTTACAACCTATCTTTCCAAGGAGAATATTGGTTTATGGGTGTGCACAATCTTGAACATGAGTTTAGTACTATGTAAAAATTCATTCCATATTTTACTCAAGTTTACAAGGTAAATCATGGGATATAATGGAGATCTCATATTTACATAAATATACCTTTTTGTAAAGAGATTATAACTAGATGTTCCTTTTTGTACTCACTTGTACTTGTTTATACATGTTTTTATATAAATATACATGTTTTTAGGAAGGATTTCCCATATCCACCCATGTGTACCTTTATATACCTATTCTTAAATACATGTAATTAGAAATACGTATGTTTGTTCCTCCAATATAAATTTTTATTATAAATACACTTTAAGGACAAGTGGGAAACCATGGTTCACAAAACAAAGACCACTACATACTGAAAGAACTCATAAAATGTATAAACACAAGACTATGGTTTTTTCATTCAGACACTCTATATAATTCCCAGTGCAGAGTACAATCCTGAGTTTTTGGATCCACTCTGATAAGGTCGTCAAGGTGATTAACCATTCTGTCCATTATCTGAATGAATTCCACCAAGGTGATTTTGCATCGGTTGAAGCCACGGGCTATGATTCGGTCGTTCTTATCAATCCATAGTTCTTGATCCTCGGTGGCCTCAACATTCAACACTATTTAATAAATTTGTAATATTTCCTTATTTAAGGCATTGGGTCGAAGGACTTTTCCAATAATTTATTCCTTGTAGTGGAGGACGAGCATCAGGAACCCCCTGTATCTTCTTCTATCACTCTTGGTTCTTTTAATAGATCTCCACTTTCCCTTTCTTGTATGCCTTTACTTTCTTGTTTCCTCCTTTCTTGGTTGACCTGGTTTCCATCGGTTTAAGCAAATGAGAGTATTCATTGCATCCCTAGGATTTTTCCCTTGGACCACAATACATTTCCCTAAGACACGCTTTCCTTTTTTCCCTTCTTCCTTCTTGGGCTATGAGGACCTTTCCCTTGGAAATGGTCCACACTATCCACCGAGACTTGGATATACCCATCATCACCTGAATCATCCTCCACATATGTCAATATTTGTTTTTGATTCATCATAACTTCAAAATGGTTGTTCAAATCCACCCCTGAGTCTTCCTTGGGGGGCCTCGACCTACACCGAAAATATGCCTTGACTTCTTTGACATCCAAGCCATTCTTTTTCCCCTCTCTCCCATCCTGAAGGGACAAGGAGTGATGAATGGGAGCGTTTGTGTCCAAGGACACCAAGCCAATAACTCCATATTGACTACTTTTTCCACAATGTGAATCAGTTATAGCTTGAAAAAAGGACTTCCCCTGTCATGGTATTCCAGAATCCTCAGCCTCCATGTTTTTGCCTCCAACAGGGGTAGCACTGCATGGGGGTACTGTCATATCTGGGCTTTTCGGCTGCTCGAATCCTCGAACCCTAGATTATGGCTGCTTGTTAGTATCCTTCGAGCCCCAGCCGTGCGGTTCATCATGATTGGATTGAACTTCAGCGGAATGCTCGATGTTTTTAAACTCCTTCCCAGGACACGAACTCATCCCAGATGAAATTATCACCCTCTCGCCACTGTTTTCATTGGATCCTCCTTTCCTATAAAATTTCTTTTATTTTACATGGAACTCCTTCAACTCCTCTATTCCACATGAAGGATTTGTTCTGTCTTTATGTGCCTCTAATCCTTCAGTTCCAGCACCCATAATCTATTCACTACCCTTGGCAGCCGATGCCCGTGGATTGCACACCCCCAGATCGTGCTTCAGACATTCATACACCGCATAAACTGTCGGGTTCTCAGACTTCTCCATTGACTACTTCATGATGACCTATACTACAATACTAGGACTAGACCCCACCATATCCCCATCATCTCGACCATGAAGCCTCTGCTAGGAACAGGTCACCACACCGGCCTACGCACCCTCAGAAGCCTGCAAAATCAACTTCCTACCTCTACACTTTTCTGGATGATGTCTAATTTTGAAGCACCTAGAGTATAAATAAATCTAGGACTCAAAACCCACTAATTTTTTATACTTGAACTCCTCACCCACAAAAATCAACAAATAATGAAATGGCGGGCTGGAGATATCCACTTCGATGAAAATCCTTTTATAAATTGGGTGACATATTTCCCTTGTTCCACTTTTATATCTGATTATTACAACATATACATATATGTACATAGGTATACTTATATTCGCTAATTGTTACTAATATGTGCTCAATGTGTACCCCTGTGTAACTATATGAATATGTGTCTAAATATATTTATTTTGGTTTCCAACTACATCAATTTTATCCATATATACCAACATGAAATTTATTACAATTCCATCCACCATTATGAATATAAACATATAAGTGTATTCAACCATATTTTTTACTTTTATTTTTTCAATAGGTCTACCCAGACATGACTAAATCTGACTATGTATAAGCTACTGCAATCACATGTACCACTATGTAAATATATATGCCTACATGTAAATTTCATTTCATAAATTATTCAACATCCACTTTGGGAAACTATATGTACCACCTTTTACATGTGTGGACTCCATGCTACAACGTGGTATAATTTCAGGCACCCATGTGTAACATCACTTGCCCTATGGAACCTCTAAGGTATCAGATGTACCCACTAGTATATTTAGGTCCTCAGGTGTACCTATGTTTTATTGTGATTACATACTTCTATCTATGTTTAATTTTGTGCACCCAAAGGATTCACTGAATACATATGTTTTCCCATATATAAATTGATATATACATTTTTTCATTGGTGTACTAATGATTACCCATAAAAAATAACGAATAGTTTTCCATACATTGGTATACACACTATTTCATTGGTGGAAATAGAGAGAAAATCCCTGTTAATTTATAATATCATAGACTATAAACTATTTAAATCTATAATATTTCCAAACAGTGTGATTTTATTTCTTCTAAAACAGAAACCCTTGTTTCTAAATAGATTTTTTATATTCCATATATAAATAAAATATTTATTTGGGGGTTATAAAGGAATAAAATTACAAAAAATAAAATAATAAAAACTAAATTTTTTTTACAACTTCAGAGGTCATATCTTCATAAATAACAATCAATGTGGGATTCCCTTAGAAGACTCAGAGGTCGACGTTTGAACATAAATAAACTTTCATTTTATATATATTTCTCAAATTTTATTTAAAAAATGTTATAATTAAATAATATCTATTCTATTTTTTTGATAAAATTGATAATTTCATATAAACAACCAGAAAAACTAGTATCAAAAACCACTACCATACATTAAATTTAATGAACTTGATCTAAAAATTGATTATTGTAACATCCAATTTAGGTACTATATTTATTCCTATGAAATATTTTGATTTTTTAGACTATCCAAACCTTATTTATATGATCCCAAATCATATTTACCATATTATAAACAATTTTAAAATTATTTTTTCTAATATTAGTTTACTATTAATTTTTTTAAAAAATTGCTAAGTCAAGAGCATTCGGTGTTACATTACCATGTAATGATAAAGTGACTATATCTACATACATCACATTATACTATACTATTATTCATGAGAAAACTTCTTAACATAAGTTAGATGAAAAAAAATCTAATTCATGAACTAACTACACATTGAAGATTGAGCTGAAAATACATTTAGAATCACCATAATGTATTTACTATCAACATACCATGAGATAAATATGAATTTACTGTGAGAAGAGATCATGTTACTATTCCATGATTATGACAGTAAGTCATGTTACTACTACATGAGATTCTACTTCCTAGGATCTAATGTGGTCTAAGATTCTCATACATGGACATTAATTTTTTTTAAGAATGTAAAATATAATACACAAACACATTTTTGAGGAACACAATGTTATAGTTCCTTCTGAGAAAACGTAAAAAATCATATATCTTAATGAAATAACCTTAACATATACCAAAAATATTATCCCCACTTGTACTCTTCAGAAGCATACACTACTTAAAATAATTCTCCATAACCTTAGGAAATAAACCATAATAAAGGGTGAGATCATATGATTAGTATGAGAAAGAGTGTGAGAGATCAGTGATCTCTTCATTATGATGTGAATGTAAGGTTATGAAATTATGATCATCATATTTAAAAACCATAACCAAAAAACAATGATCATCATATATATATATTTCATAAAACATAGAATTTTATAATACAAGAATCATAGAGAAATCAATAAAAAAATATCCATGAGTGCGTAACGTTTACATAAGACAATGAAATCTGGAATTCACAATTGGTTATAACATTATAAGATATATATAGAAACAAGTTCACTAATAATGTTATTTATTTGAAATCGGTATGTCATATAAAATTATGAACATGGAACCAGGTCCACGGAAAAAATTATGGACAAGAAATAAAAGTGAATGCATTACATTATGAACATGTAATTAAGTCCAAACGTAACATTGTGAACACATAATACGATTCATGCATAACATTGTGGAAATGTAATAAATATACATGTATATAGTTGTTGTTTTAAAGGTTCACACCCAAGTCCATCCAAGCATAAAAAGCCCCATACAAAACCAATTTCACTCTCCATTCTGGAAATGTATATCTCTTGATAAAAAAATATCCACCTAATTTATTTGTAGGAAATATATGCCCCTAATTTTTTTTATAATTTTACCATAATGCATGGTTATAACATTACCACCATAACATAATGAAAATTATGAGTATGTGTGCCAAAAAATCATAAAAGAATCCTCATACCATAACCCAAAAAATAATATACGGTTCAAAAAAATTTCATCATATTATACCATATTGAAAAGTGAAAGGTTTTATAATAATTTAATCCATTTAACATATCATAAATCATAAAAAATTATAGTTGTAAAATTATTTTTATAATTTTATAAATATGGGAATAGAAATGGGTTTCATAAATATCACACCATCAAAAACACTATTAACTGAAATAATAAGAATGATATTGTTGGATTATATCCACATAAAGTAAAAGTAACCTCAAAAGGTATCATATTAAAGGGATAATTTTTTCAATAGATAACTTGGAAAAATTAATAAGGGAAATAAATATTCATTAAAAATAACATTTTATGACCTAATAAATTTTCAAATCCACTTGTCTATGGGAAACATTAAAATATTATAAAGCATACCTTTAAAATTTATTAATTTTTTTGGAAAATATCAATTCCTCTTTTAAAAAACTATTTCAAACCACAAGCAATTATAAAATAATTGTCATTAAAAATTTACTTCATGCCATTTAAATTAATTTTCAAATAAAATATTTTTCAAAACATCCATAATTTTCTTTTATGTCATACATGTTAACATAATCATTAATTTTTTATGTTTTGTAATACAGAGAAAGTCATTGTTTATGAAGAGACATGAATATTTCTTAAATAAATTAAATGTAATAATTTGTTAAATATTAATTTTAAAAATTTAAGGATAATAATGTAATTTTTTTAAATTTTTTTAGAGATAATTGTTTTTGAATAAAATATATTTCTTATTGATGATAAAAATAAGGATGAATTTTGATTGAATAAATTGGCAATTAGTTTATATTCCAAATAGTTGAAAATAGAACTATCTCTGAAAATATAACTTATAACCATATGGGAAGTAAATTAACATGTATTTTGATATATGAATTATGATATTTTAACATTTTAATCATACATATAAATAATCGTAATAAACAATGATATGGTTACATTAAATCATTACCACTTCGGCACCATTAGATCATAATACACGTGATGAAATGACATAAAATGGAATATAAAATATCATAAGGGTAAATAAATAGTGGATAGCAAATTTCATATTGGATTAAAATACACACAATGATTCTACATTTTTGGAAAATATAACTTGCGTCTCAAAGAATGAAAATTGAGAGAAAATTCATATAGTGATTTTTTATCATTTGAACCATACACCCAATAAAATAAAGAGCCTAAAATGGGTATGTAAGTCCTTATAAATTTCAGGATAATAATAATTTTATAGATTCATAGGCATTATATAAATCACATAAATTAAAAAGGATGTTAATATGGAATATGTCTCCCAAAAATAAATGAGTAACAAGAAACCCAATCCTGTTTTGGTAACTCTTGAGCTGTAATCAAAATTAATGTTATTTTCTCAAATAGATATGAAAATGAAAATAATATTAAGGATAAGAATAATAAAATATGTTAATGGGAAGTTTATACACTATATAAATGAAATCGGTGTTGAATATGGAATGTGTCTCAGTGAAGTCATATGTGAGATAAATATCTCATAATATATGTATTTACATCCTTCACACTGATTAGAATAAGGTCTATAATAAATATAGGTTTATTAAAAATATATTATAGATCTATAATTTTATATATCATATCAAATTTCACCTATTTATGTCCTTTTATTAACTATTTATTAACAAATAAATTATTTAGTCACATTTTGTGTAATAACCGCTTTGTTTTCATATATGTCTTGATTTTTCCTTTTTGGTATTCTTACATTTATCCAACATCCATAAATTATAGAAAAATAATAATTGAATAATTATCATATTTATAAATCAAATAATATTTGAATTTAGCAGATGTATTTTTCTGAGAATTGATTTATGTTATGATCATGGAAACAATAGGTCATATATACGCATGAGTAATGTTTCTAATTTCTAGTTATATTTTTAGAAAAGAGGACGATAATATTATACCATTATATAATGATCATAATATATATAAAAAATATTTTATTAAATATTTTTTTATATATCATACAAGTGGTATTGTGATGAAAAGAGAGTCACATCACTTTGTAAGGGATGTAGTCCACACATTCATAAGCATCATTGTCATTATCCATTGAGTAAAAAGATAAGAAAGAAAATGATATATATATTATCATTTCATTATTATAATAATTTCACAATATAATAATTATATAATATATATAATATATAGTAATTAAATTTACCATTATCACCATTCATGTAATGCTTGAATGAATTACATTGCATCCTGAGTTGGTAGTCCGGCGTACACATAATTAACATTATGAGCATTACAGATATTGAAATTAATAAAAATACATGTCATAAAATAATTGAATAAGCTTATTAAAATCATAAATATCATGTATATATATATATATCATTATGTCAAATAATTATATGTTTTAATAGAAAAGAATATGACATCTGTTCGTGATGTTGTAGTCTGTCATATAGATGAATGATGATTTTTTAACCCATTGAATGGACGTGGATTAGATTTTAGGTCATTGAATTATTTTAAAAATATCCTGACATATGACGTATATTGATTTTAATATAACACCAATGTTAATAATTAATTTTAATTGGTGGAGCAATAAGTAATAAAAAATTATCATTGATGGACGTGAACTCTTCTTCAGGTATCCTCTTTATGCTTGCACAAAAATCCATGATATGAAATATTTATACCCAATATATGGATTCCACGATTATATTGTTGAATTTATTATGTTGTTAGATACAATTTTGAGAGAACAAAATATGATTTTAGGTGTTAATGGGAGATGAGGGTGGTGGCCTTTTATAAGTGGGTTTCCGAACACACATGGTAGTTTTTAAAAAAAAATTAGTACATGCACATTCTTTATATCTCACAAGGGTAAAAATTAGGCCATTCACAAACCATAGAGGACTCATGGTCATAATAGGGATAAAAAATAGTTTTTATAAAATTGTATAGGATATTTTATAACCATGCCTTTTTAGTTTCATCTCCATGATAAACACATTTTTACATTAGCCGTGTTAATCATATTTTACAACATTAACAATTAATTTTGGTAAAATTTATTTTGAAATTATTTTAATTGAAAAAAATTTATAATTAAAAATATGAAATTCATTTTTAGAAATTATATTAAAAAAATTAGGAGTATTTAATTCTAAGTTAATCATGCTGACATTAGGAGAAAAGGTTTTTAAAAAAAGATCAAATGATTTAAATGATTTAATATAAAAATTAAATTTGAAATTGATTCCAATTACCTAGACTGTATTAATTAATATAAAATTTTTCGAATTTTATTTAAAATAAAATATATCTATTATGTTTATTTTTAAATAATTTAATTAAATATCATGTTTTCAATTTAAATTCAATATTTTTCATAAATCACAGAAAATAAATATTTTCAAAAATATAATAAAATTTTCCCAAATATAATATTGAAATTTTTAATTAAATAATTAATTTTATTTAAAAAACAATTTTTAAAATTTTTTCAAAAATTAGTTTTATAATAAGTGTCTAAAAGGGTAAAGAACATATTTTTAGAAAAATATTGTTTTTATTAATATATATGGATTTTTTTTAAACACATTTTGGTGCATAAAAATAGTGTTTAAGAGAAATATTTTCTTTTATTTTCAATAGGGAATTATTTTCATTAAAATTAAATTGTTATCAAATAATTCATTTAATCAATATGTTTTACCATTTTTTTATAATTTAGTTAATATTATTCATAACTAGTGTTTAATTCAATATTTGTTAAATATAATAATAATAATTTAATAATATGTCACCTATTATTTAAATTTAATTTTTTTACTACATGATAAGATTAGTGTTTCATGTAATTCTTAAAAAGCATAGTGTTTTATCTAAAAAATATCAAAAATACAAAATTAATTTGAAAAAAATAATTCACAAAATATAGGTGAATTACATTATACTTCCTAATATTGAGTTTTATCCATGAAATTATTTGTGGGCATAAAAGGATTAACAAATTAAAATCCCTTCCTAGAAACCCTTATCACTAATAGGTTTAATTAAAAATACGATTGAAAATTATAAATGGACATTAATATGTCATCTAGAATAACACCTACTATGTTTTTAAAGAATAGAAAATAAATTCGAAGTTAAAACATATATTTATAAGAGAAAAATAACTACCAAATGATGATAGTTAGTGGTTGAGAACATTGATCAAAAGAGAGTCAGAGATCCAGAAATGTTTAGCAACTATAAAACTATAATTTAAATAGGTATGAAAATTATTATTAATATCATAATAAATGGTTATAATCTAAGAAATTATTATTTTATTTATTCTCATGACAATATTTACTTTGTTTATTTCATTCGATTTCATAAGAAAAATAGAACCCTTTGGTCATTCCTTGATCAATTTCCACTTTATCTCATACTCCCCAAAATGAATGTGAATTTTCTCTTTATAAAGTAGAAATCGATAATAAGATCCAAAATAAAATTATAGTTCATTCCCTCTATCTATATTTTAAAAAAAGAACATGTTATTAAATATGAATTAATAATTATTTAGAGATATAATAAGATACCCTTTAAAACATCATTCGATGTTCACAAGAATCCATTTGAAAAATTATTTTCCTTATTCATATCCAAATCTCTTTAACCATACTAAACCCCATTTTCTCAAAATTTGAGAAATATTAATGGTTACATTCTATCAATAATGTGTTCTATATAAAATATAACCGACCCATTAGATCAATTTTTCTGGTCATCAGTATTAGTCATCATGATCCTTCAAATCCGTAATAAAATACATATACTGAAAATACTTATATATTTTATAATTTATGAATAATAATACAAAAACACGTCCATCATAACAAAAATGTATCAAACTGAAACTGGGCTTCATTATTTTCTTACTTAAAAACACTTTCCTTACATTTTTCATTAGTATTCCATTATTCATCAGTAATAAAATTAGTACTCATTAATCTTTTCAGGATCTAGTTACATGATTTCCAATTATTGAATAAATTTTTATAATTCCAAAACTCATTAAACCAAAATCATGGGAGTTTGGGTAGTGAAATAGATTTCATCTTCTTGGAATATAATTCATTAACCAAACTATTTATCATATTTTTTTATTTTCATGATTTATGACCATCCCTAACACATTTAAAAAACATCCCAACTATATCCGAGATGTTTAAATGATTATTCCTTGAATTTTTATGGTATATATAAATATTATTATTATTTCCTCCTTGTAATCAATTGCCAAAACAATTAATAATCTATATCGTTCTATAATTTTTTGAGTCCGTGTTTTTGTTAAGGTGTAACTTTTCAATCATGTTCCATAATGAATTATTGAGCATAGACACAATATCCTATAATATAGTTATCATCCAATATTAAATCTCAAAAGAAATGTTTTCATCACCTTTAATGTCTTCCAAGTACATTTGGATTCCAAACATTGAGTAAAATCACGAAATCAATGTTTGATAAATACTAATCATTGTAAAAACCAACATATTTATGTAAAATCACTTATTGAATGTATAAATCATGACAAATTCATTAATATATTCCACCATAGGTTTATCATAAATTGTTAATATTTAACATATGTTTCAATTTTTCATGATGGTTCATAAATGGTATGTGGATTTCCCATAAAAATCACCCAGGATTGTCAAATTGGGTGTGCAGTAAAGCCCATTTTCATGCACTAGATCCTATGTTATTCTAGCCCAATATATTGTTTTTGGGTTGTTTCCTATAGGTTAGTATATCCTAGATGCACATCCACTTGTAAAATCTATATATAGGGGAAATTTATTTGAAACCACTAACTATATCCCTTACCCAATCTATATGAAATTTTCTAACACATAAAATAATCCTTTGACATATCCATGAGTATATCCCTAGAAATATCATAAGAAACATCCATAGATACCTCACTAATGTTTTTTCAACCTTGGTTCCAAATATTAAATCTAATTTTCCTTTCATAACAACTACAACAACCCAAATTTCTCATACGTGGATAGTACATATTTTTAGATGAATATTAAATTGATTACACAAACACACACCTAAGTACAATATTATTTTTATTTCCTTGGATACTAGGTACAAAGCCATTTATCATGATGAATGATACTAAATATTTCCCAGGAAGGATATCCCTTTTAGTTTTGTTCAAAAACATATCCTACCCAAAACCATTCTTCATATCATAAGGAAAAGTAACAAAGGAAAGGGTGAGATAAGATTTTCAATAATTGTATAAAAGTGGGATATAAATTATCAAATAAGTTTGAAATTATAATTTGGGTATGATAATGCACTCTTGATATTTAGAAATTGTATCCTTCAAAATAATGAACATAATCTATAGGCACGGTGTAACACATTTGCAGTTCATAAGACCTAAACTATAAAGAAATATAATAACTTATTCCATGGGAGAATAAAATTCCAGTAAGACATAGATTTTTCAAATAGACCTCATCTTACAACACTTTGAATTGTTATATATAGAAATAGTTTTACTAATTATGTTATGTAAATAAAATCAGGCCCCCAAATAATCTTTTGGCCATGAAACCTGGTCAACGCATAACATTATGGAATTTAAGTACTAGTCAACACATAACACTTTGAACATGTAATCATTTTATCTATTAATATTGGGAACATGAAATTAAGTTCACACATACCATTATAGACATAAAATACTGGTCCATTCTTAACATCATAGTAGTCAAGGATCACCCCTACGACTGTCATATTTGATAAGGTCCCTTATTAAATTGAGCTCACTCTCTATTCTCTTCCCATCTATTTCCTAAAATATAATTTTTTACCCAATGACATGGAGAGAGATATAGGTCCTAGTAATCATTATTATTACATAACCAATATCATTTTTTACATTTTTTACACCTTCAATAATTTTTATCCACACAATTTGAAATTTTTTATAGAAATCCAACAATTGACATTTGAAATATCATTTGTGGAAAATAGTCACCATAAAATGGATAGTAAACCATCCTCTTAAAACAAAGTAAATGTACTAATAATTTCATCAATAAAAATGTAAAAATAGGTTTCCAATTTGGGTAACATTAATTTGATGTGAAAATATGGACATTAAGGGGAAAATTATCAACCAATGACTAATAAAGATTTATTGAGAACATGGTTATGATAATGTTAATGAATAAAAATCCATAAATATGCGATTAATGAAAATACCATTAATTCATAATAAATTATAGAAAAGTAATAATATTTTTTTTCAAGATCTTTTTAATAATGTTACGGGATTCATTTAATATAAATACAATTAACACCATAAAATACACTTGATATATTTTTATTTCAAAATACTACTTCTATCAATTATTCATGCTTTAATCAACAATCACTAAATTTTTTAATCCATGAATTTACTATCCTAGGTTCATTTTTAATATGAAAAGTTTTTTCTTAAACATATTGGTATATAATGATTAGGAATATTTCAAGAAACATATTATAAGAGAAAATATTTTTGATTTTTTATTATTTAATGGTGATTATTGGAATTTTAGGAGCTGAATAATCTTGTTAATATATTTATATATATATATATATATAACCATTAAGATTAATTTAATGTCTTATTTTTGAAGAATTTTAATATATACATAGCGGTGTATTTTGAATTGTATGACACAACCATAGAGGTGAAAGATAATTTAATTTTGAGGTTTTTTATATCAATTTGGATGCATGGTTATTTATTTAAAGAATAATTTACATATAAAGTATGTTATCACCCATCATTAATGTTTTATGTTTTATAAAAATATATTAATATAATTCCAATAAAATTGCCAAAAATACAATAAACACCCTATAAATAACATTAATCATAAAATCAATTTTTAACTACTATGATTTTCTAGAAAAATTATTATTTCAGAAAATCAGATAATCATGATTGACTATTATTACCTTAATATAAATGATCATATTAAACATAATAGTCATCAATACCATTAACTAGATGTGCAAAAAATTTAATGGAATATTTACTAAAATAAAATATTCATTAAAATTCATAATAATTACAAGTGATACATTAGCCATAATGTCACATTAAATACCCTTCATCATCTAGGACTTCTACCACATAAAACATAAAAGATGTATCAATACATTTTTATTTATTATAAAAATTTGAATTTTCGACAGAAGAAACGTTTTTATACCATATCACTATGGTATATCATTGGTTTCTAAAGGATCTATTGTATAATTTATAATAATGTCTCATCAATAAAATGTGAATTATCCCAAGAATATCCTCAATGGGTTTTAACATGGCATGTAGTAACTAAAAAATCAAGGTTCTTCATAATGATGGTCGTAATAAATTTGAAAAAACTTTTTTGGGTTTATTACCACTATATGCATCTTTTCTAAAACCACATCATCATATAGTATCCATACATTGATGTTTTTAAAATTAAACCAAAAAATCTATGTCATCTGAAATAATAGGATGTTATTCTATACATTTAAATATCCTCAATGTACAGACTATGTATATAATACATCATCTATATTTTAGTAAATCAATTTTCAAAGGTTTCTAACAAATTTTATCTGATTCCAAATGTTAAAACCCAGACCCTATTATTTTATTTTCTGTAGTTATAATATTATAGTTTCACACGAAACTAATAATCACTTTCCTATGCTACTAATAACTTAGTATTTATTTCGAACTAGATACATACATTGTTGTCACATTATATTAGGAAACATTAAATAAAATACTTATTAAGAATAAATATTTTTCATTCTTAACTCATTCAATGATTCATCATTCACATCATTGGGAAAGGGAAAAAGTACTGGTGACCTGACTTGATCATTAAGGGTTTCACAAAATTGAGTCAATCATAATTATAAAATAACAAATTCAATATGATAATTTAAATAAAAAAACATATAATTTAGTAAGTAACATGATAATTAAGAATAATTAGAAAAGGAAAATTATGATCAAATAATTCCATGTAAATAATCACATGATACTAAAACATACCCATGGATATCATATCAATTCAAATATTGAAATGAAAATTAGTAACTAATCTCATAATCTTGGAATTAATAATTTAATATATCCTAAACATATATGTATGGCCTCATGCCAATGTATCTTACAAAAATTTTAATGACCTAAGCCAAGTACCAAAACTAGATTATATCATTAGACATACTGATTCATTTAGGAGACATAGTTGTCCAATACCATCATATATAACGTCCAATACATTAATCACATAAATTAAAAGAATAATAATAAAAACATAATTAACAAAGAAATCATTTTAAATAATTATCATATGAAATATCAATATTTCATTTTAAAATTGAAACCATCCAAAGAAGGAATAATTATTATATCATTATGAAATATCCTCATTGTAGTAAAAAAATAATATATGGTTATTATCACATAGGAATAGAAGTACTATAAAGATATCATTGAAAACAGTATAGAAGAAATACTTATTTCTCTTTAAATCCACCGACAAAAACTAAATATTTCTAGAATATTAGAAAAAAGATTTTCTGTGAAAAGAATTATTAAACTATATAAATGAAGCTTCAATATAATTAATGTCCATTATGGAAGTAATATTGATTTCATTAAATGAATATTAATAAATGATTCCTTTAAAATTTTCGGTAAATAATTACAAATAATCATTTTTTAAAAATTACAGGATGATTGTTTTTAATACATTTTAAAACAATTCCCAAATCAAAAAACATTTTTCAATAAATCAATGGAGACTATTGAAAATAAATATTAATAAATTTTATTGAAAATACAGAATTTGAAAAAAAATATTACCGATTATTTAGATATATAAGTATGTTTTCCTTAAATTAAGTATTTCATTATCACGAGTACATAATGAGTGGAAAATGAAAGGGAAACATATAATTTCATGAAATAACCATAAGAAAATAAAATATATTTAGTTTAATATATAATGTAAAAATAATTTCACATGATGTTATTTATTTATTAATATCTCTTTATATACACTTTTTACTGATTTTCTGGGAAATTTCTATAATTTATATGAAATGACTACATTTTAATATTAAATATGATATTTTTTAACAATCATGAATTTATGCCACATTCTAGTAAGTATACTACTTTTATCAAAACTATAAACCAATATATAATAATTTAATTATTAATTGTTTTGGGGGTTTATAATTGAATTTAATACCAATCAATCTACTGGATCATGTGCTAATTTTTCAATTAAAAGGGTTATGCAGACTACACTAGATGTCCCAATGAATTAGTCCATGAAACTAGACCAGATATGATGACTTATCTTCTAGGATCAATACAGATGGAATATTTTATTTATTATCAAGAAAAATTCTAGGAAATTTACATTACAACATTGATATAAAATTCAGGTCCCAACTCAACCAATAAGGGTCCTAATTAATGTATTAAAGTCCATCACACAATTTTTTTGGGGATTTGAAAATAGCCCCCACTTAATGAATTTTCGCCCAATCCAATCATAAATTTGATCTAATATTTTGTGATGTGGAAAAAATTATGTATCATCCCAAATTTTTATAATACATTGATCAAATTTCAAGGAATCTTCATAAATATAAATTCATTGACATTTACACCAATAAAAACGTTGACTCCATACTAGAACCCACCATATGGTTTAAAATAACATAAATGTCATTGGCTTAAAAGGTAAAATGGATACCCAATTTCAAGGTGATCTTGAAACATTCTTATTTACAACATTCAAACATAATACTTCTCTATATTCAGCTATCTAAAATATCACTTCATTGAACAAAATTTGTGGAATTTTAGGATGGAAAATAGTCCACCGCAATGGTCTATAAATTCATCCCTCTATTCTCTTTACAAGAGATTTCATTTTTTGCACTGAATGATGAAATTTAGCATGAACATCGCCTTTCTAAAAGACTATGTGTTATTTTCTTAATCTTGTTTCAAAAATATAGAGGCGACTCCTCCACATTACATATCATGTTTTCTATCACTTGTTTTGATTTTTAATCATGTAATTTCATTTTCTATTCAATTTAATGTAAATGATATGTTCTTCATCATATTAACAATTCATCATAAAACATATATTTTTTAGTATTATTTTATTATAATTATTTTATATTATACTGAAAAACATTCCATTTTTTTAATTATTATTTAATCAAATGTGTATTTTAACAAACATCACTATTCGTGTTTGTGTTCCATGCATAAATCTTTTGTTATACCGTTCTATTTATTCTATTTATACACTTGAACATATAAAAAATAATCTTGATTAATAACTATTTAAATGGTTGAGTAAATCATCCAATGTGGTGATTCATAATTTGGTAATTTAAAGTGATTGAGAGCCTTTTATCCTTATATATTCACTCTGTTGACATCATGTATGTTAAACATAAATTTTTTTCAATTAATGACATGTTTTGTATGACATGTGGATTACATTATTTATTGGAACCAAAAATATATTACCATAAATACGTATTGATTGATATTAGAATAGTATATAAGTTAATAATTATATTAAAGCCTCTACTCTAGGGAATTTTGATCAAAATTTTTATGTATATGGATTATAATTTATTGAAACATCAAGGAAAGGTAAAAAAATTCTAATATTAAAGTCTTAATAATGAACACACCCCAATATTTGTCTAGTTGTAAGATAAATCATTATATATAATTCATTTTAATTATACTCTACTAACAACCCCCCCATTCAAAAGATAAATATGAAACAATCGTCTCTAAAAAAATTTTATTGTCGAGGATTTGATTCGAGTGCCTCAATAAATTATAGTAGAGAACTGAACTATTGAATGGGTGATATAAAACAATTGGTAAAACATAAAATTGTTCCATTTCTATGTATGGTGCTACAAGAATTTGGTAGTTTCTAATTTTTGTAAAAAACATTAATAATAAATAAAAAATCAAATAAAAATAGAAAGAGAAATCCACCTTCACATAAAATTAAAAAATGGAATAAGCATAATGAAAATCCTACATGTCGATAAAAATAATAAATGGAAAATAAAAAATAAATAAAAACCCACATTCCTCATCCTTCCAAATTTTTTTCAAAATTCTTTATAGCCTCAAAAAGAATCTAGTAGTTTGGTTTCTCCCAAAAATGGATTGAATTATTGACTAACATAGTATAGACATTTGGGATAACAAAATCACTCCTAACCCATTCACTTCCCTTCCAATTGAACTATATAGGGTCAATACTATTAAATAAACACTCAATGAACTCATTATCACATAAATGAATTAAAAACCCATTGGTATTTAATATTCAAATATTGAATCTAATTTTGATCTCAAAATTCAGGTGGATCCTCTTATACCTCATTTCTATAAACTATATTGCGATGATCTACATCTTCACCTGACAGAGTATCAAGGGATCTGAGCTATCATGATGTCTCAAAAGATTTGTTAAGAAAAAATAAAACATTAGGAATTTCGTTTAACCCTATATGAATCTAAAAATTCAAGCCTCTATTAACAACCTCTTTGTTCAATAAAAACATATAACTACAATAAAAGTCTATTTATAAAGAAATTCTTTCCAACCAATCAACCTTCTTCAATCCGAATGGAAATAAGTGGTATCCTTCATTTTCTCAATGAATCAATCCCTGAGAATTGGGATAAGTTCAAAAAGATTATGGAAACAATACCACACCAATAAATTCCTAAAAACTCTTATCCCAATGATTTTATGTGGAGGTATTGGATATGGGGACACCAATCATTGATTATACATGTGGTGTTACTCTTTTTGAGAAAACAAATCAATCCTTTCATGATATATAATAAGAAAATTGGATGAAAAAACACAATAATTCCATACTAAAGAATATTCCAATGTAATACATGTCCATTAAAATCAATCTATAAAACCAAACAAGATGAATTAGTGGATGAGTTAACTTATAGTTTTTGTATTACTACTAGTAGTGGCTGTTGAAACCCTATTCTCATCTTGTGCACAATATATATACCATATACCAATCAAAAATTGATAAATTTGTATCTCACCAGTTCAACTAACTAAAAAATGTCTAAAAAAAATATATTCCATCAGATTCACCTAGGCCAATGCCTATTAAAGAATCATATAATCAGTGGAACACCAACACATAGCTATCATGTCATTTCATTTGAAACTCTACCCAACACCACTTTGATAACTTTTCATCAAACAATATCCCATAATTGTGTTATTTAAATATTGTATCTCATCCCACTCAATTCCATTATTGAACTACAAATTAATTTCAATATGGTAAACATGGTGGTAACATCTAACAACATTATCCTTTTGTACCTCGGACTCAATGGATAAATCATTCTCTTACTCATCCTAGCATCCAATACCTAGTGATCCTTCTATATTAACAACCCAATAAAATGACATTCCTAAAAACCAAAATCAATTAAAAAATTACATAGGAAATTCACATTCATCTACTAAAACATGTGAATGTTTTGTGAAACATCATGATTCCTTCACACTTTCTAGCCTTAAAATCATTCAAAATGAAATTGAACTACATGAATCCCATAGAAACCAACAATATAACTAAAACTAGTCCAAAAACCCAGCTCAGCCATTACTCAACCCCATGGGAAATATAAGTGAAATTTTCCTAATATAAGGAAATAAAATTAATATACCTCATGATGGATACTCTAAATTTTCATTAAATGATTAGATGAAAAATTAATAGAAAAAATCCCCAAACAAAGAACAAAACATCACTCCCCACCTCCTTCCATTTTTCTAAGGAACCCAATTGCTTTTACCAAATCCAAATATAGGACTAATAATCCCTTTGAGCCAGACTATGAATGGATATATTTGATTAGAAATGATAAGGTTAATGTTCCCTTGGTAGATTCCGTCAAAAAATCACTACCTATAAAATGATTCTTATGTAATTGTGCACCCATAAGAGTCTACTTAAGACCATTGAAAATGTCTCAACCCAACATCTATTCCAATAAAGTAGAAAGATCAATGGAACTTTACAGTTCCATTCCAAATAGAGAGTTTTGACATCGATGATGCACTCATTGACCAAGGAGACATAATAAATATCATAACCATGTCTATTTTCTCCAACCATTGTCAATGTCACATGAACCATATTAGTGTTTTCATTTAGCTAATCAAATGAAGAACATCCAATACTCAGGGAATAATTTAGGATGTCCTTGATCAGGTTAATGATCTTACCTTCCAATTTCATTTTCATTTCCTTCACATGGAATGTGACATAAATTCTTTCTAATATATTTTGATTCAAGAAAGAACATTTCATATGACATGTATAAACTAAATTATCTTCCATTATCGAATCTTATAAAAGTCTTTTTTAGAGTGTGTTGATCCCAGATCCATCTTGTTCTTCTTATTTTATTGAAATAGATTTTTTTGAATTTTCATCCTTATTAACGAATTCATAAATTAGATGTTCATGTGGACCATTCAAATGAAAAATTCATCAATCTAATAGTCCTTATAAAAATTTACAATTGTGTCTCATCTTTAATCTCCACTTGGATGGTAATGAAGAAAATGGACTAACATGTTCATTTTTTTATTCAAATAAGATTATCCATCATTCATAATTTCATATCTATAATTCTAAAAAATATCTTATAATTCATGTGAACATCAAACCGATGTTCTTATCTTATACCAATGGGTTGATGTTTCTGATATGTTTTCCCTAATTACTAATATTTTAATTGGTGAGGTTGAAATTGAATAGTATTTGGAAAAAACATTAATATAAAGGTTCTTGAAAAAACTATTTTGCTTCATATTTCATTTAATCCTCATTACTTCATATTGGGAGCAGATAAAAAATGTGTTTATATCAATTGGTATGTCAAACATTGATTCAATATTGTCTTAACCACACATAAATTCACTATTAGGATTGAAACAAGTTAGTGAACTTCTAGTCATAATAAACTAAAACACAGTGGGATGCATCATTATGAATGTGGAAGAATAAACGGGGGATAACCACATTATCTTTCCACCCCCATTGAACGTTCAGAATAAGTACAAAAAAGAAATAAATTATCCAATGAAAAATCAGTCATCCAAAAGAAAATGTTTTTCTAGAAACACAATGGAGTTGAGAAAATGAGATGTCCACCATATAAAAAAGGGTATTCCACTAAAACTACCAAACTATATATAAAATAAATGTAGTTGGTGGAACCCTAGTTTTATTTTACCTATTTTAAATCTTAATTTTTTTTTAATTTTTCATTTTATGAATACTGAATTTTATTTTTTAAATAATTGTAATTCTTTAAAATCAATAATTGAGAGAATACATTTCCCTGTACCAACATTGAATGACACTGACTAATAAATGGTTGGACAAAAAATGCCACTAATTCGAAAATAGGGGGACCTTTATTCCTTTAAGTCAATCTCCCTCTTTTCATGATCCTCCTATTTCTCTCTCACTCTCTCATTATTCTTCTTCCTCTCTCATTATGACTTTTTTTATAACATACATAATCAATCCTTTTTCCAATTATTTCGTTTGTATTGGTGTGTATTAAAAAAATAAAAAAACCAATGAAAAAAATAATCACAAATACTCATGATTATATTTTTATGTTTGGTATAGACCTTTATAGGAGTCCAATATTTTTTTCATCAATTTTATTTTGTATTCTCATCACAAATCATCATAAATAATATTGTTTCAACACCATGATATTTTGGATGCTCAATTTATTTTTTGAAAATGTTTTTACCTATAATAAGTAACAACATTATCTTTCTTTTAAAGGAAACTTATGGATATCTATTCATATTGAGTATTCTCACCCTTTGACTATGAGTATTCAGTTTTTGGGCTATAAAACTGAATTTTCTATATTGGGTGATATAATATGATATAGTCATATTCTAAACCATTTGATAATCAAAATTTCCATATAAACCATCATTACCCTTAAATCGACACTCATTTTTTATTTCCATTTTTTTAGGAAAACATTTTTTGTTTCCACATTACAAGCCCAAAACCATCTCTAGCTGACATCTACATGGATTATCATTAAATTATTTTCTGAAAATAATGATTGGTGTAAGGGAATTAATTTTCAGTATCTTTTTCATGATTTTGACCATGTTAATAAATATTTGAGTGAAAGAATACATTCCATTTTATGGGATAGTTTTTCATTCAGCGAGGTTTGTGAATGTATATATGTTTATGAAATCATGTAGAAATTATATTTCAATGTAATAAAAAAATGGGAAAAATGTGTTATGTATTGGTAGGGTAGAAAATATCTTGTTATGTCTTGGATTTTCTATGTATTATTTTTAAATAATAGATGGAAATATTACGAGAGAAATATTTGTGACAACATGCGATTTCGAGACCCGTGGTGCCCTGAATAAATGATTAGAATAATTTAAACTTTTAAATAGCGCCTGGGAGTGGGTTCAGAAAGAAATGGAATAAATTTTAAATGGGTTCTCAAATAATAATTCTAATGTAACCATTGTTTTTAGAACATTGACTTAATCTTAGTAGGGGCCTATCATCGACCAGAATAGGTCAACTGCAAAATTTAGTTTTTGGGCAATTTAAAGAAAAAAGAGTAAATAAATAATTAAATATTTTTTTAAATTATTATTTAGAAAAATGACCAGATACTCTCATATTAATACCATCTTATGAAAAAATCATAGGGTTAGAAACATAACCCTATGAATTGATGATTGATAATGGGGCTTTGGAGGAGGACTCGTTGGTGGACGACGATAGATCGATCAATAGACGCATCTCGAATTCGATGAATCTCACCAACTATAATGATGTGACAATCTGTTTTAAAAAAAATTATGGAATTATTTTTTTATTTCTATTTTTTTCCATGTTCATCAATTAAATTATTAATTTAGATAAACCCATGAACATGTTGATATGCAGATCATACATTCTTGTGGGAGTGGTCTATTTTTAAAATACTTTTGTGATTTTTAATTCTTTGAATTAATTCATGATAAATAGAATAGTTGTTTTTATTATATCTGTTAAAAAAGCTAACATAATTGAATGGACACCGTGAAAAAGCAAGGGTGGAGGTTCATTCCACTTGTTGTTTATTGAATTGCTTCTTCATTTCCCTATGTTCTTCATGTTATTCTTGAGGCTATAGACAACGAATCATTTTGAACTTTGTTTGTAAAACAATGACCCCAAACCAGAGATCTAACATTGCTACAAAATAGTGGAGGTGTGATGGAGATGTCGGATAATGAATTGGATCAGATTGAAGATGATCATTCATTCATCGTTCATCATGATGGTGGATGAGGACTATTTTTTGGGGCTGATCGGAGGTCCAAAACCAACAAAAACATATATGGTATGTCAGGAAGGCATCTAAACTAGAGTATATTGACGATCAAATAGTCGGATCAAAGATTAGAGGAGCACTTAAGGTATGTTGATGAAGAACAATGAATCTAGAAAATCCCGATATACACTGTATGTATCTCAAAGAACATAGCGTGTGGGGTCGGCTTAGTGGAAACTAGGGTTCCGTGATGTAGGAAGCGTAGATAGGGTGTGTGACCATCTTCCCACAACATGTGGGTTTTCAGACAGACTTAGTTTGTATCTCGATAGATTCATGGAAACGGGGTGGAGTACACAACATGTACTCCTCAACAAGGCCAGGAATGGATAGATACGCAGACCACCCTATGTATTGGTACACTGTCTGGGGCACATGGGTTGAAGCCATGTATGAGCCCTTGGCCAGCATAAATAGAGTCTTCCCGAGATAAAGGAATATGTGGTGTCACTCTATTATATGCCATGCATACCTCATTCAATACGACATGCCTCTGACACGAGCCATTGTACAAGGGAAGTACCACGGTTTGTATGACACTGTGTGTGGCTTTTCTACAGGTCATGTATCTTTTTGTACATAGATTTATTAACTTTCACATTATTCCTTGGACATGTCCTATTTGGGTTAGTTCCCCCTTTTCTCATTCCCTTGATGTTTAGGTATCATTTCCATCCATAGGAGTATGATCCCTTTAGTATTACTTTCTAGATAGAGATGGAATCCCTTCGAGAGGCCCAAAGTGAGATCATCTACCCATTCAAGACCCTTGGAAGTGTCAGGTATCAACATGAACAATTCTATAGGACTTCGATCCTCTATAAAGAAAGTGAATCTCAATGAGTTTTGGTATCTTCCTAGGACCTGAAATTGATCCTCATCCATGTATCGTGTGCTATTCCCACGCATATGTGTGTCCCCCCAAAATAAGTTTATATTTTCTCTTTTCAGGTCTATCAATGAATACATATATCTTAGGGATTTTCTTAATGAATAACACTTGTCGAACTGACGTCATTAGAGATATCAGACTCATGGAGTGATTTATCTAGGATGAGTACTTTTTTGGAATCTTCGAATTGAATCACTACTGTAGTTATGCATTCATTGTAAATTAACTCTATAATACGGGTGAGGGATTCGAGTATATGTATATTGGTTTCCCTTATTATATGTTTATTATACATATACAATGTAAAGATTCCTATAACTTTACTCCATGTATTGAATTTTGGTTTTTGAGGACACCTACTAGGTATTATTATACTCACCCCTAAATGGAAATTTCCCACAATTATTGTGTCTTTTGCAGACGAGCAGCATTTTGACGGAGTCCTAGGTGGACCAGGACAAGACCAAACTTTTTGAGTTCCTTATAGGCTGAGGTGCTCCTATGGATATGAGTAGTAGTCCCAATACATACTTTATTACATTTTGGTTAGACTTTTTATTTTTTTGACTCTTTATTTTGGTGGGAATTTATTCTATCCCTATCCTAGTTTACATAACAACCATTACATTTCATTTTTACTCTGTTGGAAGGGTTTGGTGGTATTCATGCATTTTTTTCCTTAGTAGTATTTAAATTTCTCCATTTGTAGGTATGGAGATGAGTGTGTGTACAGGTACCTAAAAAATTCCAATCACGTTATTTACATTCTTACTCAGTGCTAGTCACCATCCCTTTTCCTATTGGAGGTAGAATTGGGGAGTTGTGAAATAGCCCCTAATAGGACGGCTCGTGAGAGAGTGGTATCAGGGGTTGTCATTTCTACCATAGGATCAAGAGTCTATGTGATATTGGTTTGGGGAAACATATTTATGTGTTTCTAGCTTTGATTTCAGGACAGGGACCCTAGTGATAGTGTGGGAAGCTGACATGACCATACACTAGGACTCTAATAACCTTATTTTTGACTTAGTACATGAAAACACAAGTTGTAGGGATGAAAATAAATGGTACATGCATCAAATAGGAATGGGATGTGTTCCCATGTCCTTTTTTGTCAGATATCTGGATGTACTAGTGATCATAAAAACATTATTCTTTATAGGATACATCAATGATGCTTAACATCTAGGATTCAGAAGCTCGATCATGACGATGACCCCCTCATTGACAAAGCTTTGATTCAGAGACCATTTCACTAGGAATTACCATTAGGTGGTGTTTAACATCTCTGGTAATTATATAATAATAAATTTTCATTACTATTAATACATATGAATAAAAAAGTTTATTTAATTTAATAGGGATTCTATCTTTGATAGTGTACCCGATGCACAATTATGGTTTTCGATAAAATCTTATGTTGCACATAACATTGAATTATACCAAAAAATAATATATTATTATTATTTTAAATGGTAGTTAATGCGTAAAATTTTTATTGGAGGAAATGAACATATATACCTACAATATAATTATACAAGTTTGTTAAATATTTTTACTTTTTTCCAACAAATTTTAGAGGCATAAAATGAGAATAAATCCAATTTTATGAATAAAATACCCAATATTTTTAAAAGGCAGTTTTATCGCCTTTTGATGGAGAACCCTTTTTAAGTATAGTTTATTACACCTTTATTAATTATATTTGACTAAATAAACATCTTATTTAGAATGGGATCATCAATATTTACTTTGGGTAAATTTTGGGAATTTTTTGATATAGTTTATTTTTTATCAATATTGGGAAATACTGTTTTTTAAGTAAAAAATGACATTTCATCTAATTTATTTATTTGGATGGATTATATTTTTAATTAGTTTTAATATTTAATTATATTATTTTATTATTATTTATTATAATTTTGTTCATGGTATGTAATTTCAAATTTTAGGTAAATAAAAAAAATTGATTTTTTTTGAATGTTTTTACTTCGCAAGAACCTCCTTTCTCACTTTGACAACTAGAAATATTTTTAAATTAATTTATTCAAATTCTGTGTTATGAATTATTAAAAATGAAATATATATTTGGATTTAGTGGATCTAAATTATAATAATATGTTACCTTTATTATTGGACATTATGAATAATTAAATCAGTAATTATTATTATTTACCATAGTTAAAGGGTAAATTATGTATATAAGTGTAAAAATTTTATAATAATAATATAAATTTAACATAGGAAATCTCCTATCCTCATTGGAAGAGTCATGGACGTCCGAATAACCCCTTAGGAAATTTTTTTGGCATTTGGCAGCCACTTGTGTGTGAAAATGACATTAAATTACTTTTAATTTAATGTAAAGTAAAATGTAACATAATATTGTATCTTCTTAATAATATAATAATAATATATTGTTAAACAAAAAATAAAATCATCTATAAATATTAATTGTAAATTTAAAATGATTTATTACATCATGGTATTTTGTTTGTAAATTTATACATGAAATAAATAAATTTATTTATGACACAATGATGATGTTGTGACTACCTTATTAATGAAAGTTTTAAATAAATTAAATTATAAATATAAAATAAATTTATCATGAAACATTTTATTTTATCCATGAATTTTAGGGATTATTATGACTATATTTGTTTTAATTAATGATGTTTTTTAGAGAAAAATTAAATTTTTATTGATTTTTAAAATTTGATGATATTAACAGTATAAAAATGGGCATAAATAATATATTAAACCCATACAATTTTATTAAATGTTATTATATTCCAAAAAATATAATATTCATCCAAATGACATAGAATATGTGTAAAATGTTTTTAATGAACCACCTAAGGTTCTATTAGTATTTTAGAGTTTCTATATTAACGATATTAAATGAATATACAAGAAGAAATGGTAATAGTTAAATAAGTAAACTAAGCGTTAAAGCTAAAATATAGGGTTAAATATGTGACCAATATTAGTCTATAACCTTTTTTATGAGAGGATTTCAAACAAAAATAATCTTATCATCGAATGAAATAATTTATTTCCACTTAAAATATAAAATTTTTTATTATAAAATATTCATTCAAGTCATTCCCAAAGAACCCTTCACACCCCTTATAAAAGGGAATCAACTCTACCCATTTACTCACACCTATCAAGCCCCTTGGCCCATCCTAATTCTCCCCAAATAATCTCCTAATATTCCTCACATCCTCCTAGAATATTTTACTTGGGAATAATTCATTTCAAGAAATCCTTGTAGGTTAAATAAAAAGGAATTGGCCGTATGGATATTCCATTTATTGATATGTGTGGAAGTCGATCGTATGGTTGTTTTATTAAGTATTTATATGTCAAATATTACCTTTATATGATATATGTTTCTTTTATGTGCCTTATGGAAATCAATTGTATACAAAAAGGGTATGAAATGATTTTATATTCAGTGAAGTGTTAATTCTTCTTCTTGAAGGTGAAAAGTATTAATTTATGATAATGTATTCATGGTTTTTTTGTTGTTTTAAAAAATTAACATTTTTCATCCATTATGCATCCCTTACTCATATTTTAATGCTTATCCAACGTTTTTTAAGTTATTTTCCTAGGTTTTAAACATAAATAGAATAAAGGATGGGATCCAGAAAAATTTGTGATGTTCATGCGTGAAAAGAAATCATATTGTTTAAATGTTTTTTATACAAATAAATGGATAGTGTATAGATGTGTCAACACTGTAATAATAATGTTTTTATATATAGTTTATGGCCTAATTATATAATGATCTAAAACTGAAACGATTTTCAATGTGAATTATTATCATAATTCATGATTTTGTAAAGTTTATGGCTAGGGCCTTATAGTTGGTATCAGAGGTCAGTTTAGAAAACATTAGAGTGTCAGGTGTTATTTAAGAATATGTGACATAACCATAATTGTAACAATATTAGTAATATTTATAGCTATTTTAGATAAATTTAATTAGTTCAAGATAGCATGAATAAGTATATATTAGTCTTTACTCTTCTCATAAGATTGTATATGATAATTTATAAATATACTCACACTGACCATTTGGTTTTAGTAAATGGATAGATCTGAAAGGCACTAAAGTAACAATGGATATGAAGGAAACTGTGGTAATTTTTTGAAAAATAAATTCAATGAAATTGGAGCAATGATGATAAGTCCTGTAATTTTTCTTAACCATCCATGTGGAGTCATTATTGACCTATTTATCCTTGGTGTTTTTTCTAAACCATTGTATATACGAGATTAAATTACAAATGTATGTTATGGTTATAATAAAAAAGGTAAGTATATTAAAAAAAAGCTATTTGTCCAGGATGTGAAAATAATAACATAGGAAAACCCTTAAAATGGATGAGAATATGTTATAGATGTGTTGATTAAGGTCATAAAGTAATAACCTGTCATGGAAAAAGGAAGTGTTCAATTGACTCCAGGAAAAGAACTATAGTTATTTTTGAGCGATCAATTGAAGTTTTTAAATGTGTTGGGCTTGGTCATTATGAATTTTGATACACTAAGAAGAAGGTTTTGTAATGGGATTATCAATACCAAACAAATTTTTATTTACTAATACCAAATTCCATTCCAATTGAGGATGAGGATACTGAAAATGACCTATGAATGGTATAGATTATTTCGTAGATGATGTTTTGACATTATTGAATCTTAGGATATGATTCGTGATTTTTTTAGGAAAGAAGTATTATGAAAGAAGTTGAAATAAATGGTTAACAGTTCAGGGGGAATTATGGATGATTATGATGTCTACATTTAATAAATTCAGTAGTTATGTTAGATATCAGGGTGATGAAATGTTTAAAAGTATTAATGATATTTTATTGATTAGATTACATGGGAATAATTTTCTATTCTATTTGAAAGCCAGAATGTTGTTATGTGAAATTGCAATTTGATGAAGAATTCTCTTTTATTAAATTTATATAGTTATAGAGAACCATTTGGGTTTATATGATCTTTGAAGTTAAATAAATTACAGGTTAATACTTTTGGGATGCCAAATGTGAGGTATGAGATAACATTTGAGGTTATAATATGTTATGGTTACTTTTGATTAATTTTTCTCACATTTTGTAATGATATGTTATTATATAGTATTTGAATAATGATAACCCGTATGATTGGTGGCAACCCATCACATCTTGAAAGACAATAAGAATCAAACCCAGAACCGAAGTGTGATAAGGGAGCAACGTCTACCACTGGCCTACAATAATTTCCATCTTAGTATGTCTTATTATTTTTAGATAAATGATTTTTTTGATCAATAAAATTATTTTTTGGGAACATATGGATATAATTAGTATAGGAAAATGATTTTTTAAATATGTGATAAATGATCTTTTAGAATATTTTTTCTCTTTTAGGATCACTATATTCCTATGGAAAATATAATACTATTGGATTTTATCTTAGAAGTAATAGTTATATTTTATTTGAGAAAAATCTATCTTCATAATATGGAAAAATGTAGATTTTTGTTATTTATGGAAATGATTGACCGATCATTGATAATTTTTTAATAGGTTAATTACTATTCATTATGAGACTTTAATAGTAGTCAATGATGTCTGACGATAAATACATAGATTTATCAGGTAAGGCCATGTCATCATATCCTTCAAAATTTTGGGTTTCAATCACAGTTTGAATTATTTTGAATTGTTTTAAGGAATTTTTTTTCGAATAGTCCTTGTTGAATATTGGGTATTTTTTGTTGATTTTTGGTGATTAAGAGTAGTATTTAATTCTATAAATGATTACCTTTACGTGGATTGTATGATCTTGTACTTACCATTTTGATTTGGGTATTTTATAAAGAAAAAGGAAATATATTGTTCATATTTTATAGATTATTCTATTCTCTAGAGAATAATTTCATCACTTTAGGTGTAAACAAGTCATCTTGAAAACTATTCATTAAAATAACAGTTGAATTTGTTGAAGAAATTTATTAAAGAATGAAACTATACTTGAAAAGTATATATATTACCTTCTGTTCTTAGTCGAAATCATTAAAAAATTCCTCAACATTATTAAAAGGTATGTAAAACAAAAATTTTGACCATTCAATTTTCTTACTGGGTAATAGAAGACTGTTTTACAAATCACATGTTTATGGTTTTCTAGTAGTTATCTTTATCCTCATCATGTTTTCTGTCATTGTCCATTAGAACTTGATGGTTTATTTTTTCTTCTATATCTATGTTTTCTGACATGGAATACTATTATGTGTTATCTTGAGTGACCTTTTATGTTCACAAACAATATTTTTATGTAGAGGATTTATTGAATTTTTTTTCGATGAGGGATTTCATTGAAATTACTGAGCCCAATTTAAAATTGTGCACAAGCATTTTTCAAAAGGGGGAAATGATGTAGCATCTAAAGTAATTAAAAATTAATACATTTTCATATCTTGAAATACTCATGAATTACATAGTGGTTTTACCATAATGATTATTCTATCTTTGAAAGGCGTACCCAACAAACAACAATTTGTTTTTCTGAAATATTATATTTCACCAAACATTGACTTATACCTAAAATTAATATGATGCTATTATTATTTTAAATGTTAATTAACACGGAGAAGTTTTATTGGTGGAAATGAATAGAAATAGCTAAAATATTATTATAATTATTTTTTATATATTTTTTTTACATTTATCCAACTAATTTTAGGGGATTAAAATAATAATAAATACAATTTTATGCATAAAATACACTAATATTTTTAAAATGTAGTTTTACCACCTATTGATGGTGAAAAAAGTATAAGTATAATTTTTGAAATCTTTATATGTTCTATTTGAAAAAATATACATCTTCTTTATAAGAATTGAGTCAACAAATTTTTTGGGAATATTTTCTTTATTTTTTGATAAAGATAAATTTTTAATGAGTAGTGAAAAATATTACATTTTATGTAAAAACTATCTATTCATCTAATTTAATTATTTTGGTAGATTATATTTTTTTAATTTGTTTTCAAATGTAAATATATTATTTTATTATCACTTAATCCAATGTCAGTCATTAGATGTAATTTCACAATTAAATTTTATATAAACAATTGTAAATCATTTTAAAGTATTAACATTTTAAAAACCAGCTTTCTAATTTTTTGAGCAGGAATTAATTTTAAATTAATTACTTCAATTTTTGGGTTTATAATTTTTAAAAATGGTTCCATATTTGTATTTAGTGTGTCTAAATTATAATAATATATTACTTTTTATTTTTTTGACATTATGAATAATAACTTTATTTATTAATTTTTGTTCCCTGGTTGAAATGAAAATTACCTAAATAAGGTTAAATAATAATATTATAATAATATAAATTTACTATACCACATGTCCTATCCTCATATAATGAGTTATCATATACAAAATAAATCCTTCTTCAGAACATATAGCATTTGGGAGCCACCTGTGTGTGAAAACTACATTTAATTACTTATAATTTAAATTTAAGGGAAATATAATATAAAACTGTTTCTTCTTAATAAATCCATTTTAATATGGGGTTATACATAAGATAAAATCAACTATAAATAGTCATTGTAAGGATATAGAATTTTCATATATCAAGGTATTTTATTTATAATTTTACACATCAAGTAAATAAATAAATTAATAAAAAATTAATGATGTAGTGATTACCTTATTAAAGAATTATTTATATAAATGACATTATAAAAATAAAAATAAATTTATTATGAAACTTTTTATTCTAGAAAATAATTTTATGGATTATTATAACTTGTTATATTTTAATTAATTGTATTTTTTGAAAAAAAACAAGTTATGGATTTTTAAAAAGTCATGATATGCTGTATAAAAATTTACATAAATGTTTTTTAAAAAAACTAATTTATTAAATGATATAATATTCTTAAAAATATATGATTCACCTAAATGACAAAGATAATGTCTAAAATGTAATAAATTAACCACTTGGGGTTCAATTGAAATTTTATCATGAATATATTAACCATATAGTATGAATATACAAGATGACATGGTAAGCCTTAAATTAGTTATCTAGGGGATAAAGAAAAACGATAATGTAAAATTTGAGACCAAAACATATCTAAAACCTATTTTTTGTGAGGATTTAAAGCAATCATCATCATATATATGATTTAAATTAGTTTTATACCTTTTTAAATCAAAATTACTTTTATAATAAAAGAACCATTCAAGAAATACTATTGTACCCCTCCTCCCTCTTATAAAAGGACGCCATTTCTACCAATTTAGTAGCACCTATAAAGACTCTTGGCCCAAATTTTTTTTATCAAATAATATCTTAATATCTCCCCCATTCTCTTATAAGCCTTACCTTGGGCATAAGGCAATTCAATAAATCCATTTAGCTTAAATAAAAATGAGTTACCCGATTTAAGGTAATGACTTCTCTATAGCTTCTTTCATTTATTTTCCTTCTCCAACCCCAATAAACTCTCATTATTCCATTTTTTTATAAAAGAAAAATTATATTAAATATAATATGATGTTTTTTTTTCATTTATTCAACCTAAAATCACATAAACCTCCATCTAATTGATTTATAACATATTTCTTCTGTGGATGGAGATCTGTTGTCTCACAAAATGATTATTGATCGATTTTCCCCTAACACCTCTAATTTTTTAAATTATGAAGTCAATATATTTACATATTATATATATTGTATTTATTTTTTTCCTGATTAATATATTATTTTTATTTATAGTATACTATTATGCTTTCAATGATGTGTAAATATGATAATTTCATTTGAGGTAGTGTGGACTATTGCCCCCTCAATGTTATAAGACTCATTCAGGCTATACATGGAACATATAAACGATGGTTTTATTAAACCTATGATACATATATAACATAAATATATTATTGTTATTATTATTTTCCTTTATATCATTCTATTTTTATTATTTTAGTATGACAATGAAATGTATGTAGCATTCATGCATATGTACGGTCTAACGTTCCCAAAAATGGTGCATTGAATTTCTTATCTCCAAATGTTATGGACTATTATAAATACATATATAATGCAGATATATGATATTTAAATCATTAATATCATTATTTTTATTATTTAATTTTGGATACATGTACAACATACATCAAAACAACTTTATTTTTTTCTCCAGGACTTAATATTGAAAAAACATCTAATATGAACATAAATAATTATATAATTTTTATAACATGGTATTAAGTGATATCAATGGAATACTAAACATGAAAATTTTATGTATCATATAGAAATTAACATATTTTTATTATTTCATAAATTAAATAATGAACGAGTCATGTCGGACATGAGGTATGTGACTTCGTCTCAATCTCCATTCATTGGGGAATATTTTAAAAATATACCCCTATTTATTTTATACTGTGTATAATAAACCCATTTGAAATGTTATTTCATTCAAATGGAATCTTTTTCTATGAATCTTCTTACTAACTAGAAAATGAAATGTTTTATACATATGTGGCAATAATGACCTTTCCGGTGTCCCGACGATTATTTGATATATGGCTTCCTAAATAGGCCATAATGCATTTAAAAAGAAAATAAGTACTATATATCATTTTTGTTAATTTTGGTATTGAAAATTGGTTTCAAAATAGATTGAGTATTTCAATATCTTGAAATTATTTCTTTTGATTTAAAATGAAATTATGTTAGTGAAGTGATGATATTTGCAATATTTTATGTCTTATAATTTATGTAATGGTACATGGAACTTTTATAGGTGGTTAGATGATAAACAATTGATTTTTGGTTACCTAATGAACCAAATGATGGGTGGTTTGGAGATAAACCAAGGATGGTTGGTTATGTTATAACCCTCAATGCATATGGTATGGAATTTGGCTCTATGGATATTACATTGAGTGTTATGTGTGAAGTCAATAGTATGGGAATTTCATTTAAGTAGGTTTATGTCCCATGTTATCTTTATATTCTATATGTAGCTCTTTATAGGATTTATTCTAACATTTTTGTTAAAAAATTGGTATGCAATGAGATTACATTTAGTAAATTATTTTTGATACATCTTAAAGATAAGAATTAATACTTTATGATAAAGTATCCATGGATTAAAAAGTGTTTTGATAAACTAATATTTTCCATTTCTGTGTATCCCTTAAAAAGATTTTTATGCTCATCCCATGTTTTTTAAATGCATTCCACTAGTTTTATATCTGAATAGGGTCATGGATGGGATCATAGAATAGTTGTGATGTTTAAAAAACAAATAAATTTCTATTCTTTATTAAATGTTTTTTTAAAATAAATGGATAGTGTGTAGAAGTGGAAACTAATTTATAAAAAAGTTGTAATATATAAGGTAGGGCCTTATTCTCTAAAGCGTTAAACCTGAAAAGCTCCTCAACATTAATTATTAACCCAATTCATGATTATGTAATGTTCAAAGTTGTGGCTTTATATAGTGAACCTACTATACCACCACCAGTGGAGAAGAATGTGGTACCTGTAGTGCCTAAAAATGAGGAGCACAAGTTCCGCACACTCCATGAGTTTTCGAAATTGAGACACCTCATGTTCCGAGGTGAGTTAGTCCCTCATGCGATTGAGGACTGGCATGAGGCGATTACTAAATTTTTCTGTCTAGTGTGTACATCGATAAACCAAATGAATATCCTATGAGTGAGCCTTCTTCTAGGTTCGACTGGAAAATGGAGGATTTTGACTATGAAGACTTATAATGAGGATAATTTTACGTGGACAGATTTCGAGTGACACATTAGAGAGAAGTTATCTCCAGTTACGCAGAGTGGATTGTGTATCTATGAGTTTCTTCAGCTCTAGCAGGGGAGTTTAACAGTGGGTGACTATTCATAGAGGTTCACCATCCGATCAAGGTACACGATGGATATGGTCAGTGATTAGTACTTCATATCATAGACATTGAAGTGAGGTCTACGATGGGACATCTGTTCTAGTGTCTAACCCCATTGAATTTCTATTTACACAGGAATGATGGGGTAATATTTCATGGTGGAGAGCTTATTGTAAGAGCAGAGATAGTCAATGGTAGTCAACAGTGGGGAGACAGATACAGAAACCTTGGAAGTTAAGATCTGACATCATAGACAGGGATCGGGATATTGGAGATATCGCCAGAGGACCCAAGATAGAGGGCTTGCAGTCCAGGGATCTCTGGCTAGATATAGTTAGCGTAGGGAGATTCTAAGGTACTCGTGCAATATTATAGGATATATATATTTAGAAATTTAATCCTTTCAATATTCTAAGATGGAGGTGGTGGATGAACCACAGAGGTAGAGGCATAGACTAGAGCAGGCGGACCCACCTGCCAGCAGACACGACATAGGAGCAGGGAGAGTTGTAGGTGGTCAAATACACCTTGATCTAATTATAAGGACCCAACCTTAAAAATTACTTATTATTGAATTAAATCAATAATTAACATAGAGGATATTTTCAGGTTTAGAGTTTTAGATAATTAGGATATAACTATTACATCTCAAAATATTACAAATTAGACACTTCTACTAAGTTTCCATAAAATAAACACTCTTAAAAAGAAACTTGTCTAGTTCCATGTTTTAGACAGCTTGACATTTCCTTGTTCCCATCCTTGACCCTATTCCACATTAAGTCCTGTGAAAAACATTTCAAAAAAAACATTGGGTGAGCATAAAAATCTCAGTAAGGGATACACAATGAAGGAAAACTGTTATTTTTTAAAAACAATTATGTAAACCATGAGTACTATAGAAAAGTAATACTTTTCACCTTTATGAATTAGTATAAACTCTTCAATGAATAAAATATCATTACATACCCTTTTTTAACCATAATATTACCATAAAAACCATATACATAACGTATAAAGGTAACTTGGGACATAAACATACTTAAATGGAATAACCATACGGTCGACATCCACACATATCACTTAATGGAATAGACATATGGCCGACTTCCATACCCAATGCATTGGAGTTTATAACGTAACCACCCATCCTAGTATTCAAGGCACCACCTATCATATGGTTTATCACGTTACCACCCGTCAAATGTCCAAGTACCATTATAAAATCATAAGACATAAAACAAAAATAATGGAATGAAAACATTTCCACATTTCGATCACAATATATCACTAAAATATATTATCATAACAAATCCATTATAAAAAATCATTTTCAATACCAAAATACATAAAAGATTATATGGTTTTTATTTAGGTTTAAAAACATTACAGCTTATTTTAGATGCCAAAGTCCAAATAATACTCACGGGGGCGGAAAAGGTCATTGTCACCGCGTGCGATAAAAGAAACATTCTTTTTTTTTTGTCATTTTGTAAAACGATTCCTAGAAAAAGATTCCTTTTATATAAAATTAAATGTCAAAGGGGTTTATACACTGTATAAAAGAAACCCTTGTATTAGAAAAAAATATGCCTCAATTAAAAGAGATTGAGACAAAGTCCCTTACAAAGACAGTATCCTTGGATTAAGGATAAATCAATTACATAATTATTTGTGACATAAGAATACACCAAATATAAGTGGATATTAAGTGTAAAATAATCATAAGTCATTCAAACATACTCGTAGAATGACATATTCAAGGATTACAAGTTTATCCCAAAGAATCAAAATTGGGTTAAGAAGTTCCCTTGCAAAAAATTTGACAGCCTAACGGCGTCACTTCAATATTCGGAAAATGATTTGATGAGAGATAAAAAGGGTATCTCATCACCTAGACATAAAATTTACATCAATAAGGATATATAATAAGATATCCCAACATCACAATATGTAAATTAAATGACCCAACAAAATAAGTCTTTTAAAAAGGGGAGGGTGAATGGTTCCCTTACCGACTTGGGTATCTTTCGAAACATACACCCCATGAATGAAGGACAATACAACATTGATGTAAATACTCATAAAATAATTTATATTACCCAAATAGTATAATAATGGGTATTAAATATACCAATCAAAGGAAATTGTGGCAAATTTAGCATAAATCTCACGGGAATAAAAGTGAGATGAAAAATCCCTTACGAAAACTCAGCAGCCTAACGGTGGCACTTAAAACTTCCAAAAATGGATTGATGAGATCAAATAGGGTCTCTAGTCATATTAACATAAACGGAACAGCAATAGGAACATAAAATAACATCCCTCAACATAACAAAGTGCAGATTAAAATAAGTGACATAAAGGAGTGTAGATAAATATAAAGATAGAGTTTGGATCTCTTAAGAAAATTCGGCAGCCTAACGGCGCCACTCAAAACATCCAAAATGGATTGATGAGAGAAAATAGGGTCTATAATAATATGAACAAAAAAAATAACAGTAAGAGTAATATAAAACAACATCCCAATCATAAGAAATATTAGCTTAAAAGTAATGACATAAAAGAGTGTACTTAAAAAGAAAGAGAGGGGTAGGATCCCTTACTTCACGTCTGACTTGTCTTGTTCGTTTCTTTATATTCCTGAATAATAAACTTTGTTCTATTTATAATTGCATAAATATCTCCATTAAATATTATTATTCAGTTCATTTCAAATATTATAATGTTATAATAATTGTTTAATAATGTTAGTTCACATCATACGTTTTTGCCGATGTTTGGTACATGAGTAAAAATTAAACTTGTTTGAAAATGATTGTCCACGTATTTATAAGTAAGTCATTTCTAGAATAGTATTAATGATTAAAATATCATATATATCTAGTAAATATTAATTTTAAAATATTACATAACATTTGGAGATAAAAAGTTAAAAGCACCGTTCATGGAGACGGTAGGCCGTACGTACGCATGAACGCTACTTTCATTTTTTTGTCATATTAATGGAATTAAAAATAAATGAGAGAGATATATATATATTATAATTCCAGTATAATATATATGTTATATAGGTCACATATATTCCTTAATTTCATTCTTTATACATTTCATTTATTGCATGAATGAGTCACATCACTTGAGGGGGCAGTAGTCCACACTTCCTCATAAGAAATTGTCGCATTTTTACAACATGCAAAGAATAAAGTTATGTTTTAAATATAAAATAAAGAAGAATATATTAAACATAAATACCATATATATCATATATAAAATACAGTGACATCAGAATGTCTTCCTTTTAAGATGTTAGAAGAATATTGAACAATCATCGTTACGTGAGGCAGCAAATCGCCAACCACAGAAATAGTATGTTCTTTAACCATTAGACGAAGGTGTGTGTAGGTTTATCTCTAATACTTCTCATAACAAAATCCTATTATATTTAATATACTGTTTTTGTTACAAAATAAAGGAATAAAAAAAGTTTAGGGGGTTGGAGAAGCAAAATAAAACATAAGAACAAAAGAGAAGACACAACCATTAAATCGGGTTACTCTTTTTGATTTGATCTCAAAGGCTTCCTTGGAAAGACTTCTATAAAAAGTGAGTCTTCTAGGAATAAAATATGGATTTAGAGAGACAAAATGGTCAGGGGTTGGCGGAGACAAAGGCTTGAGGGGTGTCGGTAAGGTGGTAGAGGTGGGGGCCCTTTATAAGAGGAGAGGAGGGGCACTCTTGGAAAGTTATAAACGGTTACTTTATTATAAAATGAGTTTCGGTTTTTAAAAATCCCACAATTATATATTTCAAGGTTATGGTAATACGAGTTCTAAATCCACCCATCGAATAGGTTTTTGACATGTTTAGGTCATAGATTTTACATTATCTTTTCATTTTATTTAAATCATTAAATAATGCGGTAATCGCTGCATCATCATGGTGTCATAAATAATTTAATTTATTTAATGTCTAAAAATTATAAAAAAAATATCATGATTTATGAAATATTTTTATCTTTCTAATTAATATTTATAGTAAAAAATATGACTTCTATAACCCCAAGTAAAAATTGTTTTTGTAAAACATCACAAGTTTGTGACATTTTAATTTTAACTTTAAATAAAAAGATATTAATGCCATTTTCCTACCAATGTGGCTATATGGGGTCCCCAAGTCGACCCATGGATTTTCTTGGTCCACCATGACTCGTAAAATAAGCGTAGGACATGTGTCAAGGTCATTTCATATTATTAAAACATTATTTTTACCTTAAATTACACTAATTATCTCTAATCGTGATTAAAAACATAAAAGTTTCTATTCACCAAAAAATTATTTTAATCCCATTGAACAACATTTTACTTTCTAATGAAAACCATGTATGTCATATTTTTTAAATTCAAAACATAGAGGTGGTAAAATTTCATTCAAACGAAAAATCAGTTTTTTAAGTACCATATAGTGGTTTCACTATTCATCAAAAATTGATGTTTTTCAGAAAAATACCAAAAAATAACCCTTAGATATATTTGATATTCCAAATTAAAAAATGATATATATTTTAAAATTTTCAAAACATATAAGTTACATTAATTAATTAAATAATTAATTCTTGTTGTCAGAACAAATAGCATGTTTTTATGAAATAATATATATCAAAATATTGACACTAGTTTAAGTCCAATTTCAAAGTGAAATTAATTCAAATGAAGAATATTAGATTAAATGGTAAAAATATATTCTAATTTATCTTTAAAACCAATTAAAAACATAATCTAATAAAATAATTAAATTAGATTAAAAATGGTTTTGAATTAAAATACAACAATTTTCACAATTCATTAAAAAATGAACTTTATCGGAAAAATAGAAAAAATTTACACAAAGTAAATTTTGATGTCCCGATTCTAAAGAAGAATCTTATTTTTTCAAATAAAACACATAAAATTGTCAAAAAGTGGATTTAAAAGAGGTTCTCTATCAAAAGGCGGTTAATCGACCTTTTAAAGAATATTAGAATGTTTATGCTTAAAATTGGATTCATTCACATTTTTAGTCCTCTAAAATTTATTGTAAAAAGTAAAAATATTTGACAAACATATATAATCATTTTGTAGTTAGTTCTGTTCATTCCAGTCATTACAACAACTAGGTGTTAACTACCATTTGAAATAAAATTATTTTATTATTAGAGTACAACGTAAGATTTCAAAGGAACACGTTGTTGCGTATTGGGTAAGCCATCGAGCATAGCATTCCCATTAAATTAATATTAACATTTTATTCAAAAATAGGGATAAATATAAAAATTTCGTATTCTTTATTTACCTGGGGTTTTACATCCTTCGCCCCTTTTGGGAATTGCATCCTTTCAATTTTAAAATTGGGATCAGAAACATAATTGGAAGTCCCACATCGGAACAAGATTCGGTAAAACAATCACTTTAAAAGAAAGAAAGAGAAGTACAGAGGTCACCTCAGTTAACCCATATTATGATTCAATTTAAGAAAACATGTATATGGAAGAAAAAGCAAAGGGTTATGTTCTGAGGGAGAGTGATAGAAAACATGTGTAGGAGAAAGTTATCAACAAGAAAATCACAAACATGTGGTGGGTTAAATAGTATTTGATTCCCCAGTAGGAAAAGTTAATAGACAACATTTTTGTTTTATGTTACTTTTGTTTGAGGATTTTATTTTTGATCTTAAGGAAACATACTTACTTGTCTTGTTGACATTTAGCTTTTTCAAAATTTCTTACACAAACTCATACTTTCTCCAAAAGATGAGTATTTAAGAAGACTTGTACGCATTAAGAGTACTATAATCAACATCTTGAGAATCACCTAATCCACAAAAGAGAACTATATATTTACCATGTATTTAGACCCTTACCAAAACAAAAATTGTTAGAAAAAGATCAGATAATCCATAAAAGGATAACCCTTTATAAAAAGAAAATATATTCTTAATCTCCAAAATTTGTCCAACAAAACCCAAAGTTCAACGAGGACCATTCGATAAACAATTAGTCCATAAAATTCTTCAATGTAAACCAAACTATGATTGAAACACAAATATTTGAAGGATTTATTCACATAGTCTTCCAAGGTACAAATTAACACTTATCCCTAAATAACATCAGTTGCTCTAAAAGTCTCATATTGAAAAGTAATTAACCTAATCACATATCCTCCCTGATAGGTTAATAATTTCCATAGATAACCCAAAATAAAATTACTCTTAATTCATAAAATCATATAACTAAAAAGAATAAGTCGTACTAACCGGGGACTTCATGTAGTCCAGTGGTAGGCGATATATACCAGTCGCACTTTGGTAGTGGGTTCGATTCCCGCAGCTTTTTTCGACGCAACGGGTTGTCACACGATCTGCGTGTTGTCCTTTTTATAAAACTCCAAAAATAACCCTAACATGTTTGAACATGAATAGTTTCCCTATACCTCTCATTTTCATCCAAATTCATTACGATATCAACATCTTAATTCTTGAAGTCTTATTTCACCACCATAAAATAAAATAAAACGATTCCCAAAATGTATAACAGCATACCTTGATCATGTCGTCCACTCAGTTTCATCATCATCTTGTTCACGTAGGTAGAAGTCCCATGCATTACAACAATGATTTAGAGATCCTTCAAAATCATTTGCTTCCTCCATCCAAATACACCTTGTACAACTTGGGTCATATGGGTGTTCATAGAAAAACATTTTTAGAAAATAATCATGTTTGACATATAATTCCAAAACATCTGATAAAACATGATTTCTATAAAATAGTCAAACAGAATTTGAGTTGAAACTTTCTATTATTGGTCCTTTTAGAATACCATAAGTATGTTCTGAGAGACTATATTTTAAAAAATATATAAATAGGTTGCCCAAGGGTCTCTTTCCTCTGCACCATTTTTAAAATCATAATATGCTTCAAATTCTTGTGATAAGGTAAATTTTTTGAAAATACGTTGATAATATTTACCTTTCTCGAAAATATGAGAATATTGTGAAAATATTATTTTCTTAAATACAACCCGTGATCCACGATGATAATGAGGTATAGTGGATATGTTTGATATCTCAAACAACTGCTTTCAAGTGATTTGTATTCTAGAAAAAGTTTCACAATCATCCGAACATGACGTTGCAATAATTATTGCAAGCATGTCATCAGGAAGAGATAGGAATTTAGTTTGAGATCCTCCTCCTTCCATTCGTAACTGACTTTACATGACCTAAATAAATGTTATAAAACAAGGATTTAACTAAAATTATAGATATAGGGACTAACCATGTGTCTAAGAAAAACTCCTAATCCCTTAAGTTGTCTAAACCGACCATTGATACCGACTATAAGGACCCAACCTTAACCATTACTTATTATTGAATTAAATGAATAATTCATATAGAGGATCTTTTCAGGTTTAGAGTTTTAGAGAATTAGGACATAACTATTACATCTCAAAAGATTACAAAGTAGACACTTCTACTAAGTTTCCATAAAATAAAAACACTTAAAAAGAAACTTGTCTAGTTCCTCGTTATAGATAGAATGACGTTTCCTTGTGCCCATCCATGAACTTATTCCACATTATGTCCTGTGAAAAACATTTCAAAAAAACATGGGGTGAGCATAAAAAGATCCGTAAGGGATACACAAAGAAGGAAAACATTTAGTTTTTCAAAACAATAAGTAAACCATGAGTACTTTATCAAAGTAATACTTTTCCCCTTTATGAAGTAGTAGAAACTCTTCAATGAATAAAAGATCATTACATACCCTTTTAACCAATATATTACCATAAAAACCATATACATAACATTTAAAGGTAACTTGGGACATAAACCTACTTAAATGGATTAACCATACGGTCGACTTCCACACATATCACTTAATGGAATAGCTATACGGCCGACATCCATACCTAATGAATTAGAGGTTATAATGTAACCACCTATCCTGGTTTTCACGACACCACCCGTCATATGGTTTATCTGGGAACCACCCGTCAAATGTCCATGTACCTTTATAAAATCATAAGACACAAAACAAATACAATGGAAAGAAAACATTTCCACATTTCGATCACAATATATCAATAAAATATATTTTTATAAAAAATAAATTATAAAAAACCATTTTCATTACCAAAATAAATAAAATTGTATATGGTTTTTATTTACTTTTAAAAACATTATGTCTTGTTGAGGAAGCCAAAGTCCAAATAATACTTGCGTCGGCAGAAAAGGTCGTTGTCACCGCGTATGTTAAAAGAAACATTCATTTTTGTCATTTTGTAAAACTCTTCGTAGAAAAAGATTCATTTTGTATAAAATTAAAATTAAAAGGGGATTATACACCATATAAAATAAATCCTTGTATTGGAACAAAATATGCCTCAGTGAAAGTAGATTGAGATGAAGTCTCATACAAAGACGGTATCCTTGGATTAAGGATAAATCAATTACATAATTTTGTGTGACAAACGAATACACCAAATATAAGTGGATATTAAATGTAAAACAATCATAGGTCATTCAAACATTTTCATATAATGACATATTCAAGGAGTACAAGATTATCCCAATGAATCAAAATTGGGGTAAGAAGTTCCCTTGCAAAATATTTGACAGCCTAACGACGTCACTTCAAAATTTGTAAAATGAGTTGATGCGAGATAAAAAGGGTATCTCATAACTTGGACATAAAATTTACATCAATAAGGATATAGAAGAACATATTCCAACATAAAAATATGTAAATTAAAAGTCCCAGGAAAAGAAGTCTTTTAAAAAGAGGAGGGTGAAAGGTTCCCTTACTGACTTGGGTATCTTTCGAAACATACATGCCATGAAAGAAGGAAAATACAACATTGATGTAAATACTCATAAATGAAAGTATGTTACACAAATAGTAGAATAATGGGAATTACATTTACCACTCAACGGAAATGGTGGCAAATGTATCATAAATCTCACGGGAATAAATGTGAGATGAAAAATCCTTTACAAAAACTCGGCAGCCTAACGACGCCACTTAAAACATCCAAAAATTTATTGATGAGATCAAATTGGGTCTCTCATCATATTAAAATAAAATTTACATAAATAGGAATATAAAATAACATCCCCCAACATAACAAATAGGAGCTTAAAAGAAGTGACATAAAGGAGAGTACTTAAAAATAAATAGAGAGGTTGGATCTCTTACAAAAATTCAGCAGCCTAACGGCGCCACTCAAAACATCCAAAATTGATTGATGAGAGAAAATAGGGGATCTCATCATATGAACATAAAAAATTACATTAATATTAAGAAAAAATAACATCCCAATCATAATAATGATGAGCTTAAATTGAATGATATAAAAGAGTGTACATAAAAAGAAAGAGAGGGGTAGAATCCCTTACCTCAAGTCCAACTTGTCTTGTTCGTTTCTTTATATTCCTGAATAATAAACATTGGTCAATTTATAATTGATTACAAACCTTAATTAATGATTTTTATTGAGTTCATATCTCATATTATAATGTTATAATAATTGTTTAATAAAGTTAGTTCATATTAGACGTTTTAGCTGATGTTTGGTACATGAGTAAAAAATGAACTTGTTTGAAAATGATTGCCAATGTAGTTATAAGTAAATAATTTCCAGAATAGTATTAATGATTTAAATATCATATATATCCAGTACATATTCATTTTATACTATTCCATAACATTTGGAGACAAAAAATGAAAAGCACCGTTCATGAAGACGGTAGGTCGTACGTACGCATGAACGCTACTTTCATTTTTTTGTCATATTAATGGAATTAAAAATAAATGATATATATATATATTATAATTACAGTATAATATTTATGTTATATAGGTGAAATATTTTCATTAATTTCATTCTTTATACATTCCATGTATTGCATGAACGAGTCACATCACTTGAGGGGGTGGTAGTTCACACTTCCTCATATGAAATTAATGCACTTGCACAACATGCAAAGAATAAAGGTATGTTTTAAATATAAAATACAGAAGCATATAGTTAATATAAATACCATATATTTTATATATAAGATATAGTGGCATAATAATGGCCACCTTTAATGGTGTTAAAAGAATATTGAACAATCATCGTTTCGTAAGGCAGAAAATCGCCAACCACAGAAACAGAATGTTCTTTAACCATTAGACCAAGGTGTGTGTAGGTGTAGCTATAATACATCTCATAAAAACATCCAAGTATATTTGAGATACTGGTGTTGTTACAAAATAAAGGAATAAAAATATTTTATGGGTTTGGAGAAGCAAAATAAAACATAAGAACACAAGAGAAGACACTACCTTTAAATCGGGTAACTCTTTTTGATTTGAGCTCAAAGGCTTCCTTGGAAATAATTCTACCCAAAGTGATGCTTCTATGAGAAATAGAGGTACATGGAGAGACAAAATGGGCAGGGTTTTTCCGATACAAGGGCTTGAGAGGTGTGGGTTAGGTGCTAGAGGTGTGGGCCATTTATAAGATGAGAGGAGGAGAACTCTTGAAAAGTTATAAAAGGTTACTTTATTATAAAATGAATTTCATTTTTTAAAGGTCCGAAAATTATATATTTCGAGGATAAGGTGATAATAGTTCTAAATCCACCCATCCAAAAGGTTTTTGACAAGTTTAGGTTTTCAATTTTACATTATCTTTTCATTTTATTTAAATAGTTAAATATTGAGGTAATCGCTGCATCATCATGGTGTCATTAATAATTTTATTTATTTAATGTATAAAAATTATAAAAAAATTATCATGATGTATGAAATATATTTATCTTTCTAATTAATATTTATAGTAAAAAATATGACATGTATAACCCCATATGAATTTTTATTAGTAAAATAACACATGTTCCTGGCATTTTAATTTTAACTTTAAATAAAAAGTGATTAATGTCATTTTCCCACCAAAGTGGGTCCATGGGGTCCCAATGTTGACCCATGGATTTTATGGGTCGTCCATGACTCATACAATAAGGGTAGGAAAAGTGTCAAGGTCATTTAATATTATTAAAACATTATGTTTACCTTAAATTACACTAATTACCTCTAATTACAATTAAAAACTTAAAAGTTACTATTCCCCAAATAATTATTTTTATCCCATTGAAAAAAATTTAACTTCCTAATGAAAACCATGTATGTCTGATTTTTTAAATTCAAAATAGAGAGGTGGTAAAATTTCATTTAAACAAAAAATCAATTTTTTTAAGTACCACTTAGTGGTTTCATTATTCATCAAAAATTGAGGTTTTTCAGAAAAATACAAAAAATTCACCCTAAGATATATTTGATATTCCGAATTCAAAAATGATGTTTATTTTAGAAAATTCAAAAAATATATGTTACATTAATTAATTTAATAATTAATTCTTGCTGTCAGAACAAATAGCATGTTTTTATGAAACAATATATATCCAAAGATTGACACTAGTTTAAGTCCAATTTCAAAGTGAAATTAATTCCAATGACCACTATTGGATTTAATGGTAAAAAATATTCTAATTTCACTTTAAAAAATTTTCAATAGACAATATTATCATATAAATAAATTAGATTAAAAAGAGGTTTTGAATTAAAATACATCATTTTCACTATTCATTAAAAAATGAACTTTATCGGAAAAATACCAAAAAATTACACAAAGTAAATTTTGATGTCCCGATTATAAAGAAGAACTTTATTTTGTCATATATAACACATAAAATTTTCAAAAAGTGGATTTAAAAGAGTTTCGCCATCAAAACACAGTTAATCTACCTTTTAAAGAATATTAGAATGTTTACGCTTAAAATTGGAGTCATTTGAATTTTTAATCCTCTAAAATTTATTGTAAAAAGTAAAAATATTTGAAAAACATATTTAATCATTTTGTAGTTAGTTCTATTCATTCTCGTCATTACAATGGCTAGGTGTTAACTACCATTTAAAATAAAATTATTTTATTATTAGAGTACAATGTAAGATTTCAAAAGAACTCGTTGTTGGGTGTTGAGTAAGCCATCGAGCATAGCGTTCACTTTAAATTAATATCAACATTTTATTCACAAATAGGGATAAATATAAAAATGTCATGTTCGTTATTTACCTGGGGTGTTACACTAATTCCACTACAACCCCCAAAAGTTACATACCAGGCTCATGGAGTTGGGGGATTGGGGAGGGAATAGTTCCATATGGTCATTTCATACAACCTAGGGACACCAGGGATGATCCATGGAACTATTTTTGTCTTTTCTACTTAAGATTCCATACTTATAGGTACAAGTTCCATTCATTCCTTCCTCACCACATGTATTGTACAAAACCTTTATAATTTGGTCGAGTTGTGGACTCGACACTGAGGCTTGTAGAAACCTACTGGGGAAGAATCGATGATCACACATCTTTGAAAATATTTTGACAATTCCTTTGGTGGATTGAGTTTTGGTTGTATCCTCTTGGTGGAAACATCGAGGCCTTACATCATCATTCTTGGTATGGATTTTCTATCTTCGATCCATGCCCATATTGACTTCTTTAGGAGAAGTATGCAACGTGTCCACAATGATGGAATGATGTTTTCCATTGTTAGTGAAAAGGAAGTACAAGTATCATTTAATGGGCTCATGCATAGGAGGGTACAAAGAATCACTCATGTGTTGGCTAACCTTGCCCACGGAGTAGTAGTTGTTTTGTTCTTCTAGTTTCAAGAAGTAGTGGAAGAGTGCGTGGAGGTCTTTCAGGATGATGTTCAAGGATTACCTCCCTTTTGAGAGATAGACCTCAGTATCGACTTTCACCCTAGGATAACATCGATATCCTCATCCATGTATCATATGATCTCGACAGATCTTCACAATCTGAGGATGTAGTTAGAGGATTTGAATATTTTGGTATTCGTAAGCTCGTTTGATTCACCCTAGGAAGTCATAGTTCTTTTTTCTTAGATGGAATATGAGGGATTGAGGTTTTTTTGGAGTACTAGAAGCTAATTCAGGTAATAGTGAAAAAAATTTATCCAATGTCATGGAACGAACACTTCTTTGATCATCTGAGAGAGTAAAATGGTTCTCGATGGTGGGCGTTGGATTGGGTTACCACCATTTATGTTTACAAGATGAGGTTATAACAAAGATGGATTTCATATATCTCTATATTAACCATGAGTAATTTGTGATTCCTTTCTGTGTGACAAATTTTGGAACAATGTTCATAGGACTTATGAGTAGAATCGTCCAGCCATTCCAAGACTGATTCGTATTAGTCTTCATGAACAACATCCATGTGTACTTGGTGTTAGTGGAGGAGCATGCAAGACACCTTTGGATAGTTCTATACATACTCTTGTAGAGCCATTTTTATGGGAAGCTCTAGAAGTTCCAATACTAGATATAGGACGTACACTTTCTAGGACATGCTATCTCTGTAGATTGAGTAGTAGTGGTCCCATCCAAGGAAGATGCAGTGTTATCATGTGATCTACCCCAGATTGCAACAGAGGTGTAGAGCTTCCTTGGGCTGGGAGGATACTACCTGATATTTATCCCTAATTTCCCATGGATATCGGCACTAATGACAACCTTGACCAGAAATTGGAAGCCATTAATTCAGATGAAGAAGATCCATTATGCATTCCAGCTATTGAGGATGAGATTGACAAGCACACCGATATTATGATTTCATGTAGTGGGTGTCTAGTACTTACTTTTCTATGACACATCACTGAACGGGCTTGGATGTGTACAGATGCTGAAGTGGTCAGTGATTTTTTATGGTTCGCCTTATCTAAGGCCTCATGAGTAGAACTATGTGACCCCTGATTGTGAATTGAAAATAGAAGTCTTTGCATTGAAGATGTGGTGACAATACCTAATGGGCGATGATTTAACCTCTAAACGTACCAAAATATCCTCAAATACATTTTCTCAGAAAAGAATCTAAATATTAGGTAGAGGGAATTGCTAGATTTCCTCTAGAATTATGACTTCGAGATCATCTATAATCCTTGGAAGAGGAACATTGTGGTAGATGATCTCTTCAGGATATCGAGTTGGCAACTACTGAGAGGGGTATCAGGAAGTTGGACTCACTATAGTTACACATCGTGGACAGTAAAGATTCAGTTTATCTCTAGTTGATGGATGTCACCCCTCCACTATTATGGTGAGTTAGAGAGGTACAAAAAGGGGATGCTGACTGCGAGATACTACGTGTACAATTATCCATAAGACATGCTCATAATAGATATTAGCAAGGTGGGGAGCATGAAATCATTTTTATAGGTCAACCAGTTCTTTCAGTGGAATTGTGAGAGGTGGTTCTGAGGGAGTTTTATACATCCCTCTTGGAAGTACATCCTGGATTAGAAAAAATTTACCAGTAAATCTAGTGTCAGCTCTTGTAGACATGTATTACGAAGGTAGTGGCAGAGATTGTTTCATGATGTCTTATGTTACAAAAGGTGAAGGCTGAGAACCACGTTTTTTTTGGGTTAGTTAACCCCATGAATGTGATGCATTGGATGTCGATGGAATTTTTAGGGGCTTAATGATGAGCTTTCCATGGAAATCCATAGGACATGATTGGATTTTGGTGGTCAATTCCCACCTCACCAATTTATCCCACGTCCTAGTTATCTGAGAGAAGGGATCCTTAGAGAGATAGGGACGCCTCTACATGTCTGACATATTTAAGCTTCATATATTCTCTTTGATGTTAGTCACATAGGATAATTCCCATTCCACATCCCGATTGTGTAAGAGAATACCGCAGGTGATTGGGACTCAGCTACTATTGAAAACAAATTTCCATCCCTAGACAGATTGTCATATAAAAAGATCTATTCAAGTTCTGTAGGATATGATGTGGGCTTGTATCATGGATTTTGGTCATATTTATAAGGACTACCTACCACTGGTGGAGTACACGTACAACCACAGCTACCACTCCACCATCGAAAATGGACATGTTTGAGGATTTATATGGGAGAAACTGTAGGTCACCACTTTGCAAGACCATCCCTAATGTATCATCATCAAGGGTCTAGAGTTTGTGTGATCTTCCACTGAGGTGTTGTAGATAATCTAGGAGTAGATGATGACTTCACAGAGTCGGAAGAAATATTATGTTGATAGACGTCAGACACCATTGGAGTTTGAAATAGGAGAATATGTCTTTCTTCAAGTCTCCCAACGATGAGGGTTATGGATATTTTGTTGGGGCATATAGTTTTCCTTGAGGTTCCTCATCCCATTACAGATATAACATATAGATGAAGTGGTGGTGTACTAAATTTCTCTACCGCTATAGTTGCACCGGGTACATGATGTCTTCCACATGTCGCAGCTAAGAAGGTACGTATATTACCCATCACATGTCATTGACTAGGGCAAGATGGACATCGAGGACGGAGCGACCATTGAAGAGTAAAATGTAGAGATCAATGATTCGAAGGAGAGGATCCATTGGGGGGGGGAGTGATACCATTATTCCATTTTTGGTGGCAAAATGGGAATTTTTAAGAGAACATGGGGGAGTGGGAGGCTCAGATTCATACACAATACCATCATCTGTTTCAATAGAAATTTGTTTTGTCTTTTCAGTGATGTAAATACCCTAAAGTGGTGGTAATATAATGTCTCATATTTTCCTTGTATTATTATTTTTATATTATTTGGGTTTCATAGAGGTCCATTCTTTGCGATGGTGTGCGATTCTGAGACCCTGGGTTCCTGGAATAAATGTATGGAATAATTTATACTTTTAAATTGTGTGCGTGAGCAGTTTTATTGAAAATGTGGAATAAAAATTTAACGATTTCCCAAATTAGAAATCAGAGGGAACTGTTGCATTCAGAACAACAACCTTACCACATGAGGGGCCCAGCATCGACCGACATGGGTAAACTACATAAGATGGTTTTTGGACATTTTAAAGGAAATGAAATAACTAATAATAGATTTTTGTTTAAACATTTTATTAATATAATTTCCTAATACAATAAAATTAATAACTGCTTATGGAAGATTCACAAGTTTAGCCAGATAACCCTACTAATTGAAGATTTCCATTAGAGTTTTGGAGGAGGACCCATTGGCGGATGACGACAAATCGATCGGTCGACACTTCTCATATTTGATGAACCTTTCCAGAAAAAAGCCACAAAAATCATTATTCAATCGAATATAGGTTGGGTCTTCCTTATATTGATTTTTTCCCATTCTCAGATTAAATGGAAAATGTCGATCAACCCATGAATTTCTTGATCCGCAGATCATTCTTTCATTGGATAGTGGTTTATTTTTTTTTTCTCTATTTTGATTTGTGGAATTAATTCATGATGATTAGAATATGTGTTTTTTATTCTCTCTGTTAAAACTACTAACAGAAGTGGATTTCTTCCATGAAAAACAATAATAGAGGTTCACTCCTCTTCATCTTTATTGAATTTATTCTCGTTTTCCCCAATGTTATTGTCATTCTTCATGGGTATACTAATAATAGGTCATTGAAAATCCATTTCACAATGGAATGATCGCAAACTAGAGATCGATCATCATGAAGACCTAGCGGAGGTGTGACTATGATAGAAGATGAAAAATCAAACCAGGTCAAGGTTGGTTTTTTTTCAAGTGTTCTTCTTGTGGGTGGATTAAGACTCATTTTTGGGGCTGATCGGATGCCTGAAACCAACAGAAACAGCTATGGGATGCTAGGATGACCTCAAACCTAGATAATCATGATGATAAAATGATTGAATCAATGATATTCTGAGCACTAGAGGCACAACAACAAAGAACAACGATTCTGGAAAATTACAGTACACACAGTGTGAGTCCAGAAGAACATAGTGTGTGGGGTCGGCTCATTGGATTATAGGTTTTTGTGATATAATAATCAGAGAAATATTGTTTGACCATAGTAACATGGTGTGTGAGGTTTTTTGTGGATTGAGCATGTATATCTAGATAAAAAAAAGACAAAATGTTGAGTACAGGACATGTACTCCACCACACTGCTAGGCCTGGCCAGATACATGGACCAACCTGTGTACTGGTACACATTATAGGACACACTAGTTAAAACCTTTTATGGTAACTTGGCCAACATACCCATAGTATTACCCAGATAATGGAACATATTGTGTCATGCTCTTACATGTCCTGTATACATCCTTCTACATAACATGACATGGCATGGCATGTTGTACGTTCATAGTACATAGGGTCATATGCCACTGCCTGTGACCCTTATACACACATTTTACCTTTCTCTATATGGACTGATTAACTTCTCCACCATTCCTTGGACAAACACTATTTGGTTTAGTGACCCCTTTTCCCGTTCCCTTGATTGTTAGGTGTCATTTCTATTAAATGAATTGTGATCCCTTTAGCAGGAATTTGTAGATAGAGTCATAATCCCTTACGGAGGCATGTGGTAAGATATTTTCCCCATTCTTAACCCTAGGTAGAGTTAGGTATCGATGTGGAAAATACTACCAGATGTAGATCCTCTACATAGCAGGTGAATCTAGATGAGTCGTGATATCATCCAAGGCCCTAGTTGTGATCCTTATCTGTGTATCATGATATTTTATCACTCAGGAGTGTGTCCTCCTTGAATGAGTATATATTTTCTCTCATTAGGTCTATTAAGTCATCTATCTATGTCCTGGATTTTCCCGATGATGAACACTTCTTGGACAGATTTCATCAGAGATATCAGATTGGTGGAGTGATTTCACCGAGACATGTTCTTTGTGGAATCTTTTAATTGAATCCCAAGAATGGGTATGCGGTCATTATAATTTACCTCTAAACTATGGGTCTCGGTTTCGAGTATATCGATATGTATTTCTCTTGTAATATGTTCAATAGTCATATAAAGAGTAGAGCTGACTATACCTTTATTTTGTGATTTTTCTTTATGGTTTTCATGGTCCCCTATATTGTATTGTTATACTCACCCCTGCATGGGGTTTTCCCGCACATATCATGTCCTATCCAAAATAGAGGCCTTTTGATGAATTCACGGGTAGACTAATACCATACCAATGTTTCTGAGTTGTTTATAGGACGATGTGTTATTAAAACTATGACCATTGGTCCCAGTAAATATTGTATTGCTTACAGGTTGGAATTTTTAGTTGGCAGAATATTTTTTTGTTGTGCATGTATTCTAGCCAAGAGTATATTCAACACATAACTTCTTGTTGTACTATATTTGTTGGTCAGGGTGGTATGCATGGATTTTTATTACTTACTAGTTTTTACATTTCATCATTTTTGTGCATGGAGATATGTTTTTGTGTACATGTACCAATAAAATTCATCTGATGTTAGAAAAATGCCTTCTCAGGGCTAGTCACAAGCCCATGGACTATTGAAAGCGGGCATGGGGAGTAACCATGTGTGCCCTAATAGGATGATTCGTGACATATCTCTCACCCATCCTTTGATCTTGTTATATATATTACAATTAGTGTAATGATGAGATCAAACACTCATTGGTAGTATAGTTTTAGATTTTTTTTTAAATTGATCTTCTTAAAAAAAGAATAAAATGAAAAACAACACTTGAATAATATATTTTTCTGTATTTTAGTGATTTTTGTTATTTGTAAATATTTAAAAATTTAATCCCCTTCAATTTTTTCCATATATTGTCTTAAATTTTGTTTCCATTTAAATGTGTTTTCCACTTACTTCCATGTATCATTTTATAAAAATCACTTCATATAATTTCCATGTTATTGTTTTTTCATTTTTCTATCTATTTTCCATTATATTTCTATTATCCCATGGCTACTAAAATCAGATAAAACCCTCTTGACTCTTTTGAACATTATAATAAAGAATTATTGATAAGATCTATTTAAAACATTAAGATTCAAACTTTTCATTGGTCAATGAGTGAAGCCCCATAAGTATACTTTTATCGTCTCAAGTGGACTGGGTTATGAGTTCCTACATTATTCATTTATAATTTTTTTCATAGAAAATGATTTGTTTTTTATGACATAGTTTATATATTAATTAATTTTGGAAATCATTATGGAGTAGTGAACTAGTCAAGACACCATGACATGGAGACTATTTTTTTTTATAATTTTGGCATGTAAAAATGGTTTCTTGATGTTTTTATTTTTTATGTACATGAGGAAATGACAATGAATATGTGTGGGGGTGGGTTGATGATATTAATTTATTAATTAATTTTTATCATCTCTAATTATCTATTTTTAAATAAAATTAAATAATATTTTTGGAATGGCCATTTCTTATTATTAAATACAATTCTTGAACAATATTTGAATTAATCCAGATTCAATTCAATTTACAGTTTGAATCAAAACTATAAAACTACTTATACAAATTATGTTATTGTTATATTATTGGGATCCTAATTTAATTTACTAAAAATAATTCCGCATAATTATTGGAAAATTCAAATATCTAAAGGTTCATATGGACCACACATAAAGTCCCAATGAATCGATCAATGAATCTACACCAGTAGTGATGTTTTATATTATGATTTAACTCTAGAAGTGCAAAATTGTGTATTATTCACAATAAGTCGATGGGAATTACATTCAAACATTGATAAAAACTTAAATTCCTATACCAACAATAAGTGGCCCAAATGATGTATTAATGTCTACCACATTATTCAACCTGGGATTTGAAAACATCCAACTGGTGTTGTCATTGTCCAATTATAATCATCAAAATTTGTCAATATTTTTTTGGGTTAAATTACAATATGTGTAATCGAAAATTTTTGTAATAAATAGTTATTATTTTACATAATAATCAGGGAAATAAATACATTCACATTTTTACCATGGAAAAACATCACCCACAACTAGACAACCATACATGGTTTGGGAAAATAGTCAAAACATTTCCCCAAAATGTCAAAAGGCCTCCAAATACTGAGCGTGTTATTTCAATATCTATATATATATATATCTAAGTCATTTAAAAAGAACATTTCTCTATACAAGGGTATATAAAATGTGAAATGGTTGATCCAATAAAGGGGATATTTTGGATGGAAAACAGTCTACCACCATAGGCTATAAATGAATCATCCTCTTCTCCTTACATGGGGTTGGTATTTCAAAAAAGAATAATGAGATGTGAAATGAATATAGAAGTTAAAATCGCATATGAGAAATTTCACTAATCTTTTTTCAATAATAGAGACCACAACTACTCTTTTCGTTTCAAAATATTTTGACTTGTTTTCATTTGAAATCATAAATATCTATTTTCTTTTCAATTCAATATAATTCATATTTCATCTATAATTTATCTTTCATGAAAAAAACTTTGTTTTGTAATTTTTATTTTCTTAAATTTTTTTAAATCATGTTGATGTCCATTCCCTTCTATTTCATTATTATTCAACCAAATCTGTCTTTCTAACTCTCTTCAATATTCATGTGCATGTTTATTACTCAAATCTTTTCTTGTACAATTATTTTTATTCCCCCTATAAATCATAACCATAAGTATCATAATACATGTTATCATTGATTTAAATGTTCTATTAATCATCCATTGTGAAGAGTAATAATTTTGGGATATCATGTGATTGATACCTTTTTCTCAATAAATATTCATTAGGTTAACATAGTGTATACTAAACTTAAAATGTAATTTATTAATTATGATTTTTAAATTTATGGATTCCATGGATTAATAGAACCATAAACATAGTACCATATTTTGGTGTTTATTGTGTTTATAATATATTTATTGTTATGGATTTTATTAATTCCTCTACAAATGGAAATTAAAATAAAAATCGTCTTGGGATGTGGCTGTTCATTTAATGAATTATTATGAAAAGGTCAAGAATATAGTAAGCATTAATCATTATTGATGATATCTAACAAATATTTATCAAATTATTATATCAAACATCATCCCTAAATCAATTTTTTTATTCTCTTCAAAACAGACACCCCCATTAAAAATATTAATCAAAAAACAATTGCCTATAAAAATGTATTATCACCAAGGATTTGACCAGAGGTCCACAATACACATTAAAAGTGAAATATACTCATGAATGGTCAATAGCTAAAATATTTTAGTACATCACTACCATTAATGAATTAAACATAAATATTCTGTAAGAATGATAAAATTTTAAAATAAACCCTCACCACCATGGTAAATTATTAATCCTAACCCCCGTGAAAGAAATAAATTCAACATAAATATTAAATTTTGCGAATATAAAAATATTCATGATATAACATTTGAATGGGGAAATAGAACCCCTCATATAAATAAACAGTTTCATAATACTGAATATGTCTTAATGTAGTTCAAATTGAGTTGGGATTTGTTACAATGATTATAAATTTGAAGTGAAATTAATTCATTGAATTGATAATGTGTAGACATTTACATCAAAATAAATTTTTAAATAAAATTAAAATTAAAAAATTCATTATATATATATTCATATAATATCAAATACATCAAAGAAGTAATGTATCCAAATGAAAGGAAACTGTTATAAAAAATACCTTACAACTTGTTAACGTTCATGTCAAAACCCGTTTGATGAAATAATAATAACTTATAAATAAACTACCATTATGTATGAAGTACTGATGATGGAAAATGTAAAATAAAAATAATATACACCATATTCATGAAATTTATTCAATAAAAATATTCCTCAATGATAGAAAATTGAGATGAGATACCTAACATCACGGACAAATTCCTTCATAAATGTTTCAACCCCCTATATCTAAAATATATATTTATTATAAATAATTTATAGAACCATAATCATATTTATATAAATATAAATATTATTTTATTTTATCACTTTTTTACATTTTTATTAAAAATTATTTGTTGAAATAATTATTATTTTTAAGAACTGCTTTATTTTTTATGTATGTTATAGTTCAAAAGTTTCATTCGCTATAAATTGACCCTGTTTACATCATCTTCATATACTAATAATGATATAAATATCATATATAATAATTATATATATTTTTAGACTCATCCTTAAATGTAATATATTTAAAAATGAATTAAATCGTCTATAAAGACGATATAGAAATTTTACAAATGAATGTTGTTCTCATTCTTTGATTGATGCAATTAAATATTTTTAAATATTAATTAAATAATATATTAATATATCATATATCATATAAATAAAATATATTCAATAAATACTTTGTTATTACAATCTATGTAAAAATAAACTTTTAAATGAATCATATCCTTTAATGGCGGTGATAGTCAATGCTTACCCATGAGAAACATCATCATTTTCTAAGATATTGGATGGCATGAATATGTAGATGATACAATAATTCCAGAAATAAAATTATGTCATAAATATCATATATATATATATATATATATACATTTATTCCATCATTATGTAAGAACATTAATTGAATTGGTGAAAATCATATTATATATGTTCTTTTAAAGTATTTCACTGTACAAATGATTAATGACATCATTTCCCATTAAATAGAAGTGGATATTAATATAGGTTAATACATTAAAATAATAACATCTCATTTTATGTGATATATTGGTATAATTATTATTTCAGATTTTATTGTCATTTTAATGAGGTAGCAAAAAAAATTGAAATTAAAATTCATGGTAATGAACTATACCTCTTCTTCATATGACCTATTTTTGATTATAGAAAAAATATTTCTATGATAGTTTTATGATATAATATGAAGGGCCAAGGAGAATTTTAACCACTAATATTGGGGGGGAGGGGTCAATAGTGTTACGTTTACAATTTTACAATTGTTTGATATTAAACTCAGTTGACATACTAGGATCAAATAAAATCTTATGATGAATGTACATATACCGAATGCTATTATATTACTTATAATATGAAAAAAATATTTTTACAATGGTTATACTGAAGATGAACCTACTCCTTGTCATGATTAGTTGGACTCCTGAATCACATATTCATTACTATAACCAAAATCAGTTACAACATAAGTTTCTTCACTTTTATAGAATCCCATTATGCTTTCCATAGTCCCATATGAACAACAGTTTAAAATAGCCTTATTAAAAATATGATAAACCAAGAACATATGAAATAACTCTTTTGAATATTGATTTATTTGACAAGAAATTATGTAGATATTTATTTTGATCCATTGAGATAAATAACATATCATATGATCAATAATTGATGAACTCCACAGAACATGATCTTCCTCAAAATTCTATTTATTGAAATCTCAATATATGCTCCTCCTAAAATGATTATCTCAAATAAATTTTAGGTAGAATTTCATAATATAAATTCCTCATATAAAATGTTTCCTTCCACACACTATTTTTATGATTATATATTTCTTATCTAATTTATATCTCCACATATATATATAATGCAGCAAACTAATAGCACCAGATTTTATTGATTCTAGAACATGTTATCAAGACATAGTGTGAGAAAATATTTTTCCAAATATAATATTTGTTTACTTCATTACTTGTAAAAATAATATATAAATCACATCTTCATATATGGGTAATAGATATTGGTTATAAATCTAGATATCGCAAAAAAATTCATTCTTGCAAATAATTTCATAAAATGGTTCACTACCATAAGAGACAAACATCCAATGAATCTCCATATATCGACATGGATGTATAATTATTTTTTGATATATCAACTAGTATTCTATCTACATATTATTATAGTCACATAAAAACTCAAATGACCACATAAGTGATTGCCATATTCCATATACTCTTCACAATATCTTATCATTCACATATGTGATTCAAAAAAATCACAAACATTCCTATACACTCTCCTCTTGCATTGTGTATAAAATTTTTCATGAATTTTCATCATCATGATTACAAAAAAATCACTTCTCCCGAAAATCATCTCTTCTATAAAGGAGGTTCACCATATAGCATCACCACCCAAAAATAATTTCATTTTAAGTCATTCATGGGATTATTTATACACCATGAAGTAGCATCCTTCATGGTAGAAACTTTTTCATATGTGAGGTATTCACCTCTAAAATATAAATTCTCTTGAAGAAATCATCCTACAATATTCATCATCACAAAAAAAATTATTACTTTGAGGAAATTTTTTTAAAAAAAAAAACAACAAACTCTATAATAATCACGAAACATCCAAAAATAAAGATGATATCACGAGTAATTTTCCTACAAACCGTTGATATTATGGGGTTTCTTTTGTGAAGGGTTTGTTCACATGAATAAATAATATAACTCTCACGAAATTAGTTGAATTGAATTAAATTGTGCGATCAGATCAGATGGTTAACATAATTTTTTTCTTTTTTATCAGTATATGACCAGTACCCATGATCTTTTATCTCACAAAAAAACATAAATAAAATATGGGTTCAGTTAATCATATAAGTCTCTCCACTTCACCATCAATCCAACACCAAGGTCAAAAACTATATTTCACTACATAGTAATCCAATAGGTGTTGTGACACATGAGATCAATGGGAACACCTTGTGGGCCTTCTCGTGCAAACCATAAATGCCTTCAGGCGTGCACTTTTCGAGAAATATACCAGATCCTATCGATGGGGTTATACACAACCCATCGCTACCTTTTGAGGGGATTTCTATAGTTTGATTTCCGATTGGGGGATTCTTCGTTATGGTTCCCAAATGCTTGGTAGAGTTCTTGCCTTGGTGGATCCCTTGTTGCATTAATTCTTTTATGAGCCACACTTAAATGAATGCATAGATATATTATATGTTTCTTAATGACGAAATTACAAACCTTACCAACTATAATTTCCTACCACTATAAACTCATAAAATCCAAAATTCATCTCCATTAAAATCTTATAATTTTTTGGTAATCTATGTGTCCACAATGACACATCCCATTATTTATTATTATCAGCACAATAGTCATCAATGTCAAATATAAATATAAAAATTACAATCATTACATATAATTAAATATAATATGAACCCATAACAATTCACTTGAAATCACTACATTATTCATATTATTTCATCCAAATTACCACATAATCCATAACTCAGCAAACACATAGTGACATAATGTAAAAAAACAAATCTTTTTGGTTTAAAATATATGATATTATATATTTTTGTTAGTATCTTTTAATATAGATCTTGTGACATAATATTTTTTATATTTGTATCATCATTACACCCATTTGATGAAAATAAAATTCAAAGGGAATTTTTTTAATTCATATCTCTTATGTTTTCTAAAAAACAAATTTTCTTTTTTAGTGTAAATAGGGAATAACATCATATGAAACTTTGAATATCACCTTTAACTAATCACCTCGATTTCTATATGGGAATAACTAGTGTAGAAAATATGAGAGATACAACCAATTATATCAAAATAGTCATTAAAATATAAATTCATGTGAAAATAAATTTTATAAAGAGTCAATGGAAAAACAATATCGTGCAAAAAATTTATTAAACAGTCCAAAGATTAGGTTCAAAAAAAAATAAACCTTCTAAAAATTTACTCAATGAGAAACTCAACATAAATAAATTTAGTATAGAATGTGATATGATTCTGAATAGCTAACTCATGATTAATAAATTATCCCCCTCAAGAAATGCATCCACTATTATCATCATTGAATAAAATTGATTTTATTATAAATACATCTCCTTCAATTCCTTAATTTGTTAGAACAACACATAAAAATGATAGGGATTAAAAAGATAACTCTTGTTAGTCATCAAGTGAAAGGACAAGGCTATGCCTGAATTTTCAGCCATAACATAACAAATATACACTTTGGAAATTATTTTATAAGAATACCTACAATCGTTACATTAGAATAAATTTATTCTAGATTCCTATACAAACCTTCCACATTATATTTGTGAAAATGATACTAGATATCAATATGAATGTCAATGTAATGATATAATATATTTTTATATAACCAAATTTAACATTTATTATCACATCATATTTTTGGGGGTCCCTCTATCTTAATTTTCAAATATATAAACTGTTATTGAATCTAGATTATAAATGTTCATGCATTTGTAGCTACAACATATTAATACTCAGTCTTACTCAAATTTATTGAAATTTACTATTTCTATACCATCTAAATCATCATTCTACCAATAATATAGTTCCACTTGAATATCATCTCATGTCTATAAAATCTATTTCTAAATTACTATTTTCTAATCCATGTAGTTTGATATCTAAATTATGTCTATATAATGGTCAACAGTTCAAGGTTTCATTCTTACATCTCATAATTCATTTTTCATAAAATAATGAATTAAATATTTCATCACATTAAAATATAGAACATTGATTTAATTCATAATGTATATATCTCCTTGATGTTGTGAGATAAAAATACTTCCAATGATTCTCCTGAATTCATTTTGATTAACACAATTTCTAGCATCATCCATGAGTAATTTTTTTCCAGCTGAATTGGGTTCTAAAACATATGTTTCATTTTAAATAACAAACATATTCACTAATTCCCTGTAATAATTTCATTATAATAGTAATATTGAACTTTGGCACTGCTCAACCAAAAATATGAGAAAACATTTCTTTATATCAATCTTCGACATTTCAAAATTTCTTTTTATTTTCCCATAAAAATTTTCACAAAGGTGTTCCATGTCAGCAAAAAATATGATTTCATCCACATATAAAATTACTATGATTTTACCTATGGACTTTTTTCTTTTCAAATGGATACGATCATCTTTACAATTTAAAAACATCATAACCCTTAGAAAATCATCTAATTATAAATATGTCACTCTATGGGACTATTTCAAACCATGAAAATACTTAAACATTCTACCCACCATACTTCCACCATTGTCTAATAAAAAACCGTTAGGTTATTAGATATTGATGTCTTCATTGTGGCATCATTTTGAATGACATATTTAATATCCATTTCATAAACATTTTAATATTTATGTTATACTACTGAAAAATATTATAATGGTTTCCCATATTTCTATTGGTTAAAACATTTCCCTAAATAAATTCATTATATTTGAGAATATCCTTTGCACACCAGCCTTGATTTATTCCTAGATACATAAAAATTATAATTTAGATGATTTTTAAATACCCAATGGGTTTCAATAGCATTTTTAATATATAGTTATATAAAAATTATCCCAATAAGAGTTTCCATCTATCCGATTAAGAAACTCATTAATAAACTGTATCTATTCCTCATTCTTAGCTTCTTATTCCACTGTATGAGGTTAAATTTGAGATATAAGTGTACATTCATCATTAATTGTCAATATTTTATTAGTTTGAATTATCTCTATCTATTTTAAAATATACTTGCAGTCTTAATATGATTATTCAATTTTTCATATTATTTTCTATTAACATCAATATATTTATCTTCATGACTGGTATGTTCTGAATCAATATCAGAAATATAGGTTCTTTCTCAGTAGCTTCATCATTATTCTATTCCATTATCTCTTAATTTCCTACCAAATCATTTGAATTTTCATCAACAGTTATTTTTGATTTGATCTACTCTTCATCAATTTTTTCATCACTACATTTAACAAACTTATTCACCAATTTCTTACATCATCTTTACCCTCAACCGTTAGATAGGTATCCCCTCCAAAAATTTTCCTTTAATTTTTATTCATATTTTCCAAGATTGATGGTCTTGTTCATTATAATGAAGCACTTCTATAACCTCAATAGTATTTAATTGTGGTTTTTTACCACATTTTATAGGAATTAATTTTAGTTTTTATTATTATTAATGATTTGTTTTGTATGTGTATGGAAGTATAAATATATTATCTCAAAAAATACTTCAATATATTGTATTAAACAGAAATAACCCTAGTAATCTCCACTATGAATTTATTCCTTTCTTTCATCTACATTTTTTTGTGGATTTTATTGTTTGTTGTACTAATTCTTGATTCCATTATTGGAAAGATATTTTGAAAAATATTTCCAGGTAAAATCCTACCCATAATTTAAATATAGCATCTTAATACAGAGACCCATCTTTTTATAATATTTACATCGATGGTTTTTAAACATTTTCATTTCCTCTGAATTGTTCTTCAAAAACATGAAATTAATCATATGAGTATGACAATAAATTAATTTTAAAAAATATAGAATACCTTTATTAAAATTTTTCCCATTGGTCCACATTATTCAGTATGAATATGTTCATGTAGTCGAAATGATAGAATATGCACCCTTTTTTGTGAAATTTATGATTTTTTTGAAATGTTTCAAATCTTTCAAATCGTTCTCATTTTAAATAAGAAATATCTCTTAAAATATCACGATTAAATATTGTAATTATATGTTCATGACCATGAAGGACAATAATTCTTTGAAATAATGTTTTTCATATTTAGAACTCATGTTACATGTATTGATAGAATATCCTAATGGAAATATATTACCATAGGTTATGTTTCCTTGAGAGATAAATATGCCATTTTTATGCTTTTGATGAGGCATGAACCCTTTTTGAATAACACCTCATGTCCATTACCTCAAGGTAGAATGACAGGTACGAAAATTGTGCTTCATACCATAAGTATATAACAATATATTAGAGTTTTGATTTTTAGATTTCATGATTTATTTTCCAGAAACCTATATTTTCAAAAAAAAAAGTTCTTTCCAAAGGTAAATTATTTTCAATAATTATTTTCAATGTATCTTGTAATTTTTGTGTCACTCATATTTTTTGATAAACATTCTCTATAAATAATACATGACACATTTTTCTTCTATTTTTAAAAGAATCGTCATCGAACCATATTTTTCATCATTCATTTGTTTAACTCTCATTCCTCCAAGTATTTATGATAAATTGGTTAGGGAGAATAGTCATGAACGTTTTAGAAATATGACCGTACTAATCAGGTTTAACAAATATTCTTTCTAAAAAGAATTAATTTTTTCTATGTTAGATGATTTTATAAAAACATATTGATTAAATTGAAATTTGTTTATCCATTTTTCAAAAAATCACCCCTTGGATCTTATATAAATTCTTATAGGGACATGTTTTAAATACATGAATATGATTCAGACTAAAAACTCTACAAACTAGTAATGTCCTTTGAATAATGATCATCACAATTCATAATAGCCATGTCTTGAATATTTTTTTGTATTCATTCATTATACTTAGATTATCACAATTCTATAAAAAATATTTTTTCAAGAGAATTTATTTTTTTACTTTGAATATGATTATGATTTTTCACTTGACATCATGTTCCATACATGTCAAAAAATTATTTTTTAATTGTATTTTTTGATATAAAATATTTATTTTAAAATTTGTAGATTTATAAATTATCCTTCTTAATTGAACCCATGCATTTACCAGTTTGTGATGATTAGACCTTGACCTCAAGAGCCCTACTGAAATATTAGTTGAAGGTTTTGAGGCTATTGACTGCTTTAGTAAATATTGTTTGAGTCTTTGGATGTTCTTATTATTTAAGAGGGAGTTTTTATTTATTTTTATTATCTATAATTTTGTGTTTAGTAACCATCAGTTTGAGCCTTTTATTTGTTCAATTTAATGTACATGTTTCCTTGAACACTCATCATTTTCCTCAATTATATATTTTTCTTTAAAAGAAAATATATTCACCTATTTGAGATATTTTTTTTAAATAAAAGATTCTATTCCATTTTTCAACATATTATCTATCTCTGTTCATCAACATTATTTATCACCTCTTCCTAAACTATCAGACCCTTTCCAATATTATCCATGATGTTAGTTTCATCATCTCATTTGATTATTGTAGTGTATTTAGATTTATCTTTATTTCTAAATAAACTTATTCAATTACATTTAAATAATTTATTATTTATTCAATAAAATTTTGTTTTTCCATTTGAAATTTAACCGAATTTATTTTCTGGAGGTTTTTCATCATCTCTCTCAGGTTCCACAGATTTCATTTTAGGAAAAGGTACAAAAAAACATCAATGTAATTAAATTTGTACAACATTGAAGTAATTTACATTCACCAATATTATTTACGTTCTTGAATCATTTCAACAAAAGAAAAATGATTATATTGAAATCATCACCATAATATTCATCCTAATTTTTACATGATTCTAAAAATTAATAATCTATAATTCAATGATTTATCAAATCATCAAAATCTATAACATCATTGATATTCATATTTGAAATTAGAACCATTACCATTTCAAATAAAATAATTTTTTTTTACGATAATGAGAGTAAGATCATATATATCCTTCAAAGATTATACATTATGATCAAATCTTCTAGAAAATTTATCATCGTTTTTTTAATAGTTGAGTCATCTAGATTTTCACCAATACCCCAAAATATTACTATAATTATAATTTAATTTAGTGAGGTATTTATCAATATTTTCTGCTACACCCATCATGATGCTTTCAAATTTTATTCTATATATTTTTATTTTTGTTCCCATGACTTTCATGTTACCACTAAATGTTTTTTAATTTTACCATAAATTTCTTTAGCATTATTGAGTTCCCTAATATTTGATTAATATTTTTCTAAAAGTGACATCAAAAAATACATTTTGAGATTTCCCATTAATTTCTATATTTATCATCAATGTGAAATTCGTAAGAGAATAATTTGTAATAGATGGGTATCCAATAGTAACAGTATGGTTAAATTCAAGGAAAAGACTTATAAGATTGGGGAATATCCTTTTCATCCCACTATGATTGTTATCTAAAGGAGGAACAACCATAAAACAAACTAAATTATAATTATCCAAATTCAATTCATAGTTGGATTCGAAAGAGGGAAACTTGTGATCTAATAACAATAGATGTTTCTAGTAGGACTACAACCACTGAGAGGGGGGTGAATCATTGAAAATTTATATAAATTCTATTTCATTTAAAATTATCCTAGGTTGACCTATTATGATATAATCCACACTTATGATAACTCATCTTATCATATAATAATTAAAAATATATTCTATATGAACATAATATTTTAACATTTTTCAATACTAAAAAGTTCATACTCTATGCTATGATAGGTGATACTTCCAAATCATAGATTCTCCATTATTATCACAAGATGTTAGAACAGATATTTATTCACTAGCATAGAGACTATTATGCTTTTAAGTCTCATTAGACTAATAGTTTCTCACTTACATGTAATAAAAATGACTGAAAAAATATACGAAGGGCACTTCTAAATGTTGAATAATTTTACAATAAATAATGATGATATTTATTTGGATAATTAATGAAATAAATATCATATTCTCACAATCTAATGAAATACAATGAACACGTTCTTCCAAAAAATTCATTCATTTTACTTCTTCATATATAATTCTCATAATATTATTATTGTAGAAAAAAATTGAATAAAATTTTACCATAGATATTTAGAATATAAATTTATATTTTCCCATACATTCTATAAAATAATATAATGATTTTTAAATTCATATATGAAATCAAACATTCTACTACAAACTATCATAACATCATTTTCGGGATTCATAAACATGATCTCAACAATGGGATAGTTAAATGATTTTTAGAAAGGCTTTTTTTTGTTCTTCATCCTGCATTAAGATAATATGAGAATAATATTAATATATTGGATATAAATAATGGTTTTCAATCATGTTATTTAACGAAAATTACACATTTTTTAAAATAAATTTCATAAAATGGATCTCTATAGTGATAAAATAACATCTGTATGACATCTCCAATTATTCTCTTGGTAACATAATACATAGAAAATATATAAAATTGTATTCTCTCTTCATAATATAATATTCACATGAAAACTCAAATAACCATATATGTGTTGTTTACAAACTATATCCTGTTAATAGTAACTCAACATTCACAATGATGAATCGCATAATACTCTAACCTATACACATACTCGCACCAAGCATGGTGTAGAAAATTTACTACGAAATATGATTGGAATAGTTGTCTCCAAATGACATCACCCAAAATACATCTCATCTCTAAAGAATATTCAGCCCCAATAATCACTGCCCTCAAATAAAGTAATTTTCTATTGAACATGGGATTATTTATTCAGTGTGAAGAATTGTCCTACCAAGAAGTTTCTCATGAGACTATCATGAATTAATCTCTATGAACACCATTATTGTGAATCTGACATCCCATAAGATTCAAAATCCAAAATATTTGTTGCATTTTTTTTTCAGAAATCATCTTTAGAATTTTTTTCAAACTCATGAAGAGTCCTGAAAAATATATTAAGGAAGTTGAGATCGTGGGCGCATAGTCTGAATACCATAAATCATGAGTGGTTTCGTTCATGAAGTGTTTTTTTGTCTAATAGAATAACTCTTATACGATCATAAATCTTGAATTTAAACATGTGATCAAATTAGATTCTTGATAGAATTTCCATATTTTTTATTGGTTAGTGAATAGTACCCATGAACGTCTACCCCAAATAAAATACATTAATAGAATGAGGGGTTTTATATTACAACTATCTCATTTCTGATCCTTCTATGTGAAATTGATGTTATTATTTGGATCTCACAACATAGCACACACATATGTTCCTCAAAAAAATGTACTCCACAAGGACCTGTTGCAGGCCTTCTTGCCCAAAAGGTGCATGCCTTCGAGCATGTGATCTTTATGCCCTTTAGGAGATCCCATGTTTGGGATTATTCATGGAATAACTCTACCTTTTATGGGGATTCTAATGTAATAACATCCTGTAGGGGTATAATCCCTTTGGGTCCCATTATGTGTGGAGTATGTTTATCTTTAATGACTCGCTTGGTTGGAATAGTTTTTTATGAGGATCAAAAGAATGAATAAATATAGATATTCTATATATAATAAATATATTATATTCCAATCGTACTAAACTAAAATGAAATGGCATTCTCAACTACTCAAATCCCCAGTTCATCTTCCATCAATTTTTCTATAGTTGTCATCAACAATATATATGTAGTGACCCAAGTATTTGGTTATTATGTTCTTAACAAATATTGATAAAGACTAATACCAAGAAGAGATGTCCAAGTGTGAAATCCAATTACATATAAGAAGAATCTATAACAAACACAAGAATCGGTACTTCATTTATATCAATTTTCTCGGAATCGTCACTTCATCCACAACTGAAAAAACAGATATTAACACAATATAAATTAATACAACATAAGGTTTAATAAAATATATGACACTTGGTCTTGTGGAGGGATTTATGGAATTGTTTTCATTAAGGATAGGAAAAAACAAAAGTATCTTAAGTTGTGCAGTTGACAAGATAAGTGGTTCCTTTTTATAAGGGAGAATAAGGGGAATTTTGATATATATCATACTCTATTCAACACTGGGAAGTCTCCCTCAAACCATGTTGCATAACAATTGTTTAATAACGTATTGATGAGATTAAATTATGGATTCCGAGCTCTAAAATTGAAAAATAAACAAATTTTAAATATTCTATTATCATTATCTCAATGGTTATTCAAACTAACCATTTTATGTTTACCCACAATAAGTAGTTTTTTATTCTAAATTGGTTATTTATATTTTAGGTATTTATATAAAATGATTGCTATAGGATAATTAAGACCAAATTTTTTATAATATGAAATCCCACAACCAAAATAAAACCATTTCTGTGTGGAAAATTAATTTTAACACAAGCTCAATTAATAAATAAAACCCTCGTTTTAACACTTGTTATACCAGAAAATTTTCTACTATTTAAGGGTAATAATAATTTATTTAAATTTAATTTATGTAATAAGGAATTAATATGTGTGACTTGGTATATCTATGGGTAAAAATGTACACATACATGAAAATAAGTGTACCCATGATTAATTGAGTATACCTATACATACCTCCAAGAAACTATGTAAACCCGTCAGTAACCTCATGTAATAATATACCCCGTTAAAACCTATATGAACTTTATTATAACCACTTTCCCATAAATTATCCAACTTATACCATGTCGTACAATCATTCTACCTAAATTACCCTTGTGTATCAATTATTATATACATTATCATTTTTGTACTTTATCAACATTATGTACCTCCATATACACATGTGTTCCAATGTGTACTCATATATACCAATATATACCCATATATTATAATCTATACCAATGTGCGCTATGAAAAACCTAGTTATACCCATTTATACTCTTGTGTAAAAAATATACCTAGGTGTGCTCATATTTACCCATTTATACCTATATACAAAAAATGAAAAACATTATATATCATCGTATCCCTTTTTGGACACATTATTTGTAATGAACTAGGATTCTCATACATGGATGTTACATCATTTTAGAAGAATATTATGTATATTAAAAATATACATGCCAAAGGACTAATATTTTAGTGTTTTAAAATCATAGAAGACGTATTTCTAACTTGGTAGAAGTACATTATTATTTTCCACAAAGATAATCCCATTATGTACTCCTACATGAAACCATTACTCATTACCTTGGGGAAGGAAACATAAAAAAGGTTGAGATTAGATGTTCAGTAAGGGTAATTAAAGTAGATACTTATGTATAAAAAGTTCATAAGGTTATGTAAAAATTATTATGACATTTTACGATCTTCCCATGAATATCAAAGATCATATACATAATTCTTGTCATAAAAATTATAATATCATAAGACATGAATCGTAAGGAAATCAAGTGCAAAATCTATGAGGTAAATTTTTTTCATAAAACCTAGATTTCAGTATACCCCCAACAATAAATTTATTTATGTCAAGGCTATCCACTAAGACCTTCATAACATGTTTGTCTTAGACTAACCACATGTGCACCTACATTGGTATTGAGATCATTCCTGGGTGTCCTCCATTATTGGATTGGTATGAATATACATGTTTTGTCCTCTAAGGAACAAGCCTAGATACCCTAGTAACATGATAACCATGCTAGACTTGACATATCCTGAAGGGAATTCCTGGCCCCCATGGATTGGTGACTAGAACCTAAAGTCGTGCCACATTAAATTTGGAACAAATATTCCACATAACATAGATTTAAGAAAATAAACAAGGTAATATGATTAAAAAAGGATGCTCTACTGGGTGATGTGTACGAGAATTCAAAAAGGAATTAAATCCCAATTTACTAGAACAAAAGTACCAAAATATAGAAAACCCGAACTCTCAAAGGACAATACTCACCATGTATAAGGTTAAATTGTTGGGTCAAACTCCAAGTGATCATTCCCCTTTCTTGAACCAAGAATAAGATAATCTAAAAACATGTGAACACATTAGTATAATTTGAGTTTAAATGCCTAGTAGGGTCCGACAAGGGATTCCATAATAGTTTCCAAATATAGATTAACAAATATAATCAAACCAATTTTTAAAATAAACATATTTAGCTTTATAAATCATATTTAAACAAATCATGCTATACTATTAAAATGATGGAAAAAATACATTATGAAAAGGCATTGCAAGTGATAAAATATTTCTAAAAAAAATTCATTAAATAAAATAATTATTTAAAATAGTTTATATATATCTAGAAGGAACATTAATTAGATCAAAAAGCATTGTAATACAATTAAATCTCAAATATAAATAACTAGAGATCAACATGGTCATCTTACCAATATGTATGATAAAATTTCCATCTATATGACTCCACATCTCTATGTGATCTTATTAATATGTGGATACACACATCCACCTAATACTATCTAGAGGTGACTCATCACCCTTGCATTAGGGATGTGCCTTACTAAATGTATGTTTTAGAATGTTGTAATAACATAGAGTGTTTCTAAATAACTCAACAACTACCAGAGTCTAGTATATTCTCAAACACAATAAATTATAGGAAATTAATTTTAACACTGCTTAAATGTAATTAAATACCATTCTCACATTCCAAAAATCCTATTTTCCACTTATAAACAAAAAAAGTATTAATAAAAAATCATGCTACTTTCAAAATAAAAACCCCTGTTATCTATCAAAACATATTAATACATTTTCACAAGATTTAAATCCTTTCGAAACCAATTCCTTAAATTTCACAATTCATTTTTGACAATTAAATATAAAATATTAATTGAAATCATTTTCATAAAATACAAAATTAAATTCTACAATTTAAATAATACAATTTCTATAAAAACACCACAATTCAATGGAATTGGGTGGTTTAAAAACATGAATTCCAAAATAATATCTAATATCTCAATTCACTATAATTGGATTTTATCAAATAAATTTACTGAAATTTTGAGAAATTAAATTTAAATTAATAGTGGAAATGAATCAAGATATTTAAGGTTAATAAATTAGGCCATATGGGATTAAACCACTAACATGTTTTCCTGAACATAACACTTTCTAAGATACTCCATAATGGGAACGATGGTGTAGATGATGACAATAAACAACCTAGAAGAATTATTCAGCTTATAGTGACATAGATCCATCAATTCCATGATGGTATATTGAAATAATAAAGGATTATAAAGACATAATGACGAAGAAAAATGGATAAATATTACATAGGAATCACACCACCCACACAATAATGATCAAATGCCATTTGAATGGATCCAAAATGATCGGAGGGAATTATGATCACCTAGGGAAGTCCTTAGGTAGAGATAAATGAATCTAAAGATAATGTGAAATGTGATTTTATCCATACATCAGGTATTAAAAAATGAAGTTGGGTTATTAACCAATGTGTAATACCAAAATATGTGTCGAAAACCATAAATTTCATAAATGAAAAAAGTGTATTACATATAATTAAAAACTGATTCTACAAAATAAGAACCGGCCTATAAAACATTAATGAAGTGTAATGTCTCTTAATGACATGTACCCTTCACCACATGAATCCTTTCATTACTTTCCTCTAGAAACCACTACACTTGATGTACCTTAGTAACATTACATATAACCCCTTGACATCCTACTTAAAAGGCCAATAAAAGATTATATTCCATTGAATTTCTAACAACATAATTATAAGTATCCTACTCAAAATTTCAAAACCCCGCCCATTTTATGGAATTTAAAATCCACATCAAGGTTAGGGTTGTACCTGTCAGGTTATTAATGCGATGTTACAACCTCCCCACCCTAAAAACATTATGTCACCAGAAAACCAATATTGAAACCTCCATTCAAAAAATATGTGGCCACATATCTACCATAAGTTCCTCACATTTCTATGTTTCATGATTTTCATCAACATGATTCCATAGCACAAAAACCAAATGTATTTTTACCCCATGATGTACCTTGGTCTGAGAATTAACTATCCTAACTGGCTACTCTGTTAAAGATAAATATGTATCAATCTCAAGATCACTCTAGCACCAAACCTAAGATGGATCAAAGAGATAAATTCTTAGCTCTCAACATGTAACATGTTATGTATCCACGCCAGTTGCGGTGGATGTTTTAAATGGTAAGCATCATTCCCTATTTGTTCAACAACCTCAAGAGGAACCAAAAAATGAGGATTAATCTTAACTTGTCACCCAACGTGTTGATGACCCAACTGGGGTGGAAGAATCAACAACACCTGGTCACAAAATGGGAACTTCAAATGTCTAGAACAATTATCATCAAAATACTTATATCAGCTTTGTGCTATCAACATCCTTGGAAAATCATTTGAATCATTGATGTCGTTTCGTCCACAAATTTTTTTCAACCAAGGAACATTACACAATATTCGGCCAACATCATAATGATTTAAAATTCTATCTATAAAAGGCCTAAAAAGGTTCCATTATTATCATGTTGTAGTAACTATGGTTATATGAAAACTCAACCGGTCCCAAATGATCATTCCAAACCCCACTGAAGTCATGGATAGTAGGGAGAAGTATAACGTCTAAAATTTGTATAGCTCTCAATGTCAAGACATCTGATTATGGATGGTAGGATATGGTCAAGTGGACCTAATATCTCAGTCCATATTGAATTAATCTCCAAAATTGATAAGTGAATTAAGTATCCACATCAGAAACTATATCAGATGGTGCTTTGTGAAAACATATAATATCTTTCACATATATATTTCTAAACTCCTCATATGCGGTTTTATCTATAATGGGTGAAATGTGATCCAACATGGTCATTATATCATTAAAAAACCATATATGATTTATTTTTTCTCAAGGTATATGGAAACCAAACCACAATGTATATAAAATATTAATCCAACATATATGTCGGGACTGGAAGTGGTTGATGTACTCTTGATGTTTTTTAATGCTCAACCTTCACATGTTGGCATGTATAACATCAAGAGACAAACTCAATAATGCATTGTCTCACACAGTTCAATTAGATCTACCACCACATATCATAGAACATCTTAGTGGATTCTGGGTGAACATCCCACTAGAAGTTATGAAAATTAACCATTATAGCCTTCATTTCCTCAAACAGTACAATGAAGCAATTGTGATAGCATAAAACATACTCATTAGAGAATGACCACTATTAAACTATCTCCCAACTTTAAATATAGTTGGTAATTAAATTCAATTCATAATAAAGATCATGATCCAGAAGAATCATCTTGATAAAAGGGGATGTTTACTAAATGCATGATAAAAATACTTTAGACCCTTTCTCTAGAAAACTAATATGAATATATGCAAATAGATCCATCAAATTCCACTCTTCGAAAGATTATGTTTCTTCTAGTTTTGGATGTTTCTTGGTTAAGTAATCTTCAATGACATTAACATTCCCCAGGTTATATGTGATTTTAATTTTGGATGATTACAGGTAATCAAACCAACTCCTCTAGCAATGATTCAAATATTTTTGAGAGAAAATATACCTCATTATTTTGTGGTATAAAAACACAGTAAAATTTTATCCATAAATGTAATTCCACGAAAAATTAAGCACGTGCATCATAGTTTCATGTAAAATGTATTGGGTTGGATAATTATTCTTGTATGGTATATGAATATTAGATCCATAAGCAATTACATAATATCCTTTCATAAGAACGTAGCCCAAGCTTGAACCTGATGCATCAAAAAAGACCACATATCCCTACCTAGACTCTAGAAGAGTCAACATAGGTGAAATAGTCAAAAGTTGTTTCTTTTAATCAAAATAAGTATAATATTTTCATTCCTATAAAACATCATGCCTTATATGTCAGATCCGTCATTGGAGAATACATCTTCAAGAAGGCCTTCATGAATTAGAGACACCATCTTGATAATACTGAGAATATTTATATCTCAAATATTTTACATGGTTTCTCATAATTCATAAAAACCATTACCTTCTCTGGATCAACCAATATACCTTTTTCGAACACCATGAATCCAAAGAATATCACCTCCCAAATCCATAAATTACACTTTTAAATCATGAAATAAATTCAATGATTTCTTAGAATAATAAAAACATTTATAAGATGATTCACATGATCCTCTGTAGACTTGGAGTGAAAAAGGATGTCATCCTAAAATACCACTAAATTTTATTAGGTTTTCATAAAAAACATTTTCATCAAATCCATGATAACTGCATAAGAATTTTTCATTCCAAAGGGAATAAAAATGTACTCATAATGGTCATACATACTCTTAATAGAGGTTTTATAAATGTCATATCCCTCTACACTCAATCGATGGTATCCAAGTCATAAGTCAAAATTTGTAAACCATTTACCCCCTTTCAACTGATCAAACAAATCATCAATACATGGAAAAAATTTATTCTTTTCAATAATTTGATTTATATTTTAATAATTAATTCATAAGTGAAGATAAACATCATAATTTATAGAAAATAGAATCGGGGTTTCCCAAGGTGACACGGTAGGGCGTATAAATCCCTTCCCATGAAGATCACACAACTAGTGCTTCATCTCGTTCATTTTAGCTGGTGTCGTGTTGTTTGGGGGTTTCGAAATTGGTTGAGTACAAGAAAATAATTCAATATAAAACTCATATTTCCATATCAATGGAGAGATAGTGAAATCAGAAGGAAATATGTCTCAAAACATGATGATAACTTGAGGTAGATCATCGGTCAACGATTCTTTCTTCAGATCAAAATAAAACACATATATCACTTTTCCCAACCCTAGATAACATGGTCTGGCTATGCTCTAAGTCAAGTACCAATCTCATTGAATGATAAGAGACACACCATTGGGTGTAGTAAGGTAGAACGTATATATATACCAATCAATTTAGGCTCTTTTGGTAATGAGAAAATCCATCTTGAAAATGTTGTCAATATATTTCATCTTGAGGACCAGAAAACTCCAACATATCTCAACATATAAAAGACAGAAGACACATAAAGATCTAAAGGGACCCTTCTCTCTCTTCATAGAAAGGGGTTTAGAAAAATCAATTGTTGAATATAAAATCTCTATAGGAAGATTTAGAATATTAACAATACGGGTTGAAATGAACGAGTGAGATAAACCTGTATCAAATCAAGAAGCCACTAATGAATAAGCTATAGTAATGGTACCACTCATGGTTTCTGGGACCATGTTTTCATCCTCTGAAGGAACTTACACTTCATGAAGTAGCTTCATTCTAGATGCATGTGGCTAGAACCATTTTATACAGGAAGCATATGATTTTCTCATAGTTTTAAGAGGACATGATGGTCATGTTTCACTATGAACCATAGATAATTTGTTGCAGAATCTCTTTATGTGTCCTTAAAGTCTCCAAAAACTAAAGATCTTGGTTTCCACAGTGTGAAAACCCATAGAATTTCATAACATTCCACACTAGTATCAAATCAAAGGACATACTCCTAGAACAAGAGGATGTCTATAATGAATCTTTCATTGATAACATAATTGAGAATCATCACACATAGATTTTAATTTTAAGGAAATCATGATGCCTCTATGTGATTTAGGAAATCCTGATAACCCTAACGTCCCAGCCAGGTGAATCTTGACCATCTTCTCCCAATCTAGACTTCAGTATATATATGTTGTTCAGCAAGAAAACCTGAGAATAAATATCTAATCGAAGTCTCTACTCGATCAATCGAGCCTAAAATCTCTTATTTTATACAATATTAGGTGAAAACCACAACTTCTCATCAATGTGATTTTAATATTCTTCCATAAATCTGTTTCCTTGCTCAATATTTAAAAACATCACAGCCATTACCAACACCGTTGACACTGTATATAAATGATAATTAAAAACATCCTTGATGTCATTTTGTGTTAATCTTTTATATTTCTTCACTGTCACCATCGTGTCCCACTATATCATACATAGTCCATCCATCATTATGGTGTAAATCTTGTTCTTGATCACATCCAGGGTCTACAGAAACTCAAAAAGACATTTTTTCTACCCAGCCATTCCTCAGCATGATGGGGATCAAAGGAGAATTCGAAAAATGATGGCTTCTATAAAATTAAATGTTCAGAATGATTTTAAATAAAAATCCATTGATGATATATATCTTGTAGTTTAATGGGGTCTGGAGGGGGTGCATGTCTCTTAAATTGGATGGTTCACACAATCAACTAAACAATATTCAGATATACAATTGGATTTTCTTATCAATGTTCATAAGAAGCCTCCTTCATTATTATATTCAAACATCTACTCGGAGGCAGGATGTTACACATCATTAACGTGAAAAAAGAAATACATTATATTAACACTAAAACTGAACAACAAGGGAAATTAATCCCAATAAATGGATCATAATATATTTTTACTTCACTCTATCCAAATCCGAGTAGGAAAAATACTAGAAGTAATCCTCAAGATGTCATTCCCATAACCACCTATGAAGACTTATGGTTCATTATTGGGATATCTGGTGATGCACTCAATGGAAACTACCTCCTAGGTCTCGAAAATACTTCACAAATTCATACTGACTTCATGGTAGAAGCTCAATAGCATACATCTGACACCACATTATCACGAATAATCATGCGTTGCCTAGTGACTAAATAAATGAGCTAATACTAACATAGAATGAAGGGAATTCCTAATCCCCAATGTTAGGTGACTAGCACCAAGCATCATGAAACATGTAGGTGGGAATAAATTTTCCACAAAACATTTCAGAAGAAATATATACAAGACAGTATACATAACAAAGGAAGCTCCATTGGGAGTATTGTACTAGAATTCAAAAAGAAATTATACCCAATGCAATAAAACCTAAATAACACTATAGGTAAATAAATACACATTTCCCAATGGATGCAACTCACCACATGCAATTTTCAATTGTTATACCAAACTACAAGAGATCATTTCCCCTTGATCAAACATGTATGATGATAACATACAAACACCCTAAGGCACTAGTAGGGTGTAATCTAAAAATCCCAGTTGGGTCTCACAAAATATTCCTTAATAGATTCTAAATATAGAATAACAAAAGAATTATTTCAATTTTAAAAGTTAAAAGGTTGGAAATTTTAATGATTATTCAATAAAATCATGTTATATAGTTGATATGATGGAAAAAATACTTTAGGAAATGGTTTTACAGGTGATGTAATATTTATAAAATAATAGCGTAAATAAAAGATTCATATAAAAATTTTTAAATAAATCTAGAAGGTCTGTAATTATGTTCAATCAACATTGGAATACATTTATATCTCAAATAAAAATAACAATAGAGTGACATGATTATCCTCTAAATAGGTAAGAAAATATTTCTGGCATTAGAACACTAAACCCTATACATGAACTCATTAATGTGTGAATAGAAACATCCCCATAACACTAGTTAGAGGTGAATTGTCTCCCTACAATAGGGGATGTGAACTATTTCATATATTTTTTATAACATTATAATTACGTAGAGTGGTTCTAAATGACCCACCAACTACCTAAGGATTAAAAGCATTCTTACACAATCAATTATGGGAAATTAATTTTAAGACTGTATAAAGTAAAATTAATTCTCGTTATCCCATTTCAAAATGAAATTTTTTCCATTTGAATCAAAAATGGTTTTAAAAAAAAACAATCATCTTTCAAAAATAAAAGCAATAGTATTCTATCAACACATCTTAATCAATTTTTTCAATTTTGAAATCAATTCAAATACAATTCCAAAAAATTTCAAAATTCAATTTGTCAATTAAATTCAACAATATAATTGAAATCATTTCATTAAAATATCGAAAATAAATTATACAATATAAATCAACTAATTTCCATAAACACAAGACCATAAAATAGAATTGGGGGTTATCTCAATTTACCTGCTAAAAAAATTTCAAATATCCTAATTTATTTGAATTGGTATTTATCAAGTCCATTGAATATAATTTTGATCAATTGAATTTAAATAAACAGCTAAAATAATTCTATAATATTGATGTTAACAAATATGGCCATATGTAACGATACTGCCTACCTTTTCTAAAACCCAACACTCGCAATGACACCCGTCAAGGAAAACGACGGTGTAGAAGACCTTTATGCACAAACTGGAGGCTAGATATATCACAAAGGGAAATATATCCATCCATTATAGGAATATTCATTTAAATTCCCAAGGATGAGGAAGATATAGAGATGATGATTAAATGAGGTATTTCACCATAGAATCCCACCATTAGTGAAATGATGATCCAATGTCGACCAAATAGACCCATATTGTTTGAAGATATTATGATTACATAGGGAAGGCCATATGTCAAGAAAAATGAATCTATATATAAGGGGGGATGATATTTACCTCCAATTCCAATTTAAAAAAATGCAGGCAGGGTATTACACAGCGTGTAATACTAAAACACAACACGAAACCTTTAAATTTTGTTACTGTTGGAAGTTTTTTCTCTACATTGAAAAATATATTCTCTAAGTTGAAACTATCCTATAAAACATTCACGCAATATAAAGGATCTTTACGATGTGTACCTTTCATTTCATGAATCCTTTCATGATTTGCTACCAGAAACCATTACACGTCTATTAACCCAGCTATGAACCTGTAAGCCTCTCATAACATATAGAGAAGGTTGGTTAATGTTGACAGTCCCAAAAATATATGACTTCAACAGTATAGGTATCCACTCATACTTTATAAACCATTCCCAATAAACAAAAAGGAAAAACCACAACATATTTAAGGTCATACCTCTCATATCAGTAATGGGGTGTTATAAATTCATCATAGTCTTCGACATAACACCATTTATACTCCATTAAAGTGTTAGACTGGACCCAGATATTCCTTCCATTATAGTATTAGGATTTCCACCCATGTAGTGTTTGAGCATATAAAAAATTTATCATTATGAAATTCATTTCACGGAGATATAGGCCCCACCGATCACATAATAAAATAATTCATTTATAAGCCAAAAGTTCATAAAAATCAATCATATCCAACCGACGAAATGAAATGGGTATCATAAATAAGTCATCATATCATAACATGTGGAAAGAGGTAGGTTTCATAATCTTATCATCATATAATAACCTGTGAAATGTAGCGGTTTTGTAAGGGTCTTATAATTGTATAACATATTAGAGAGATACATGTTCCAAAAAAATTATCATCATAAACATAAACCATTGTAACAAAGAATAACATTGGGTTCCTTGTATCATATCACCTTCAAATGAAATACTATATCACTATATTTCATCTTATATAGAAATTGATTTTGAAGGATCATAATGAATATTCTTAAATAAAATAAACATTATTTGTAAATAATGTTCTAATAAAAAACTCCTCTTCAAAACCATTTTAATTGAATTTTTTTAAATGTTTTTATGTAAGATTAAAAAATAATTCAAAACATTTCATGAAAAAAATACCCTTTTTTCATTGAAAAAATATTTTTAAATATAACTCATTTTCAAAACCATTTTCTTTAAAATAACCTTGAAAAAATATAATTAATGATTTGAAATCTATTTTAAACAATTTTAAAAACATAAAAACTTTTTAAAATCTTTGTGGGAAAATAATATTAATAGACCATCTCAATAAATGAAAATATTTGATAAAACATGGTTTCATAATAAAAAGGATTCTTGACCGAAGAGGTAAATAATATATATTTTTTATAAAAAAACATTCTTATTTAACATATGTACCATAGAGTGGAAAAATGGTACCATGAATTTAATATCTCATTAATAACTAGAGGATAAGAAATTTCACTTTAATTTTTGAGATGTGGATCACAATATTTAATTAATTTAGGCCTAATCATAAAAAATCCTGATAAATGATGATATTGTAGAAATAAATGCATACCAATTTCGTAACATAGAAACATAATACACATACATGAATAAAATTACATGAAATAGAAAATATCATAAGAAAAATTATCTTCATTATATAAAATTTTAAATTATAAGTACATACTCCTCATCAAATAATATATTTTCATAATATGACTTTGGTCTCAATGAAGGCAAACAATGGCTAAATTCCCTAACTGATTTGGAAAATTTTTATTCATAAAAAATATAAGAGGGATTTCATAAAATAGATAATTAAATATAAATAATTCACTATAAAATAATACTAAAATATATCAATGTGGATTTTATATACAACATAAAATAACTATCTGAGGATTTTGTGGCACTGATAACAAAAGTGAACTCAAAATTCCTCGATACTTGATTAACATTTGAATATTAAGCCTCATAAAATAATAAAATCAATTGACACATGAAATATCATGAAATAAATTAAATATATGTATAACATGTTACAGTGAATCATATAATCCACCCAAAATAAATGAGTATTGTATATGGCATAAATCTCGGGGAATGAAATGTGAGACTAGACACCCCTTACCTTTAGTATTTAATTCGATAGTACATAAAAAATCCACATATATAATATATATAACATTATTATAAATATATAAAATAACCATATTCATATATATATAATATCTTATATAAATTTATTATAACTTATCAATACATGTTTCTTTTACAATTCAATGTTAAGGCTATGTTTTGGTTAATAGTCACTTTTTTACTTCATAAAAGTTTTTACATGGTATTTGTTTTCAAATTTCTTGATTATGATTTCCCCATTTCAATAATTTATTCCATGATATAATAATATTAAATATTCAGTTTAATTATGTTTAAAATTATCTATAAATGTTGGGAATATGAGATTAAATACATTGTTACTTGGAGACTGTAGGACATACATACAAAAAGTTGTTTCTATTATCTTTTAATTTTTAAAAAATAAATTTATTTTTGTATATATTTTATCATTTAATTATATTTTTGGAAATATATATGTAACATATTTCTATTTAATGGATCCTTAATACATTCAACTTAATTCATGAATAAATTACATTGCATCGTAGGGAGATAGTCTACTATACACATGAATGACATTATATTATTCCTAGAAAATAGATAGTGTGAAGGTATGTGTAATATAAAAATAAAATAATCATAATAACATAATAAAAATAAATAATATAAAATAATAACTCTATAACCATTATTATTCTCAACCAGGAATGTGTTTAATGGAAGAATGAATGACAACGGTTTGTGAGGTTGTAGTTTTAAGTGCACATTGAACGATGAATGCATATTCCATTTGATTTAAGTGTGTGTAGTTTTAGGTTATACCCTTAGTATAATAAATTAATATCTTATTTAAAATAATTTTTCTATTATAAATCATTATATGAAAATAATTGAATGGGTTTGTGGAATAAATGAAATTTAAACCTTCATTAATGACTATATACTTTTATTTAGATGTATCCTCTTGGTTTGTGATAAAGGCCTTGGTGTCTTTTTATCCCAATAAATGGATTATATAATGTTGTTAGATAATTTGGGAAGATAATTGGTAATTTCAATTATGATAAAATTGAATTTTTATTTTTTTATATTATGGTAGTGTGAATTCCCTTCAATAGTGGAAGAGGAGGGTATTATTGTAAATACAAAAGGTAAACACTATTCGGAGGACTCCCTTGTATAATTTTCCTCCAATAAAGAATAATATTAGAGAAAATATGGTACATGGTCGAAATATGAATATTAACTTTGTTTTTGACATTTTTCTATGACATTTTTCTTCATTTGATTCATGTTTAGTCCCATAGAAAAGTCATTTTTCTCTTAATCACAAATATTAGTTTAAACTATTTTCACTAATGAAATCAATCAAAAATTATGTTTTATAAATATGAAAATGTAAATTATTATGATTATGAATAAGGAATAACTTTCCCCAAATTTCATTTATATAATTGGGAGAATTTAATTTAATATCAATCCCCAAGATGGAATGAGAAAGCAGGTTATTAAACTAAAAAGTTGAAATATTTATTCTGTTATTTCACCCAATATCAATATGAAATTGATTAGAAATAACTATATTGGATTTAAATTTATATTATAGTTTTAAATAAGAATAAAAAACAATTTAGTTTTAAATTTTATTATAAAAATTAAATATTAAAAAAAAATCAATTAAAATTTTATATCATTTCACTGTTCATAAAAAATGAATCTTCTGGGAAAAAAACTAAAAATTAACCCGGATATAATTTTGACCATCCAATATCAAAAATAAATTTTATTTTTTCAAAAATAATTTATAAATTTGTAAAAAATTATTTAAAAAATATTTTCACCATAAAAAGGTTGTATAACATCCTTTTAAATTAATAAAACATTTTTCATTAAAATTTTATTTATTCATATCCATCGCTTAGAAATAACATAGGATTAATATTAAATAGTTGGATGAATAAAAAATATATATATTCATTATAATTATTTATCAGAATTGGTTTATTTGGTTTTTTGAGATAAATCATGTTTGTGTATAGAAAAATTGTTTTCTTAAAGAATATCATTATTTTAAAATAGTTTTTACATTCATTTTAATATAATTTGTCCCCAAATTATTTATTCTATTAACATTCATAAAACATATTTTTACAATTTATTAAAAACTTTCTGTACCAACCATTCTAGTGGTTAGGTGATAACTATAATAATATTTTAATAATATTTCATGTTTTTTCAAAGATCGGTGTTATGTGTAATGCAATATAAACATGGTATTTTATTTAACAAAAGACAAAATCAGTGTTTCCTTTTCCCAACACACCTTCTCAAAGATGACAAAAGGGGTAGAAAACTGCCAAACCATTATTTTTTCAAGTTGAGGAAGAGATAATTACCCCCGAGTCCTGCATTCAATTGGCCCTGATATGGGGGATTGTACAAAGGGTATATAATCACACGTAAAATGAAAGGATTTAAAATATTTATAAAAAAATAATTATATATGTTTTTAAATACGAAAAAAAAATTCGTAAAAATAAATGTAAAATTAAATCCAAAGATCTATTCCCATATGCATGTCCAAAATAAACTGATACAATGTAAATGGAAAACGTTGAAATAAAGAATCAAAAGAAAAGAAAAGCATCAATGGAAACTATCTCATTGTCCGAGCTAGTAAGGTCCATTAGGGTCTTCAATGTCCTCCTGGAATCCTGAAAGTAGTTTTGTATTTTTAGATTTAGTATATAGGTCTAATTAGTAGGGAAACAAAAATCTCTTGTGTACATGTGGGGATGCATTCTAATGCCCCGTGAGAATGAAGAGGTAACCAAAACACCTAAAAAATAAAACTATCCACCCAACCTCACTAAGGTACACTCCCCAAATAACTCATGTCAGGTAAAACAATAGTAACAAAACATCAATATATTTTTACCCCACACCATTTTCCCACTAGTTATTTAGAACATTTCATGCATCATACATCCCCCAAAATATCCACTGATATCCAACTACCACCACAACAACAACCCTATGGTCCATTACAACCCCACCTCCAGTCCACAAACACTAAGGTCACCAAAACCACGCATAAACATGCATAAAAACCTGCAGACAGCTAATCGCCAATAACTACCGCCATATCCATAGAAAACTGGGACACAACAACCACTGCCATGCCTTGAAGACACCTAGGCTTGAACAACAACTACTACACCTGAATACACCCAAGTATCATATTGAAGATGTTTGGGAAACAAACCTCCCTGGACACACCAGGGACAACCACCACAAAACACCCTTACATATGATTCTTGGACCATAATGAACCTTAGGTCATCACAACCTGTCCAAACAGTCTTGGGATTACACAGAAATGGAGCAGAATGGATCTAATAACCAACTAACCATAGGAATGTTGGAAAAACACCCTCCACCTTGATATACGAGATGTTCATCATGAAGTGCTCAACAAGTGTTCAGTGCATATAAGAAAGATAAGAACTAAACTTTTGGCATATAGGTAAACAAAAAATCATCCTAACCTAAGGGTCCCAAAACCAATAACCATCTTATACACAACCGCTCTTGATGTTATCCCTATATTCATGAGTAAACAATATCTGCAACCTGAGAAGAACCCTTTTTTGAAAAATAGTTTCTCATTTTGACCATTCTTGTTATCATGATCAAGTGATTCCAGTCAAATAGTCTTTCACTATCAGGCAACTAACATGTATCAAAAAAGCCTAAACAACAACAGAAGGAAAAGAACCCTGAAATCGTTTAATCATTCGCTACTAGTTCACTTGTAAGTAACAACATCAAAAGGGATATGTGAGATCCCTCAAAGTATAGGAACCTAACCGAGCCTCAACATATAGGTTATATAACATTTACTACTTTCTCTACACAACCTCATATTCATAATCCATCAACCTCTCAACCAGAGATTCAATTCCCCTCTATGTCACCCCACACACATTAAACAAATCAACCATGCAAAATACCTGACCAGAGAATGGGAATGTTAATATTTATCCAAAACCATTTTTCAAGTTCCTTATTTTATTTTGGTTATCTAAGGTGATCAAAAAAGAGTTCATATTCATCGTGCATCCATTTAATCAACCATGTTTACTTGATTAAATAGTTTACATGTTACAGTCATCCAATATCATAATGATCAAGAAAATAGAGCTTCATTAATGCTCAATAAAGGACCACCAACAACCTCAATTTTCATTGTACATGAGCCCTTACAGTTCACAATAAAAAAACAAAGGTAAAAAAATACCATCATTCCTACCCATTCATTCTTTAAAATTAGTTTTATCATATTCAATGATGTTTTTTTCATCCATTTCCCATCGGAAAATCATTACACCCACCCCTCGTGATTCCCAGTAAAGAGGGATGATGTAATAACACATACTTAGATGATCAAGGATCAATTTTTTTCCTTCTTCTAAGAGTTGGGGTCATGTGATAGTAAAATACAAGAATAAGATAACAGGAGGGATCTGACATAGGTATAACTCATCTACAGAAGAGGGACTCCAAGTGCACTATGGAAAAGTGAAGAGACCAATGAAGAAAAATATCTCAATGTGATAAAAGTACTGATCTGAGAGTTACAGGATGTGAAATATCGATGTGCGTAAAACTAGATTATTGTCTGACAACATGGTTGGGTAGTTTCACACATTATAATTAATAATCATTTAATATTCCCCCTCTGAAATGGTTGAGATAAACTAGAGGATGGCATTGAGTTGATATACTTTTATTAATCATAAAAAAACATACAACATGGTCCCAACTGGAAAACAAAGGAGACTAGAAAAACATGTAAAAGAGTGTGACAACAATAAAAGAGCCATAAGTTATGGAAATTCAAGGGTTTCCTGACATATGGGGGTTTAAAAAAGATTTTATAGGCCTCAACCCTTTTTGAAACATGTATTATAACACTTTTTGGTTAAAAGAGGCATTAATGGAATGATACTAAAAAGTCTAGGAAAAGATTGAAATGACTCACTGATGGGTGAGTCACCAACACCCTCTAATCACCACCTGAGCACTATCTCCTCCACATTAATACCGATTGGTGCCACCTATCTCCATTGGTGACACTGTTCATTCAACCTGAAATTTATTAGACTCCTCAATGATTCATTGATGGTTTCAAGGACACATCAACCATCAATATTTGGAAAATTAATGTACTAGGTGGTTCTGGTCCATTACATAAGATACCTGTCAAACTATTCTCTCCCTTGAGAATTTAATAGCAAACTTGAGGAAAAGAGTGGGGTCTGAACAACCACCTCATAAGACACCTCTCAGGGACATATCACCCAAGAGTTATTTGTAAGCTGGAATAAAACCATAAAATCCAAGAACCCCTCTGCCATATCTATCTCATGTGAAAATGTTGGAGAAACACTGCAACTCCTATCTCTTAGGTAACCACAAAAACAAAAAATATCACACCATCGAGACACATGTGTAGGTAGCTCTTTCCTCCTTATCATGATATTGTCTTCTTTGGGACGAACTGACTCACCCAAACACGTTTAATCGCATCCACATTAAATCATCTGGATTATGGATCAGGTTCTCCCATCCCCACAACAAGGACTTTCCCCACAAAATGGAGGTCAATGAAAACAACATATCATATAATTAATTAAATTAACAATTACATCTCAAGAAATGGAAAAAAAGAAAATGTAATGGAAAAGAACATAAATACTCTCAGTATTGGGCACACATATGTGCCTCCTATTCCATAGTACTCTACTAGAGGCCATAATGCCTAAAAAACACCTAAACCATGGGATTAGTTCATCCACGTAGCACCTTCTTCTTATGATACTCGATTCTAACTGGTCACTCCACATAGGTCTCGTCGTCCTCAATATACAACTATCCACAGTCAAGGATGTGGTAGTAATTGTATAAATACCGATGGAGGTGAGATACATGAATGACTTTTTGATCCTCTCTATCCATGGAGGTAACTCCAGCTGATATGCCACCTTACCGACTAGTACCAACACCTCGAAAGGTTCGATAAACCTAGGAGAAATCTTACTCCCCATTCTAAACCTCTCTTGTCCATGCTGAGGGGAGACCGTTAATAACATGTGGTCCCCAACCATGAACTACATGGGTCCCCTCCCATGATCGGTATACAACTTTTCCGGTCCTTAGCCATCTTCATACTCTCACTCACAATCTGAACCATCTCTGTCGTGCACTACAACACCTGTGGGCCTAGAACACCTGCCTCCCCAACCATTATATTGCATGTTTTTTAACGTAATGTTCTTCAATACGAGGCTTAAAAAGGTTCCATTTCTATGTTAGAGTGACATGTATTGTTTTAAGAACACTCCACCAGAGGCAGGTGTCACGCCCATGATCCTACGAAGTCCAGAACACACACCAGCAACATATCATCCATAGTCAGAATGGTCCTCTATGTCTTCCCATCCATCTGAGGGTGGAAAGTAGTGCTAGGGCATAACTGGGTACCAATACCATGTTTAAATCCCTTCTATACCCATGAATTAATGTGTGTACTCTGATATGAAATAGTGGTTCTGGGGACACTTTGGATCCACACAACTTCACCCACGTACTTCTGTGTTACGACATACAATACACTCGACTCATTAACTACTAAGAAGTTATCTGAATTTATCAATTAGTTAACCAATACCTTGATGAACCCCTGATATCCCTCGTCCATGGGTAGTCCTATGAAAAAATACATAGATATGTCATCCAACATCCACTTGGGAACATCTAGGGGCTGGAATAGACTACTAGTTATGTGGTATTCAACCTTCATAGGCCGGAACATGAGGAACTTTGAAACAAACTTGGCCACTACCCGCTTCAGTCTCGGCCACCAAAACTAACCTCTCAAACCATATTAAATTATGGAAACACATAGGTGTGTTTCTATGGATAATCAATTTAACTCATGGATAACTCCCTCTTGCATAATCTTTGGTACAAACAATGTCCCATTGAAAAGCATCTAATTTTGACAATCCTCTGACCATCCTTCCAAAGCATCACCCTGGCTGACATGATCACCCATCACTTCAGCCTCCGAGTCTCCCCACTAAGACTCGTCGAATTTTCGTAGAAAGGATGATAGTACTATTAGTTGAAATAGACAACCTCTACCATCCTCCACTCTCATTCCCACATGTAAGGTAACCAAATCCCATACTGTTTCCCATGCATTGGAAGACACCCAAACAATATCCCTCTTTGTCTTCCTAATCAATGAAACAGCCCCCACATTCCCATTTCTAGAGGTATATGAGATATTGATGTTGTATTCTTCATGAAAATCCATCCACCTTCACTATCGCAAGGGCAGGTCTCATTGGGAAATGACATACCTCAATATTTTTTGATATGTGAAGACCACGATGTGTTCCCCGATGAGGTAATTTCACCGCATCTTTAGTGTAAACACCACTACTGTAAGCTCTAATTCATGGGATGCATAGTTAGTTTCATTGGGGAATTATTTACTAGACCCATAAGAGATCACTTCCTACTGTTGCATCATCACACACCCCATTCCTATAGCAGAATCATCCTAGAACGCATCAATATTTACCCCCTCCTCTAGAAACCTCATCACTAGGGTACTGACCTGCTTCAATTTTAGATAACTGAAAGTTGGATAGCACTGCTCACTGCATAATAAATCCTGGTCTTTTCAGGTTAAGGTCTTCAAATAAGCTTCAAATAGTGAGAATTCTGTTACAATTCTCAGGTTGTAACCTTCCAGACCCAAGAAACTACGAACAATTGCCACGTTCTTGGGTGCTACCCAAAAAAAACACATTAATCTTTGACAAGTCCACTACTATTCCCTGATAAGAGACCATGTGTCCATGGATTCACACCTCTCGTGTCTAGAACATGCACATAGACTTTTTATTTTAAAGCTAGTGGTGTCAGAGGACCTCCAAATTTGTCCTCAAATGATTGGAATGGTCATCTTATGATCTTGAGAAGATCAGGACATCATCGAAAAACATGACTACAAACTGTTCCAGATACTCTTGGGAAATAGAGTCAATGATTCCCATGAACACCACTAGTTCATTCATAATGCTAAATGACATGACCACAAACTCAAAGTCCCCATATCTTCACCTGAAAGCAGTCTTCAAGATTTCACCCTCTTTAACCCTCAACTAGTGATATTCGGATCATATGTCGAACTTAGAGAACCAACATGCTCCCTTCAACTTGTCAAAAAGGTCATCGATCCTTAGTAGGGGTTAAAGATTCTTAAAAATCACCTGATTAGGTCTTCCGTAGTCTATGCATAGTCAAAAACAACCATATGGTTTCTTTGCGAACTAGTCCGGAGAACCCCATGGTGATGTGCTTGGTTGGATAAAACCCTTCATCACCAGGTCTTCAACCTCAGCCTAAAAAACCTGCTTCATAATAGGGGCCTTCCGATATGGAGCCCATGAAATCAGATGGGAACCATGCTGTAATCATATCCCAAACTCAACATCACATCAAGAGAGTAGTGTTGCAACCTCTTCGGGGAATATTTCCATGAACTCACTAACAATCCACAAAACCTCCACCATCTATGAATCATCTAATTCCACTAATAGCTCGATTATCAATGAATGAAGAGGGTTCACACATTGAATGAAATCATGGAAACCCTGATCTATAACAAAATCTACACTCTGTCCACCCATATCTGAGAACAAAACCATTATCCATAATCAGTCAACAATAGTGTGCAAAAAAATAGCTAGTCGATTCCTAGGATGACATTGTAGGGATGCATTTGTAGAAGAATAATATCCCCACTGGACAAATGTGTTCCCAACATCAGTGTGCATCTTTGAGAAACATCAAACGGGCTGGTTTGACCTCCAACTAGAAAAATCAACACCAAGGCCATCGAATGTCACTCCATGTCTAGAACCATGGAATGGGATAGATGAAGTTCAAAAAAGGAATGTAAAGCTCCTAAATAAAACAAAGCCCTCGAATGAGTACTAAACAGACTGATCGTACCTCGAACGACATCTGTCCATGATGGATATGTTGGCCCTATGACATGAAAATGTCCAGATCCAATTCCTCTACCACTTGACTATTGGAAACCTCCAATTCCATACACTATTCAGGGTCCCTAAATAGCTCCCATGGGTTGGCCTCACCCATTTTCATCCATCCTTGGTGGAGCAGGATCTCGATGTCCCTGTTGCTACTACTGAAATGGTCTGGTCGAAAACTGGTTCTACTGAGGAGGGTGTCGAAAATTCCCACCACAACTATAATTCACTCTATATGGGAACTAATTCTGAATATTCCCATATCATCCAAATGTAGGGCACCTCAGTCCTCAGTGCATATAGAAAGGTCTAGGACTCGGACATCGGAACTGGAACTAATGAGGATAGCTCCCCATGAGTCGAAACCTGGAAGTCTGTGATTTTGGATACCTACTGCTTGTGGCATTCCACATTGATGAGCCTAACTGGAACCCCTCTCATGGAAAACCTCCCAGTGTGTGAATCATCTCCACCACTTTAACCTTCTTCTTAACCTATATGTATGTTGGTAGAGTTATGGGGGAACCGTCATACTGAAGGGAATGATGGAGAGCCTCCTCTATGCGTCTCCCCCAAGAATCCTCATTTGGGAAGTGTTATGGACAAAAATTAAAGAGATACATGTATATTATCCCCAAAACTCTTACCATCACACTCCTTTTCTAATGGGAGAGTAGCTTCTTCCTCTTTTCGGCGTTCATAGTAGAAGAAAATAATTCCCCACAGAACATATTTTCTATGTCAGTCCACAAAACCCTAGTAACTTTTTTCTCATCAGGATAAAGAGTACACCACGGATGCACTTCCCCTCAAATCTAGATCACATATAGAGGAACCGAGTACTCTATCAGCGCCCAAATAAAGCTAAAAGAAATCACTATCTCCTTGAGCCATATCTCTGTCTCTATATCTATGACACTGCCCTCGTACATCCCAAGACCTTGTCGTTGGAAGGAATAATGAATTTTCTATCAGTGGTCATCCTCCTCCTCTCGATCTGACCTCCGGTAATCTACCATATCAACCTATTGATCCTCGACTACCCAAACTACTCGTGGACATCATATAGGTCCCATAGGGGAAGGGATTAACATGAATTCCAATTCCCGAGTAGTGTGTAAAAATTTCTATTAAATTTTGTTTAAACATTTTATTTATTTTAAATTCCCTAAACACCCATAACATAGATGAAGAGATGTCATTATAATTCATGTGCATTTCCTAGGGTCTCTACCTACAGTCAGTGTAGCCTAACATGGTCGTTCAGTAGGTCCATTGTCCTTTCATTAGATCACAAGGGGCCATATTTTCTTGTGTCCTAGCTAGACTTCCATGGCCTATTTCACCCACCATGATTTCATAACATTGTTTCAGTTCCATCCCATTAAATCATCACTTTTCCTAAACCTGAACTCCATCCTATCTCACAACCACCAACTCTGATACCATTCAGTCATGACCCACCTTCTCCATGATGAGAGAGTGGACATCAAACAGCCATACCTATCATTATTCATGTTTAAGGAGAGATAATGATCCCTAAGTCCCGCATTCAATAGTCTATAGAGTGGCGACTATCACCAATGGTATAGTATCACACATCACATGGAAGGAATAACCATATTTATAGAACAAGATTGGGAGATAAGATAGTAAATCCCAAACAACTCAAAAACTAAAACTAAAGGTATGTCCAAAATTCCATCCCCATATGCATGTTCAAAATAAACTGATACAAAGTACAAGAACAACTCGGAGTATATGTAGAAAAATAGAAAAAAACCAACAATGACAACTATCCAGGAATCTGAGTTAGTAAGGTCATGCATGGTCCCTAATATCCACCTAAATCACTTGAAATCAGTTTTATATACATATAGTGAGTATATAGGCATACTCAGTTGGGAAACCAAATGCTCTCTTTCATATTTGGTTTTGAATTAAAATTCCCCTTGAGAATGTAGAGGTAACCATAACACCTATCAAGGAAAACATTGAGCCTCACCAGGGCACACTCCCTAAATAAATCCATTCAAGTAAAACAATAGTAATAACACATCGATATTTGGCTTCCATACACCACATTACCACATGATATTTAGAAAATTTTATGCATCTGAATTCCCCCACAAGTTCCACTATAGTCCCACTACTTCCCCAACAACAACTCCATGGGCCATCACAACCCCACAACCTTCCTACATACACCTAGTCCACAACAACAATGCATACCCATTCATAACAATACCAACAGACACTTGGTCTACAAAAACCACCCCCATTCCCAGAGACAGCTAGGCCAGACCAACATCTTGCATTCCTGAAAATACTTAGACCATAACAACCACTACCACACCAGCAGACACATGGGCTTCATCCCGAAGACGCATGGGAAACAAACCTACCAGCACACACCTAGTCCAACCACTGCAACACACCCTGCCCGAAGAGTCTTGGTAAATAATAAACATTAGGCCATCACAACATTCCCAAAAGAGTCTTGGGATACCTATGAGAAGTATCATAACAGAGCTAATAACCATCCACTCATAGTAATGTTGGAAAAAACACCATCTCCCATGAAATGGGGGTGTTCATCATGAATTTATTAACACTTGTTGGGTGCGTATAAGAAACATAAGAACTAACTTTTATTCATATAGTAAAACAAGAAATCATCACATCCTGAGGGTCTATAAACCGACAACCAACCCATACAAAACCACTCTTGTTGTTATCCCCACATACACGAGTACACAACAACAACAACCATAGCACAACCATTTTTCTAGAAAATAGTTCCCCATTGTACCATTATCGTTATCCTGATCAAGTGATTCTGTTAAAATTTTATTTCACTACCGGGAAACAAACATGAATAACCAATAACCAAAAAAACAACTCATGGAAAATAGCCAAGAAGGTGTTTAAGCATTCATTCCCAATTTTCTCGTAAGTTACAAAATTAAAAGGGATCTGTGAGATCCCTCTAAGTACTGGAACCAAACCAAGCCCCAACATATAGGGTCCAAAACATTCACTGCTAGCTCCACATATCCTTAGATTGAAAATCATACAACCACTCAACCAATGATTCCATTTCCATCTACGTCACCCCATAAAAATTTAACAAAGTGACCATGCACATCATCTGAGTAGAGAAAGGTAGATTTCATATTTATCAAACACCATTCATCAAGGTCTTTCTTTCTGTTTGGTGAACCAGGGTGATCACACAAGGGTTATTATTCATCGAGTATCAATATATTCAACCAATGTTTCATGATTAATCCATTTCCATTTTATAGTCATTTAATCCAATGATTGTCTAGAAAACACAGCATCATTAGATTGAAAGAAGGAACCAAAAACGACCACAATTTATAGTGGAAAGAGCCCATACGATTCACCACAAAAATGAAGACAAAAAATATATAACATCATATATACAACCCCTTCATTCATTTAATGTCATTTAATTATATTCATTAACGTATTTTTCATATAAATCTTCAGGAAACATCATCACGCCCACCTTACATGATACACAGTAAAGAGAGACGATGGATGAACCCCTATATAGTTGGTCGATGATCAAAGTTTTCTACTTATGCCAAGAGTTGGGGTTAGGCAATAGTAAACTTGAAGAAGAAATGAATTGTAACAGCCCGAGATTTTATGAAAAATATTCTTTTTAATTTTTTTAATGTCTTGTGTTGTACGCTACACCAAAAGGAGCTTTCACAACACGCATCATTGACTTGCCTTGCATTACACGCAATCGCAACCTTCCTCGATAGCGTGTGTAGTACGCAATACTGAGTTTCACGAAACAACGATATGCTATTAAAATATTATTAAAAATAGCCGTTATGAATAGTAATAACCACTTTTTAAAAATTTTAGCTCTCAAAATGGACTTCATTATTGGATTCGGAGTATCGATGTAGAGACCCAAAGCCTGACGTACATGGACATTACATTACTTTTGCAGAATACTTAGTACATAACAAAAACACACACACAAGGATCGTAATAGTTTAGTGTCTTTGGAAACTCGGAACGTAATCTTCTAATCGTGGTGAAAGATCTTCAATATCTCCCATAAAGATCTTCACTTTTTTTTACCCAAAACCTTTCTTTATATCCTGGGGAAAAGAAAACATAAAAGGGTGAGCTCAAATGCTCAGTAATGGTAAACAAAAGAAAAATCAATCACATCATATTCATAAGAACATAACTTTTGGAAATCATAACCTGCAAAAGAGAGCATAATTTCATAATCATGGGATAAATCATGGCAGTGAAAAGTAATCCCAATAATCATAACATAAAACATGGAAATTTGTGGCATACACACATAATCATAGAGAATCATTTCTTGTTAGTCAAGACTAATTGCCAAGACTATCTTAGTGGACAAAGTCCCTTTCTGAATCGAGTAACCCTTGTTTCAGTCCTGTTTCACTGAACCGGTATAACCTACCGTTCCAGCCCTGTCTATCTCATGAGATATAAAATCTTTACCCAATGCATTGGAGGGAGATATAGGTCCCACCCATCTTATAATGAATCCTTTCTTATGTGTGCCACATAATCATAAAACATACATCATCGCATAACACATGTAACAAAAATGGGATTCTTGAAACATCATGACATCATAAATCAATTCATATAAGATAAAGGAATTCATAAAAATAATTCCATCACAACATGATCAAATCAATGTAATAATAGGGATAAAAACAGAACCCTTTATTATCTTAGATGGAAAATAATTTTGATAAAACACTTGAACTTCATTCTTGAGGAAAATATCCTTTCTTCTTCAAAAACATTTTTCCTTTCATAACATGTCATACAACTTTAAAATAAAAGAAGTTGATTAAAAATAAACTTGAAAACTTGTAAAGGAAGATTCTTGGAAATAATGTTTTAAAAATCCAATCAAGCTGTATAAGTTAAATAAAACATTCTTCATACTTTTGTCGGAAAAGTCAAAAAGTACCTCGTACGAAAAACGACAAAAGATTCCTTTCACAAATATTACTAAAAACTCACCGAAGGGTAAAAATGGATTTAAACAATTGTAGGTGGATGGAAATAATATTACATATTGATGAAACATGGATGTGGATGATAAAATACACCCCAGTAAATACTTACGAATAAACAATCTCGGATAAAAATGAGATTGTGATATTTCCCTTACCTTAGGTCCGATTTGCTTCGTAAGTGTCTGAACCTCCTGTATAATGATTTAAATAATGTCATTGACTTATTACAGAATCATATTCATTATTATGATATCCTATATGGTTCACTTATGACATTATATTACCCGTTCTTTTGTAAATTCAATGTTAAAGAGCGTTTTGGGTAAAATTGTTTCATTTGTCGTTCGTGTTTTTAACTTGTAATTATTCATATGATTACTTAGATCATGATTACTTAATTCCAGAATATAAAACATGATTTATATATATATTCAGAATATACATATATAATAAATCAGTAAATGGAATGAAATACACCGTTCATGGAGACGGTAGTCCGTACGTACGCATGAACGCTGTTTTCGTTTCCTTATTGAATTGAATGGAATTAAGTAGATGACATACATATAAATATAAATAATTTCAGTATCATTATTAGGTCATATATTTCATTAGTACTTATTATATATACTTTATAATCATTCATGAATGGTTAATCATTGAGAATGAATCTCATCGCGTCGTGGAGACGGTAGTCCGTATGTACGCACGAGCGATGATATCATTCCCATGGTCATCAAATTGTGTTGAAGTGTATGTATACTATTTCAGTAACAATATCACTTTATAATAATCATATATAGTTACTCATTACACCATTATACCCATCCTTGTAAGGTTATGGTGGAAAATAGAGTACACCACGGCGTGGAGACGGTATTCCGTACGTACGCACGCGCGGTGATTTCTTTTTCCGTAGGATGGAAAGATGGTGAAATAGGGTTGTTTCATACATATAATAACATATCGGTATATGAGTGATACTTATGTTATTACTTCATAATGAAACAACCTAAGAAGAAGAAGTGGAAGAAGAAATAAAGATGAAAGAATTGGTAACGGTAATTACCTCTTCTTTGAAGCGCCTTTTGGAGACCTCCTCATAGGGAACTAAAATTGGTCTTTGAGGAAGACCAGAACCTCTAGGATGTTTCTAGGGAAGTGGAGAAGAGATTTTGGCAGAGGGTGGCCGAGCTTGAGTTCTCAAATTGGTGTGAGGAGGAGGGGGAGGAGGTGTCCTTTTATAGGGGAGGAGAGGGGCACCTTAGGAATATCTCAAAATATTATTTTATATTAAAGTCAAAATCGGTTTATAATGGTTCCAAAGGGTCTTATTTTGAAGCTAAAGTGGGGATGGGTCGAAATATTATCAACCAATAGGATTTAGACAAGTTTAGGTTATTATTTTAACCTTATCAATTAGATTTAACTCTAAGTGAAATAATTTAACTTTTACCGTGTCTTTTTGTTTTATTACACTATATGGTTAATAAACTTACTATAAAATTCCAAACTAACCCCAAATTGTATATTATATATATATATATCCTTATCTAAGTCATTTGGCCGATCCTTAGATTTTTAGGAATAAAATAACAATTATTAATATAATTTTTGATTTTAAAACTATTTTGTGTCAATTTTGACACTATTTGATATATGATTTTTGTGAAAGTCATAACAGAAATATATGTTCGAACCAAGTTGATTAAATCAACACTAATATATCATAGTAACCTAGAAAATTAGTGTAATTCATAAAAAGTCTAAAATTACATTTAGTTTGGTGTTTATAACATCAATTATGTCAATATTTAATTAATAAGATAATTACTGCATCATCATTGTGTCATAAATAAATTAAATTATTTGATGTCTAAAAATTACAAATAAAATACCATTATGTATGAATTCGTTTTAGCTTTCTAATGAATATTTACAATCGAATTTATCTTATGTATAACACTATATTAAAAATGTTTTAGTAAGTAAACTTTGATTTTAACTCTTTTAACTCTTCTTTGAATTAAATAATAATAAATGTCCTAATCTAATCCAAGTGGGCCTAAATGATAATATTTTACACTTAAGGTTGTTTTGGATCGAGATACACTTGTCCAATAGAATTAGGACATGTGTTTGGGTAATATTAATATCATTCTTAACCTTAATTACCCTATTTACTTTTAACCGTGGTAAATAAAAGTAAAAAGTTACTATTCACCAAAAATTATTTTCATCTCATTGAACCACATTTTACTTACTGACATCAACCGTGTCTCTCGGATTTTTGAAATTCCATTCACAGAAGCGGTAAAATTAAGTTTTATGAAAAATTCAGTTTTTTAACTACCACTTAGTAGTTTCACTATTCATCAAAAATTGATGTTTTTCAGAACAATGCCAAAATTTCATCCTAAGCTATATTTCATATTACGAATTCAAAAATGAAGTCTATTTTACCAAATTCATAACATAGAAGTTGCATTAATTAATTTTATAATTAAATCCCGCTGTTAAAACAAATAGCGTGTTTTTAAGAAACAATATCTATCAAAAGATTGACAATAGTTTATAACTGGTTTAAATGTGAAATTACATCCAATGACCAACATTGTATTAAGCTGTAAAAATATATTCTAAATATACTTTAAAACCACTCAAATTAATAATTTATCACTATTAATTTTTTTGATTGAAAAAATTGTTTTTAATTAAATTTTAGTAATTTTTACTATTCATCAGAATATGAAAGTTATCCGAAAAGTACCAAAATATCACCTTAGGCTAAATTCGATACTCCGAATCCAAAAATGAAGTTCATTTTGAAAAATAAGATTTACAGAATTTTAAAAAGTGGTTATTACTATTCATGACGGCTAGTTTTAATAATATTTTAATAGCATATCGTTGTTTAGTGAAACTCGGTATTGCGTATTACACACGCTATTGAGGAAGGTCGCGATTGCATGTAATGCAAGGAAAGTCAAGGATGCGTGTTGTGCAAGCTTCTTTTGGTGTAGCGTACAACACAAGACATTAATAAAATTAAAAAGAATATTTTTTATAAAATCTTGGGCTGTTACATTCTACCCCCCTTAAAATGAATTTCGCCCTTGAAATTCGTCGGGGTTATAAATGGTTTACTATTCGAAAGTTTCTTTAATATAATCCCACATCGTAAAAAGGAATATCAAAACCAATCTTTAAAAACAAAAGTATGAAACGTAACGGTTACCCAAATAAACTAATCATTGGGTTTCCACATAGGTGAAAATATGGATATGGAAGAGAAATCTAACCATCATGTTCTGATGGAGAGTGGTAGAGAACATGGCTATGGAAAAGCCAGTAATCACAAATCCATAGATTTGTGATGATATAAGGTACCATTTGATTCATCAGGTATAAGATCACTTGGACAACATTTTTGGTTTTCCACTTCATCTCTTAAATGAATGAAGTTGAATTTGTTATTCGTGAAGTGTTAGCAGATCATGTGATAGAATGACGGGTCATTCCATCTGTCTCAAACAAAAGGTTAGCAAAAATTATATACATAAGTCGATATATAGTGAGATTAATCATATATGGTTCCTAAAATGGACTTATACTTCATATATCATACTGCTTAATATAATAAAACTAGTTTCTACTAAACAGGGACTTCCTGTAGGCCAGTGGTAGGCGATAAAGGCCAGTCGCACTTCGGTTGTGGGTTCGATTCCCACAGCCTTGTCCGACGCGATGGGCTGTCGCCCGTCCTGCAGGTTGTCCTTTTTCTAAAACTATATTACTATAACATCCCATCAATAATATCAAGAAAACTTCTATCCTTAAACAATACTAACTTATGTCCAACATAATCCATTCCAATCTTTAGGATTATCCATAATACTGCAGTCCACTCTCATAACATAGTGAAAACGATTACGAGAGATTTAACACCATCGTCGATCCCCATAAGATATGTCTTGCTGGTCACATTCTAAACATTCAGAGTCCTTAATCATGTATTCTCTTGAATACCTTAGTGAAAACATGAATGCAGTTTAAAGTTAACACTTTCCACATACCAAAATCCTCAAAATTCTATATACTCAAACCATGATATCACTTAGTCCTTATATCAATCATGAGCTCATGAATACTGTTAAACATTTCATTTTCTCGTTTTCCCTTCATTATGCGCATATCATCTTATTTCCAAAAATATCTCAATCACTTTGAATACCACATTAAACCAATACATAAATATTCCAATACTACATGATACAACATTATTTTGGAATCCCATTACATAAACACTTAATCATTCCACCACATCATTGTCATATTCAAAATTGCCAATAGAGATCGCATGTGACTTCCCTTTGTCCTTTGCCTTCAGTGGTTGCTCATGTTGATCATCACTAACCCTTGGATTAGGTCATTTATTGGCATAATGCCCCATTTCCTTGCACTTGAAGCATTGAAGTGTTGGTGGTGAGTTCTCTGCAGTGTTTGCTTTATTCACATCATTAGAAACCCTTTTTCCATTACTTTGACACTCAGCTGCTCGATGACCTTCTTTTCCACACTTAAAACATTTTCTAGTCCCTTTAAGACAATCTCCACCATGCTTCTTTCCACACTTTGTGCATAAGGAAACATTCATCTTCTTTTCACCATTATTCTGAGATTTCTCCTTGAACTCCATCTTTCGTTTCTTGTCAAAACCATGAGATGGATATGTAACACCAACTTCCATTTCTACCTTGATAGAAAAACGTACAATTTCTTCATAGCTACTGAAGTATCTTATAGCTAATGCCCTTCGAAGACTTGTTTTTAAGCCACTGAAAATCGATCAACTTTACTTTCAGGTTGGATGATAATTCCAGATGCATACCTTGCAAGTCTTGTAAAATTTGCTTCGTATATACCAACAAATTCCTCATCCTTCTGCTTCAGCTCAAGAAACTCCTTTTCCATCTTTGTTCGAAGAATACGAGGGAAGTACTTACTGAAAAACAAGTTCTTGAACTCGTCCCATTCCATGGACTCAATTTCTTCTCTTGGCCTCGTATTCTTGATAAGATTCCACCATTGATCAGCATCACCTTACAAACGATATACTGCTAAGATGACTTTATCATGTTCAGAACATTGAAGAACTGAAAATATCTTTTCAGTGGTACTGATCCATTGTTCAGCAATAAGTGGATCAGAAGACCCACTGAAAGAAGGTGGACGTTGCCTCATGAAGGACTCAATAGAATACTGTTCCCTTATCTGCTCATTTGGAAGTCCAAAATGATTCATAGCTTGTGTAAGTATAGCAATAAAATTTTGCACTCCATCTCCCATAACATTTGTTTGTTCAGGAGGGCAATCATTGCATTGTCCATTGCATTGATCGACACGGTTCCTTCAGGTTCCAGCCATCGTCTAAAATCCAAAAAGAATAGTGTGAGAGGAAAAAATCATGTTTGGGAAAACAACATAATAAAGGTGGAGTATCCTCAATATCTATCATCTTATGTTAAATTCTATGATCGTTACCGTAGTTCTAGGACTGTATCCTATACGTATACTTATCCTTAAGGACATCCCTAGACATACCTTATAAATATATCTAGGGATCTCACTAAAGTTCTCGCATCCTAGTTTCCAAAGGTTGACTAAACCTTTCCTCTGATACCAAATGTAGAGACCCAAATCCTGACATACATGGACATTACATTACTTTTGCGGAATACTTAGTACATAACAAAAACACACACACAAGGATCGTAATAGTTTAGTGTCTTTGGAAACTCGGAACGTAATCTTCTAATCGTGGTGAAAGATCTTCAATATCTCCCATAAAGATCCTCCCTTTTTTTTACATAAAACCTTTCTTTATATCCTGGGGAAAAGAAAACATAAAAGGGTGAGCTCAAATGCTCAGTAAGGGTAAAAAAAAGAAAAATCAATCACATCATATTCATAAGAACATAACTTTTGGAAATCATAACCTGCAAAAGAGAGCATAATTTCATAATCATGGGATAAATCATGGCAGTGAAAAGTAATCCCAATAATCATAACTTAAAACATGAAACTTTGTGGCATACACACATAATCATAGAGAATCATTTCTTGTTAGTCAAGACTAATTTCCAAGACTATCTTAGTGGACAAAGTCCCTTTCTGAATCGAGTAACCCTCGTTTCAGTCCTGTTTCACTGAACCGGTATAACCTACCGTTCCAGCCCTGTCTATCTCATGAGATATAAAATCTTTACCCAATGCATTGGAGGGAGATATAGGTCCCACCCATCTTATAATGAATCCTTTCTTATGTGTGCCACATAATCATAAAACATACATCATCGCATAACACATGTAATAAAAATGGGATTCTTGAAACATCATGACATCATAAATCAATTCATATAAGATAAAGGAATTCATAAAAATAATTCCATCACAACATGATCAAATCAATGTAATAATAGGGATAAAAACAGAACCCTTTATTATCTTAGATGGAAAATAATTTTGATAAAACACTTGAACTTCATTCTTGAGGAAAATATCCTTTCTTCTTCAAAAACATTTTTCCTTTCATAACATGTCATACAACTTTAAAATAAAAGAAGTTGATTAAAAATAAACTTGAAAACTTGTAAAGGAAGCTTCGTGGAAATAATGTTTTAAAAATCCAATCAAGCTGTATAAGTTAATAAAAACATTCTTCGTACTTTTGTCGGAAAAGTCAAAAAGTACCTCGTACGAAAAACGACAAAAGATTCCTTTCACACATATTACTAAAAACTCACCGAAGGGTAAAAATGGATTTAAACAATTGTAGGTGGATGGAAATAATATTACATATTGATGAAACATGGATGTGGATGATAAAATACACCCTAGTAAATACTTACGAATAAACAATCTCGGATAAAAATGAGATAGTGATATTTCCCTTACCTTAGGTCCGATTTGCTTCGTAAGTGTCCGAACCTCCTGTATAATGATTTAAATAATGTCATTGACTTATTACAGAATCATATTCATTATTATGATATCCTATATGGTTCACTTATGACATTATATTACCCGTTCTTTTGTAAATTCCATGTTAAAGAGCGTTTTGGGTAAAATTGTTTCATTTGTCGTTCGTGTTTTTAACATGTAATTATTCATATGATTACATAGATCATGATTACTTAATTCCAGAATATAAAACATGATTTATATATATATTCAGAATATACATATATAATAAATCAGTAAATGGAAAGAAATACACCGTTTATGGAGACGGTAGTCTGTACGTACGCATGAACGCTGTTTTCGTTTCCTTATTGAATTGAATGGAATTAAGTAGATGACATACATATAAATATAAATAATTTCAGTATCATTATTAGGTCATATATTTAATTAGTACTTATTATATATACTTTATAATCATTCATGAATGGTTAATCATTGAGAATGAATCTCATCGCGTCGTGGAGACGGTAGTCCGTACGTACGCACGAGCGATGATATCGTTCCCATGGTCGTGGAATTGTGTTGAAGTGTATGTATACTATTTCAGTAACAATATCACTTTATAATAATCATATATAGTTACTAATTACACCATTATACCCATCCTTGTAAGGTTATGGTGGAAAATAGAGTACACCACGGCGTGGAGACGGTATTCCGTACGTACGCACGCACGGTGATTTCTTTTTCCGTAGGATGGATAGATGGTGAAATAGGGTTTTTTCAAACTTATAATAACATATCAGTATATGAGTGATACTGATGTTATTACTTCATAATGAAACAACCTAAGAAGAAGAAGTGGAATAAGAAATAAAGATGAAAGAATTGGTAACGGTAATTACCTCTTCTTTGAAGCGCCTTTTGGAGACCTCCTCTTAGGGAACTAAAATTGGTCTTTGAGGAAGACCAAAACCTCTAGGATGTTTCTAGGGAAGTGGAGAAGAGATTTTGGCAGAGGGGGGCCGAGCGTTAGTGCTCAAATTGGTGTGAGTAGGAGGGGGAGGAGGTGTCCTTTTATAGGGGAGGAGAGGGGCACCTTAGAAATATCTCAAAATATTATTTTATATTAAAGTCAAAATCGGTTTATAATGGTTCCAAAGGGTCTTATTTTGAAGCTAAAGTGGGGATGGGTCGAAAGCTTATCAACCAATAGGATTTAGACAATTTTAGGTTATTATTTTAACCTTATCAATTAGATTTAACTCTAAGTTAAATAATTTAACTTTTACCGTGTCTTTTTGTTTTCTTACACTATATGGTTAATAAACTTACTATAAAATACCAAACTAACCCGAAATTGTATATTATTAATATATATATCCTTATCTAAGTCATTTGGCCGATCCTTAGATTTTTATGAATAAAATAACAATTAGTAATATAATTTTTGATTTTATAACTATTTTGTGTCAATTTTGACACTATTTGATATATGATTTTTGTGAAAGTCATAACAGAAATATATGTTCGAACCAAGTTGATTAAATCAACACTAATATATCATAGTAACCTAGAAAATTATTGGAATTCATAAAAAGTCTAAAATTACATTTAGTTTGGTGTTTATAACATCAATTATGTCAATATTTCATTAATAAGATAATTACTGCATCATCTTTGTGTCATAAATAAATTAAATTATTTGATGTCTAGAAATTACAAATAAAATACCATTATGTAGGAAATATTTTTATCTTTCTAATGAATATTTACAATCGAATATATCTTATGTATAACCCTATATTAAAAATGTTTTAGTAAATAAACATTGATTTTAACTCTTTTAACTCTTCTTTGAATTCAATAATAATAAATGTCCTAATCTAATCCAAGTGGGCCTAAATGATAATATTTTACACTTAAGGTTGTTTTTGGTCGAGATACACTTGTCCAATAGAATTAGGACATGTGTTAGGGTAATATTAATATCATTCTTACCCTTAATTACTCTATTTACTTTTAACCGTGGTAAATAAAAGTAAAAAGTTACTATTCACCAAAAATTATTTTCATCTCATTGAACCACATTTTACTTAATGACATCAACCGTGTCTCTCGGATTTTTGAAATTCCATTCACAGAAGCGGTAAAATTAAGTTTTATGAAAAATTCAGTTTTTTAACTACCACTTAGTAGTTTCACTATTCATCAAAAATTGATGTTTTTCAGAACAATGCCAAAATTTCATCCTAAGCTATATTTCATATTACGAATTCAAAAATGAAGTCTATTTTACCAAATTCATAACATAGAAGTTGCATTAATTAATTTTATAATTAAATCCCGCTGTTAAAACAAATAGCGTGTTTTTAAGAAACAATATCTATCAAAAGATTGACACTAGTTTATAACTGGTTTAAATGTGAAATTACATCCAATGACCAACATTGTATTAAGCTGTAAAAATATATTCTAAATATACTTTAAAACCACTCAAATTAATAATTTATCACTATTAATTATTTTTATTGAAAAAGTTGTTTTTAATTAAAGTTTAGTAATTTTTACTATTCATCAGAATATGAAAGTTATCCGAAAAGTACCAAAATTTCACCTTAGGCTAAATTCGATACTCCGAATCCAAAAATGAAGTTCATTTTGAAAAATAAGATTTACAGAATTTTAAAAAGAGGTTATTACTATTCATAATGGCTAGTTTTAATAATGTTTTAATAGCATATCGTTGTTTAGTGAAACTCGGTATTGCGTATTACACACGCTATTGAGGAAGGTCGCGATTGCGTGTAATGCAAGGAAAGTCAAGGATGCGTGTTGTGCAAGCTTCTTTTGGTGTAGCGTACAACACAAGACATTAATAAAATTAAAAAGAATATTTTTTATAAAATCTTGGGCTGTTACAGTCGAATTTAGCCTAAGGTGAAATTTTGGTACTTTTCGGATAACTTTCATATTCTAATGAATAGTGAAAATTACTAAATTATAATTAAAAACAAATTTTATAATAAAAATAATTAATAGTGATAAATTATTAATTTGAATGGTTTTAAAGTATATTTAGAATATATTTTTACAATTTAATACAATGTTGATCATTGGATGTAATTTCACATTTAAACCAGACATAAATAAGTGTCAATCTTTTGATAGATATTGTTTCTTAAAAACACGCTCTTTGTTTTAACAGCGGGATTTAATTATAAAATTAATTAATGCAACTTCTATGATATGAATTTGGTAAAATAGACTTCATTTTTGAATTTGGAATATGAAATATAGCTTAGGATGAAATTTTGCCATTGTTCTGAAAAACATCAATTTTTGATGAATAGTGAAACTACTAAGTGGTAGTTAAAAAAATTAATTTCTTCATAAATCTTAATTTTACCGCTTCTGTGAATGGAATTTCAAAAATCCGAGAGACACGGTCGATTTCAGTAAGTAAAATGTTGTTCAATGAGATGAAAATAATTTTTGGTGAATAGTAACTTTTTACTTTTATTTACCACGGTTAAAAGTAAATAGGGTATTTAAGGGTAAAAATGATATTAATATTACCCTAACAAATGTCCTAATACTATTGGACAAGTGTATCTCGACCAAAAACAACCTTAAGTATAACATATTATCATTTAGGCCCACTTGGATTAGATTAGGACATTTATTATTATTTAATTCAAAGAAGAGTTAAAAGAGTTAAAATCAATGTTTATTTACTAAAACATTTTTAATATGGGTTTATACATAATATAAATTAGATTATAAATATTCATTATAAAGATAACAAGATTTCCTACATAATGATATATTATTTATAATTTTTAGACTTCAAATAAATTAATTTATTTATGACACAACGATGATGCAGTAATTACCCTTTTAAGGAAATGTTAACATAATTGATGTTATAAATGCTCAAATAAATGTAATTTGAGACTTTTTATGAATTACACTAATTTTATAGGTTACTATGATATATTATTGTTGATTTAATCAACTTGGTTCGAACATATAATTCTTTTATGACTTTCACAAAAATCATATATCAAATAGTGTCAAAATTGACACAAAATAGTTTTTAAATCAAATATTATATTATTAATTGTTCTCTTATTACTAAAATCTACGGTTCGGCCAAATGACTTAGATAAAGATATATATATTAATAATAAACAGTTTGGGGTTCGTTTGGCATGTTATAGTAAGTGTATTAACCATATAGTGAAAGAAAACAAAAAGACATGGTAAAAGCTAAATTATTTAACTTAGAGTAAAATCTAATTGATAAGGTTAAAATAATACCCTAAACTTTTCTAAATCCTATTGGATGATAGTATTTAGACCCATCCCCACTTTAGCTTCGAAATAAGACCCTTTGGAACCTCTATAAACCGATTTTGACATTAAAATAAAATAATATTTTGAGGTATTCCTAAGGTGCCCCTCTCCTCCCTTATAAAAGGACACCTCCTCCCCCTCCTCCTCACACCAATTTGAGCACTCATGCTCGGCCAACCCCTGCCAAAATCTCTTCTCCACTTCCATAGAAACATTCTAGAGGTTCTGGTCTTCCTCAAAGACCAATTTTAGTGCCCTAAGAGGAGGTCTCAAAGAGGCGCTTCAAAGAAGAGGTAATTACCGTTACCAATTCTTTCATCTTTATTTCTTCTTCCACTTATTCTTCTTAGGTTTTTTCATTATGAAGTAATAACATCAGTATCACTCATATACTGATATGTTATTATAAGTATGAAAAAACCCTATTTCACCATCTATCAATCCTACGGAAAAAGAAATCACCGCGCGTGCGTACGTACGGAATACCGTCTCCACGCCGTGGTGTAATCTATTTTCCACCACCACCTTACATGGATGGGAATAATGGTGTAAAGAATAACTATACATAGTTATTACAACATCATATTGATTCTGATATATTGTATAATCCACTCCAATTCAATTCAATATTTATGGAAATGATATCATCGCTCGTGCGTACGTATGGACTACCGTCTCCACGACGCGATGGGATTCATTCTCCATGTTAACCATTTAATAATGATTATAAAGTATATATAAGAAATAATAATGAAATATATGACATTATAAAGCTACTGGATTTATGTATATATATATATATATGTATGTCATCTACTTACTTCCATTCAAGACAATAAGGAAAGGAAAACAGCGTTCATGCGTACGTACGGACTACCGTCTCCATGAACTGTGTTTTTCATTTCATTTATCTATCTATTATATATATATATATATACTGAATATATATGATATATAAATCATATTTTATATTCTGGAAGTAATTAAATCATGATATATGTAATAATAATGTCAAGAACAACAAGTCAGAACACGTACGATAAATGAAACGATTTTACCCAAAATGCTTCTTTAACATTGAATTTACAAAAGAACGGGTAATATAATGTCATAAGTGAACCATATATGATATCATAACAATTAATATGATTCTGTAATAAGTCAATGACATTATTTAAATCATTATACAGGAGGTTCGGACACATACGAAGCAAATCAGACCTAATGTAAGGGAAATATCACAATCTCATTTTTATCCGAGATTGTTTATTCGTAAGTATTTACTGTGGTGTATTTTATCATCCACATTCATGTTTCCACAATATGTAATATTATTTCCATCCACCTAAAATTGTTTAAATCCATTTTTACCCTTCGGTGTGTTTTTAGTAATATGTATGAAAGGAATCTTTTGTCGTTTTTCGTACGAGGTACTTTTTGACTTTTCCGACAAAAGTACGAAGATTGTTTTTTTAACTTATATGGCATGAATGGATTTTTAAGAAACCTACTTTACAAGTTTTCAAGTTTATTTTTATTCAAATTCTTTTATTTTAAAGTCGTATGACATGTTATGAAAGGTAAAATGTTTTTGAAGTAGAAAGGATATTTTCCTCAAGAATGGAGTTCAAGTATTTTATCAAAATTATTTTCCATCTAAGATAATAAAAGGGTTCTGTTTTTATCCCTACTATTACATTGATTTGATCATGTTGTGAGGGAATTATTTTTATGAATTCCTTTATCTTATATGAATTGATTTATGATGTCAAGATGTTTTAAGAATCCCATTTTTGTTACATGTGTTATGCGATGATGTATGTTTTATTATTATGTGGAACACATAAGAAAGGATTCATTATAAGATGGGTGGGACCTATATCTCCCTACAATGCATTGGGTAAAGATTTTATATCTCATGAGATAGACATGGCTGGAATGGTAGGTTATACCGGTTCAGTGAAACAGGACTGAAATGAGGGTTACTCGATTCAGAAAGGGACTTTGTCCACTAAGATAGTCTTGGAAATGAGTCTTGACTAACAAGAAATGTTTCTCTATGATTATGTGTGAATTCCACAAAGTTTCATGTTTTAAGTTATGATTATTGTGATTACATTTCACTGCCATGATTTATCCCATGTTATGAAATTATGATCTCTTTTGCAAGTTAAGATTTCCAAAAGTTATGTGCTTGTGTATACGATGTGATTGATATTTCATTTGTTTACCCTTACTGAGCATTTGAGCTCACCCTTTTATGTTTTCTTTTCCCCGGGATATAAAGAAAGGTTTTAGGTAAAAAAGGGAAGATCTTTATGGGAGATATTGAAGATCTTTCACCACGATTAGAAGATTATGTTCCGAGTTTCCAAAGACACTAAACTATTATGATCCTTGTGTGTGTGTTTTTGTTATGTACCAAGTATTCCGCAAAAGTAATGTAATGTCCATGTACGTCAAGCTTCGGGTCTCTACAGTTGGTATCAGAGGAAAGGTTTAGTCAAACTTTGGAAACTAGGATGCGAAAATGTTAGTGAGATCCCTATAGATATTTCTACGGTATGTCTAGGGATGTCCCTAAGGTTAAGTATACGTATAGGTTATAGTACTAGAACTACGCTAACGATCATAGAATTAAACCTAAGATGTTAGATATTGAAGGTACTCCCCCTTTATTATGTTGTTTTCCCTAGCATGATTTTTTCCTCTCACACTATTCTTTTTGGGTTTTAGACGATGGCTGGAACCCGAAGGAACCGTGTTGATCAATGCAATGGACAATGCAATGATTGTCCTCCTAAACAAACAAATGTTATGGGAAATGGAGTGCAAAATATTATTGCTATATATACACAAGCTATGAATCATTCTGGAATTCAAAATGAGCAGAGAAGGGAACAATATTCTATTTAGTCCTTCAAGAGGCAACATCCACCTTCTTTCAGTGGGTCTTCTGATCCACTTGTTGCTGAACAATGGATCAGTACCACTAAAAAGATATTTTCAGTTCTTCAATGTTCTGAACATGATAAAGTCATCTTAGCAGTGTATCGTTTGGAAGGTGATGCTGATCAATGGTGGAATCTTATTAAGAATACGAGGCAAAGAGATAAACTTGAGTCCATTGAATGGGATGAGTTCAAGAACTTATTTTTCAATAAGTACATCCCTCGTATTCTTCGAACAAATATGGAGAAGGGGTTTCTTGAACTAAAGCAAAAGGATGATGAATCTGTTGGTATATACGAAGCGAATTGTACAAGACTTGCAAGGTATGCATCTGGCATTATCATCGAACCTGAATGTAAAGATGATCGATTTTTCAGTGGATTAAAACCAAATCTTCGAAGGGCATTAGCTATAAGAGACTTTAGTAGCTATGAAGAAATTGTTTGTTGTGCTATCAAGGTAGAAATGGAAGTTGGTGTTACATATCAATATCATGGTTTTGATAAGAAACGAAAGATGGAGTTCAAGGAGAAATCTCAGAATAATGGTGAAAAGAAGATGAATGTTTCCTTATGCGCCAAGTGTGGAAATAAGCATGGTGGATATTGTCTTAAAGGGACTAGAAAATGTTTTAAGTGTGGAAAAGAAGGTCATCGAGTAGCTGAGTGTCGAAGTAATGGAAAAAGGGTTTCTAATGATGTGAACAAAGCAAACACTGCAGAGAACGCACCACCAACACTTCAATGCTTCAAGTGCAAGGAAATGGGACATTATGCCAATAAATGCCCTAATCCAAGGGTTAGTGATGATCAACATGAGCAACCACTTAAGGCAAAGGACAAAGGGAAGTCACATGCGTTCACTATTGGAAATGTTGAATATGATAACGATGTGGTGGAATAATTAAGTGTGTATGTAATGGGATTCCAAAATAATGTTGTATCATAAAGTATTGGAATATTTATGTATTGGTCTATTGTGGATTTCAATAATTTTATGGTACCAGTAACCATGGAATGTGATTGAGATATTTTTGGAAAAAGAATGATATGCGCATAATGAAGGGAAAATGAGAAAATTAAATATATGACAGTATTCATGAGCTCATGATTGATATAAGGACTAAGTGATATCATGGTTTGAGAATATAGAATTCTGAGGATTTTGGTATGTGGAAAGTGTTAAATTTTAACTGAAATCATGTTTTCACTAAGGTTCGATGGGTATTCAAGAGAATACATGATTATGGCCTTTGAATGTTTGGAATGTGACCAACAAAACATATCTTATGATATATGGGGATCAACGATGGTATTAAATCTCTGGTAATCGTTTTCACTATGTTATGAGAGTGGACTGCAGTATTATGGATAAGCCTAAAGATTGGAATGGATTATGTTGGACATAAGTGAGTATTGTTTAAGGATAGAAGTTTTTTTTATTCGATATTATTGATGGGATGTAGTTTTAGAAAAAGGACAACCTGCAGGACGGGCGACAACCCATTGCGTCGGACAAGGCTGTAGGAATCGAACCCTCAACCGAAGTGCGAATGGCCTTTATCGCCTACCACTGGCCTACAGGAAGTCCCTGTTTAGTAGAAAACTAGTTTTATTATATTAAGCAGTATGATATGTGAAGTATAAGTTCATTTTACGAACCATATATAATTAATATCACTATAGATGGACTTATGTATTTTTTGATAACTTTTCTAACCTTTTGTTTGAGACAGGTGGAATGACCGATCATTCTATCACAAAATCTGCTAACACATCACGAATGACAAATTCAACTTCATTTCTTTAAGAGATGAAGTGGAAATTTTCCAAAGAACGACAAACGGTGAGACTATACCAAAATCACGAAAGTATTTCTTCTAATTCCAATTTCATCAACTTTAAGGAAATGATCTTGAAAACCAAAAATGTTGTCATAGTGATCTTATATCTGATAAATCAGATGGTACCTTAGATCATCACAAATTTATGGCTTTGTGATTGCTAGCTTTTCCATAGCCATGTTCTCTACCACTCTCCATCAGGACATGATGGTTAGATTTCTCTTCCATATCCATATTTTCACCTATGTGGAAACCCAGTGATTAGTTTATTTGGGTAACCATTACGTTTCATACTTTTTTTTAAAGATAAGTTTTGGTATTCCTTTTTACGATGTGGGTTTCTATCAATGAAACTTTCAAATAGTAAACCATTTATAACCCCGACGAATTTCGAGGGCGAAATTCATTTTAAGGGGGGTAGAATGTAACAGCCCGAGATTTTATGAAAAATATTCTTTTTAATTTTATTAATGTCTTGTGTTGTACGCTACACCAATAGGAGCTTGCACAACACGCATCTTTGACTTTCCTTGCATTACACGCAATCGCAACCTTCCTCGATAGCGTGTGTAGTACGCAATACTGAGTTTCACGAAACAACGATATGCTATTAAAATATTATTAAAACTAGCCGTTATGAATAGTAATAACCACTGTTTAAAATTTTTAGCTCTCAAAATGGACTTCATTATTGGATTCGGAGTATCGAATTTAGCATAAGGTGAAATTTTGGTACTTTTCGGATAACTTTCATATTCAGATGAATAGTGAAAATTACTAAATTATAATTAAAAACAACTTTTTTAATCAAAATAATTAATAGTGATAAATTATTAATTTGAATGGTTTTAAAGTATATTTAGAATATATTTTTACAATTTAATACAATGTTGGTCATTGGATGTAATTTTACATTTAAACCAGACATAAACAAGTGTCAATCTTTTGATAGATATTGTTTCTTAAAAACACGCTCTTTGTTTTAACAACGGGATTTAATTATAAAATTAATTAATGCAACTTCTATGATATGAATTTGGTAAAATATACTTCATTTTTGAATTCGGAATATGAAATATAGCTTAGGATGGAATTTTGGCATTGTTCTGAAAAACATCAATTTTTGATGAATAGTGAAACTACTAAGTGGTAGTTAAAAAAATTAATTTCTTCATAAATGTTAATTTTACCGCTTCTGTGAATGGAATTTCAAAAATCAGACAGACACGGTTGATGTCAATAAGTAAAATGTGGTTCAATGAGATGAAAATAATTTTTGGTGAATAGTAACTTTTTACTTTTATTTACCACGGTTAAAAGTAAATAGGGTAATTAAGGGTAAAAATCATATTAATATTATCCTAACACATGTCCTAATCCTATTGGACAAGTGTATCTCGACCAAAAACAACCTTAAGTGTAAAATATTATCATTTAGGCCCACTTGGATTAGATTAGGACATTTATTATTATTTAATTCAAAGAAGAGTTAAAAGAGTTAAAATCAATGTTTATTTACTAATACATTTTTAATATGGGTTTATACATAAGCTAAATTCGATTATAAATATTCATTAGAAAGCTAACATGATTTCCTACATAATTATATTTTATTTATAATTTTTAGACTTCAAATAAATTAATTTATTTATGACACAACGATGATGAGGTGATTACCCTTTTAAGGAAATGATAACATAATTGATGTTATAAATGCTCAAATAAATGTAATTTGAGACTTTTTATGAATTACAATAATTTTATAGGTTACTATGATATATTAGGGTTGATTTAATCAACTTGGATCGAACATATAATTCTGTTATGACTTTCACAAAAATCATATATCAAATAGTGTCAAAATTGACACAAAATAGTTTTTAAATCAAATATTATATTATTAATTGTTCTTTTATTACTAAAAATCTAAGGTTCGGCCAAATGACTTAGATAAAGATATGTATATTAATAATAAAAAATTTGGGGTTCTTTTGGCATGTTATAGTAAGTGTATTATCCATATAGTGAAAGAAAAAAAAAGACACGGTAAAAGTTAAATTATTTAACTTAGAGTTAAATATAATTGATAAGGTTAACATAATACCCTAAACTTGTCTAAATCATATTGGTTGATAGGATTTAGACCCATCCCCACTTTATAATCTAAATAAGACCCTTTGGAACCATTATAAACCGATTTTGACATTAAAATAAAATAATATTTTGAGGTATTCCTAAGGTGCCCCTCTCCTCCCTTATAAAAGGACACCTCCTCCCCCTCCTCCTCACACCAATTTGAGCACTCAAGCTCGGCCAACCCCTGCCAAAATCTCTTCTCCACTTCCCTAGAAACATCCTAGAGGTTCTGGTCTTCCTCAAAGACCAATTTTAGTGCCCTAAGAGGAGGTCTCAAAGAGGCGCTTCAAAGAAGAGGTAATTACCGTTACCAATTCTTTCATCTTTATTTCATCTTCCACTTCTTCTTCTTAGGTTTTTTCATTATGAAGTAATAACATAAGTATCACTAATATACTGATATGTTATTATAAGTATGAAAAAACCCTATTTCACCATCTATCGATCCTACGGAAAAAGAAATCACCGCGCGTGCGTACGTACGGAATATCGTCTCCACGGCGTGGTGTAATCTATTTTCCACCACCACCTTACATGGATGGGAATAATGGTGTAAAGAATAACTATACATAGTTATTACAACAACATATTGATTCTGATATATTGTATAATCCACTCCAATTCAATTCAGTGTTTATGGAAATGATATCATCGCTCGTGCGTACGTACGGACTACCGTCTCCACGACGCGGTGAGATTCATTCTCCATGTTAACCATTTAAGAATGATTATAAAGTATATATAAGAAATAATAATGAAATATTTGACATTATATAGCTACTGGATTTATGTATATATATATATATGTATTTCATCTACTTACTTTCATTCAATACAATAAGGAAGGGAAAACAGCGTTCATGCGTACGTACGGACTACCGTCTCCATGAACGGTGTTTTTCATTTCATTTATCTATCTATTATATATATATATATATACTGAATATATATGATATATAAATCATATTTTATATTATGGAAGTAATTAAATCATGATATAAGTAATAATAATGTCAAGAACAACAAGTCAGAACACCTACGATAAATGAAACGATTTTACCCAAAACGCTTCTTTAACATGGAATTTACAAAAGAACGGGTAATATAATGTCATAAGTGAACCATATATGATATCATAACAATGAATATGATTCTGTAATAAGTCAATTACATTATTTAAATCATTATACAGGAGGTTCGGACACATACGAAGCAAATCGGACCTAAGGTAAGGGAAATATCACAATCTCATTTTTATCTGAGATTGTTTATTCGTAAGTATTTACTGGGGTGTATTTTATCATCCACATCCATGTTTCCACTATATGTAATTTTATTTCCATCCACCTAAAATTGTTTAAATCCATTTTTACCCTTCGGTGAGTTTTTAGTAATATCTATGAAAGGAATCTTTTGTCGTTTTTCGTACGAGGTACTTTATGACATTTCCAACAAAAGTACGAAGAATGTTTATTTTAACTTATACGACATGAAGGGATTTTTAAGAAACTTACATTACAAGTTTTCAAGTTTATTTTTAATCAAATTCTTTTATTTTAAAGTCGTATGTCATGTTATGAAAGGAAAAATGTTTTTGAAGTGGAAAGGATATTTTCCTCAAGAATGGAGTTCAAGTATTTTATCAAAATTATTTTCCATCTAAGATAATAAAAGGGTTCTGTTTTTATCCCTATTATTAAGTTGATTTTATCATGTTGTGATGGAATTATTTTTATGAATTCCTTTATCTTATATGAATTTTTTTATGATTTCAGGATGTTTCAAGAATCCCATTTTTGTTACATGTGTTATGCGATGATGTATGTTTTATTATTATGTGGCACACATAAGAAATGATTCATTATAAGATGGGTGGGACCTATATCTCCCTCCAATTCATTGGGTAAAGATTTTATATCTCATGATATAGACATGGCTTGAATGGTAGGTTATACCGGTTCAGTGAAACAGGACTGAAACGAGGGTTACTCGATTCAGAAAGGGACTTTGTCCACTAAGATAGTTTTGGCAATGAGTCTTGACTAACAAGAAATGATTCTCTATGATTATGTGTGAATGCCACAAAGTTTCATGTTTTAAGTTATAATTATTGTGATTACATTTCACTGCCATGATTTATCCCATGTTATGAAATAATGATCTCTTTTGCATGTTATGATTTCCAAAAGTTATGTGCTTGTGTATACGATGTGATTGATATTTCTTTTGTTTACCCTTACTGAGCATTTGAGCTCACCCTTTTATGTTTTGTTTTCCCCAGGATATAAAGAAAGGTTTTAGGTAAATAAAAGGGAAGATCTTTATGGGAGATATTGAAGATCTTTCACCACGATTAGAAGATTATGTTCCGAGTTTCCAAAGACACTAAACTATTACGATCCTTGTGTGTGTGTTTTTGTTATGTACCAAGTATTCCGAAAAAGTAATGTAATGTCCATGTACGTCAAGCTTCGGGTCTCTATATGAACTAAATGGATCCCATTAAGACATGACTCATCTCTAGAGCAGAAACTCTAAATGAACCTCAGAAAAGGAGTTGTACAAAGGAAAAATAAGATCTTGGATTGATAAAAGGCCTGACCCAATAGTTACTGGATGTGAAATCTCAAATTTCATAAAAACTAAATTATGGTTTGACTACGTGGCTAGGTAGTTTCACACGTTGTAATTAATTGAGATTTAATATTTCCCCTATAAAACGGTCGAGTTAATGTAGCAAATGGTTGTGAGTTGATATATTTCCTTTAAACAGAGAAAAACACCTCACAAAGGGTAAAATGGAAAATATGAGAAACTAGAAAAATTCGAAAAGGGTGTGAAACCCATGAATGGACCATACATTTTGTTAATTCAACGGCCACTCAGCTATTGGAGGATTAAAAAAATCCTTTATGAGCCTGAAACCATGTTGATACGGGTATGAAAAAACTTTTTGGTTAAAAGAGGAAATACCGGATCGAGATTGAAATGTCCAAGAGAAGTTGGAAATGACTCACTGATGGGTGATTCACCGACACCCTGTCACCGTCGCCTTGACAAAATCACCCTAGAACTAATACTGATTGGTTTCATTCCAATCAATGCCACTTTTTATTCCACATGAAATTTGGTAAACTCTTCAATGAGTCAATTGATGGTCTACAAGATTCCTCATATAATATGATTTGGAAATGTAATTGACTACGAGGGTCTAAGCCATTACATGTGTTAACTACTAGCTAAAATTAGTTTTTCGTGTTGTCGAATATTAACATAGTGTTTTATTTAAATCTTGTTATTTTATTTTATAAAAAAAATACAAACCATAAAATAATTTTGATTTATTCGAAAAATGAAATTCAAAAAAACTCAGGTTGTTATATTCAACCCCCTAAAAATGAATTTATTGCTCAAAATTCATATTGATTATCAATGATCTAATATGTGAAAGTTCAATTCATGTAAAATAACATTGTAAAATTGAATTCTAAAACATCCTTCAAAAATAAAAATATTGAAAAAAAATAGATAATCAATGTAACACATTTATAGGTTTCTATATAAGAAAAAATTAATGGGATGTAATGAGTATGACATTGAGGAAAATCCAAATAATTATACACAGTGATGATGATCATCAATCACAAGAAAGTGGGTGATCTATAGATGGCTAGTTTCTATAAAACATTAACCCAATTTGGTTTGAATAGGTCATATATATCATAAAATTGATGATAATGGGAAACAAAATTATTTCAGGTTCCGTTTATAAAAAATGGACAATTTTCACCAGGAGATATACTTACATGATGTAATTATATTTCATATACAAAATATCTCCCTTTATTTATTCCTTGAATAATATACATTTCATCTCTTACTGAAAAAATGAGGGTCAAATTTTTATGATTGATGCACTAATGAATCATAAAAACCATAAATAAAATGACAAGTCCTACCATATATATTTAGTTATCATCCACAAAAAATAGCCAACACATGTTATCCAATATGTGAAAATAAAAAAATGGTGAAGTAGTTAGTTAATATCAAAACCCTATTGAATGTTCAGATCTAAAAATTAAAAAATGGTTTACCATATAACCCTTTTAAAATATAATTAACCCTTTATTAATTAAATAAAATATTATCATATAAAAAAACCATTTTCCTTGATAACATTGGTTAGTCCTTGTACTGCAAAAATTTCAAATGTGGTTTTGCTATTCTATAATCCATATATATGGATATAAATACATAATATTTCACTAATGAGAAAACAATATAAATTTTTATGTATCATTCATAAAAAATAAATCATGAAATTCCGAAATAAGGCGAAAATTAAAAGTATTCACAAATTTTCATTGTTCAAATCATCCATTATAAAAGAATAATATTTCCAGTTTTCAATTTTATATAGAGTGTTATTAGGATTATCAACCACATTAGTTGTTGGTTTTCATCACATGTTATCATAATAGTCAACCACCATACAATAGAAACATTGACGTCTGAGAAGTGCACTCTGTTGGGATTTCTCATTATGCAGATCATTATCTACAATCATCCCATTAAATCATCATTCAGCATCTTTATGACCTTCCCTTATATACTTATAACATCTAGTAGTCCCCATAAGATAATTCGATTCATTTTTCTTTCCACACATTGTTCATAACGGAATTCCTATCATCTTTTCTTAATGGTTCACATATTTTCCTTTGAACTCAATCTTTCTTTTTTCCCCTCAAACCCATGAGAAAAATACAATATTCAATATTCCATTGCATCATTGATATAAAATCAAACAAATTATTTAATTCTACTAAATTTTCATATATCTAGTCCATTAAATGAATTTGTTTAATTCTACAAAATAATTGATCAATTTTACATTCAGGGGTGATCATTAAACTCAATCAATATCATGCATGTGAGGAAAAAAATAGCTTCATAGGTACCAAAAGGTTAGTCATTATTCTTCTACAGCTCACAGAATTCCCTATCCATGAATTTTTATATAATATGAGGGATGTTATTACTAAAAAATTCCTCTTTTAAATATTTTCATTCCATATATAGAATTTCATATTGTTTTATCACATTGTTAAAAAGATTACACCATTGATCCTATCAAAATTTATAAAAATAAACATACAAAATGACTTTGTCATTTTCTATAAATTGGATAATTAAGAATATCATTCTAGTGGTACTTATCCATTGTTCCAAAACGGGTGCACTCGAAGACCCACTAATAGAATGTTGAAGCTACCTCATGAAGATATCAATATAATGTTGTTCTCTCCATAACATGTTTGGTCATTCAGCATGATTCAATGCAAGCAAAATATGTTTGAGAAAAATATTGATGTTTTTCATTATAAATCCCATAACATTTCTATTCAATGGAAAATAATCATATACTGTTCCATCACAGTCCGCATTGATGAAGTTCCTTTGAGTTACAGCCATTGACTGAAAACAAAAATAGAATGTATAAAATAATAATCCTAAATTGGAACCACATACTCATCGAAATCACTTATATGATATTTAAATTAGGACAAAATACTTAATTATTAATTTTTTTTGTTATCCTTGGTTATCAATAGTATTCATATATTTAAAATCCTTTTTTTTGTTTTAAAGAGATTGTGAATTCAAAATTTATATCCAAGAGGACTATCATTCGAGGTTTACAACAATGCCTATTTTTTCTGAAATAATTCTCATTTGAGTTTAGCTCAATATAATATTTTCATATTTTTAACCCTTATGTAAATTTGTTATAGTGCCACATACACTTATTGTATATATATATATATATAATTACATGGAAACCTCTAGCTCAATCCATTATCAAAAAATCTAGGAAACTTCCTTATAATTTAAGACTTATTCTTAGGCTTATATGTAAAGATATATCTAGACACGTCTATAGAAAAATATCTATTGGCATCCCTATATTTATCTCATCATATTTTTCAATTATATAAAAAAAAATTCAATTGATAAAAATAATATTGAATCTGATATCTCATACTCAGATATTATATATTTTTTGGATTAAAATTCTAAATATTACAAAATTACATTTTTAGGACTATAATATATTAGTGTCTATGAAATAATAGAACACAATATTCTTACATGGTAAAATATCTAATATGTTTCACATAAATATATTCCCAATCATTTGTACTATATAAAACTTATCATCAAAAACAAGTGAAATTAATCATTTGAAAGGGTGAGATCAGATGCTTAGTATTGGTAAATAAAAGAGATACATAAGTTAAACATGAACATATGATAATGGGAACATGAGTGTAACATTTTATTATCATACCCTTTATCTCAAAGTATATATATCTGTGTATTAGAATAAAAATTAGATGATAATAATACATTAATCATAATATAATCATGATATTAATCAATGAGAGTGTAACATAGAAATAATACCTACATTAGTAGTATGCACAAAATCAAATAAAATTATATGTCATGAATATCCACCAAAACATTAAGAACATGTTATGATTGTGATGAAAAACTATCTACCAGCTTTGGTATTGGGATGACCACCCATGTACCTTCCTTTATAGGATTAGGTTAACCACTCATGTACTGTCCTTTATAGGATTGGGAAATTCACCCTTGTACCACTCATTATAGGATTTGGATAACCACTCATGTACCCTCCTTAATAAGATTGGTATGAAAACCAATGAACCCTATTATCTCATATAACAAATATTATTTTGCAAATAATTTTAAAGAGATATAGGTCTCACCCGTAATGTAATGAAAACATTCATATGTGTACCACTAGATCATACACATTAATCACATCCTAAACAATAAAACGAAATGGGTATCATAAAAATGTCATCAAATTATAACCTATGTTAAAATGATTGTTTTCATGATCATTTAATCATTGCATAACCCATTAAAAGAAATAGTATTCATAAATGTTTATAAATCGTATAACCCGTGGAAGAGAAATGAGTTCATAAACAACTTGGTATTATAAATATAGAACCATTTACAAACAAATAATAATAGAGTAATTGGATCATATCTCCATAAATGAATAAACTCTATAAAAGGATTTCATCTTAGGTAGAGAAGTGATTTTAATGATCACATGGACAAATTCTTAATGAAAAATATCCTTTGATTGAAAATTATTTTTTAATAGATAATATATTTAAAAAAAACATTTAATAATAAAAAAACACTGAATAAATATGAATTAAAAATTAAAAATTATTTAAACCATATCTTGATGAAAGTATTCTCTCTACTTTGAATAACTCTTCTCAAATCATTAAAAATTTGGAGAACATTTTTCTTTTAAAATAAACAAAAAAACATATAACGGATGGATTGAAAACCAGTTTGAAAACATTTTTAAAAATAAAATATTTTTATAATTCATTTGATAGTAAATAATATTAAGATATAATTAAAAAAATTGACAATATTAACAAAAAAATTGTTTTTAAATAAAATATATTTCCAACCAAATATATGAATAAGGTCATATTTTCATTAAAAAAATTATTAAATATATTATGTAATAAATACTATATAAAATGTTCCATTACAATTAAGATATTATTTGTGAATATATACTATTAATATTAGAGATAATAATGAGATATTTACTATAATATCTCATCAATGGAAGCATAATAATATATAATATCGATAAATGATGAGATTATGATAATAAATTCATACTTATTTTGTAATTTTGATCTATAATCATCATGAAGGAATAAAATTACCTGGAACATAAAATATCCTGAGAATAATAAGATTCATGAAGTAAAATTTCATATTGGAACTAGCTATAATAGATAAAATAATATAGGTTCATAACATAACATATGCCTTAAATATTGAAAATTGTTGAAAAAGTTTCTTACTAATTTGGTCAATTATGAAGTGTAAACCCCATGAGAGATAGATCATAAAATTGATATATAAATTAAAATAATTTTCATTATTATTATTATAAAATAAACCTATGTGTATTTTATAGACCACATAAAATAATATTTTGGTGAACATGGATTATGAATAACATAAAATTAAAGTGAGATCGAAATCCCTTACTACATGGGTAACTTATTAATCCTATGTTTCAGAAAATAATAACATCAATTTAAACATAAAATATCATGAATTAAAGTAAATATTTGGTATAATATATAATAGTCTAGTACATACACCCCAAAAAATACATGAGTTTTTAGTGTGGCATAAGTTTTGTAGAAATAAATGTTAATCTAAAATTCATCTTACATTAATTCATGACTTTTGTTGTACACATTAAAAAATTATGTAGAATAAATATATTTTTATTATAAATATTTAGTGGAACCACATTCATATATATATAATGATTTATGATTTTCATGTCATTATATTAAATGTATATTTATAGTTACATGTTAATGTTATGATTCATGTAATAACTACATTGTTTTTTTAATATGTTTTGACATATTATTTTTTCTTATTGATTTGATAAATATTTCCTCATTTATAGAATTTAAATATTGATATAAATATCATATTTATTCCATTTATTTGTATTTTTATTTTTTTATAAATTATTGAAATAGGATATGAAATATGCTGGTCATGGAGATAGTAGACTGTATGTTCACATGAAAGAAGTTTCCATTTTCTAATTATATTTATAGAAAGAGAATTAAATGAGATATGTATATATTATAATTTAATTAATATTTTCATATAACATATATCAAAAAAATTATTACACTCATCATTAATACATTCCATGTAATGGGTGAAAAATCACATCTCTCCATCAGGTGGTTTCCCTCTATACAGAGGAATGATGTTACCGTATTCCCAGAAAACGTAAGGCATGAAGGTATGTGTTATATAAATATTATATAATCAATATAAAATCATATATGTCATATATATATATAAAATAAAACATATAAACTATAAATAATTCATTATTCCCTATCCTTGAATTGTCATGATTGATGAACGAGCGTCATAGGTTCACGTAGTGGTAGTTCGGCGAACACAAGAATGAAGATTTTTGTATCCCATTTGATATATATGTGTGTGGTTTTCGATATTAATAAAACATAAAACAAATCAAAAAATTTAATTTATTAATTTTATAATATAATCATGATATGAAAATAATTTTATGGGATATATGAAGAGATAAAAAAAATTTGTTGATGAATATGACCTCCTCTTCTGGTGTCTCGTTTTGGTTTTCACCAGAAAAATTCTTTAGATGTATTTATACCCAAATTAAGGCTTATTTGACAAGGTCAGGGATAATGGGAATATATTTTTTACTGGTTTGGATGAGATAAATATATTGTGAGGTGTATAGAATGGGGTATTGTGAATTACCATTTACATTGTATGTGGAAGGGTAATCTTTCAAATAAAAAAAAGGTAAACATGGGTGTGACGTATCCCGTACATCATGTGACTCAAATAATGAAAAAAGATCTATAAAATATATATGTTTTTTAAATATTTCCATTAATAGTTTTTTCATAAGATTTTACCTCGTTTTATCTATATGATTAATGTTTTGTCCCATAGTAAACACATTTTTCTCTTAATTAATGTGATTAATTTTAAATGTTTTAGATAAAAACATTGTTAACAAATTAGTTTATCCTTACTATATAATATAAATAATTATGAATCAAATTATACTATTAATTTTTTACAATTCTATTCATATAATTGGAAGAATATAATCCAATAGATATCCTATATATGGGATGAGAAAGAATCACTCTAAAGTGAAACATTTCAAAAAGGATATTATGTTTTTATATCCAATTTCAAAAGGAAATTGATTAAAATTAAAATTATTATATTAATATATCAAAAATTGATAAAATTATACTTTAAATAAAATTTGAAATTTAATTAATGTATAAAAATTAATTAGATGAATGGATAGATTAAAATTAAAATTCAGTAATTTTAAATATTCATAAAAAATAAAACTTCTCGAAAAATTAGATAATATTCACCACATGGTAATTTTGAAATTAATATTTACAAAATAAATTTTATTTTTTAGTATATATTGAATAATTTTTTCAAAATATTATTTTCTAATAAGATTTCCATTGAAAGGTGGTAAACCTACCTTTTAGAAAAAACAATATCTTCTTATACAGAAATATTATTTACTCATAACAATTTCTTAAAGAACATATAATATGAATCATAAATAGTTAATTTAGTTTATAATATATATATAATAAATAAAATCATTCATCAATATTGGTTTCCTTAATTTATTGAGATAATTAATGTTTGTTCATTGATGTTTTTTTTACAAAATGAATTTATTTGTTTTCAAATAGTTCGTATATTTGATTTATAAAAAAAATGTTAGAAATTAATTCATTTTATATAAATGATTAAATAATATTTAAAAAACATATCGAATCATTTGCATACTCTCCATTCCAATGGATCTGAGATAACTATACAACATTTTTAATAATATGAAATGTTTCTTTTCAGATTAGTGTTTCATGTAACAGAATATAAATAATGTATTGTGTGTAACTTATTCAAAAATTAGTGTCACACTCGGACCTTGTACAACGTTATGTTTCAAATTGTTTTATTTTTATCTTATAAATTTATCTGATTATAATTATTATTATTCATTTTATATGTAATGTGGTCCAAGCCCAACTGGGGTTCTGCGCTCTTGTGCTGATAAATATGTGTTTTGGCCTTGATAGCGTTTAGCGCACGGCTGTTGAAGCTGCACAGCCTCACCTAGGTCGCCACACAACCTCACCTAGTTCCTCGTATTATTGCTTGATGTTCAAATAATTAAATTAAATAAATTAACAATGAAGAAATACAATTATGTGAATAATAATGTAGAAAAAATAATAAAATGTATTTAACTTATTGTATTGTCTTAATGGTAATAATATTAATATTATTTGAGACCATTATTATTATTATTATTATCATAATTGATATAACTTTTTACTTTATTTTAGTTTTATCAAATGTTTTTTATTATTTTTATCATCATAATTAAAATTTTAGTTTATTATTATTATTATTATTATTATTATCAGCATGTTGGGTTTTGAATCACCAGACGCATGGGCGGGGCAGGGTCCCGAAACCGCACCGCCACCCAGCTTTCAAAATGAGTAAAAACATAATGGTATAATGAAATAATAGTTAATAATTAAATATAAATGAAATGAAAATACGAAGTTTAATAAGCTTTAAGAAATCATTGTAATGGTAATTATAAGATTATAGTTTGATAATAAATATAATATTACTATTAATAGTGTTAAAGATATAAAAATTAATTAAATTGATACAAATATTATGAGAATAAATATTATTGTTAATTTTATGTGTTGTTAGTATATTTAATTTTGGACATTATTTTACTTATTTTGTTTATTTATTTTATTATTTTTTCCCATTCTATGCATGGGGTTCGGAATCCCCCTTCTTTCCCCCTTATTTAAGTCGTGTCTCCTTCTCTGCTTCACCCGGCCACTGCCCAACTCCACCTACCTCCCCCCTTGAACCTGCTAGATCACCACGAGAACCCTCATTCTCCCGATTATCATCACACTGCAGCCATGGCATGCCGCCAACCTCCCGATGCTCTGTTCAGCAAACCCATGCACCCCCAGGTCGGCCGCTCCACCTCCTGGTGCCCGTCCTGCTGCTCTATCTTGTGCCTCTACTTCATCCGAAAGTGTGCTGAACCACAACCCTCATTTTCGGTCAGGCAACACACCACCCTACCACACCTACTCTGTTTGGCGACACGCCACACCACCGGCTCACCCCTATATATTTTCCCCCCTTCTGCAGACCACATCTCATGCGCCTCCCTTGGAGAGTCCTCCGGCGAACAAACCTCCTCCCCGACTTCAGTCCAGCGCTTCCTTCGCATGCACATTCCATTCACTGACCTTATCCTCTTCTATAAAGTCTTCAAAACTCCTCCCAAACCTCTGGTGGCCTCATTTATGCCACCACCAGCCCTCGTACATGCACTGAACGACGTCCCTAACCCTTGCAGCGGCCATCCACTCCCTTCACTACAAGTGCAGACCACCTGGGTAATCATATTCAGCTATTTCCTAGGGTTTTATTCATGATTAGTTGGTGGTATGGTGTTTCCCACATTTAGGGTGTTAATTAAGGTCTTATTTTTTCATATTATGGATTGATTTCTTGTTTAGGGTTTCCCTTCAGGTTCTTTTGGGGTGCGGTAGTCATGTGACGGTATTTGAACACCATCTATGTGATGTCTACTACACAAAGGTAGGTTTTTCCATGTTTAATTATTATTTGATGAATTAATTTTCATATTTAATTCTATTTTATCTTATATTTTAATTAATTTTTGTAGTGCGATGTGGGTTTCTTTGAAATTTTATTTGCGTTGGAAATTGTTTAGTAGGTTGTTCATATTATGTGTGTGTTTTCTACTTAGAACTCTGTAGTGATTTATAAATTGTGGGGTTAGCTTATAAATTTGTACAAGTGGTGCAAACTGTATTTTTGACATCTGTTCGAGTGCTTTTGGTCATAAAAGATGTTTTTTCTTGAGGTGGTGGGTAACGCCATGTGATTATTTTTAATTTTTTTACATGATTTTACTTTTGGCTTATTAAATTAGGTGGTTTGTGAAAATTTGTTTTACATATGGTGCAAGGTTTTCCATAAAACTATTTTTGGGGCGGAAATCATATTTTAAAATGGTATCCATGTGCGTGTGATGTTGGAATGCATTTGAATATATAAATTATTACATTAGTGTGTGTAAAGATATGTGACATTCTTTTACTATTCCTTAATATTTTTTAATGGTTTATTAACTTATGTCACTAGTGGGAAACATGTATGAAAAGTGTTTTAGTGTGCGTATTATTTCAAAAGGGTATTTATGTCTATAAGTAGTGGTTTGTTTAATGATAAGTGACATTACACGGTGTACATGGTGATTTTGTGTGTGTAAGTGCCCTGTTGGGTTTTATGCATTAGTGTGACATGTGACTTGAACTTAAAACTTATTTGAGCACAAACCAGGAATCATGGGTTACTAGGAGGGTGGACTAGACTAGTGGGCTAGTGTTCCAAAGGTGACTCGACCATATTTCACTGGCAGGACTGATGATTGCTATACACAGCTAAACATATGTTTTTTTTAGGTTTGTGGCCTTCTAAGCCACATTTTCTGTGGGTCATGGCCTTCTAAGCCTTGTTTTCCGAGGTTCTTGGTGTTCTAAGCCATGTTTCACTGAGACAAGAAGATATAAGGGCCCATGAAAGCTATCACCCATGAGGCCTCTCCCATTTTAGTTCTCATTGGTTACTTTATTCACATCAGTGTGATACATTGGTTATTCTAAAGTAAGGATGTGTGTTTTTTTTGTATTTAATTTAATTTATGTAGTTCCATTTGAAACATCTTTCCTGAATCTAGTTTTACAAAAGAATATTCATGAATTTACTACTTTGCTTCAATTAAAATTGACAATGTATTTGTCATTTAATAATTATGCATAGACTCTTTTTATTAAGTGACATCCTACTGGGCTTTTGGCTCACACACTATATACACCATTTGGGTTATGTAGATTCTTTTTCTTTTGCATTCCAAGCTGAAGCGTTGAACTCAGCGATGGTGGTTCGGATTGTTGATGGATTTTTCATGCAAGTTGGTGTTTGTGGCCTGTGGATGTCACAACTCTCTTGTTTCATGGATGTTTGAGTTAGATTTCAAGTTTCTTTTGTTGTCATTACTTTTTGGATATCGTTTCAAGTTGAAGACCATTACATTTGATTTTGGTTTAAGGTCTGGTATTGTTTTCTGTTTTCTGTTTTTGTTTATCTATCTTATTGATTTGTTTCTTGTATCTCATTTCATGTAAACCATCCCACATGTTACTCTTCATACCTGGGCACTTGTGCCATCCTGTGGGGATCGGGAACGCCCTTTGGGCCATGTCGCATATTGGGTTGGGTGCCGGGTCCAATGGTGACCCGACCTAGATCATAAAAAAATGGTATCGGAGGGAGGTTTTCTCTCTTGGGACATTTTAATTTGGGATAGAGTCATGGTAGATTAGATTTAATGTTGTTGGAACTCTACGTTCTAGCTACGATCAAGGTTATTGGCTAGCACATCTCGTGGTGGGACTTGAGTTACCATAGTAAGTTGAGGTTTGTCTAAATCGTTTGTAGGTGTTGTTAATCTTGTTTATATGAAATTAAGAGAGAGTAGGGTTAGTGGTCCCAGTGAGCTCTCAGGGTCTGGAAAGCCTGGTGGATCTGGGGATTCTATCCTAGAATATCCACTTTGGCGGAGGCGTGACTGGCTTATAGCCACCAACCATATGTTCTAGTCACCTGCTAACACTAGTTATCTCTTGCACCATTCCCCGATTATTTGTTTTGCAATTGTGGAAATTTTTTTATTAAGTTAAAATTATTTGGTATTGGAAAATATTTTAAAATGAAGCACTTTAAATAAGAAAATTAAGTATGAGGTTCAGAAAATGGGGTTGAATGTTTTGGTTTTGAGAAATGGAATGGATTGGTTTTGATTCTTGGTTTTCTCATTAGAAACCACATGCATGAATGTATATGGAAAGATAAATGGTTAAACACACAAGTGGATGAGTGCATGTATGGACATGAGGAATGTGTTAGTGTGGAATGGGAACATGCATGTGTGAGGCCCACGAGACACCATTGGTATTTGTGCAACCAACCAGCTTCATTCTTTTTCAAAATGTTTTGTTAATGTAAAATATGTTGTTTTAAATAACCGATGAACGTGAGGTGGGTCTTTCTATTCTGTAAATGTTGTCTTTGAGGTGTCTTGAGATGAGGATCCTTTCTGACAGATATGTGCCATGATTCTAAATTCATATTAGTTTGATGGTGTGAAAGTGTGTGGTTAGTGGTTTATTTTGAAAAGTGCTTTGGGAAGCCCTTGTAATGGTTCCCTCTACACGTGTAGTGTTCTATTGCAGTATTTCATGACCATGAGACTAGTTTTATTGGGTCAATGGTTTTCATTCATAATTAGTGTATGCCCCCAAAAAGTGTGAACGTGTGATTGAAGTGCAGCCACAGACAAATCGCTATTGGCTAGTCCTCAAGTTGATTAATGTGAGGGCTCTCTCTTTTTAGTGATAGTGAAAAGTCTATCCCATCTTCTTTTCATCTAATAAAATAATCTAGAACCAAAATGATAGACGTGAGAGAATTTGATAGGATTTTTTGTCCCTTTGAGTTGTTTGAGTCATCGGGTATAAATCTTGACACTGTTTTGTCTGATGGTCCCCCTAGAAACGGTGAATGGAATTTCAGCAGGGATCGATGATGGCGGTTCAGAGCCATTAGTGCTAAATGATGTCTTGAATGGATTGTCAGGCTTTAATCAGCTGAACAAGACATGTCTGGTGATGTCTTGTAGTGTGAGTTCACTTTGAAAATCATGTATGGATTTCATATAATTTTTCAGGAATCCCGGTTTTCATAGGAGTGTGTCCTCTTGGGGAGTTCCAATTTTTTCTGATCAAAGGCATGTGTTTTTCGTGCATCTTTCTTTTTTTATTTTATTGGATATGTTTAGGAGGTGATGAATGTGATTCATTCAAAGTCTTGTTACAGTGGATGTGTAGCGAGGGAGAGGGTGGATCTTCGAGTGTGTCGTATTTGGTAGTGTTGTCTTGGTTGCGGTGAGGTTGCTTGTGACACCCAAAGGAGAAGATATGTTCGGGTGTTTTCAATACGTGACTGCAAGGCATGAGATGCTCTAAACATCAGAGCTCGATCCATAGGCCTTGAAGTGAAGCTGACATGTAGTTAGGAACCCCGAGAGTATATGGGACCTCCACTTTATTTTTATCACTGCTGTTGAATGTAAAAGTAGTTTGAATTGTCTTTTGTGGTTGTTTCTTTCTGATGATGCATTTGGGTGCATTAGGTTTCCTGTTGCTTTGAGGTGGTGTGGTCAACTCATACCTTAATGTCCCGACAGATGCATCCCACCAGATAAAATCTCTTTTACTAGTACTTATGAGGTTTGTTTGGGGAAATCTGTCCCAATTTTGAATAGTTCTCATCCACGAATGTGGAGATGTCACGTCGTCTTGGGTCATGCTTTTAGCACCCCGATACTCGGGCCCCTCCTTCCCTGCCCATTATGGTGGGGTGTTTGGTCACTCATAAGAAAGTTTTACAAGTTCCTATATCTCTCATTAGTTCTAATGGTGGGGAGACCCATGGTGGGTCTCGCTCAAATGCCTTTGGAGTGAAATGGGTTGGCCCATATTAATAATGGTGGGGATTCCATCCGAGCCTCCTCATGTCAGTTTTCATGTTTATTCTCAGGCGTCAGTATGTTTCTAATGGCAGGGAGCCACTTTGGGATTTCCCCATGTTGAAATTTTAGTTCTTTTCCTAGAGATGATAGGGTGATTGGTGATAAGAGTAATCTTTAGATGTGGTTGTTCTTGTTTGTTCATTCTAGTAAAATGGTGTGTTTTTTGTTAAATGGTGCTTGGCGTGTTTCAGTTTGTGATGTCAGCATCTATGAGTGAAAATACTCCTTTCTTTGATTAGTCAACTGGAGGTGGTATAATGTTTGGGGTGGGCGACACATATCAAATAGAATTTTTATGAGTATCTTGAGTTTTTCATTTTAGTCAACTTATTTGAGAATGATGTGTTTTCCTTCTTCCGCTTGGTTTTTGTAGGGATCCTTTTTTAACCCCAAGGGGGTATCGATTGCTACTTCGGAGTTCAGCCTTAGTTGTGGCTTTCTAGGGACAGAAATTGTTGTGGTGGGGGGAATTGTCGCACCCTAACCATGCGTAGCGTCAAGATTCAATTTTATTTATCTTATAATTCTATTATCTTTTAATTATTATTATTAATTTTATATGAAATTTGGGCCAATCCTTATAGGGGTTTTGCACTCTTGTGCTAATAAATTATTATTTTGGCCTTGACAGCATTCAGCGGGCCACTGTCGAAGCCACACAACCTCGCCTAGGTCACTGCACGGCCTCGCCTGGTCCCCCACATGTTTCCTTAATGTACACCTAATTAAATGAAATGAATTAATTATTAAGATATAAAATTAAGTGAATAATAAAGTGAAAAAATGTAATTAACTTTATTTATTTACTTAATAGTAATAATAAAAATATTATTTGAGGATATTATTATTATTCTTTAAATTGATACAATTTTTTTACTTTATTTTAGTATTACCAAATGAGTTATATTATTTTTTTATCATTACTCATATTTTATTTTATTATTATTATTATTATTATTATTATGAGTCTGTTGGGTTTTGAATCACCAGACGCATGGGCGAGGCATGGTCCTGAAACTGCGCGGTCTGCCCAGTATTCAAAATGAGTAAAAACATAACGAAATAATAAAATAATAATGACTAATAAAATGTAAATGACATTAAAAAATATAATTTAATAAACTTTATAAAAAAAATTTAATGATAATAAAAAGATTGTCATTTCAAAATAATAAAATTATTACTATTAATAGTGTTATAGAAATAATTTTTTTTTACATTTGTACAAATATTGTGAGAATAAATATTATTTTTAATGTTATGTATCCTTAGCACATTTTTTAAGGTTATTATTTTTCTTATATTGTTTATTTATTTTATTATTATTTCCCACTCTATGCTTATGGTTCAGACTCCCCCTCCTTACACCCTTATTTTCATCATGCCCCTTCCCTGCTTCACCTAGCCGCCACCCGACTCCACCTGCCTCCCCCCCTTTGAGTCTGCTCGATCAATGATAGAAACCTCCTCTTACTGATTATCATTGCGTCGTAGCCATGGACAGTCAAAGACCTCCCGATGCTATTTCTGGAAAACCCTAGTGCCCCTAGGTCGGTCGCTCCACCTCCCATTGTCAGTCATGTTGCTCTGTCTGGTTCCCCCTTCTCTGTCCAATAGTACGACGAAACACCACCCTCAAGCTTTGTCTGGCAATGTGCCACCCTGACGCCCTTACTCTGTTCGGCGACACGCCACACCACCAGAACTCCCTACCTTTTTCCCCCTCCTACAGACCTCATCTTGTGTGCCACCCTTGCAACATCCTTTGATGAACAAAACTCTTCCCTAATATCAGTCCAGTGCCCCCTTCACCTGCGCACGCCATTTTCCGACCTCCTCCTCTTCCGAAAGGTATGGGAAACATCTCTACACCTCTAATGGCCTCTTTTAAGCCATAGAAATTCCTCGAACATACACCGCCCGACCTCATGAACCCTTGTAGCGGCCATCTACTCCCTTTGCAACAAGTGAAGACCACTCAGGTAATCCCCTTCTTCTCATTGCTATGGTTTTAGTCATTCTCAGTTGGGGTTTAGGTGTTTCCTGCATTTTTTGTGTTAATTAAGGTCTAATTTTTTTCATATTGTTTGTTCGATTTCCTGTTTAGGGTTCTCCTTTAGGTTCGTTTGAGGTGCTGTTTTCATGCGAAGATCTTTGAAAACCATGTTTGTGATGTCTTCTACAGCAAAGCAGGTGGTTCTGCATTTAATTATAATTTGAGGAATTAATTTTCGAGCCTAATTTTCTTTTATCATATTATTTACTTAATTTGTGTAATGCGAAGTTGGTTTTCATTGAAATTGGATTTGCATTGGAAATGTTTTAGTAGCTTTTTCATATTATGTGTGTGTTTTCTACTAAGAATAATGTAGTGATTTTTAAATTGTGTAGTCATCTTATTAATTTGTACAAGTGGTGTGAACTGTACATTGTTCATGGGGTCAGATGCGTTTGGTCGTAAAAAGATGTTTTTTCTTGAGTTTAGTTTGTAATGCCAGGTGATTAATTTAAATTATTTTATAAGCTTTTACTTTTGGACTATTAAATTAGGTGGTTTATGAAAAAAATTACATTTGGTGCAATGTTTTCCATAAAGCAGTTTGTGGGGCACTGATCATATTTTAAATTTTTATTTGAGTGCGTGTGATGTTGGAATGGATTTGAATGTATAAATTGTTACATTACTGTGTGTAAATCCATGTAACATTCTTTTAATATTCCATTATATTTTTTAATTATTTATTAAATTATGTAACTTGTGGAAAAAATGTTTGAAAAATGTTTTACAATGAGTCTTATTTCAAAAGGGTATTTGTATTTTTATGTAGAGGTTTGGTTAAAGATAAGTGACTTTAAACCGTGCCAAAGGTGATTTTATGTGTGTAAGTACCCTTTTAGGTTTTTATGCATTACTGTGACATGTGAAATGAACTTGAAACTTGTTTGATAACAAACTGGGAAGCCCGGGTAGCTAGGAGGGTGGACTTGACTAGTGGGATACTGTTCTGGAGATGACTCGACCTTATTTTACTAGCAGGACTGACAATTGCAACACTAACTAAACATATTCTTTTTTGAGGGTATTGGGCTTCGAATCCACGTTTTCTGATGGTTTTGGCTTCCTAATAAACATTTTCTAAGGTTCGTGGCCTTCTAGGACACGATTTCTGAGGTTCGGGGCCTTCTAAGCCACTTTTTCTAAGGTTTGTGGCCTTCTAAGCCACATTTCTCTGAGACACGAAGATCTATGGGCCCATGGTATCTAACAACCACGAGGCCTCCCCAATTATAGTGCTAATTGGTTACTATAGGCCCATCAGTGTGACACATTTGGTTACTCTAAAAAGTAAGGGTGTGTGTTTTTTTTATTTAATTTAATTTAAGTTGTTCCATTTGAAACTACTTTCCTTAATCCCATTTTCATTAAAACCAGTCAAGCATTTACTTCTTTGATTTAATTGAAATTATTAATGTATTTGTTATTTAATAATTATTTGTGGAACCTTTTTATTGGGTGATGTACTACTGGGCTTTTGGCTTACCCCCTATTTACACCTTTGGTTGTATGTAGATTCTATTTCTTTTGTATTCCAAGTCGAAGCATTGACATCAACGATGGTGGTTCAGGTTGTTGATGGTTTTATTAACCAAGTTGGTGTTTGTGGATTTTGGATGTCACACATCTCTTGTTTTTTGGAGGATAGAGTTTGATTTCCTATTTCGTTTGTTGCCATTACTTTTTGGATGTCGTTTCAAGTTGTAGACCATTGAATTTGATTATAGTTTAAGGTCTTCTTTGGTTGTCTGTTTTCAGTTTTATTTTATCAATATTGTTGATTGTTTTATGTATCTTATTTGGGGTAAACTATTCACACATGTTACTCTTGATACCTGGGTACTTGTGCCGACATGTAGGGTTCGAGAACGCCCTTCGATCCATATCGTAGACTGGGTCGGGTGCCGGGTCGGATGGCGACCCTGCCTGGATCGTGACAATTATTGTTGGGTGTGTTGTAGGATAAACTCAACTCTTTCTATAGATCATGAATAACATGTTCTTGTTGTTAAATCATAATTAACTTTTTGTAGTTGGAAATTAAATCCTTAAATTAATTATTATTTATTCAGAAGAAGAAATTAAAAAAATAATGGGTGTGACATTCATACCCATGTGATACAATTTGTACCTACATATACCTATGTGTAACTGAGTGCACCAGTGTGTTGGTACATGTAGTGTATTTTACCATTTTATAGTTGTTTTTATTTATCATGTACTCATTAATTCCATTGTATGACTTTATATACTCATGAATAATGGTCGTAATCCTGATTTGTTTCCTTTATGTAGACATGGGTACCATTTTTAACTATAGAAAATATTATATATCGATATTTTCTTATGTGTAACCAAATGTATGATCATGAATAATTGTGTGAATTGAAAACACACTATAAAATATATTATAATAATAAAATTTTAATGAAGAGTTAAAAAATGAATCAAATAATTGAAGAAATATCAACTGAAAATAATGTTATCTAATGTAAAAAAATATTTAATAAAAAATAAATTATAATATTAATAATGTCTTATAAAATTATAAAAGAATATTTCTTTTGGAATGAAATGTAAGAAACAATCGGTGTACCCACATATATATATATATATAGATATACACGGTGTTTCCGTCATGTTCTATTTCATATCTACATATACTAATATACACCTATTAATAAACATTTCCTACAATGGGAAAATGAGTACATATACAGACATATATATGTGTCTGACTACAAATATAAATGTTTACCTTTTTGAACACTCATGTAACATCATATACCTACGTGTACCTTCTTGTATCATGAAGAAATACATGAGTATGATCTTATAAATTTTACTGAACACATGGAAATATATATAATTTTCATTACCCTATGTATAGTTTTCTACTCATGTGTGTGAATATACACATTAATACCTATATAATTCACTATCCTATACCTCATTAATGTTGACTAAATGGGGACACTATCATTCCATATGTGTTTCAAGAAATATGTTAGAGGCTTCTGCCCTATAGCGAGGTAGAAACTATACATAAAAATGAATGTTCATTAAAAATATATCTACTGTATTCATTGATGAATGTATACAGAATTTTAGATTACCAGTACATATAATCGGCATATAAAAAACTATATATGATAACACAAATACATGATTTCATCTATATTGTATAATATTTTTAAGTACAATGTCTATATGATGAATAAACATTGATGAAAAATAATATAATGTGAATATGAATAACATTCATTAAAACATAATAAGTAAAAATGATTGGACACTATAAAATATTGATATAGTAAAATTAATATAATAAAAACAATGTCCTCTATACCAAATCACATGATCAACCATGTTATTACCTTTTTCTCTAAAATATACTATAAAAAAAATATCACCAACTCAATGAAATACTTCTACTTATATGTAAACAAGAAGGACATACCTTGTATACATATCTCATCACATTTATATTGGCAGGAGTGATTCAAATGAAATTGTTTGATATCCCACATGTGTGCTACAACCCATGGATTTTACACATATTATTACATGATATATATATATACAATAATGTAAACCCTGAAGATCATATGTCCTAGTTTATTTGGAAGACAAGGTTCATGGGACTTCAAAATAAGATGAAAAAAATGAAATGCATATTTTTTTTTCTTATTTATTAGATCCTAAATATGTTTCAGCTCCTGTAACTAAAAAGTATAACCTTGGAAATAAATGAAAAAAATTTCTTAGCTAAAAATCCTAGTAAAGTAATAAACATGATAAGAAAACATAACATGTGAGAAAAATAAATAACATGATCTAATTAAAGAGAAGTATCATGAGGAATCACATGGAAGAATAAACAAATAAAACTATATCATAAGATCATGGAAATATTGGATTTGTGCGAGTAACAAGATCATGAAATTATACTGACTCAAGGATTACATTATAGGATTTCCACATTGTTGACAAAGTTTGAAAATTTTATATGGTTTGAATTGTAATCCGATACGTAACATTCCATGAGATAGAATAATTTCACAATTAATTGGTGTGCAATAAGGTGCACCCATTATAACATCTTCAATATTTATGTTTTATAAAAAAATTAAATCAATCATAAGATATAATAAAATAATTTACAATGATGATAAATGGGATCTATTATCATACCTATTATCATAATCAATGAGAATTTCATAATGTAGTCATATTGTAAATGACTATAAGGAATTTATTACTCCTAAAATAAAGGATATATTAGTTAGGTACATATGTTAGACACTTATATGTCCAATTAAATGTATATGATGACATTATAGAGGGGGATAAAGTAAGATAGTGAGAGAATTTTTAGAACCAAAAGGATTGGTTGGTATAGAGATATCTCTTACCTCGAGCCTGGATCACCAGGGGTGATATTTATCTTCATAAAAATTAATATATGTTAATTAAATAATTAATTAATAACCATTCTCATGTTAATTATTATTATTTTATTTATTATCATGAAATATTTAATTTCTTAATGATTTTGGTTTATGGTTGACATGATGGCGTTGTTCGTCTAATATATCCAAATTCCCTTCAATAAGATGAATAAGGCTATAAATATTATAAATTAATAAAATAAAATATATTATAATAAAATAATTAATTTATTAAAAATTAATTTATTATTTTATAAAAACTACTGAAGTATGGTTATGAAAATTTAACCATATTTAAATCAAGAAGATGGTAGACCGTACATACATAGAAGTAACATTTTTATCTCCCACAAATCATGATAGAAATATGATAAGTGTAATTTTATTTTTATATATTTTTTATTATATAGTAAATATCATATTATATATTTATATATATTTATATCGACCCACCATGTGGCCCTGTGCTAACAAACTCTTCACATAACGTCAAGAGGTATTAATATTTCATACACATGAATGAAATTATCATTTTAAAATTGTTGGTAATGTTAGAAGATATATGATATATTTCATCAAAATTATTATTAATATTTAATTAATATAATATATATTGATTAATTCTATCTTCATGTAATTTTAGTAATGATTTTTATGGATAATGAAGTACATCGGTTCGTGAGGTGGTTGTTTTCCATACAAAAAAGGATAGTTTTGATTACAATTTTTTGTGTTGGAGACGAGATCAAGATATTAAATTTACATAATAATATCTCAATATATAAAATATACTGAATTTTTTTGTCATATTTTTTATTAATATTTTATGTAGGTGTAAGATTAAATGAAATTAAGATGAAGGATAAAAAATGATTCTTCTTCCTCAGAGAAACTCTTTATGATTACCCATAAAAACACTCTATATTTGATTTATGATCATAAAAAATCATATTGTATTTTTAAAAGGATTTATCAAAGGTATTTAGGGGTTTATAATCCTCAGTGTTTTTAATTGTTTAATGGATAAGAGATGGGGTTCACTTTTATAAGTGATAGGGAGTGGCATTTTTTAAAATACATAAAAAATATTCATTATGACGAAGTTAATGTCAGGGAATGTTCCTAAAAAATTGTCAAATAGTATATTGGGTTAATATAATGTTGAAAAAACCTCTATAATAAATAATAAAATATAATATTAACATTTTATTCCATTTAACTCCTCTGTTTGACACCATAGTATATTGGTGAAATATTAACCGGTGTAACATATTTTTCCTATTTTTACTTTTCATTAGGAATAAATATTTTCTTGACCTTATTAAAAATTATTATTTAATTATGATTCCAAATATATAATATATTTTATAAAATCAATCTTTATAATTGGTATAGTTTATTTAAAAATTAACCACACAAAACATGATTAAAACAGCTATTTAAAAAAAATGTATTTTTGAAGAAATAGACTACCTTGTAAAAAATATATAACAATCAATAATAATTATAAGAGTATAGATTAATAGATGTATATAGATATTGAATATATTTCATTTAATTAATTCGATACATTTGGTTCCTTTAATTAATGAAATTTAACAATATTTATGATCATAAAAACAGTTGGTAGAAAAATGATTTTTGTAGCATAAAAATAAGATTATACCCAAATCATTTAAATTATTGATTAAACTGAAATTAATAATATTATATAATCAAAATTTTCTATATTTATCATTAATATAAAATACATATTATAATTAGAAATTTTAATTCGATTACATAATGAATAAATGTGACATTATTTTGGAAATTAGTAATTTTAAATACTTATTAAAAAATCTATCATTAAAGAAAAATCTCAAAATTTCAACATTTTTTATTTTAGTATGATGATATAATAAATATTCTTAGTTTTATAAAATTATATTTCAAATATTTCAAAATAATAATTGTAAATTTCATCACAAGAATCATTGAAATTAATATATGATGAAAAAAATATTTTGGAAAAAATTATTGTCTCTATAAAAATTTGAGTTCTTATATAAATGAAAATTTATAAATAAATTAATTAAAATAAGGAAGGTATAGATAATTCATAAACTTTTTAATTGTTTTCAGACTAATATATTTAATCTCTAGTTTACAATTTTCAAGTGTTAATAATTTTGGTTCATTTAGGATTTGTGATGCATGTTTTATTCACTATCAATTATATTTTTCTTTCTATTCAAAATCAATGTTATAAATTTTTTCCAATAGATAAATTATAGATTAAAATTTTCATATTACTTAATAATGTTAAAATCCTAATGGATCTTCTTCATCATGGATTACTTCGATTCTCGAGTTTCCTCTTTTTATTTATGGTTCTGCCAGAGAACATTAAAAATTGAGTTTTGTTATTTTTAATAAAATTATCCCTGATGGAAAATATATACATATGATTCTCCTTATAATAGAGATAATTGTATCATTCTACCACCTCTTAATTCAGTACATTTGTGGGATCTAGTATCTACATCATCAATATGGATACATGAAAAATATTGTATACAAGAGAAAGGGTTGGTGGGGTTGTTATTAAATAATACACATCTTTGATGTGATCCATTATATCAAAGGGGATGGTATACCCATGGTGTAGATTTATCTTCTTAAATAATCTAATGATTAACACTGATTGAGATATGAAGAGAAATAATTTATTCTTGGCCCAAAAATTGAAGTCTCATCTATGATTTTCAACATAGAGCTTCTCTTAAATTTTAGAATTCTATAAGTGTTGATAAATGTAATTAAACAAGTAAAAACATCCCAATAAATATTATATCTTAAACACTAGCATTCAAAAAAATCATCCCATCACATGGTTGTTCTAAATCTATTCCCATAATTTTTTTCATGTATATCTATTAAGATTCTTGAGTGGATACTATTATTGTATGAGATATTGAAAAGATGATTATATATATCCATCCACCTTCAAAGAAAATCGAGTATAATATCTACATGTATTATATTTTATAAACTATGTTCTAATATTTTCCATTTGTTTTTTGTTGTGAATAATTACTAAATATGAACTCTATATTTAGAGCATGTTGGAGGATCTTTCACAAAATGGTGGTAAATCTCATTTGTCAATTATATTCAATCAATAATGTGTTTCGTGAAACCTCAACACCTATCTAATGTATGTATTTCCATTGTTATTGACTAAGAATTACTATATAATTGCACTCACATGGGTAGAAATTTTAATATAAAACAACACAACCCATATTGAATTGATTCCTATATAAGTATTTAGAATACTAGTGTCAATTCGTATGGCGATGTTTTCCCATTTCGCTATAGGTATAGGTAATGATTTAATCATCTAGTTGTAATTTTTTCTTTTATACATTAATTTTTTACATTCGAAAAACATTGATGCATATTTAGAGATATCTCTCATCATATAGTCCCACTAAAAGTACACCTAGATATTTTGATACATCATCATTCTCCCTATATGTATAGAGAAGGTCAAGATATGTATATAATTTAACAACAATATATATATTGATGTTTTCATAGTCATTACCCAACTAATAAAATTTATTATTCATTAATTGTTATCTATATAGATTTTTGTTTCTTAAGCCTTGAACCTTCTTCTAAATTTCCATAATTTCTCTAAGCATCCCAAAACATCATTAAAAATGTTAGTTGATAAATCAGTTGGAAAATGAAAAATATTGTTCCCAACATCGTGATCCCAATTACCGTGGTATACAATTAAAATATATTTTTCCATCTAAATTATCATCATTGATAATTTTTTTATCATTCCTACATTGAGAACTAACAACTTATTTCCAATCTGAGAATTATAATGGACTATGAAAATTATAGTCCTTGTTATGATCTAAATGTATTCTATAGAATATATTAATATTCTTATATATGAACAGCTATTTTAGACTCTTATTTTCCATTTATATTTCACACTAATTCCCCATAGAGATAATGTAAGTATATTTTAAATGCAGATCTCTCTATAGACAACATCTGGCCAGGCATGGGATAACTCCCCAAATGCAATTTAAACATCCCTGATGCGTAGTCTATAAAATTATCATTTAACGTTCATAAAAATATGATTATCTATATTTAATAATCTCTATATACAATGTTAAGTTCCCCAATTTTGTGTAATATAAGTACTAGTAAAGTGATAAAACTCTTTTTGGCACCTTTGATTCTCGAATAAAAATCACTAGTCCAGAAAAACATCAAACATTCTATGTCATCATTGTAGGGTAATTTGAAAATAAAAAATATATATTTAAAAATCATTTGTAATATTATCTAATTTATTTAAAATATATACACCTTTTATATGTAACAATGTAGTCCACTTTTAGAATTGTATTTGTCCTAGAAGGGTCTAGAAATATTCCTTTTCTAGAGATAATAAGCCTCCAAATTTATATATAACTTTTCAAAACTCAAAATTACTATAATATCCATTAATATTCTCCTTTATAAATTAAATTATAATATTATTCAATTTATTCATAGGTTTCTCATTTTTATAGCATAAATCCAAATACAAACTTTAATGACTACCAAATATTTATCAATGTAGTCTCTAATGACTATATTAAACATGTGAATAATGATTTTTTGGGAATTAATGAGTATAAATGAAATCAATATGGAATAGATGTGAAAATATATTTTTAATTAAGTTGTTTAAAGTGTATATTAATTCTTTACAACTATTTTTTTAAACTATTTTGGATGATAACAATATGGAAGTACAGGCTATGAATAGTTGAACTGTAGAGACCCAAAGCTTGGCGTACATGGACATTACATTACTTTTGAGGAATACTTGGTACATAACAAAAACACACACACAAGGATCGTAATAGTTTAGTGTCTTTGGAAACTCGGAACATAACCTTCTAATCGTGGTGAAAGATCTTCAATATCTCCCATAAAGATCTTCTCTTTTTTTACCTAAAACCTTTCTTTATTTCCTGGGGAAAAGAAAACATAAAATGGTGAGCTCAAATTCTCAGTAAGGGTAAACAAAAGAAATATCAATCACATCGTATACACAAGCACATAACTTTTGGAAATCATAACATGCAAAAGAGATCAAAATTTCATGACATGGGATAAATCATGGCAGTGAAATATAATCACAATAATCATAACATAAAACATGAATCTTTGTGGCATTCACACATAATAATATAGAATCATTTCTTGTTATTCAAGACTCATTTCCAAGACTATCTTCGTGGACAAAGTCCCTTTCTGAATCGAGTAACCCTCATTTCAGTCCTGTTTCACTAAACCGTTATAACCTACATTCCATCCATGTCTATCTCATGAGATATAAAATCTTTACCCAATTCATTGGAGAGAGATATAGGTCCCACCCATCTTATAATGAATCCTTTCTTATGTGTGCCACATAATAATAAAACATATATCATCGCATAACACATGTAACAAAAATGGGATTCTTGAAACATACTGACATCATAAATCAATTCATATAAGATAAAAAAATTCATAAAAATAATTCTATCACAACATGATCAAATCAATGTAATAATAGGGATAAAAACAGAACCCTTTTATTATCTTAGATGGAAAATAATTTTGATAAAATATTTGAACTCCATTCTTGAGAAAAATATGCTTTCTACTTCAAAAACATTTTTCCTTTCATAACATGTCATACGACTTTAAAATAAAAGAGGTTGATTAAAAATAAACTTGAAAACTTGTAAAGTACGTTTCTTAAAAATCGATTCATGCCGTATAAGTTAAAAAAAACATTCGTTGTACTTTTGTCGGAAAAGTCAAAAAGTACGTCGTATGAAAAACGACAAAAGATTCCTTTCATACATATTACTAAAAACTCACCGAAGGGTAAAAATGGATATAAACAATTTTCGGTGGATGGAAATAATATTACATATTGTGGAAACATGGATGTGGATGATAAAATACACCCCAGTAAATACTTACGAATAAACAATCTCGGATAAAAATGAGATTGTGATATTTCCCTTACCTTAGGTCTGATTTGCTTCGTATGTGTCCGAACCTCCTGTATAATGATTTAAATAATGTCATTTACTTATTACAGAATCATATTCATTGTTATGATATAATATATGGTTCACTTATGACATTATATTACCCGTTCTTTTGTAAATTCCATGTTAAAGATGCATTTTGGGTAAAATCGTTTCATTTATCGTAGGTGTTCTGACTTGTTGTTCTTGACATTATTATTACTTATATCATGATTTACTTACTTCCAGAATATAAAATATGATTTATATATCATATATATTCAGTATATATATATATATATATAATAGATAGATAAATGAAATGAAAAACACTGTTCATGGAGACGGTAGTCCGTACGTACGCATGAACGCTGTTTTCCTTTCCTTATTGTCTTGAATGGAAGTAAGTAGATGACATACATATATATATATATACATAAATCCAGTAGCTTTATAATGTCATATATTTCATTATTATTTATTATATATACTTTATAATCATTCTTAAATGGTTAACATGGAGAATGAATCTCATCGCGACATGGAGACGATAGTCCGTACGTATGCACGAGCGATGATATCATTTCCATAATTATTGAATTGAATTGGAGTGGATTATACAATATATCAGAATCAATATGATGTTGTAATAACTATGTATAGTTATTCATTACACCATTATTCCCATCCATGTAATGTGGTGGTGGAAAATAGATTACACCACGGCGTGGAGACGGTATTCCGTACGTACGCACGCACGGTGATTTCTTTTTCCGTAGGATGAATAGATGGTGAAATAGGGTTTTTTCATACTTATAATAACATATAAGTATATGAGTGATACTGATGTTATTACTTCATAATGAAAAAACCTAAGAAGAAGAAGTGGAAGAAGAAATAAAGATGAAAGAATTGGTAACGGTAATTACCTCTTCTTTGAAGCGCCTCTTTGAGACCTCCTCTTAGGGCACTAAAATTGGTTTTTAAGGAAGACCAGAACCTATAGAATTTTTCTAGGGAAGTGGAGAAGAGATTTTGGCAGGGGTTGGCCAAGCTTGAGTGCTCAAATTGGTGTGAGGAGGAGGGGGAGGAGGTGTCCTTTTATAAGGGAGGAGAGGGGCACCTTAGGAATACCTCAAAATATTATTTTCTTTTAATGTCAAAATCGGTTTATAATGGTTCCAAAGGGTCTTATTTAGAAACTAAAGTGGGAATGGGTCTAAATCCTATCAACCAATAGGATTTAGAAACGTTTAGGGTATTATTGTAACCTTATCAATTAGATTAAACTCTAAGTTAAATAATTTAACTTTTACCGTGTCTTTTTGTTTTCTTTCACTATATGGTTAATACACATACTATAACTTTCCAAAAGAACCCCAAATTGTTTATTATTAATATATATATATTTATTTAAGTCATTCGGCCGAACCGTAGATTTTTAGTAATAAAAGAACAATTAATAATATAATATTTGATTTAAAAACTATTTTGTGTCAATTTTGACACTATTTGATATATGATTTTTGTTAAAGTCATAAAAGAATTATATGTTCGAACCATGTTGATTAAATCAACAATAATATATCATAGTAACCTATAAAATTAGTTTAATTCATAAAAAGTCTCAAATTACATTTATTTGAGCATTTATAACATCAATTATGTTGACATTGCCTTAAAAGGGTAATTACTGCATCATCGTTGTGTCATAAATAAATTAATTTATATGAAGTCTAAAAATTATAAATAAAATATCATTATGTATTAAATCTTGTTAGCTTTCTAATGAATATTTTTAATCGAATTTATCTTATGTATAAATTCATATTAAAAATGTTTTAGTAAATCAACTTTGATTTTAACTCTTTTAACTCTTCTTTGAATTAAATAATAATAAATGTCCTAATCTAATCCAAGTGGGCCTAAATGATAATATTTTACACTTAAGGTTGTTTTTGGTCGAGATACACTTTTCCAAAAGGATTAGGACATGTGTTAGGGTAATATTAATATCATTTTTACCCTGAATTACCCTATTTACTTTTAACCGTGGTAAATAAAAGTAAAAAGTTACTATTCACCAAAAATTATTTTCATCTCATTGAACCACATTTTACTTACTGGCATCAACCATGTCTCTCGGATTTTTGAAATTCCATTCACAGAAGCGGTAAAATTAAGATTTATGAAGAAATTAATTTTTTAACTATCACTTTGTAGTTTCACTATTCATCAAAAATTGATGTTTTTCAGAACAATGCCAAAATTTCATCCTAAGCTATATTTCATATTCCGAATTCAAAAATGAAGTCTATTTTACCAAATTCATATCATAGAAGTTGCATTAATTAATTTTATAATTAAATCCCGCTGTTAAAACAACGAGCGTGTTTTTAAGAAACAATATCTATCAAAAGATTGACACTTGTTTATGTCTGGTTTAAATGTGAAATTACATCCAATGACCAACATTGTATTAAATTGTAAAAATATATTCTAAATATACTTTAAAACCATTCAAATTAATAATTTATCACTATTAATTATTTTGATTAAAAAAGTTGTTTTTAATTATAATTTAGTAATTTTCACTATTCATCAGAATATGAAAGTTATCCGAAAAGTACCAAAATTTCACCTTAGGCTAAATTCGATACTCCGAATCCAATAATGAAGTCCATTTTGAGAGCTAAAAATTTTAAAAAGTGGTTATTACTATTTATAACGGCTAGTTTTAATAATATTTTAATAGCATATCGTTGTTTCGTGAAACTCAGTATTGCGTACTACACACGCTATCGAGGAAGGTTGTGATTGCGTGTAATGCAAGGCAAATCAAAGATGCGTGTTGTGCAAGATTCTTTTGGTGTAGTGTACAACACAAGACATTAATACAATTAAAAAGAATATTTTTCATAAAATCTCGGGCTGTTACATTCTACCCCCCTTAAAATGAATTTCGCCCTCGAAATTCGTCGGGGTTATAAATGGTTTACTATTTGAAAGTTTTTTGATAGAAACCCACATCGTAAAAAGGAATACCAAAACTTATCTTCAAAAACAAAAGTATGAAACGTAACGGTTACCCAAATAAACTAATCACTGGGTTTCCACATAGGTGAAAATATGGATATGGAAGAGAAATCTAACCATCATGTCCTGGTGGAGAGTGGTAGAGAACATGGATATGGAAAAGCTAGCAATCACAAAGCCATAAATTTGTTATGATCTAAGGTACCATCTGATTCATCAGATATAAGAGCACTAAGACAACATTTTTGGGTTTCAAGATCATTTCCCTAAAGTTGATGAAATTGAAATTAGAAGAAATACTTTCGTGATTTTGGTATAGTCTCACCGTTTGTCGTTCTTTGTACAATTTCCACTTCATCTCTTAAAGAAATGAAGTTGAATTTGTCATTCGTGATGTGTTAGCAGATCATGTGAAAGAATGATGGGTCATTCCATCTGTCTCAAATAAAAGGTTAGAAAAGTTATCAAAAAATACATAAGTCCATCTATAGTGATATTAATCATATATGGTTCCTAAAATTAACTTATACTTCACATATCATACTGCTTAATATAATAAAACTAGTTTTCTACTAAACAGGGACTTCCTGTAGGCCAGTGGTAGGCGATATAGGCCAGTCGCACTTCGGTTGTGGGTTCGATTCCTACAGCCTTGTCCGACGCGATGGGTTGTCGCCCGTCCTGCAGGTTGTCTTTTTTCTAAAACTACATCCCATCAATAATATCGAATAGAAAAACTTTTATCCTTAAACAATACTCACTTATGTCCAACATAATCCATTCCAATCTTTAGGCTTATCCATAATACTGCAGTCCACTCTCATAACATAGTGAAAACGATTACCAGAGATTTAATACCATCGTTGATCCCCATATATCATAAGATATGTTTTGTTGGTCACATTCCAAACATTCAAAGGCCTTAATCATGTATTCTCTTGAATACCCATCGAACCATAGTGAAAACATGAATGCAGTTAAAATTTAACACTTTCCACATACCAAAATCCTCAGAATTCTATATACTCGAACCATGATATCACTTAGTCCTTATATCAATCATGAGCTCATGAATACTGTCAAATATTTAATTTTCTCATTTTCCCTTCATTATGCGCATATCATTCTTTTTCCAAAAATATCTCAATCACTTTCCATGGTTACTGGTACCATAAAATTATTGAAAACCACAATAGACCAATACATAAATATTCCAATACTTTATGATACAACATTATTTTGGAATCCCATTACATACACACTTAATTATTCCACCACATCGTTATCATATTCAACATCGCCAATAGTGAATGCATGTGACTTCCCTTTGTCCTTTGCCTTAAGTGGTTGCTCATTTTGATCATCACTAACCCTTGGAATAGGGCATTTATTGGCATAATGTCCCATTTCCTTGCACTTGAAGCATTGAAGTGTTGGTGGTGCGTTCTCTACAGTGTTTTCTTTGTTCACATCATTAGAAACCCTTTTTCCATTACTTCGACACTCAGCTACTCGATGACCTTCTATTCCACACTTAAAACATTTTCTAGTCCCTTTAAGACAATCTCCACCATGCTTCTTTCCACACTTTGCGCATAAGGAAACATTCATCTTCTTTTCACCATTATTCTGAGATTTCTCCTTGAACTCCATCTTTCGTTTCTTGTCAAAACCATGATATTGATATGTAACACCAACTTCCATTTCTACCTTGATAGCACAAAACACAATTTCTTCATAGCTACTGAAGTCTCTTATAGCTAATTCCCTTCGAAGATTTGGTTTTAAGCCACTGAAAAATCGATCAACTTTACTTTCAGGTTGGATGATAATGCCAGATGCATACCTTTCATGTCTTGTAAAATTCGCTTCGTATATACCAACAGATTCATCATCCTTTTGCTTTAGTTCAAGAAACTCCTTCTCTATCTTTGTTCGAAGAATACGAGGGAAGTACTTATTGAAAAATAAGTTCTTGAACTCATCCCATTCCATGGACTCAATATCATCTCTTTGCCTCGTATTCTTAATAAGATTCCACCATTGATCAGCATCACCTTCCAAACGATACACTGCTAAGATGACTTTATCATATTCAGAACATTGAAGAACTGAAAATATCTTTTCAGTGGTACTGATCCATTGTTCAGAAACAAGTGGATCAGAAGACCCACTGAAATAAGGTGGACGTTGCCTCATGAAGGACTCAATAGAATATTGTTCCCTTCTCTGCTCATTTGGAAGTCCAGAATGATTCATAGCTTGTGTAAATATAGCAATAAGATTTTGCACTCCATTTCCCATAACATTTGTTTTTTCAGGAGGACAATCATTGCATTGTCCATTGCATTGATCAACACGGTTCCTTCGGGTTCCATCCATCGTCTAAAAATCAAAAAGAATAGTGTGAGAGGAAAAAATCATGCTAGGGAAAACAACATAATAAAGGGGGAGTACCTTCAATATCTAACATCTTAGGTTTAATTCTATGATTGTTAGCGTAGTTCTAGTACTATAACCTATACGTATACTTAACCTTAGGGACATCCCTAGACATACCGTAGAAATATCTCTAGGGATCTCACTAACGTTTTCGCATCCTAGTTTCTAAAGGTTGACTAAACCTTTCCTCTGATACCAACTATAGAGACCCGAAGCCTGACGTACATGGACATTACATTACTTTTGCAGAATACTTGTTACATAACAAAAACACACACACAAGGATCGTAATAGTTTACTGTCTTTGGAAACTCGAAACATAATCTTCAAATCGTGGTGAAAGATCTTCAATATCTCCCATAAAGATCTTCCCTTTTTTTTACCTAAAACATTTCTTTCTATCCTGGGGAAAAGAAAACATAAAAGGGTGATCTCAAATTCTCTGTAAGGGTAAACAAAAGAAATATCAATCACATCGTATACACAAGCACATAACTTTTGGATATCTTAACATGCAAAAGAGATCATAATTTCATAACTTGGGATAAATCATGGCAGTGAAATGTAATCACAATAATCATAACATAAAACATGAAACTTTGTGGCATTCACACATAATCATAGAGAATCATTTCTTGTTAGTCAAGACTCATTGCCATGACTATCTTAGTGGACAAAGTCCCTTTCTGAATTGAGTAACCCTCGTTTCAGTCCTGTTTCACTGAACCGGTATAACCTACCATTCCAGCCATGTATATCTCATGAGATATTAAATCATTACCCAATGAATTGGAGGGAGATATAGGTCCCACCGATCTTATAATGAATCCTTTCTTATGTGTGCCACATAATAATAAAACATACATCATCGCATAACACATGTAACAAAAATGGGATTCTTGAAACATCCTCACATCATAAATCAATTCATATAAGATAAAGGAATTCATAAAAATAATTCCATCACAACATGATCAAATCAATGTAATAATAGGGATAAAAATAGAACACTTTTATTATCTTATATGGAAAATAATTTTGATAAAATACTTGAACTCCATTCTTGAGGAAAATATCCTTTCTACTTCAAAAACATTTTTCCTTTCATAACATGTCATTCGACTTTAAAATAAAAGATTTTGATTAAAAATAAACTTGAAAACTTGTAAAGTAAGTTTCTTAAAAATCCATTCATGCCGTATAAGTTAAAAAAACATTCTTCGTACTTTTGTCGGAAAAGTCAAAAAGTACCTCGTACGAAAAACGACAAAAGATTCCTTTCATACATATTACTAAAAACTCACCGAAGGGTAAAAATGGATTTAAACAATTTTAGGTGGATGGAAATAATATTACATATTGTGGAAACATGGATGTGGATGATAAAATACACCCCAGTAAATACTTACGAATAAACAATCTCGGATAAAAATGAGATTGTGATATTTCCCTTACCTTAGGTCCGATTTGCTTCGTATGTGTCCGAACCTCCAGTGTAATGATTTAAATAATGTCATTGACTTATTACAGAATCATATTCATTGTTATGATATAATATATGGTTCACTTATGACATTATATTACCCGTTCTTTTGTAAATTCCATGTTAAATAAGCGTTTTGGGTAAAATCGTTTCATTTATCGTAGGTGTTCTGACTTGTTGTTCTTGACATTATTATTACTTATATCATGATTTACTTACTTCCAGAATATAAAATATGATTTATATATCATATATATTCAGTATATATATATATAATAGATAGATAAATGAAATGAAAAACACCGTTCATGGAGAGGGTAGTCCGTACGTACGCATGAACACTGTTTTCCATTCCTTATTGTCTTGAATGGAAGTAAGTAGATGACATACATATATATATAAATATACATAAATCCAGTAGCTTTATAATCTCATATATTTCATTATTATTTCTTATATATACTTTATAATCATTCTTAAATGGTTAACATGGAGAATGAATCTCATCGCGTTGTGGAGACGGTAGTCCGTACGTACGCACGAGCGATGATATCATTTCCATAAATATTGAATTGAAATGGAGTGGATTATACAATATATCAGAATCAATAAGATGTTTTAATAACTATGTATAGTTATTCTTTACACCATTATTCCCATCCATGTAAGGTGGTGGTGGAAAATAGATTACACAACGGCGTGGAGACGGTATTCCGTACGTACGCACGCGCGGAGATTTCTTTTTCCGTAGGATGGATAGATGGTGAAATAGGGTTTTTTCATACTTATAATAACATATCAGTATATGAGTGATACTGATGTTATTACTTCATAATGAAAAAACCTAAGAAGAAGAAGTGGAAGAAGAAATAAAGATGAAATAATTGGTAACGGTAATTACCTCTTCTTTGAAGCGCCTCTTTGAGACATCCTCTTAGGGAACTAAAATTGGTCTTTGAGGAAGACCAGAACCTATAGGATGTTTCTAGGGAAGTGGAGAAGAGATTTTATCAGGGGTTGGCCGATCTTGACTGCTCAAATTGGTGTGAGGAGGAGGGGGAGGAGGTGTCCTTTTATAAGGGAGGAGAGGGGGACCTTAGGAATACCTCAAAATATTATTTTATTTTAATGTCAAAATCGGTTTATAATGGTTCCAAAGGGTCTTATTTCGAAGCTAAAGTGGGGACGGGTCTAAATCCTATCAACCAATAGTATTTAGACAAGTTTAGGGTATTATTTAAACCTTATCAATTAGATTTAACTCTAAGTTAAATAATTTAACTTTTACCGTGTCTTTTTGTTTTCTTTCACTATATTGTTAATACACTTACTATGACATGCCAAAAGAACCCCAAATTGTTTATTATTAATAAATATATCTTTATCTATGTCATTTGGCCGAACCTTAGATTTTTAGTAATAAAATAACAATTAATAATATATTATTTTATTTAAAAACTATTTTGTGTCAATTTTGACACTATTTGATATATGATTTTTCTGAAAGTCATAACAGAATTATATGTTCAAAAAAAGTTGATTAAATCAACAATAATATATCATAGTAACCTATAATATTAGTGTAGTTCATAAAAAGTCTCAAATTATATTTATTTGAGCATTTATAACATCAATTATGTTAACATTTACTTAAAAGGGTAATTACTGCATCATCGTTGTGTCATAAATAAATTAATTTATATGAAGTATAAAAATTATAAATAAAATATAATTATGTAGGAAATCTTGTTAGCTTTCTAAGGAATATTTATAATCGAATTTATCTTATTTATAAACCTATATTAAAAATGTTTTAGTAAATAAACTTTGATTTTAACTCTTTTAACTCTTCTTTGAATTAAATAATAATAAATGTCCTAATCTAATCCAAGTGGGCCTAAATGATAATATTTTACACTTAAGGTTGTTTTTGGTCGAGATACACTTGTCCAATAGGATTAGGACATGTGTTAGGGTAATATTAATCTCATTATTACCCTTAATTACCCTATTTACTTTTAACCGTGGTAAATAAAAGTAAAACGTTACTATTCACCAAAAATTATTTTCGTCTCATTGAACCACATTTTACTTACTGACATCAACCGTGTCTCTCGTATTTTTGAAATTCCATTCACAGAAGTGGTAAAATTAAGATTTATGAAGAAATTAATTTTTTTAACTACCACTTAGTAGTTTCACTATTAATCAAAAATTGATGTTTTTCAGAACAATGCCAAAATTTCATCCTAATCTATATTTCATATTCTGAATTCAAAAATGAAGTCTATTTTACCAAATTCATATCATATATGTTGCATTAATTAATTTTATAATTAAATCCTGCTGTTAAAACAAAGAGCGTGTTTTTAAGAAACAATATCTATCAAAAGATTGACACTTGTTTATGTCTGGTTTAAATGTGAAATTACATCCAATGACCAACATTGTATTAAATTGTAAAAATATATTCTAAATATACTTTAAAACCATTAAAATTAATAATTTATCACTATTAATTATTTTGAATAAAAAAGTTGTTTTTAATTATAATTTAGTAATTTTCACTATTCATCAGAATATGAAAGTTATCCGAAAAGTACCAAAATTTCTCCTTAGGATAAATTTGATACTCCGAATCCAATAATGAAGTCCATTTTGAGAGCTAAAAATTTTAAATAGTGGTTATTACTATTCATAACGGCTAGTTTTAATAATATTTTAATAGCATATCGTTGTTTCGTGAAACTCAGTATTGCGTACTACACACGCTATCGAGGAAGGTTGCGATTGCGTGTAATGCAAGGCAAGTCAAAGATGCGTGTTGTGAAAGCTCCTTTTGGTGTAGCATACAACACAAGACATTAATAAAATTAATATGAATATTTTTCATAAAATCTCGGGCTGTTACATGAACAAACTAGATGTATATTTGTGAATGTGGATACATGTTTTATATCATATAATTGTTCAATTAAGGGTGACCAATGTAGAAGATCATTTAACTATACATTTTATATATCAAGAGGACCAGTTCACTCCATGGTGAATCACTCAGGAATATTAAACTGTTTTCAAGATTCTTATATTACATTATTTTTAGTTATTCCTGCTCAATGGTGGTAATTCATTAAAGAGTATTCAACATGGTATATATCAAGTTATATGTTTAATTAAAAAATCAACCAATCAGTTTTAAGGAATACTGTGGAACACAATTGTTAATATATAAAAATATTCTATCATAATGGTCATTTCTTTGGACATGATTCTCTCATTTTCCTAAAAGAATGGGCAAGATATATCTTCTCATAAGGAAATAATATCCATTCATTATCATGGGATTTCTTGGGATAATCAACCTTATAATTACACATGTATAATATCATAAAATTACCTTAGACATCATTATTTATCTCCCTTGCTAGATAGATACTATTGGATTAATATGAGGATATAAAGTCCATTCCAAAAATAGCATCAAACACTAATGAAGGAAGTATGATAAAAAAATTTAGAATATTCCATCTACAAACATTGACTAGGGAGTATTTCAATGCATGGAAAGAAAAAAAGGTTCCATTATCTATCCTCCTAGATAGATCAACTCCCATGATTTTTGGGGGTTCTTGAATGGTTAATCATAACCTGAATGACATAAAAGAATACATAGAACCAGAATAAAATTGAATGTTCACTATACCAGAATGAATAACTAGCACATCATTTTATGCATCATTTTTGGGATCAAATATAGTAATTTTGGTAGCATATAACTTGTTTCATCCCACATCAAATGAGTTCATTGTGGTTTATTTCTTCTAAAAACCCTTGTCATAGGGCATTGCATTTTATAATTCCCATGTTCCTCTACATTGGAACAAAAAACCATGGGTGGGTGTTAATTTTAACCATGATTGATTATTCCAAATTAGTGGTTTTATTCATTCCATCAATAACTTATTACTTTTATGCCCCTTATTTCACATTTAAAACATCTTATTGTTCGTGTTAGGAAAACTCAGGAATTAGATTCCATCACATTGGACAAGTGGTTTGATGGGTTTCCCTTCCACAATTTGATTTATCAATTGAACCTCTTGAAGAAAAGTTAATTTTTTTTTCTAAGCTTAGATAAAACAAATTATGTTTCACTTCTCCTCTTTCTGGCTAGCAGGGTAGAAAAATTGTGTCTTTATACATTTCAATGTCCCGAATTGAAAATTATTTTCATAGACTTAGATTTAACACACTTGAAAAATAGTGCAGCTTGTATTCTATGGTTATGAAAATTCCATAGGGTTATTTTCAAAACCATTTAATTATTTTTAATACTCTTTAATAGACACTTCATCCTTCTAAATAATTCTATGAGACTTTCTATACATTTTATGATGAATAAATTATAAATTTTTTTCAAAAAATAATTTCATCATTCTACGCTTCCCATGGAATAAATATCCTTTTTAGACATTGTATTCTTGATAAATTTCAAATGTTGGTCTACTTATCCATTAACGTGATAAACATCCAACATAACATTCTATTTATCTATGCATTGAATGATATTGTATATCTTCTCAATAGAGGTAATCCATTGATCCATAATGAGGAGATTAGAAGTTCCACAAATGTATTATGTCCTTCACTATAAAAAATAATAGATTGCAACTTGATATTTATTAAGAGGTGGATTCCATTCCACATGATTTACATTATTGTTCAAAAATTCAGATAATTATTATCATAAAAAATTGCTGATATCGTCTCCCAATAACATAATGATTGAAACATCATTATGGAATTAATCCCAACCCCAATCATATTTTTTTGGAATAGATTCCCTTATTTCCATTAATTAAAAAAAATAAAAATATTAACTAATGAGAATACATTAATATACATAATAAAATAATTATAAATCATTGTGGAATAACTTTTTAATTATGATTATATCCTAACTTTTATGTCTATATGATTCAGTAGAGGTTTTCAAATTCAATGTTACATTTTAGGTTTTCAAAATTAATAATAATTTTACGTCCTTAATAATGGTTCATCATGAGTTTTATAATTTTAAAATCATATGAGTTTTTAGTGTGAAATTTGTTTTTCAATTAGACTCATTTTCATACACTGAGTGATGACCAATTATAGCACAATGTGCCCTTATGAAATTTATTAACCCGTGGAAAAACTATTTCAAATCCCCTTCCACTTTTAAAATCTAAGGAGGTCAGAAAATTCTTGGAAGCCACTCATTCTTTACTTCCAAAAAATAAGAGTATATTTCCCTATATCATTCCTTATACTTTTAAATTTATTTAAATTTATAAAAAAATAATTCTTTATTACCCATAAATAATTTGAGTATGATCGAATGAAAAATATTGCAACCTATTCTTATTTCACATACAATTTCAGGATTTTTAAAAATAAATATCTAATATGTACAACCACAATGATTATGTGTTTTATTACATATTAATGTATAGGAATATGATACCTCAAAAGAATATTAAAACATAAAACATTATTTCATTCTATATAATGATATCCTAAATATATTTCCATTCCTAACAGAATGTATTATTTTATAGATAATACATAAATGAAAGGGGTTACATTAAAATCCCATTATGGGAGTGAAAATAATAAAGAAACATGACATTGGAGTAAGAGGTATAATATTATATAATAAATGAAAGTACTCATGAGTGGTTACATAGATGTATAACACAAAGAACATTGTATCCTATGAACATGGGATCATAGGAAATATGGAAGCAATAAAACCATGACATAAACAGTACTAATGGATAAATTCGAATATAATATTACATTATTTATAGAGTCAAATAATGGATTAGGTTCACAACTTAATACCATACAAAATTCCTAATGAGAATAAAAAATTACACACCACAATATATCATAATATAGACGAACCCATTATAATATTTCCATGACTTATGTGTTTCAATGAAAGGAAATCACTCATAAAGAAAAATATACGAATTAACCATGGAATGAAAATGGGTTATATAATCCTGAAACAAGAAAAAATATTTGGAACTTTTATAATTGAGGAAATTTTTAAATGAGCCTAATTAAATTCCATAACCCAAATCACATTAAAAATAGTAAATAGAAAAGTGAACGCATGGCCTCATGAATGCATCCCAATGTGCAACATGATTCAAAATTGAATTGTTGATTTTGTTGAGAAACAATACCCTCATAAACAATGTAGAACACTTGCATCAAATAAAAAATAAAATAACAGAAAATAAAAATCCAAATAAGATTAAATAACCAAATCCATAAATAGTATAACATGAATAATTATTTCCTGTAAATACCAAAAGGAAAATAGGAATACATGTTAGTAGTAATACCTTCCAAAAAATCACCTCTTAAACATATATGTATTCATATACTGAAAGAAACTCTTATGAACCCATTAAACCAGTTTGTAAGAAATAAAACATTACTGTACATTTTAAGAAATATTCTATGGTATATAAATTTTGAGCTCACCTTTATATAATATCATTATTGATGATCCCTGAGGTCAATCAAATCATGATTATTCATTTGTCTATATAATCTCATAAGGGAGGATCTAATATATTAATGAGACTATAAACCATATAATCCTCATGCTGAAGGGACAATAGATAAATATATTAGTGATGAGTTTGTGAACCCTCTTCATTTGTAGTGATGTTCCTATGGATTCAAACACATTTTAAATATCCATTATATTATAGAGTTCCCACCTATATATATGTAAATGGAGTAACTATCTAACACATAAAGTCCCTCATAATACATGTATGAGTTATATCATTCCTTAATATTGAGATTGTTTTCATTATTCACAAATAAAATTCAACATAAGGATGGATGAGTCCATTTGGTATGCTATATTTTCCCTACCAATATAATATGAATTTTAAAATCGACAAATATTTTTATAATGAAAGATTATATGAACATATTCTTATGTTTAATAGAGAATCCCTTCCTCGATGAAAATATCCTCGGTGAAATGGGTCAACCTGATATCATCTGAACTTTTGTAGATTATGTTTACTGTATCAATAAATTTCATTAAGAACCCTCTGCCTTTGTAAACATTGGACATTACCCTATATAAGTGAAAATCTAAGAACCAATACTCACAATTTAATTTGTGTACAAATATTTTTTGGGTTATACACATGTGTACATGGATATATAAGATTTTATATACATGTTATTATGTATACCATTATATTAGAAGGTGTACCTATGTGTACGAACATATATCATTGTACAACAATGTGTATGATTATATGCACACATCTATTCTTATTTACATTCATTCTAAAACATAAACCCACATATAAATCCAAATATTAGAATTAAAAAATCATACGAGTCCATGTTTTCTAATGTACCAATGTGTACCATCATGTACTAGTCTGTAATGGTATTTATACATTTATTTTCATTTACTCATGTATACAAAAATATAGTAGTGTGTTCCAAGGTGTACCAATTCCCATAGATATATTCATATGTACAGCCTTGTATAAAATTATATACCTATTTATACCTATGTGTAGCCATATACATACCTATATATAATTTTTTTGATGTATTTACTTACTTGTACACACTTATACCTATATAGATAACTTTTTAGCCTTGAAAAACAATAAATAACACCAACTATCAATTTACACCAATTTGTTTATAGATGTACCAGCAATTACCTTTGTCTGAGTGTGTATACACAACTATAAATATGTATTATTGAGTGTACCCTTCTATTATATTTTATACCTGTATATAGTTAGGCTTGTTATTGAACTTCTTTTTGGAATTTACTCTCATGTATTCTAGTTTACCTGCATGTATTTAGTTCTCCATTTCTGTATTGGTGTATATCTATATATAACTATTTGAACCCTCTTTTATCTATATATAATAATGTGTTTCCACATATATCTTGGTCTACCACCATACAAGCATATGACTATTTTTTGACAATGTAGTAAGGTGTTCATTTTTGAAACATGAAGAAATTCTTTGTTCCAAAATGTTGATTCATGTTCCAACTTGTACTGAAGTATGCCATAATATAAACATTTGTTCCTTCATATTCATCGATGTAACCGGTATAACTAAATGTAATAGTTTGTACCTATATATACCAATCAGTGTCTTGTGGAACCTAGTTACACCCTTCCATAGCTATGTGAAGTAAAACTTATCTTCTTATACTAGTATATACAATGTTGTACATACAAATACAAGAATGTGGTAATATTTAATTTAGTATACACACTTATACCTTGGTATAAATGGGTGTTCCAAGGTTTAACTTTGTGAACAGAAACACACATACACACATATATATATCTAAAATATCTCAGATATACCTTGATACATAGGGGTCATCCCATATATTACCTCATTTAATTATACGTACCCTAGTGTAAAATTTTTTACCTTAGTCACCCATGTGACACAAGTTGTACCCAATTTACAATATTTTACCCCAATATTACATTGTATAACTGGGTATATGATAATTTATATGGGTTTAAACATGTAAAAACTTGTGTGTATTGTGGTAGAATCATGTTTGATAGTGTATACCCATTGGTACATTCTTGTTCTAGTGTATATAATTATATTCAAACAAGAACATTTTTATACTCAGAAACATATATACCTATATATTTATCCATGTAATGATAAAACTTGTAATAATGAACCACATATCTCATACTATCAATGATATCAAACAAATAACATAAACATCAAGGACATTAAACCAACAGTGGGAGTCTAAATGAATCATAAGGGAATGAATTTCCCTATTTATAAAATAATTTATTATAATGATATATTATATAGTTTATTCATCATGAGTAATATATATATAAACCATTCCAAAAATTGAAAAATGTGTCCGGGTTTACAAATATTATAAATGTTACAAAAAAATTGTCTAAATATATTTAAAATAAGTAAATCCCTACACCCAAGAATATGACAATTCAAGTAAAAAAACATTCTCAAGTGGAAACAAAAACATAATAATAATAATATACTAAATTATTAATTTTTTATTAATTGAATCCCAAGATCAATTACATTGGGTATACTTATTTTTCTAATGATATTTATTTATATAATATATAAATATATGTTTTATCCACATACATTCTTATGTGTGTAATAAAAAATCTGAAACTACATGGCCCAAGATGGAGAGTAAAAGGGAATAGTAGAAACTTACAAGAAATATCAACTCTTAATTGTGATTAATCAAGACTGTGAAAGAAATATTTTTCATGTATCTAACCACAAGATAATTTTTCAGTAAATATAAATATATATATATATATATATATATTATTAACACTCATTGTATTATAACGAAATGCACTGTTAGCTATTGGTGAGCGAATGAATAATCGAATATCAATAGTAATGGTGACATTATGACTTTCAATTTTATATTTTTGGTTGAATATTTAATAATAATATTAATTTGGGAATATAAATTTGGACATTTTTTCTTGTTATATAGAGGTTTCTATATAATGGGTAGTTTAGTAGAGGTGGTATAATAACATCATAACATAGATGCAGACAATTAGTTATCGAGTTGGGAGTCATTTTCTACCCAATGATGGATGATGGGTGAAGAAAATATATAACAATCATAAGCATTATTTTGGTTGGCTGGGAGGTAGTGGAAGATGATTCAAATGTTTTGTATTCTAGGATGGTGAATTGTATACACACTGGGGGTGTAACTTGATTGTTGTAAAACCTGTAAAATATTATTATTGGAAACATGATCAAAATTAATTTCCAAATAAATATCTCAATTTTTAGGTTTTTCATTAGAGATGAATTAACAAATGAAGTTTTCACCCCATTCTCCGCTTAATCAAAATATTCATCCCCAATAGATATGGGAATATATTGGAATTATTTCATCAACAATTGTGGTGAGGTTTTACAAACCTGACTCTATTTTCTACTGTACTCATCTACTCCACAAATGTTGAGGATTTTACCTTTTTATTCAAAATCCAATTTCATCTATTTATGATGAAATACATTTGAGAGTATATATATATAGTTTATAAAGGTTATAAAATTCAACATGAAAAATAATTCTTATTGTTGCATATGATTTATGTAATTTAATGTATGCATATTTATATGTTATAGATGTATAAATAATTCGGGTAAATTTTTTTAATTAATGGGTATCAAATTTTGTGGTATTTTATTGATGTATGATAAATGTGGAGATATAATTTTTTTAACACACAATACTCTATATTTCAATAAAAAGTGACCACTCATTAAGATCATATTTATTATAATGATGAAAATTAATTAAGGATTAAAAATTATAATTATATTTCATTTTTCAATTTATTTATTGTGATTATTTCTTGTATTTGGGGAATAGTTGATGTGGTTGTAGATAACCCAGAGTTTGGATGTATTTGATGATAGAGTACCATCAACACTCGAGTGGATAAAACTATATTGAGGTAGATGGAATGTAGTCATTCAATTTTTCTGTGTGTTTTGAATCAAACAAGTTATAATAGTGGTTATTGGGTCCTTGTGCAAGACCCAAAGTGAAACTAATGTGATATCCTTGATATTGTAAGGGTAGAGTAATATTTATTAAGGATGTGAATAGTCTTCCATGTTATGTATTTTGATTCTATATTCCATTATTGACAATTATCTTATTGGGAAGGGTTTTCTGTAATGTCCGGGAGAATCATAATATATTTTCAAAATATTTTATATTAAATTATATGTATAATTATATAGTGTATTTTATTGTAATTATGATATTAAACTAATATTTAACAAAATTTATGAAGCACTACTAATTTTATTTTATGATTTAATAATAAATTTATTATCCCTTTTCAGTAAAGCATGATTATATAATTTATTTTTCATGACAATATATTAATATCATAATTTCAAAAATATGTCTACATATTTACATCATTATTAGTTTATTTAGAAATTAATTTAAAAGTATTTATATTTTTTTATAATGGATTTTATAAAACATAATTTTTTAGAAAAATAATTTTATAAAATATGTTTAAAAAAATCATGATTTTTTTGACATAATATTTTATTTATTAAGTACATTACAATTATAAAATGATTTATTTTAATATTAATATATAAATAGTTATTTATTCACTAAAAATTAATCTTTATGATTATTAATATATATGTTTTCACATTAATATATTTATAACATATTAATATTTAATATAATGTGACAATATGTATAGTAGTATGACATATTATATTAATTTTATGGTAAAATTTAATTTTCAAATAATGTTGTTACACAAAACCAATTTTTATGATTTACTTGTCAAATTACTGGATTTTCATTTTTTTTATAATCATTTTTTTTATTTTCTATATGATTGTTTTATTAAACTGAAATCATACATTTAAAATTTTAAATAATTTTATTTATAGTAAAAGTGAATTGTGAAGTATTTATACTTTTTATTTGAAAATAAAATCCTTATATCTATATTTTCTTATTAAAAAAGTATATTACACTATGATAATGCAGTTTGAAAACAAGTAAAATGTCCATCGACACAACATTTTAATCCTAGTGTATAACATTCATTTCCTTATGACTGATTTCATAAGTATGTATTTAAATTTAATATTTCTCTAATATCGAAAATTAATTGTATAAAATATATTTTATTCTTGGATAAATAAATAATTACCAAATATATAATAATTAATAAATAATAAATTTAATATATTTATTCACACATAAATAATGACTAAATTATTTCCGATGATAAATTATTTTTCACTATATGAAATAATAATTTACATAAAATTAACTTTCATATATTGATAACCTGAAGGAGAACAAATAATTTTTTTTTGAATCCTTTCACTAATGATATCTAATTTTAAATTTTATGACTTTTTTTAGAACAATTGGAAATAAATTAATAAATATTTTATGTATATTATCATTTTTAAGGAATTACAATGATATAAATATTAATCAGAATATTATAATACACTTTTTAGAAATAAAATTTTATTTCATTAGTTCAAAAAGAAATTCATAAGAATCAATTTTAACTTATATGAAAAAATTTCATATGTTATACCCAAAATATAATTAAATCCAAAAAAATTCTCTAATTCATTACATTGTAGAAAATATTTCAATAATGCCTTTTAGTTTTATGTGTGTATAAAAGCTAAAAAACAATCAATTCTGAAATCATAATCAAATAAAAGTTATATGAATTGAGTATTTTCAATTTAATTATCCAAAATAATAATATAAGCTATAAAATATTATAAAATTAATCGGCCCATTATTATAAAAAAAACTCTCTTCGTTCATTTTATCCTCAAAATGACAGACAATTCAATAATGACTATGGATTGATACGAGAGATAAAAAATATGTAAATGGATATTGCATGTTTTCAGGTAGTATTTTACCCTTGTTGTAGTTATAACATAATTGCGTTTTTTAGTCAAATTAGAGAAATTTTGATGCCAAATGGACTATATATAGTTGTCTCATGGTTAAAGAAACCAATGTTGTTTTACATGGAAATTTTGTGCCCATTTTTAGAGGCACATGGGTTGGAACATGGTAGGTGCATAGTTCATTCAATCCATGTGGCCTCCCTCCAAAATCCATGTACCATTATATATAAGGGGTTTTTATAGTTAGATCAGGGTTTATCTATCAATGTTCCCACCAAAAAGTAACAGTGAACCCCTTAAGTAGAGATGCATATTTAAGACAATCTATTTTGAAAACCATATGCTTAATCCTAGGAAACCAAGCATATAAAATTTAATTTCCATGAAAAGTAATTGAAATTCCAATAACCATTAGTTTTTAACAATATCCTCCTCAAATATACGTGAAATATATTCCATTAATTTTGGTAAATCTTAATGGGATTCCTAGTCTCCTCAAAATCCTCTCTTCACAAATCGAAGATCCAATTGAATTATTTACTCCCCTACATTATGTGATGTCATCCCAATTTTATTTCATTAGTCTCATCTCTCAGTCCCGATAAAGAGGGAAAATTTTTCTTCCATTAGATATCAGATTAGATCTAGTTATTTGTTGATCTATTATTTATATAAGTCCTAGGGATTGATCATATATCATCTATGGCATTGTGATTGTGATTGTTCCACATCAAATTGGGCAGTGTATGTTCATGAACGTTTGTCAAGGCCCTTGAGGTTTTTGGTATAATTACCAAATCTCAAAGTCTGGATTTTATTTATATATATTTAATTATATTATATATGTAAGCACATGATGAAATTTCTTTCTAATATGAGTTGATTAACTTATTTCACATGCAATTGTGAAACCTTACACATGTCCAATTAGACCCATTGATGATTCGTAGACTACAAATGATTAATACTCATGGGGAATTCCAATATAATTGAAATAACGATTAGATAATTTTTAATGTTTTATAAGTAGGGTAATGTGGTCATGGTATATAAATGATTTTTAGAATTTGTTGATTAGTGATATATGGAACTGGTTGATAAATGATTTTTGAACATTTAATCTACGAGATGTGATAATATTGAATAAATATTTGAAAATTGACTTCCTCTAAAAACAACCACAGTTTTCTAGAATGTCATTCTAGTCCCCCATTATCTATTTATTTCATGTGATAACTGAGTATGGGGATCAGGACTGCTAACCCAAATACCCATATAGTGCTAAAATACAAATCTTAACCCCCATTTTTTTAATGTGAAATTTTAAATTAAATGATTAATATAAGGAATTGATTGAGTGAAATATTGTATTATTTATATATGTTCTAGACTCAGTCATGAGCCAAATCATGTATTATTGGTATTATCGGTTCTTGTTTCACTATGAACATGTATCTTCTGTCATAAATTATAGAATAATTTAAATAAATAAATGGTTTAATTCATAATTTCGGTTGTATCCATTTTAAAAATATATACAATATTATAAAATAGATGTTATTTGCAATGACATTGGTGGTGGAATATTTATTTTTACTCACACCATGTGTGGGATTCCTAATCAGTACCTGAATACGCTTCATGATTCTATGAGACTATATGGGAAAGATCACTATGTTAGAGGGTTGAGTTTTGATTCAGGATGGATCATGGATGAGGGAAGTAGCCATAGTTTCAGGACCCACTAGCGAGTTTGTAATGACCTGAAATTTTGAATAAATCTTGTTTCCTAATTTATGTGTTATTTTAATTTATTTTTATACTCAACAAAAATGTTTCATTTGATAACATGAGTATAATTAAAATGACATCGTTGGGTTTTGACTGTTATATATCCATTGGTCAATATGACCGCTGGAAACTAAACGTTTTGATTATTGTCTCTAAATAAAAGTAATCTTGGTTAATTATTATAGAAAGAAGATTCAATGGCCTCACCCAGTAGTCTTGGACCGATCAAAGCCCAACTAACAGAAATTGGGAAAGAGGTAGCACCACTGGGCTTTGCTATGGACCAAACCCAAGCCAAACTTCATCGTGTGAAGCTAGAACGGAATCGCCTTTACAAGAAGTTCAAACTGATTGAAATTACTACTCGTGTGATATTGGCCGAGCCTCCCTCGGATTCTCTCACCTTAGCGCACCTTACACTTAGTTCCTATGCTGGTGTGATTCGGGGCTATGTTAGGAGACCGTAACTCCCTTTTGTAATCCTTTGTTTTAAATAAAAATTGGGATTTCTTCTTATGACGATGTTTATGACTTTTCAAATGTCCGGATAAATATTGAATGCATATTTTTGATGAATTTTAGAAAATTTATATTTTTAAAATGATTATGAAAACCTTAAATAATTAAAAATGAGTAATGATTTTCAAAAAATGGTCTTCTACAATTATGTTCAGTACAAAATTTAGATTCTAATAAGATCAACTTGACTTTTGATGAATAGTAAATTATGAATAGTGATTTTATGATTAGGATTAGTAATGTGTCCAAATGGATTAGTAATCTCACTTAAAGAAAGTATTAAAATAAGCTAGGCACATTGATTAAGTAATGTGATTCAATAAAATGGTTAAATAACGGTTTCCTAAATTATTATTCAAGTATTAGTTTTTTCATATGAATAGTGTTTTTTTAATTAAAAATTAAATTAAAAATATTTACAAAATTATTTTTATAAAATGGATTTCATTTTTGAACTCAGAGCATCGATATTATGTTATGGTAATTTTTGGGGATTTTTCTGAAAAAAATGAATTTTCGGGAATAGTGTATTTATTTAAAAATTAAATTAAATATATTTGGAAAATTATTTTTATAAAATGGAGTTCATTTTTGAAATCAGAGCATTGATATTTGGTAATGGTGAAATTTTGGGAATTTTCTGAGAAAGTTGAAATTTTGATGAATAGTGAAAATACAGTTTTTAAGTTACGGGTGTTTAATGACATCATTAAATGATGTATTAAGTATGTAATCAATATGGACGACCTGTGAATAGTAAGATAAGGTATGAGGTGTCCGAATTTTACAATACCATGCGAAAATACCATGGGCAAGCCCATGGTTTTGCCAAAACCACTAATGAGGTGTCCCTTGGCCATTAATGCCTTGTCCCCTCACTTTCCCTTTAAATACCAACCCATCCTCTCATCCATTCGACTCCCCACTCTCCCCCAACAACGTTCTGGTCTCATTAACTCCCTAAGAGTCATCCCAAGGTGCCCCCAAACCCTCAAGGTCTCATCCAATGAGTTTTAAGAGTTAGGTTTTAAGGTAAGGGATCTGACCTCTCTATTTCATTTCACGTAATCACTTTTATGTCATTCCTTTTGTGATCCTTGTTCTTATGTTGGAGGATGTTCTTTTATAAAAATCTTACTGCCATTTTCATGTTCACATAATTATAGATCCCCTATTACTCTCATTTTTTCGTTTTATGAAGTTTTAAGTGGCGCTGTTAGGCTGCCGAAATTTTGTAACAGATTCTTTCTCCCTTCTCATTTTTCAAGATATATTTTCATGTAAAGTATTTCAAGTTCCTTTTTATTATTTTGGGGTATGATCTCTAAATTTATCATACTGATCTTTTATGATCATATGATTAGATACCCCATTTGATCTCTTCAATTCAGTATTTTGATGTTTAAGTGGCGCCGTTAGGCGGCCGAATTTTTAAGTGGTTCTTCACCCTTCTCGTTTTGAAGTTCTACTTTCATGTCAATTCTTTCAAGTTTCTCTTTATTATGTTGGGTTATGATCTCTAAATTTATCATACTGATATTTTATGATCATATGATGAGATAACCCATTTGATCTCTTCAATTTAGTATTTTGATGTTTTAAGTGGCGCAGTTAGGCTGCCGAATTTTTAAGTTGTTCTTCACCCTTCTTGTTTTGAAGTCCTACTTTCATGTCAATTCTTTCAAGTTCATTTTTATCATGTTGGGGTATTATCTATAAATTTATCATACTGATCTTTTATGATCATATGATAAGAGACCCCATTTGATCTCTTCAATTCAGTATTTTGAAGTTTAAGTTGCGTCGTTAGGCTGCTTAATTTTTAAGTGGTCCTTGCACCTTTCTCCCTTTTCAAAGTTCTAATTCCATTTCAAGTCTTTCAAGTTCCTTTTTATTATGTTGGGGAATGATCTCTATATCTTTCATACTGATCTCTTATGTTCATATGATGAGATACCCTATTTGATCTCATCAATTCATTTTTGGTTGATGTTTATGTAACGCTGTTAGGCTGCAGAATTTTCATAAGAGAAATCTCATTTTTGACTTCCTTTCATGTTCTTCATTTCATATGGTAAATTTTCAAATTTCATTAATATGTTCTTAAATCCCTTATATTCTGTCCCTCTACTGTTTTATGGGTCATTTATGAATGTTTGATCCATGTCCCCTCTCTTTTCAATGTTTTCTAAAAACCTTGTAACATAGCCGTTATGCTGCCGAATTTTCCTGTCAAAATGTATCTCTCTTTTTCTAATGATATTTTATTTTGATTAAGTGAATACTCAAATCTATACCTTCTGTATGTATATTCACATATATACCAAAATTTTCTATTTTAAATTCTGGTATTTACATACATGAATCCTGCATTCTCCTTTCGTGGGTTTAAAGTGACGTAAAGATCATGTCTTTAAAACAGTTTTTAAAACGTTATGATTATGAAATGAAACCCATTTATTTTATGCTATATGGGTCATTTATGAAATGTTTGATGATGACATATGTGGCTCACATGATAATAAAGGAAAATTTAAGGGTGCGCCCTGATAGCGCTTCAATGCATTGGGTAATGATGTAACCCATAGAGATTACAATTTTCACGATATCTTGGTGAATAACCTTGGTAATTTTCAAATGACACCTTGGGGATGGACCTTGGTAATATGTTCATGATTGTCTATATTAAATGTTGCAGCCACATCTTCATGTTATGAGAAATGTTATTTTTATTATGATATGCCTCATGATTTCTTTCGCATGCCTTAAAGTTCTTTTTCCTGACATAGTTGATGTATCTCAAGTTCACCTGTTAAGTGTTTCTCTGGTTTCCTTTACTGGGCCGTCTGCTCACCCTTTCTTTTGATGTATGTCCCCAGGTTATGAGATGCAGTAATGAACCTAGGATGAACATGAGGAGAATCCTTTCATGTGTTTAAGAATAATGTTTTATGATTTTATGTTTTAAGTTCCTGGTTTCCAAGACACTAAACCTTAAAGATCCTCGGTTTTGTAAAATGTAATGAAAGTTTATGTCATAAAAAGGCGCGATGCTATAGTTGGTATCAAAGGATGTTTTAGTTATTTGTGTAAATTATGATATTATAACTCTAGGAATAACCCTATAGAAAAGTTTAAATATAGGAAATCTTCCTGGTATTTTGGTGAGTATTGAGTAAGGGGTTTCTAAGAAAATACATCCATGTTTGGATACGAGAAGGTAGAGGTGGCTCTGGCACAGATGTACATAGGGGTAAAACCCGAAAACACCGCTTTGAGCTAGACTCGAACAGGAACTGGTACACGACAACGGGCCTTGCTGCACTCTTGGTTACGACACTCCTGGGGGATATGATTTGGTAAATTATAATCTTAGTATGAACCATTGTTAAAGGAACCAAGATGAAATAAAATAAAGATTCAAATAAGAATATATGATCATGGATAACCTATACTGGAACCTAGTGGATAACAAGTTAGGGTATACTTTTCTTCTACAAGTTATCCTAATATTATTTAAGTTCCTTTTCATGATTATTGGATAAGTATTTAAGCCCATAGTTATAGTTTCTTTTCATAGTTAATGGCGGGAAATGGAAGAACATGTCCCAAAAACCAATGTGATAGGAAATGCGACGATTGTCATATTACTATGACAGAGATGATTAAGGGATTAAAAGATGATTATTAATTTGGAAGACGTTCACTATTTTGGGGACTCTATATGATCGACGAAAATATATTACTATGTTATTTTCATTGAGGAGTAAGGTTGACTTATATTTTGAAGAATCAATTAATTTAAGGTGGACTTATAGTAATTTAGGTTACTTATGGGAATGATTAACCTATCTTGAGTAAAATATGTTTAGGTTAGCTACTTTTGTTATATGATGTTAGGAGTGGTTGATGTTGTTTGGAGATGAACAATGAATTTTATTTTGGAAGACTATGTTATCAAATCCTTATTGTATTTGGGATTCAATTTTAGTTTGGTTTATTTTGAGGAATTTTAAGTACCGTTATTTATGGAATGGTCTATGATGAACTTTGGGTAGTACCATGGAACTTTGAAGATTTAAAAGTAGTTTCCATTCCTATGGGATTATTTCTTTTTGAAGAGTTGTTTTACATTAAACATTCTATTTTTGGGATAATATTTAATGATATAAGAAATATATAGTTAATCTTTTGTGGATTATGTGATTCTCTAGAAGATGATTCTTGTGATTTTGAGGAGACCAATTGTTTTTGTATTCTCATCATTTGGAGAAAATATTAGTTTTGGTAGATACTTATTAAGAGATGAAACTCTACTGGAAGGTAGGTATATTTCCTTATGTTTTTGTTCTATGTATTAAATGAATTCCTCAAAATTATGAAAAGGAACGTAAAACAAAAATGTTTTTGGTTTACGTTTCCTACTAGGTAATCAAAGACCGTTTACACACATCATAAGTTTGGAATTTTCTCGTGGTTAACTTTCTCCTAATCATGTTTCCTATCACTCTCCCTCAGAACATGACCCTTAGTTTTCTCCTCCATGTCCATGTTTTTTTACATGGAATCCTAATGTGGGTTACCTCAGGTGACCTTTGTGCTTCCCTTTATTTCTTTTAATGTAATATTTTTACTAACACTTTTTTCGATGTGGGACTTTCAATGAAATTTCAAAACCCAATTTTAAAAATTGTGAGGACGCAATTTCTTAAGGGGGGAAGATTGTAATGGCCTGAAATTTTGAATAAATCATGTTTCATAATTTTTGTGTTATTTTATTTTATTTTTATACTGAACAAAAATGTTTCATTTGATAACATGGGTATAATTAAAAAGAGACTTTTGGGTTTTGACTGTTATATGAACATTCGTCAATATGATCGCTGGAAACTAAACGTTTTGATTATTGTCACTAAATACAAGTAACCTTGGTTAATTATTATAGAAAGAAGATTCGATGGCCTCACCCAGTAGTCTTGGACTGATCGAAGCCCATCTAACAGAACTTGGAAAGGAGGTATCACCACTTGGCTTTGCTCTGGACCAATCCCAAGCCGAACTTCATCGTTTGAAGCTAGAACGGAATTGCCTTTGTGAGAAGTTCAACCTGATAGAAATTACTACTCGTGTGATTTTGGCCGAGCCTCCCTAGGATTCTCTTACCTTAGTGCACCTTACACATAGGTCCTAAGTTGGTGTGATTCGGGGCTATGTTAGGAGACCGTAACTGCCTTGTGTAATCCTTTGTTTTAAATAAAAATTGGGATTTCTTCTTATGATGATGTTTATGACTTTTCAAATGTCCGGATAAATATAGTATGCATATTTTTGAAGAATTTTATAAAATTTATATTTTAAAAAGGTTTATGAATACTTTAAATAATTAAAAATGTGTAATGATTTTCAAAAAATGGTCTACTACAATTATGTTTAGTACGAAATTTAGAGTCTAATAAGATCAACATGATTTTTGATGAATATTAAATTATGAATAGTGATTTTATGAATAGGATTAGTAATGTGTTCAAATGGATTAGTAATCTCACTTAATGAAAGTATTATAATAAGCTAGGAACTTTGATTAAGTAATGTGATTCAATAAAATGGTTAAATAACGGTTTCATAAATTATTATTCAAGTATTAGTTTTTTCATATGAATAGTGTTTTTTTAATAAAAAATTAAATTAATAATATTTACAAAATTATTTTTATAAAATGGATTTCGTTTTTGAACTCAGAGCATCGATATTATGTTATGGTAATTATTGGGGATTTTTCTGAAAAAAATGAATTTTCGGTGAATAGTGTATTTATTTAAAAATTAAATTAAATATATTTGGAAAATTATTTTTATATAATGGAGTTCATTTTTGAAATCAGAGCATTGATATTTGGTTAAGGTGAAATTTATGGAATTTTCTGAGAAAGTTGAAATTTTGATGAATAGTGAAAATACAGTTTTTAAGTTACGGGTGTTTAATGACATCATTAAATGATGTATTAAGTATGTAATAAATATGGTCTACTTGTTAATAGTACGATAAGGTATGAGGTGTCCCAGTTGTACAATACCATGTGAAAATACCTTGGGCAAGCCCATGGTTTTGCCAAAACCACTAATGAGGTGTCCCTTGGCCATTAATGCCTTGTCCCCTCACTTTCCCTATAAATACCAAGCCATCCTCTCATCCATTCGACTCCCCACTCTTCCCCAACAACGTTCTGGTCTCATTAACTCCCTAGGAGTCATCCCAAGGTGCCCCCAAGCCCTCAACGTCCCATCCATTGTGTTTTAAGAGTTAGGTTTTAAGGTAAGGGATCCGACCTCTCTATTTCTTTTCAAGTAATCACTTTTATTTCATTCCTTTTGTGCTCCATGTTCTTATGTTGGAGGATGTTCTTTTATACACGTTTTACTGCCATTTTCATTTTCACATAATGAGAGATCCCCTATTACTCTCATTGTTTCGTTTTATGATGTTTTAAGTGGCGTTGTTAGGCTGCCGAAATTTTGTAACGGATTCTTTCTCCCTTCTCAATTTTCAAAATCTATTTTCATGTAAAGTATTTCAAGTTCCTTTTTATTATGTTGGGGTATGATCTCTAAATTTATCATACTGATCTTTTATGATCATATGATGAGATACCCCATTTGATCTCTTCAATTCAGTATTTTTAAGTTTAAGTGGCGTTATTAGGCTGCCGAATTTTTAAGTGGTTCTTCACCCTTCTCGTTTTGAAGTTCTACTTTCATGTCAATTCATTCAAGTTCCTTTTTATTCTGTTGGGTTATGATCTCTAACTTTATCATACTGATATTTTATGATCATATGATGAGATAACCCATTTGATCTCTTCAATTCAGTATTTTGAAGTTTTAAGTGGCGTAGTTAGGCTGCCGAATTTTTAAGTGGTTCTTCACCCTTCTCGTTTTGAAGTCCTACTTTCATGTCAATTCTTTCAAGTTACTTTTTATCATGTTGGGGTATGATCTCTAAATTTATCATACTGATATTTTATGATCATATGATGAGAGACACCATTTTATCTCTTCAATTCAGTATTTTGATGTTTAAGTTGCATCGTTAGGCTGCTGAATTTTTAAGTTATCCTTGCACCTTTTCCCTTTTCAAAGTTCAAATTCCATGTCAAGTCTTGCAAGTTAATTCTTATTATGTTGGGGTATGATATCTATATCTACCATACTGATCTCTTATGTTCATATGATGAGATACTCTATTTGATCCCATCAATTCATTTCTGGTTGATGTTTATATAACGCTGTTAGGCTGCCGAATTTTCTTAAGAGAAATCTCATTTTTGTCTTCCTTTCATGTTCTTCATTTCATATGGTACATTTTAAAATTTCATTACCATATTCTTAAATCCCTTATATTATGTCCCTCTACTGTTTTATGGGTCATTTATGAATTTTTGACCCATGCCCCCTCTCTTTTCAATGTTTTCTAAAAACCTTGTAACATAGCCATTATGGTGCAGAGTATTCGTCTCAAAATGTCTCTCTCTTTTTCTAAAGATATTTTATTTTGATTAAGTGAATACTCAAAGCTCTACCTTCTATATGGGTATTCACATATATACCAAAATTTTCTATTCTAAATTCTGGTATTTACGTACATGAAACCCGCTTTCCATTTTTGTGGGTTTAAAGTGACGTAAAGGTCATGTCTTTAAAGCAGTTTTTAAAACGTTATGATTATGAAATGAAACCGATTTATTTTATGATATATGGGTCATTTAGGAAATGTTTTATGATGATATATGTGTCTCACATGATAATAAAGGAAAATTTAAGGGTGCGCCCTGATAGCGCTCCAATGCATTGGGTAATGATATAACCCATAGAGATTACAATTTTCATGATATCTTGGTGAATAACCTTGGTAATTTTCAAATTTCACCTTGGGGATGGAACATGGTGATATGTTCATGATTGTCTATATTAAATGTTACAGCCACATCTTCAAGTTATGAAAAATGTTATTTTTATTATGATATGCCTCGTGATTTCTTTCTCATGCCGTAAAGTTCTTTTTCATGGCATATTTGATGTATCTCAAGTCCACATGTTAAATGTTTCTCTGGTTTCCCTTACTGGACCTTCTGCTCACCCTTTCTTTTGATGTATGTCCCCAGGTTATGAGATGCAGTAATGAACCTAGGATGAACATGAGGAGAATCCTTTCAAGTGTTTAAGAATAATGTTTTATGTTTTTATGTTTTAAGTTCCTAGTTTCCAAGACACTAAACCTTAATGATCCTCGATTTTGTATAATGTAATGAAAGTTTATGTCATAAAAAGGCGGGATGTTATAGTTGGTATCAAAGGATGGTTTAGTTATTTGTGGAAATTAGGATATGAAAACTCTAGGAAGAACCCTATATAAAAGTGTAAATATAGGAAATCCTCCTGGTATTTTGGTGACTATTGAGTAAGGGGTTTCCAAGAAAATACATCCCTATCTGGATACGAGCAGGTAGAGGTGGCTCTGGCACAGATGTACATAGGGGTAAAACCCGAAAACACCACTTTGAGCTAGACTCGAACGGGAACTAGTACACGACAACGGGCCTTACTGCACTCTTGGTTACGACACTCCCGGGGGATATTCTTTGGTAAATTCATAAGCTTAGTATGAACCATTGTTAAAGGAACCATGATGAAATAAAATAAAGATTCTAATAAGAATATATGATCATGGATAACCTAGATTGGAACCTAGGGGATCACAAGTTAGGGTATACTTTTCTTCTACAAGTTATCCTAATATGCTTTAAGTTCCTTTTCATGATTATTGGCTAAGTATTTAAGCCCCTAATTAGTGTTTCTTTTCTTAGTTAATGGAGGGAAATGGAAGAACATGTCCCAACAACCAATGTGATAGGAAATGCGACGATTGTCGTATAAATATGATAGAGATGATTTGGGGATTAAAAGAAGATTATTATTTTGGAAGACTTTCACTATTTTGTGGACTCTATATGATCGACGTAAATATATTACTTTGGTATTTTCATTGAGGAGTATGGTTGACTTATATTTTGAAGAATCAATGAAGTTAAGGTGGACTTATAGTAATTTAGGTTACTTATGGGAATGATTAACCTATCTTGAGTAAAATATGTTTAGGCTAGATACTTTTGTTATAAGATGTTAGGAGCGGTTGATGTTGTTTGGAGATGAACAATGAAGTTTATTTTGGAAGACTATGTTATCAAATCCTTCTTGTATTTGGGATTCAATTTTAATTTGGTTTATTTTGAGGAATTTTAAGGACCGTTATTTATGGAATGGTCTATGATGAACTTTGCGTAGTACCATGGAACATTGAAGATTTAAAAGTAGTTTCCATTCCTATGAGATTCTTTCTTTTTGAAGAGTTGTTTTACATTAACCTTTCTGTTTTTGGGATAATGTTTAATGATAGAAGAAATATATAGTTAATAATTTGTGGATTATGTGATTCTCTAGAAGATGATTCTTGTGCTTTTGAGGAGACCAAGTGTTTTTGTATTCTCATCATTTGGAGAAAATATTAGTTTTGGTAGATACTTATTAAAGGATGAAACTCTATTGGAAGGTTGGTATATTTCCTTATGTTTTTGTTCTATGTAGTAAATTAATTCCTCAAAATTATGAAATGGAACGTAAAAAAAATGTTGTTGGTTTACGTTTCCTACTAGGTAATCAAAGACCGTTTACACACATCACAAGTTTGGGATTTTCTCGTGGTTAACATTCACCTAATCATGTTTTCTATCACTCTCCCTCAGAACACGACCCTTTGTTTTCTCCTCCATGTCCATGTTTTCTTACATAGAATCCTAGTGTGGGTTAACTCGGGTTACCTTTGTGCTTCCCTTTCATTCTTTTTAATTAATAGTTTTACTAACTCTTTTTCCGATGTGGGACTTTCAATGAAATTTCAAAACCCAATTTTAAAAATTGTGAGGACGCAATTTCTTAAGGGGGGAAGATTGTAACTACCTGAAATTTTGAATAAATCTTGTTTCCTAATTTATGTTTTATTTTATTTTATTTTTATACTCAACAAAAATGTTTCATTTGATAACATGAGTATAATTAAAATGAGACTGTTGGGTTTTGATTGCTATATGACCATTGGTTAATATGACCGCTGGAAACTAAACGTTTTGATTATTGTCTCTAAATACAAGTAATCTTGGTTAATTATTATTGAAAGAAGATTCGATGGCCTCACCCAGTAGTCTCGGACCGATCGAAGCCCATCTAACAGAATTTGGGAAGGAGGTAGCACCACTGGGCTTTGCTCTGGACCAAACCCAAGCCGAACTTCATCGTGTGAAGCTAGAACGGAATCGCCTTTGCGAGAAGTTCAAAGTGATAGAAATTACTACTCATGCGATGTTGGTCGAGCCTCCCTCAAATTCTCTCACCATAGGGCACCTTACACTTAGGTCATATTCTGGTGTGATTCGGGGCTATGTTAGGAGACCGCAACTGCCTTGTGTAATCCTTTATTTTAAATAAAAATTGGGATTTCTTGTCATGATGATGTTTATGACTTTTCGAATGTCCGGATAAATATTGTATGCATATTTTTGATGAATTTTAGAAAATGTATATTTTAAAAAGGATTATGAAAACCTTAAATAATAAACAATGTGTAATGATTTTCAAAAAATGGTCTTCTACAATTATGTTCAGTATGAAATTTAGAGTCTAATAAGATCAACTTGATTTTTGATGAATAGTAAATTATGATAGTGATTTTATGATTAGGATTAGTAATGTGTCCAAATGGATTAGTAAATTCACTTAAAGAAAGTATTAAAATAAGCTAGGCACTTTGATTAAGTAATGTGATTCAATAAAATGGTTAAATAACGGTTTCATAAATTATTATTCAAGTATTAGTTTTTTTAGATGAATAGTGTTTTTTTAATTAAAAATTAAATTAAAAATATTTAGAAAATTATTTTTATAAAATGGATTTCATTTTTGAACTCAGAGCATCGATATTATGTTATGGTAATTTTTGGGGATTTTTCTGAAAAAACCTGAATTTTCGTTGAACATTGTATTTATTTAAAAAAAATTTAAAAATATTTAGGAAATTATATTTATAAAATGGAGTTCATTTTTTAAATCATAGCATTGATATTTTGTTAAGGTGATATTTTGGGAATTTTCTGAGAAAGTTGAAATTTTGATGAATAGTGAAAATATTGTTTTTAAGTTACGAGTGTTTAATGACATCATTAAATGATGTATTAAGTATGTAATCAATATGGTCGACTTTTGAATAGTAAGATAAGGTATGGGGTGTCCCAAGTGGCCAATACCATGGGAAAATACCATGGGCAAGCCCATGGTTTTTCCAAAACCACTAATGAGGTGTCCCTTGGCCATTAATGCCTTGTCCCCTCACTTTCCCTATAAATACCAAGCCATCCTCTCATCCATTCGAATCCCAACTCTCCCCCAATGACGTTCTTGTCTCATTACCTCCCCGGAAGTCATCCCAAGGTTCCCCCAATCCCTCAAGGTCCCAACCTTTGAGTTTTAAGAGTTACGTTTTAAGGTAAGGGATCCGACCTCTCTCTTTCTTTTCAAGTAATCTCTTTTATGTAATTCCTTTTGTGCTCCATGTTCTTATGTTGTAGGATGTTCTTTTATACTCCTCTTACTGCCATTTTCATTTTCACATAATGATAGATCCCCTCTTACTCTCATTGTTTCGTTTTATGAAGTTTTAAGTGGCGTCGTTAGGCTGCCGAAATTTTGTAACTGATTCTTTCTCCCTTCTCATTCTCAAGATCTATTTTCATGTAAAGTATTTCAAGTTCCTTTTTATTATGTTGGGGTATGATCTATAAATTTATCATACTGATCATTTATGATCATATGATGAGAGACCCTATTTGATCTCTTCAATTCAGTATTTTGAAGTTTAAGTGGAGCCGTTAAGCTGCCGAATTTTTAAGTGGTTCTTCACCCTTCTTGTTTTGAAGTTCTACTTTCATGTCAATTCTTTCAATTTCCTTTTTATTATTTTGGGTTATGACATCTAAATTTATCATACTGATATTTTATTATCATATGATGAGAGACCCCATTTGATCTCTTCAATTCAGTATTTTGATGTTTTAAGTGGCGCAGTTAGGCTGCCGAATTTTTAAGTGGTTCTTCACCCTTCTCGTTTTGAAGTCCTACTTTCATGTCAATTATTTCAAGTTCCTTTTTATCATGTTGGGGAATGATCTCTAAATTTATCATACTGATCTTTTATGATCATATGATGAGATACCCCATTTGATCTCTTCAAATCAGTATTTTGAAGTTTAAGTGGCGTCGTTAGGCTGCTGAATTTTTAAGTGGTCCTTGCACCTTTCTCCCTTTTCTATGTTCTAATTCCATGTCAAGTCTTTCAAGTTCCTTTTTTATTATTTTGGGGTATGATCTATATATCTATCATACTTATCTCTATTTTTCGTATGATGAGATATGCTATTTGATCTCATCAATTCATTTTTTCTTGATGTTTATGTAATGTTGTTAGGCTGACGAATTTTCATAAGAGAAATCTCATTTTTGACTTCCTTTCATATTCTTCATTTCATATGGTACATTTTAAAATTTCATTACCATGTTCTTAAATCCATTATATTCTATCCCTCTACTGTTTTATGGGTCATTTATGAATGTTTGACCCATATCCCCTCTCTTTTCAATGTTTTCTAAAAACCATGTAACATAGCCGTTATGCTGCAGAATTTTCGTCTCAAAATGTCTCTATCTTTTTCTAAAGATATTTTATTTTGATTAAGTGAATACTCAAAGCTCTACCTTATATATGGGTATTCACATATATACCAAAATTTTCTATTTTAAATTCTGGTATTTACATACATGAAAACTGCTTTCCCTTTTCGTGGGTTTAAAGTGACGTAAAGATCATGCCTTTAAAGCAGTTTTTAAAACGTTATGATAATGAAATGATACCCATTTATTTTATGATATATGGGTCATTTATGAAATGTTTGATGATGATATATGTGGCTCACATGATAATAAAAGAAAATTTAAGGGTGCGCCCTGATATCTCTCAAATGCATTGGGTAATGATGTAACCCCTAGAGATTACAATTTTCACAATATCTTGGTGAATAACCTTGGTAAATTTCAAATGACACCTTGGGGATGGACCTTGGTGATATGTTCATGACTGTCTATATTAAATGTTGCAGCCACATCTTCAAGTTATGAAAAATGATATTTTTATTATGATATGCCTCATGATTTCTTTCTCATGCCTTAATGTTCTTTTTCATGACATAGTTGATGTATCTCAAGTTCACATGTTAAATGTTTCTCTGGTTTCCCTTACTGGGCCTTTTTCTCACCCTTTCTTTTGATGTATGTCCCCAGGTTATGAGATGTAGTAATGAACCTAGGATGAACATGAGGAGAAGCCTATCAAGTGTTTAAGAATAATTTTTTATGTTTTTATGTTTTAAGTTCCTGTTCTCCATGACACTAAACCTTAAATATCCTCGGTTTTGTAAAATGTAATGAAATTTTATGCCATAAAAATGTGGGATTCTATAGAGTTTCTAGTGTGTCATTATTTTGGGTTTTAATTTATCACATGACACATACATGGAATTACATATATACTTCATTGGATTATGGTAATTTAATCATGTTTTGGTTCTATTATGTGATGTTGGACTTTATTGACAACAATATTATCTTAGTTATTGTATATTAAAATTTTGATACAGTTTACTATTGATTTCATATATCTAGATTATTTTATAATGATGTTATTATCTTCAAATGTAAAATATTAGACCCTCACTACAAGTCGGTATCCTCTAGTGTATGTGGAGTCACACTTGATGAAATGTAACCAATCAGCTTGGGGCACCAACTTATGGAACCTATGTTTCAATGTTACAATGTGGTATCAAAGGGGGTTTCCCTTTATTTTATATTGTCCTAAAATTTTGGAACGCTTACTAAGAGACTAGGATGTGTCATTCCTTGGTCATGAGCTTAGGCATGTGAATAGATGACCCAAATATATGGGGAAAACCAAGCACCCAGGGTTGGAATACAATTATTTTTGTTTCTATTTTAGTTCAGTGATATTTCATCTTGGATGATTCACTTGTTGTGTGATGTGGATATTTTTAATGAATTAACTCGTGGATGGGTATGGAATGAGTGTTGGGTATACATGCTTCATTATAGGATCTCACTAGTAATTCTAACATGCATCATTTTACCCACTCAGGGAAAAGTGGATTTCATTGATGTTACATAATAAAAAATTCTTTTCATTATTTTATTATTTCAAAGTGAAATGTTTCCTAGTGATAAAATTGATTGATTAAAATTACATTGATTATTTTAATTTTTAATGTATAAAATATTTCTCTAATGATAAGGCTTATCATATTTAAATTCTTTCCCCCATGTTATACATGACCTATTGGAGTGATATTTGAGGGTAGTGATTGTGACTAAATTTTTTCCAAGTTGTGTAATATAGTGGATAAGCTATTATTGATTTATATAAATACTTATAATTCAAACATGTTAGTGGTTTGTTATTTGTACTAACACATGTGTTTGGAATATTAGAGACATTGAACCATGATTATTTTTTTATTAGACAACTGGCGTACATATCTAGAAATGTTCCTCCATTAGTGGATCTTGATTCCACAATAGTTATCGAAGAAGGGACAATAGATAACTTCAGTTACAATCTTTCTCATTTTATATAGTTTATGTAAATAGATCTTGGGTGGGCTATGTATAATATTTCTGACCAAAAATAAGAGTTCCAATTGCATCACCCTCGGACCATAACTAGAGAGGGTGGACATGAGGTAGATGAGTTTAGTATTGAGTCTTTCAAGAATACCCTTTACTAATTAGATACATACAGGGATATGATAGTAAAAAAAAGTGCATAGATGTTATGTGGTCAGGGGTAGAGTTGGGGGATCATTCATGCTCAGAATGAGTTTCTGGAAGTCGTGGAATGGAAATTATTTCAAGATGTGTTTCTTGAAACAATTACAGAGAGATGCTAAGATGGAAGAGGGAATAAGAGTTTATGTGGCTGACCTAAATGATTATGTATGTGATGGACAATTCTGGACACTTCCATGATATGTGTTCTTTGTTCCTATTGTTTATAATACGATTATACTATGTTGAATCCTTTTTAGAGGTTCAATTAAAATGAGATTTAATCCAAGGTTAATATCTTTAGTATGAAGATGTTTTCAGATGTTGTGAATCGTGGTCTCATTTATAATGGAAACGTGAAGGAGGCTTCTAGTGAGATAATGGTTGTCTATTATAGAACAATATCACTCATATGATATTCTTTTAGGTAGCCTCACAATGATATTTTCATCAACGGTAATGGAAAACAGATTATCCATGGAGAATGATCAGTCACTCGGAGATGTAGTCGAGTATGCTAGCTTCACTACGGTAGGTCGGGTGAATTTTTTTAAACAGTTTCACAATAGCCTATAGAGAAGTGGGATTGTGGTAGGTTGTTGAATCTATAGTATTTTTGTTGAAAAACTTAACTAATGGGTAATGGTGTCAGATCCATGAATATTCTACATGATGAAATGGGATCTTCTACCACATATGATTTGGGCAGCTGATGTTCTAATGGTCGTGACAGTCAGGGTAGTGGGTGTGGTTCTTCAGTAAAAGAGCGCCTATATAAATATTTTGGTTCTTCTAAGAAAAAAATAATATAAGGAAGATGGAAATCACATTTTCTTACTGTTAAACCAGTATATACGAATAAAAAATAATTGACATTGACAGTCAAAGGTACTATCCTTTTCCCTCTACACATCATCGTGTCTTATTTGATATAGTAATCACTCATATTATATATCTTATCAACGTTTAAATTTTTTCAGTCTACTGGTAGAGTTATATAGTGGAGTTATAATTATTTATACACTGTTGGGATTATTGTCAATAGAAACATGTTTGTGTAAGAAGTGTTCTCTAGATATTGGTGAGTATCATTTTATTTTGATCTATACATACTTGATGTGTCATGTTTTAATTGATTATGTGTATAGATTGGTTAGTAGTGTAATGATCTGAAAACAATTTTTACCAATCAATTATTTCCTTTATGAATACCACATGTAACAGCAATGTACATCTTAGAGTTTGAGATATCCATACAGTCTATGCATGGCATGTCCATGAGTACTTGTGGGAGTTTACAACATTTTTTTCTAGTCTTTTTCTAGATTAATAGGTTATGAATAAAGATTTCTTTCCACTCATAGTGTACCTATTCCATAACTTGTTTCTTAAGGAATTATCAATGAATGAAATAGATTAGTGTTTTGATATTATAATTGATCTCATTTATAGAGTTGAACCAGGTTCATTTCGACATTATCAAATTAAACCAATAGAGATTTAGGAGCGTAAAAATCAACTATGACAATTGATAGAAAATGGATTTGTCCATCTGAGTATTTCTTATTGGTTTCTCCTGTTCTGTTTAGTAAAAAAATTTGATAAATTTAATTTTTTTTGGGTGTTTTGGATGTTGAACAAGATAAAAGTAAAGAACCAATATCCACATCAATGTATTAATGATCGTTTTGACTAATTGGGAAAAACCACTATTTTCACCAATATAGAATCGAGGATGGGCTTTTATTTGGTGATATTTAGACCTTCTGATATACAAATGACTACATTCAATAGTATTAATGAACTATATGAGTTTTATTTAAGACGTTCGGGTTTCCAAACGATCCTATTGTGTCAATGCCCTCAATGAACCAAATCCTCCATCCATGTCTGGATAAAACTATGTTTTTTTATAGGTTTCATATTAGTATACTGCAAGACTCATAAATAACATTCCCTATTTCTTGAAATCATCATTAGTTAACTAAGTGTCTATAGTATTTATTCTAAGAAATGTAAGGGTCAATTTCAGATCAATGTGGTCAATTTATTGGGAAACAACTTCTAAGATTGTGGTGCGTTAGTTAAACAAGAGAATTTTTATTCATATATTGATGGGAGAATCCCAAAAATAGCATTGATATAAATAGTTTTATACATACTGAAGGATATTATTTTCCTTTCATATAATCCTTATCCTTCTTGAAGCATCACATTTATAATGACTATAAAGTTAATCAAGATGGAATGTCCTAGAGTAGGTGAATATTATTTCAAAGAGTTTATGATTTGACCACCACATAGGTATTATTCTTACAAGATATGGGTGGGGACTATATCATTTATTTTTAGTGTGTTTCACATGAGACATGGAGAATTATTGATGCAGGGATATTGATTGGTGGTGTATAGGTCACGATGGTTGATGATAGATAAATGAAACTATATTATGCTTTATCTCAGGTTATCTGTGGATGTTTATGAATTAAATTTTTTATATTATTAATGGTTAGTTGGGATGATAACATTTTATTCTGATTAAAAAAATATAAATTTATTTACTTTTTCCAATATATTATATTCTCTAGAAGTAGAGATGGTTTGAGAATATGAATTCATTTAATTTTGAGCTGTAATATAACCATTGGAAGGGAAATAATGTTGATAATTATTTGAGCTGGAAGATATAGAATCGGCTAGTTAATGGGTCCAGTTCTAAGAGAAAAATGATGAATTTTATGTAATATATTTTTATTGAGGTATATGAGGTCTATAAACTAATGATCCCCGTATCCGTATCTGTTGATTCCACACTTATGACCCAGATCTGGGAGAGGAAGTATGAAAATCTAATGTTTTTCCCTTATGGAAAGGCCTTTATTATTGTAAGAGAACATCTAATTAGAATTTAGAAATTAATGAGACCACATATGTCTGACACTATGTTATTGTGCTTATATATATGCTTGAGGAGATGATTTGTGAGTTTCTTTCATCAAATCGGGTGGAACATATAGGTTTGAATAAAATGTTCATTGATTTACATAAATAATATTACTAAGTGTGCATGAAAATGGATATTGCAGAGTTTATGACACATTGTTACCCCTTTCATTAGATAAAGGTTTAGAATCAATGACCTAGTGGTTAACTACAACTGTTTGCCTTTCCCAAATGGAAATGAGAATACATTTACATGGTATTCATGGGAGATCACTCTTGGAAGAATTGAAATAATTATTTTTTATAGGTTATTGTGGACTAATTAATGAAATTATTCAATTGCATAATTCATCAGGATAATTTCATAGAAGATCAGTTTTGGGATATGTATGTTTGGGATATAGTATGTGTTCATAGGCTAATGCATATAATTATTTTAAATTATGATACATGTTTTAATTTCAGATTCTGTAGGATCTAATTGAAAGCATTGGGTGCCCAATTTTTTTCAATATAGTGGTCTATCCAAAAATAGATTGATATTTGGAACGTTCTTTATAGGTATTAGAGGATATGTTATTGGCTTACCTCTAAGACAAGTTGGGTCTTGGTAAAAGAACATAGACCTCATTGGGTTCTCCATTAATAATAGTTATCAATTGACTATGTAGATATATTCATATGATTCACCTTATGGTAGGACATGTAGATCACATATATTTGGGATGGAGGTAGGTGAGTCTGAGTTGTTCGAATCGAGTCTCATGAGGGAAAAATTGGAGTAGGTCTAATTGATTTGGAAACGTATATATATATGACTAGATGTATTTATATGTTATATGATAGTCAACATCATTGAATCCTTGAGTTTATAGTGGGTGATCATATATTCCTTTTGGTTCCACCATGATTGGGATACCATAGGATTTATATGTATGGAATTTCGATTCCCATGTTTTTTTAACCTTTCTCGGTTAATGGGATAATCAGGATGGTTCTATATCAATTTCCTCTTCCACAGAGGAAAATTGTTATTAATGATTTTTTTTCTAATCTCATAACATCAGTAGTATAACTTGAACTCTTCTCATCTGATCAATGTTGTTTATTTTTAACTTGAGTATGATTCATCCTTTTAGGAATATCCAATTCATTTCGTGGATTGATGTAGGAAGGTGTTTCATGGAGAATATTTCATTTGTCTAAGTGAAAATGAAGTATGGACATGTTCATTATGAAACATGACATATATAAAAATATATGCATTCCCATTGGCCTGATTCATTTCTCAAAAATATATAGATTCTTGGGAGGTCAACTCAATAAAGAGATATTATAAGTTGGGGATATTGTAGATCTAAAACATTCTTGAGATGTCTCATGCATCTATTTTGGAACCCATTTTATCTTATCATACAAATATATTTTTTGGATTCTATTTTCATTTTGTTTCAAGTGAAATCAGAAGCTTTTTGAAGCCAAATAGCTTGGGAATGAATGGCTCGTGGTTAGGGAAATACATGATGTTTCTCTAAAAAATAGTGCACCACATTTTAGAGGAATTAAATGGGGTGCATAGTTGGTTTACAAAATCAAAAATACATGCATATTCCCTCTACAAACCAAGAACCCTTAGAATAATGGGATTTACTAGATTAGCACACTGTTTATCAAATAGTGATACTTTTTATTAGTATTTATGAATTAACTAAGTCTAATAAATCATTTTGTGTTCACATTTTGGAAAATTGTTAATCTCATCCCAAGAAATCATTCATATGAGATAAATTCCACATAAAATTTCTTAAAAATCCATTAAACCCTATTATTTACTTATTATCCCCACCACTCAACCCTAAACATTTATCTTCTATTTTGGAAGCTCTTGGGAGGATTTCATGGTTTCTTGAAATCCATCATACATAAACCTATAATACAAAAAAATTATCTACTCTCCAATGCGATGTAATATATTCCCCATTTGATTTCATTTCTCTCTTATCTCACTTTCCTGATAAATAGGGATACCATTTCCTCCATTGGAGAAGGGTTTGGGTCTAGGTTCAGATGGATATACTTTCTTTGGACCTTATTCCATCATATTGATAATATATCATCCAAAAAATCTGATTTCATTCATTTTACAAAAAATTTTGCATTGAGAGTTTGAGAATTAACCTCCACATCATTGAGGTAGATGGAATAATTTTACAATCCTATAGATTGATTTTTAATTTCTATATATAGTTATTCAATTTATATTTACAGAATGGAAAAATGATTTCTAGTTTTTATTTATTTATTTATTTTCCATATTATTACGAAACCATTCACGTGTCTAATTTTACGAATTAAATATCCATAGACTGGAATTCATGGAAACCCATGGGGTGTGATGATATAATTAAAATAATTCATTATGAATGAAGCGTGGATGATAAATTGGGAATTAGGATAATGGATTATAATTTAATTTATGATTTTTTGGGTAATGATATATTATATTTTTAGCTAAATTGTTTTTGAATGATAATTTCTTGTGATGTGATAATTGATAATGAGTTTTGGGATAAAGACTGCATATCAAAATACCCAAGTGGTACTAGAATTTTCACAATATTCCCCTACGATATATTTAATCTATACGATCATTTAGTTGTGAGTTTGGGACTGCTACTCTAAATACCCATGGGGTTCCAGACAGAAATTATAGCCCCCCATTATTTCAATGTAAATTTGTATATTTACTAATTAATGTATCCCATGATTCAATGAAATGTGGTATCTTTGATATATTGTTTAGAATTCATCATGGATGAAGTTATGTATTATAGGTATTATTGGTTTGGGTGTTGCTGTGACATGTGGCTAATGTTATGAATTAAACAATAATTTAAATTTGGGAACATATTATTTTTTTATTTGTATTTCATTCTTCATAGATCATTATTCATGATTATGGAATGTGAATTGTTTTAGATAGTGTCGATGGTGTCCTATGGAGTTATACTCACTCCCTACTTGACCTACCTAATAAGTACTCAAATTGGCTTCATGATTACGAAATATAATAAGGTAAAAAATCTATATTAGATGTCTATGTAGGGATTTGAGATGGAGCATGGATTATGGAATATTATATGAAATTGAAGCTTGATTGAGATTTGTCAAGGTGTCATTATTTTGGGTTCTCATTTGACAAATAAAATACAAAGGGCATGAAAAATATTCTACATTAGAATTAGGGCCCTCATAAATACACTTAGATGGAATTATCCACAATAATATTATATATTTAAATGTACTAATTATAGTTACCATTTAAATGTAATGAGTGTAATAATATATAATAAAACATCCCTTATATAATAAAATTTTACATATGTTGGTCAATAAAGTGGAAATATGTAATTGCAGACTTGTGTCAAACATTGTCCTCGGTCTCAACATCTAACACCAAAAGGATCATGACTCATAAAAAGAATGAAAATGAGTAGTTCCTGTAAACAATATTAATTTAAACCAGTTCAGGTTTTTCCCAAAATATTTACAAGAAGTTAGTTCACCACCACTTTAAAACATCATGGTTTCATCATTAGGTACTCCATCCAATCCACAATGATTTTGACATTTTTGTAAATTCCTTCATGAATGTCCTCTGAATATGTTTCTTAGTTTAAATAAAATAGAAAAGTATTTTTATGGAAAATGATGATTGTATCATGGAATGAATAAAAAATTAGGTGTAGATATATCAGTAAAATATATTAATAAAATATCCCCTATACTATAAGGATCTTGAAAAACCATAAATTCATTGATCAATGCACTCAATATCCATGATGTACATGATAAGTATAGAATAATGCATGATCTAGTGATCTGGGGAGGTAAATATATTAACTGTATTAGCATACAATTTTACTAATTTTAATCCATATATATTGGTGGATGTGTATATAAAATTATAGATGGTAGATCACTATCATGTTGATGTTTGAGTTTGTCAATCTAGTTGGAGTGTTCATGAAGCCTATATTAATTAAACATGTTAATGGGTATAACAATTTAGAGTCTAATTCCCATAACATGTAAAACAAATGAGGTTATGACACCCATATTTTATATACATACTATACACAAGTGAGGATAACTGGTCTAGTAATATTAAAGTAGAATATACCAATATATATATAAGTGTTTCATTTCTATTTATATTAGTTTACAATATTAGGATTGTAATGTATCTAAACAAAATTTACAGGTGTATAAATAATAATGTCATAAAGAAGACAAATATCTACATATCCATTTCATGGTCCAATTATTTATATAAAAAGAATTCATATTATAGGAAGGGATATTATATTTTAAAATATAGATAATTTTGTCTTAAATAAAGGCCATGTTGAGATAAGTGATGTCATGTATTTATGAAGTAAGGTCGCATCAATTCATGGGTAAATGTTTTCATTTCCAATAGTGATTTAGAAATAATAATATCCTTATAATAGGGAAATATGTATAAATTATGGACTACTATTGCCCTAAAAATTAGGCTCTATGTCATGCACATGTGTAATAACTTCTGTAAAATATGACAACTATTTAGTGATCAAAATAAGGTAATATTTTTTCAACAACCACCTAATCTATTAAAATAAATGATATATTTTTTCAAAGAGTTCCATATTTAACTAATTTTATTTAATATAATTTTCACTATTGAATAGTTTTTTCATATTCTGAATCAATTTATAAAAAGTAAAAATTTATTTTTTAATGATATAATAAAACCTTCGTTAAAAACATTCTCTGAAAAATTAGATGTTATTAGAATTTAACAAATTGAGTTTTCTAGTTAATAAAAGTTAGGGAAAAAGGTTTTCATGAAAATGAGAATCTGATTAATATGTTTTCAAAATGGGAGAATGTATATATATTACAATTATATATATTGTTTGGGTAGAACTAAATTATCAATGTATTCTACCTCATTCCATTCATAATGAATTTTTATTAACCATATCTGCTGAATCAATAAAAACATTACTACATTAATGATTTTGACATTGACTCTAAAGTTTTCATAGAGAAAATTGGAATTAATGATTCACCAAAAATTATCATCCATAATATAAAGGGTGTTATTTTATTTAATTTATGTTCATTCCATCCATGTTTTAAATCATCACAAACTAAGGATGTTTTTTTAATTATTATTGTTATTCAATGGATTATGAAGGTAACATGGTGTTTTCCTAAAAAACACTATAACATTCTAAGGAGTTTATTTGATAATAATTTACTATTAAATTATATATATTATCATAGTACACATAATGTTTCCTAAATTAAATTTTGTTTTCATTAATGTTCATAATAACATAGTTTACATATAATATTATTATTAAATTTAATCACACTACATTAACCATTTATGGTCAAATTATGTATTTATTATTCATGATATTTCATGGAATTTTATGATAAAATATGTATCCTATATCAAATATTAAATCCATGAAAAATATAATTTTAATTAAATAAATTTGAGAGAGCATGACATAATAAAAATCATACAACCTAGAAATGATATCAAAATCCATATGTTTAGAATAACACATTATTCTCATTTCAAGAAATTTTATTATCTCACAAGGAATATAAAATGTATTTAAAACTGATGTAATCCAATTAAAATCACTCAATGTATTAAAATAGTTTTCCCTTTAAGAAGGAATTTTCATTTTAAATAATGTTATTTATTAATGCTATTTTATATTTAATTTAAAAAAAACAATTAATTTATTATTTATTTGATTACTAAAATTTGTGTCATTTGATTCCAATGTATGTCCCATGTCACTTTATAAGAATTTCAACCAACTACCAATGAGGTATCCTAGAAAATAACTTACAGTTACTATAATTACAAAAACATATCACATAACGATCATTAAAATATAATAAAAAGTTTATTTAATCCCAATTGATATTTTTTCAAGAAATGGCCAGAATTAAATATCACGTAACACATAACAAAATTATGAAAATTAATTGGTTATTTATTAAATCAATTTTTCCATATAAGTCCCAAAATGAAAAAAATATTTGAATACCGAAAAAATAACTCAAATTTAAAATAACATAATGATAGTTTATTGTGAAGGAATGAAAAATGATAAAATCACTTCAATATATGAAACTAAAATAGACTCCATTATCCATATTATGTAGGAGGAAGTGTACTGGTGAATATTTCACCATGGATTTGGTGAAATATATTACCCAATAATAATTTTATATAAAATGATACTGATTAGAAGAATTAGATGAAATAGGGGAGGTGATTTGAATATATGATCTTGATTAATCCAGGAGGATTCAAAAAATTGAATTTATATATTCATGTGGGGGAGA